>JAPZDV010000025.1:19705958-19757913 GCA_029814665.1 Acanthurus lineatus
GATGAATTGAAATAATAATAATAATAATAATAATAATAATAATAATAATAATAATAATAATAATAATAATAAGCACCACATTCATATTTAAAATAACAATGGATTTCATCAATACAAAAAAGAAATATGGGCTGCATATACTATTGGGTTTTCTCTATAATTTCATTTAGTTTATTAGGCAAAATATACGATCTGGACAAATTCCTTCAACGCTTCCTATTTACAAATTTAAATCACTTGGTATTTACATTAAAGAAAGGACACCAAAAACACAAGATAGAGACAAAAATAATAATAATTATAATAATAATAATAAAGTAAAAAGCCTACCAAAATGTCCCAGCCTGCCTGGGCAAAGTGGAGAGAGAGTAACATTATAGGCGCGATTATAGGCTACACAACAATAGAGGAAGTAATCCATCCATCCACAGGATATTACCAAATTACGCCATTTGTTCTGTACCGACTGAATGCTACGCTGCATTATTATTTCTCATTGTCCTTTTTTAGGGAGTGTAAAGTCTTTTTTCTATTTTTCTTTTCTTTTTTTCAAGCACGAAAAAAAATGTCTTGATCAAGCCGAGGAGAGAGCAGTAAGGACCCGTTGCGTGGCGTCTTGTGGACTCCTGGCGCTGGAAGGCAGAGAGGATCTGGATAAAGAATAATACAGAAAGGTAGATAAATACCCCCGCCGTGTTTGGACAGCGGGTTTCAATATGCATCTCAAGTGTCTGGCTGAACAGTGTTGATTCGAAACAGACTGCAACTGCAGTCCCCCTCTCCGACTTTATAATAATAATAATAATAATAATACTAATAATAATAATAATAATAATAATATGGATAATTCACCCTAATAATTATTTTACAACTCGACATATTTTAACGTGTGGAAAAGGAAAATTTTCCTTATGTCAACCCTATTAACATTTACAATTAGCTTATGTGCTTTTTAATTCCATATAACAGTCGTGTTACTTTCTATGCAACGATCTTATAGGAATATGGGAATATTTTGTAACACTTGAAATAGAGGTAAACTTTATTTCCCCCTCTTTCGGTTAGAGCGCTCCCCTGAGCTCCGGGTCTCCCAGGGGTCTTTAGGGAAAGCACACAGCCCAGACAGAGCCCGTTTTACTCGGTGACTTGATAAGTAGCCACACTCTCCCCAGAGGGGAGGAATTAAAGGGGGTGTGGGATGGGAGTCAAGACCCCTGTCACCCGTAAAACAAACTGCGCCTTATTTATATTTGTTTATTTTATTTTGTAGTGCTATTGTTGTTATATGTAAATACAAAATAAATAAATAAATAATTTAAAAGCCTCAAAACTTCCGGTTATAAACCTTGTGTTTATAAAGTAAACTGGAATTTATAAGACAGTTAGCCTTGGGTTATAATCGTGTGCTTTTTTTGAATAGTTACAGGAATTATCATTTCAGCAAGATCCTGGGCCTTCCCTAGTCTTAATTTCCATACCTTCTGTTTGTTATTTTAATTGATACATTCAAAAAAATGGATGACTCAGTTTATATTTTGATTTATGCAATAATTGTGGTATTCTAGAATTTCAATTTAATTTAGGGCTGGGCCTGGGAATTTCACATGGCAAAGTCTTTCAGCAATCAAAAAAAGCAAAACAGTAAAAACTTGTCTCACCTGTCATGGATGGGTCGAAAGGAGGATTTCAAGGTCTGTGTTGGAGGTGAATCAGACCTTACACCGTTTTCGTGGTCTAAAATGGAAATAAACAAAGCAACTTATGAGCACTGGAATGTTGAAAAAAAATATAGGTCTACATGCATTCCTAATATATATAGACAGACATGTTTAATTAAACTGAACCCAGTGGTGTTTTGTATCCGGTATGCGGATATAGTGGGTGTGAAAATGCTTTGTTATTTTAATTATACGGCATAAGAAAAGAAACAGGAACAATGTGCTCTATTAATGCAATACACTGGCTCTATGTTATGCTTTATGGTTCAATGTGACGTTTTTGCGCACGCACGCGTTGGGGCTGCTCTCCTACCTATGTGCTTGGGACTGTGAGTCTCCGGCGGGGCCTTGCTGTCGTTGCTGAGGGCTGCTGCAGCTGCTACCGGCGACACCACCACTGATGTCGGCTGCTGCTGCTGCTGCTGGGCCGGCAAATGGTGGTTGTGGTGGTGGTGATGGTGCTGGTTTACTCCCAGAAACGATCTTACATTCAGCAGGGAGTTCTGGCCCAGGAAAGCCCCGTTTGTCCAGTTGTGGAACTTTCCAATCTGACATGTATAAAGTCCATGACTAGGGAGGAAGGCCGGGTGGGTCTGGATCTGATGGTGGGGCGCTGATGAGTGAGTGGTGGCCGCTGGGGCGCATGGGGACGTGGGTTTCTGAGATGAACTATCGGGACTGGTAGCGGTCTCTGCTAAAGACCATATTTTAGGCTTATTGTTAGACGGGAGAGGAAAGCTCCCAGGTCTATCCGGGGACAAAACTCTGGTGTTGTTGTTGTTGCCGTCCGAGTTCTCCTTACTCCCTGGGTGAACCGAAATTGTGCTCTTAGATTTGTCAAAGGCCTCATGGGCCTGCAGAGCGAAGGCCCGTCTTCTCTCCAAGCTGTCCATCTCTCCACCCGCACCGACACCGCCCCTGTGGTCCCTGCTCCCCTCCGTTGACTTATCATCATCATCCTCGTTGCTTTGATCCCCGTCGTTGTCGTCGATTTTGTCTATATCTATGCTCTCCAAATCAATCTCCTCCTCATCTTCGTTTTTCTCCGCCTCGTCCCCACTGCCATACAAGTTACCGTCCCCGTCCTCCTTGCTCCTGCTTCCCCATGTCACCTTGTTCTCCTTCTTGAGCCTTCTCCTGGCGTTCGCGAACCAGGTTGAGACTTGCGTCAGCGTCATTTTAGTGATGATTGCCAGCATGATCTTCTCCCCCTTGGTCGGGTACGGGTTCTTCCTGTGCTCATTGAGCCAGGCTTTCAGGGTGCTAGTGCTCTCCCGGGTGGCATTCTTGGGCCTGGCAGGGTCCCCGTACTGAAACTGGCCGTATGGATAGAAGGCCGGACTCGTGTGTGCTGCGAAGCTGGCAGGATGGACACCAGGACTATCCTTCAGCTCATACTGAGATCCCTTGAAAATAAAGGATAATGTTTTATAACGGCTGGAAATTAAATTTGCATGATCAGTTTGACACGCTGGATTGCAAAATACATTCTTTGCTTTTTTTATAGTGTAGCACAAAGGCCCTTTAGCCATTGCATATACAGTATCTACAATTCAAACAAATGAAAATGCACTCTGTTTAAAAAAGCCAACAGTTGCAGTTGCACCTGACTCTGAGCTTCACAAATAAGCGTCTCAACTTGCAAAATACCTCATGCTACAGGCCTGCGGCACCTGCGCCTGCACAGCTACTCACTTAAAGGGAGAGACCTTTTATTTGCAAGCATTTTTCATACATGACAGTCCAATAACGGAACAAATGAAGTCAACAGGACCAGAGCAAGTTCGCTGCATCTTTGTGAATGCACAGATGGCATGCAAATTGCCAGCTTTCACGTGTACCTGCCAAACTCCCCTCCACACTCCTCAAGTATGTCAAAGCAGTTTTGAAGGCCTAAGTTAAGTTCTCTCAGCTTGCCACACTTCTACTTCTGTGCCGAATTTAATCCCCTGCCTCGTTTATATTTGCTTTGGACACAACACTCAAACACACCGATCAGTTCTAGCAAAACATATGCTTTGAATTTAGATAATGGCTCTTATTTTAAAGCTTTAAACCAGTACGACTAGCCACTGCCAATGGGCCCAATGCACATATTAGTCAATTAATTAAGACTACGAGTTGATTATTATCACCGGGTGTAATTTTGGTTAATAAATATGTGGCGATTAATCTAAACCAAGTGACAGTCCACGTGACATTTACCCAAAGCAGAACAACACTGTACACAAAAGAAAAACTTACTGCATATTTATAGACTAAGGTTTTCTTCTGTGGTGGAGGTTATTTCCGGCGATCTGATAAAAATAATCTGACCATGGCAAGAAACGAGCAAAAACTTTTTTCTTTACACAATGCCTCACTGCACGTTTTTTTCCCCCTTCCGTGTAAATTAAAATCGATGTGTTCAATAGTATGAGATACTACTATAGATACCAGGATTGAATTACATGTTTTATTTACACGATGAACTTTATAGGAAAATGGACTATTTCGACTCAGATTTTTTGTTTTCCTTCTGGTGCGTAGCCACGGGTCAAACTTTCACATTTCAAACTCAACCCAACAAGACGGTGAAGTGTAAAATATTCCGCAAAAATGCACTGATATTTAGCGATC
Source organism: Acanthurus lineatus (assembly GCA_029814665.1). Classification (NCBI taxonomy): domain Eukaryota; kingdom Metazoa; phylum Chordata; class Actinopteri; order Acanthuriformes; family Acanthuridae; genus Acanthurus; species Acanthurus lineatus. The sequence continues at coordinate 19,710,296 of JAPZDV010000025.1, forward strand.
GATATTTTAAATATCAAATTTACTGGGGTATATTTACATTATAATACTTTTGTTTGAGATTACCTAGTTTGCTTTGTGTGTTTGATTGTTTGTTTGTTTGTTTTTCAATCAGCAGCGGAGGCATTGAGGCTAAATTATCGCCAAAGCAACGCCAAAAGAGAAGAAAAATAAAATACACATTTATTCTTACCATTTGTGAGAAAAGAGCCAAGTCCGCACTGGTGTAAGGTAAGAAAGCGCTGTAGTTGTGTGCGTACGGGTTGGCGTACATGCCCAGCACCGACGTGACTGCCGCTGCCGTGGCCGACGGACTTCCCCCGATTTCGGTGCTTCCTCCCCGGGACGAGGGTGTAAGCACTCCCGGTCTGTCGCTCCCGTACACCGCCTGGGAGGCACTTAGGTACTGCGGGTAGCCTAGCTGGGGGAAAGACATCTCCACCGCCGAATTATCGCACAGATGTATTTGTCCGACAAACTGTGCGCAAAAAAGTGTGCGAGAGGAAAGAAGAAAAAAAGAACCCGGGGGAGTAAAGGGAAAATGTTTAAGCCAAAGTCACAGCTACTACAGACATACAGTGGTATGCAGTCAAAACAACCCGCTCTTAAATCTCGGCTTCCTCTCTTTTCTCGCGCAAAGTCCGCTGGATGTGATCTGATCAACAATTGCGCTCCGACTGACGCGCCTGGCCCTGAGGTCTCCAGGCTGATCTCTCAGATACAATTTGAAGTTGATGCTTTGATTGGCATCCCCTACTTGAGCCTGCAAGCTCCTCCTCGTTTGGAGCAATGTGGATAATGTGAATATAGAGTGAGCACATTGGCTGGGGCCTCTCTCTCTCTTTTTTCTCTCCCGCTCTCTTTGACTCTCGCTCTCTGTCTGTCTGTCTCTCTCTCTCCCTCTCTCTCCCTCCGTGTTTGGACTTATTGTATGTTAAATGTTCAAGCATTAGAGTCCATTCACCGAAGGCTTTGATTGTTGTATGACAACCTGTCTACACGATTTTACAGCTGTCCGACACAGGGGGAAGTAAACCCGTCGGAAGAAGGAACTTACTTTGAATAGATTTAAATTGTAATTAAAAAGAGAAAACACTCTACACAGAGGAATTGGTATTTAGTATCTCGGGCTGCTGGTGCATTCATTTAATTCATAGTGACTAATTTACTTTATAAGTGTCTTCCTGCAAGGTTGGATTTATTTTTGTGGTGTTCTCAGTGGGTTTTTTTTGTCACTTAAGTGTTTGTCGAAACGAGTTATTTTGTTTATTTTATTAGTATGAATCTTTCTTACAGAAATGTTTTAGTAATTGCTAAATAAACAAATTAATAATAACACTGCAGCCATTAAACTGCTTTAAAAGTTAAAAATTAAAAAGGCTAATTTCAAGACGTTTTCTCAAAAAGTCAAAGCATGCAAATTTCTTTATATAATTTCTTAATTATGTATGTTTCTGTTGACTTCGGTTTTGGTTTCCTTTGATTTCTTCATAAAGGTTTAATCAGCCAAATTTCCCCTCTCCTTTTCTCACTCACGTGCGCGCATGTGTGTGTCTGTGAGTGTGTCTGCGTGTGTGTTTGTGTGTGTGGACTTAAAGCAGATTGCTGTTGTCCTTTGTAACAGCAGAGCCACTTCACGTTTCCTTGTTTTGAGTGAAGAGGAATGAGGAAAAGCCAGGGACAAGTTAAACACCGAGGCACCAGGTCTGCAGGTCTCTGCACGCGCCACAACATATTATTTTTTTCACACCTAAAATACTTTATTCAATTTAAGTGACGTGCTTGACTAACAATCCAGTAGCTAAAAAAGGCGTAATTTATCCGTCGTAATTTAGAAACCTACACTGATGACTCTTGCATTCATAACTATTACCTTTTTTTTTTTTTTTTTTACATTTTTTTCTCTCATAAAATAGGATTTCTAAAAAAAAATATCAATTGCATAAGATTTGAATTGAAAAAACAAATCGGATGCTGTAGCTTTTGGTCACCTCCTCTTGAACCGCTTATCCAATTTCCAGCTCAGAAAAAGAAAAAGACTTTAACCTCTACTTTCCTTAGCTGTCCACTCCTGACACAGCCATGTGGCTCACGAAAGAGGGTAGGGGTTGCTCGTGTTTTAACAGTTCTATTTTGATTTGATTTTGATTCTTATATCACCCACCTCCCGAGTCATCGGAGGGTATTCTGTATCTAGATTTAATGCCTTAACGACTGAAGCCCAAGAAGTCAGTAGATTTTGATCTGCACCAGATGGCTCCGAGTGGATATTGCCGAGCGCCGAGGATCTGTTAACAATATCTAAGGGGCACTGATGGTAATCTGGGTAACACATCAGAAAGGAGGGGAGGAATGGCAATTGTGATAACCCGCTGGAAATGTGTGCAGGGGGCTAAATATGATGGTTGGTGGTTGGGTGGGTGGCGGAGGGGGGGAGGGGGGTACTGGGAATAAGAAGACAGAAAATACCTCTAAACAGAAAAATAACGGGAGAAAAAAATGACTGATAGGAAAAAAATGGAATTGATAACCATTAAAAATGATTGCGGTGATTTATTAATAATAAAAACAATACAACATTGATAAGTAAATTATTAATTGCCAGTCGGTTTTATTTTAGCTATAAGGAAAACCTTTTTTATTTTAAATAGGAATTTGACTGTAAACAATGACACGTGTTGAAGCAATAAACCATCACCGTTAACTGATTTATTGGGTCTTGTTAAACTCTCATTACTAACACAAGCTCTTTAACTTCAACCCAGAGAGAGAGAGAGAGAGAGAGAGAAAGAGAGAGAGAGAGAGAGTGAGAGCGCAGTAAACTTTGTTGCAGCTCCTCGCGCCGTCCATCCCTCTTTAAAACTGGTCCACAACACGCTCACCTTCTAATCCATTTCCTTGAAACAGATGGGTTTTCACCATCTGTAGGCTATCCGTCTCTGTAATGCGCACGAGCATGGTCGCACACACGCACACTCTCATACGTCATAACTTAACGATTTCTGCATACTCTCTCCCTTTGTAAATCCGCAGGCTGCTCATATTAGATAGTTTTATCATGTAAATCTGCAGGAGCCTCTTCATAAGCTGTTATGCCTTAATGGCCTCATTCAAATAGATCACTCAGGTAGTGGATAAGTTCTTTGTATTTATATTTCCTGTGATCAATTTAACATGTACAGTTTTATTTTCTTGACAAAAGAGGAATTTTTCTTATGTTACTATTCTTTATACTCTATTTATAATGATATTTATAATGTTTTTCCGTTGTTTTAAACGTTTTCAAAAGTTTTGACAGTCATATATATGTAAACAGACAAAAATGTCCTGTACCAAATGAATAAAAATAGATCTTATCTGTTCTAAAAGTTTTGATTGAAAAATTTAATATTATTTTGTTTTTGAAAAAATCCAGTTGCACTTTTACATGCATATTTACATCATTAATATTTCAAAAACAAAGTTGTTAGAATAGGTTCGCTGCAATTTATTCTTATTATCATGGCTAATTTAGTTTAATTAAAATCAATATATGCTTGAACTTTGGTCTTTTGGAACTATGCCAACCCATAGACCTGAATGACTCCAATAGAAGTCAAACAGAGCGAACCTGCATTATAATAACATCAGTTATGTTGACTGTTGGCTACCACCGCAGAGGTCAAGGGTGTCTCTGTGAACTAATAACTGTGGTGAAAGATACTCCTTTCCTGCCTCTGGGAGTGCCAAAGTTGAGGAAAGGTTAAGAATCTGCAGAATGTCCCTTTTGTGCTTTTCTCACAGATTATCAAATTAAGTGTTGAAACCAAAACTCCTTTTCCCCCTGAAGAGAGGAGATTAGATGAATATCAGTGATATCAACCGACCATCACAACTGTTAGACCTCTTCCCTTCCACATTGCACACAAACATGTACACTCACGCATGGGTCCAACGTACTCCCTGAACTGCGTCAGAGCAACTAAACTATTTAGCTGTGGGTTAGAGTCAGAGGACCACTGGTGTTACTGTGAGATATTTGATACAACGACAACTGCACCACACCTATAGGTAAGGAAACTAAGAATTTCCTGGATAATAAAAGAGGTCTATTCTGGGTATTAGAGGTCAAGACGTTATGTACTTGACAGTTTAACACTTAGAAGTGTGATGTTCCCCAATTTTGATATGATAAAAAGCTTCTGAGCTCAAACTGTTGCTTAATTTGAAGGGACTTTGGAGCAGTTGGATGTGCAGTGCAGTCTCCCTGAAACTGTCCTTACTGAGCTCTACTAAAATTACAAAGCAAAAAAAAAGACTTCAGATTACTAGTCATTTAATATTAAAGTATTCATAGTCTGCATGCACCATCATGGTCCTAATTTTTTCAAATAGAAAAGCATTCAAATTCATGCACTTTCCTTTCTTTTCTGTACATGCCTTCGCACTGATCAGTCTCTTTTATGGTTTATGATACTCAAAACACAACTGTAAATTTACAATTTGAATCCCTTCAAGTCTCATATGATTTTGGATAATATTTATAAAGAGAGAGAATCAGATGAATTTAGTTCAACAAAAAAATAACTCAGTTAATTCAAGCTAGGATTTATAACAACCAAGTGCACTGTATAATGTTAAACACAAGTGCTTGACTGGAGTTACCATTTCTGAAGTAAAATGACTTTTTAAACCTCTAAATAACTTATAGTGAGGGCCCTTCCTTTTGCAAAATGTATTTGAACCCCCCTTGTATAAGTTTAAATATGAGGAAAATTAAACGCAAAAAAACCCAACAAAATAAAAAAACAATGATTAAAAAGAATAACAGCATGTAACAATAATTTGATATTTCATGTATGCTGCCCCATACTTGTACGTTTTACTTGGTTGGGAGATCTTTGTATTTTTGCAGCTGAGTTTTTTTCAGCTGGTATGCTTGTCAGCTATTTTCCTTATTAAAGAGTGTCAACTCTGGTGTGTTAGCACTAGCTAGCTCAGTACTAGCAAGTTAAATTTCCCATAGCACAGCAACTTTGTGATAGACATGTTAAGTTATGAAGGATTTGTACTTTTAACTTTTTACTGGCAAACAATTAGAAAGATGGGCAAGTAAATAGGATTTCATTAGTTTTAATGTAATGATAATAATAATAACAATAATAGTAATAATATATTTTGTTTACTCCAATTTGCTGGGGAATCCTTGGTTCCCCCTGGTGGCACCCCCCAAAAAAATGTGTCAAGATTAAAAAAAAAAAAAAAAAGTCGTTCGGTTTAAGTTTGGAGAGGATTCTGGTCTCAGTTAAATGGTTGTTAAGTAAACACTTCCTGTCTCCTGTTTCACGTCTTGAATGTCTTTTTCTGTACTAAACCAAAACCATGATCTCTCCCCAACCTTTAACCAAGTGCCAAAATATAACCATAAAAAAAGTTGACTCATCCCTTAGTTGCTACAAACAAAAAGTGAGTAGTATGTTGTCAGTGAACATTTTGCAGATATGTGCACAATAAATATTGTGAAACTTAGCAGATATGTTTATTAACAATGTGTCCTCATTATGTTTATAAAAAAAAATTAGTCTGGACTTTATTAAATTTTGCACAATGTGTTCTCTGTTGCAAATTAGCTGTGTGTAAATGTTATTTGTGTGAGAAAGTGTGGGTGCATTTAAGGTAACTCACACTCAGCAGAACACATTGTCCTGCACTGTAATTCAATAACAATTGGCTACTGCAGCAAGAATACTATTACCACCTCTTTTACTGGGGGTATAATGAATATAAAAAACAAAACCAAACACAGAACCCGGAGGGTGTTATCTCATCATGGTTATTTATTATCACGATTAAATAGCTCATCCAAATAAGTAGTCTACCACTTGCTACCACATAAAGGCAAAGTTGAAGGGAAAACATAGCACTTCATTAATGTTGACAAGTTTCTTTTAACTCATTTTTTGCTTCTAACTACATACCATACAAAAGGCAGCAGCCAAGGATCTGACTTTTTTCCTCCCCAAGGGCATTCTCAGGGGTGGGTAATGAACGGGTGGGCCCAGATTTTGATGTGGTTAGGGGCCAAGGGGAGAGAAATGTGAGAAGGGGTGTTAATTGTTTTGGCTCTTTGCTGGGGAAACATATCAACATTAGATCTAATGGAGGTTAAAGACTCTCATTGCCATAGGGGCTGGAGCTAATGAATAGCTATAGCTAGCCAAGGAGAGAGAGGAGAGAGAGATGCAGTGCGAGGGAAGTAAAAGAGGATGGAGCATTTGCTGGTCTTTAAAAGGTTTTAAGGGTTTCATTGCAGTATTGACCTAAGGATTAACATTAAGAACTCATGAAAGTATTTTATATTAAATGTATTTTTTATTCAAATGGGACATCTAACATTGTAAGCATAGCTATTTGCAACTACAGTGATTGAGCTCAAGGACAACTTCAACCATGAGTTTAAAGAAGAAAGGATTAATCTCCTAATTTAAAGTGACATTGTCATTTTTACTTACCTTCAATGAATATAAACACTGTCCCTTTGAAAACCTGTTGCTTGTAGATTTCCAAATACTGTGTAAGTCAACATACATTTGATGACAACTACGAGTGCAAAAGCTAATTAACCATTTTGGCAATTCACAAACTAATTCCATTACTTGGTATTTAACTTCTCTTTGAATAATCTACTAAACTCTAGTGAGCCAACAGTCTGTAAGCCGCAGACTGCGGGTTTATACTGTATGTGCACATCTGCACAATTCAGTTGCAGATGTATGCAAAGTACAGTAAAGAGATGTAAAAAAAAGACTTTGGACAAAGACAACAGCAAAATCAAAGTCTTCTTTTTGTCCCACATATAATTTTATGCTAAATTTCAATGAGGGAGACTCAAACATTGGTTTGAAACGCTGGCTTAGAAATATTCATAAGAGTTATTCTCCCATTTCAGATGTTTATTTGTTGCCTCAGAAATGGGAAAAAAATGGGAGCATGCAAATCTGCTTTCAGATGATACAATTCCCACGTTTATTTATCAACAGAGTTAATTGAATTTTAAGGAAGGGCCTTCTTGGGGAAAAAAGATTTTGTACACTGAAGTATTCTTTTGAAATTACACCCTTTGATAGTGGTGTAAAGGATAAACTTATAGATAAAATGATCAACAGAAAGCATGAAAAATGGAATTTTAATGAGGCTGTTTCTTTCATCTGTTATCATGTTGTGCTGCTTTTTGCTTTGGTGTGTCTTTGTACTAACTATTGATAGTAGTTGAAACCTGCTGTTTTTATGTGACTGGACATGCCTCCCCAGGACGCCTTGGCCTCTCAATCTTAACAACACTGCTATCACCTTGATCACTGATCAGACTGACTCTGTTTTAGTTGCTTTGGGGTTTAACTTCCTGGAGTGTTTAATTGGTTATAAACATGCAAGCCTAAAAAAAAAGTCTGAGCAGGAAAAAGAATGACTGTGAAGTTTTAGATATTGCTGTCATGGGACGGTTTGGATTAGTAGCTTTTTTATATCAGTTATGTTATTTTAAAAAAAAAAAACCTCATAACATGTAAATAGTGAACATTTCTTCAGTGGACAACATACTTTAATCAGACCAGTGTTTGTCACAGGATATTGTTCTTGATGTCTGCACTATTTGAATTCAAATTATTGATATAATCATGGCTCTTAAGTAGGGGAACCATTGTTCCCACCCTCTAGCCTGGGGTGTTATGGGGTCACAGATGAAAACAGGAGTCTGTCAAACTCACTTATGCAATAATGAGTTATATACACAGTGCTCTGCGAAGGGAAGGGGGTGTTAGAGTGCAACTGGCCTGAAAAAAACAGGGTTCCAAAGGGGTTTACAGGCTATTGATGTATTAGATTAGCTCTTTGTGGCACAGATTAGATCTTTCTGTTGCAGCTGAGCAGGGACAAACTACATGGAATCTTCTTTTTTCTCTGTTTAGACAACCATGACAAACCTTGATATGGGCTGAAAAAAAGAATCTGGTTGAGTGACCCAGACTACATAACCTTAGATAGATATGTCATTAGGTGATGCTCTAGGCATTGTTTTTAGCATGGATTTTTTTTGTTTTATAGCTCTGATTTGTTCCACTGGAGAAAAATGAACTGAAACCTTGTTGACCATGCTATTTACCATCTGACCATTTGTCTAGGCACAATGTGTCAGTCTTTGTGATGTCTCATTTTTAAGCAAAACATCTATTAAATAATAGATGGTTTTATCACACAGCAGTTGAAATTACAAAGATGCCCAAAAATTAATGTGTACTTTGCATGCTCTATTTACTATTTACTATTTCGGGTTGCACCTGATCTTGTTGACAAAGTTAATAAAAGTTAGTTTCATATGTGGACAGTATATATAGCAAAATTTAATATTCCACTTTATTTGCAGGCACACATTGCAGTCCAAATAAGGTTGATTATAGGTTGCACACCATTCAATACTGTGGGGTTGTTTTGGTTTACCAACAGTAACCTCTTTTATTACTCTGATCCCAAATGTAAAGTATGTACACTCAAAACTTAACTAATGACAGAGAATCTTGTGCTGTGATTGCAATGTTTCATCTCAAGTGCAGTGTCACCAACCATCCTGTTAAAATAATAATTACATGATATACATGAATCCAGAAAAAAGCATGCAATTAAGTTATAAAACTTAATTACATGTGTGATTCATGCTGCACATTTTTTCTTGCTTTTCTTGCTTACTTTTAGAGCCTTAACCAAGATAGTTTTTGTTATTTTAAGTTAGAAAATTGCACCAAATCTACCTAAAATTGTGTGTATCAATGGAACATTAGTTATTTTTTTCAAGTATTTCCCCTATTTATAAGATATGATGCTTGTAAGACATTGATTGGATGAGCCTACCAAGAGAAAAAAAAGGCAGTAGACTGGAAATACTGTGGAAAAGTTCCCTGACACAAGGGCAAATCAAAAAGCCCTTAGAAGAACAAGGGTGGACTCTTGTATTTCGGGTGCAGCAATGGTGTTCCTCGGAGTGGGTGGCAGGTTGCAGCACAGCATTTTACATCACCCCCATGTTGAAGCATCATTGATCCCAGCTGAAAAAGAAAACCAATCTGGACAATGAAGTTCAATAACAACTGTCTCCCATCTCAAAAGGGGCCAGCTGATCTGGCGCAGTGTAATGCTTTAGCATTAGTGGCACTCAGCTGTTTCTGCCAAACATTGGCCCACACCATGAAATCTCTTGTTAAGAAGAGAGAAATAGTGTTCGGCTTGTAATTGAACCATTTTATACCCCCTCCTCCGTCTCCTCCCCCTCCTCCCTGCCCCTCTATCACTCTTGTTACCCCCTTTTCCACCTTCTTTCCGTCTGTCCCATCCTGCTCGTCCCCATTTGTTTTCTGCTCGCCCCGTCTCAACACACACACACACACACACACACACACATATTCTCAGACTCACACACCCAGTCTGACACACACTCCTTTTGTATGAGCAGCAGCACCCATCAAAATCTGGATCGATCCCCTGGTGTCATTGTGTGAGGAGGTTATTTATGTGGGCATCCAATCTGCACCTGCCGTTGTGTTTGAGCAAGAGGGGAACACGGCCAGAGTTTGTTAACAGAGAAAGGGGAAACATCAAAGCTGGGGAGGGGGTGGAGGGGGGGCAGAGAGCGAGAGAGGGAGAGGGAGAGAGAGAGTGAGAGGGGAGGGGGGGGCAGCCACCTCGGAGCCCCATGAGTACCCGCCAGCTCACTGCCTCGTCTCTCGTGAAATGAGCACTTTCACAGTCAGTTAGTCTTTAAGTAATAGATATATTGAGTTCATCCCTTGTAACGTTAGGCAACTAATTTATTATTATTTTTTTCCTTTCCCCCCTTACCCTTTGCAGCCCTCCCCCCTCCTCTTCCTCTTCCATGTCTTCCCCCCTTTTTCCCTCTGTGTCCCTTTTCCCTCCGTTCCCCATCAACACAGGATTATGAAGGTTAAATAAACTCTGTGAAAATGAATGAATATTGCCACCAACCTCCTCCCCTCCCACCCCTTCTGCAATCAAACCCACACCACCACCGCCAACACCCTCTTTCTCTCTACCCTCCACCCTCATTGCCTAAAAAAAAAAAAAAAAAACCTCCAGCCCAGGCTATCTGGCGGCAGAATGAATGATCCTATTTATGTTAATGCATACATGAACGTTACACAGGTTTTTCCCCTGATAAGGCGATAGGTTAATGAAATGCTCATTTCATTTTACCAGTTGTTTTCTCTGTGAAGTTCCGATAAGTAGCAAACCAATGAAGCTTGTAATTACAATCTTACAGAAACCCGGCCAATCTGTGTATAAATCTCACCATCCAATTACAAGATGTAATAATTTTGCAGTCAAGCTGGTAATGAGGTCTAATACTCATGCATGTGATAATCCCCCCTGGATGCTGACTCTATCAGATGTTAGCTTTGTAATTATATGAGCTTGAGAAAAAAAAATCATTATTTCATGTTCAAGTAGAAAATGAGGTTGGTGGGAAGTTAATTTTCTCTATGCTCTGTGAAGCGTAGACAAGAATTTAATGATTTAATTACAGTTGTTAGCCCTTTTTTGCGAGATGCTTAAATTGAGCTAAGCATTTTTCATAGCCTCCGACATCAAGAGTCGGGGAACATCAAAGATTTTGACAGCATACAAAGTGATGAGCAGGCCCAGTGGCCCTAAGATTTTTTTTTAAACTCTTCTTGGTAGCCAGGAAATAAGGTTTCCTTTCCTTCTTTTTCATTTAATTTCCTTTCCTTTCCCCTTCTTTTATTTTTTTCCTCAACTATTGCTTTTTCCACTTTTTTTTCTTTTGGTCAATTCCTTTTCCTTTCCTTTCCTCCTTCCTTTCTCTTTCCTCTCCTCATCGTCAGGGTAACCACAGCCCTGGGACACCAGACCTACTGGATAAAAGCAACATCAACAAATATTAACCGCTCTGGCTTTCACCACCGGCAGCTAATCCACTGTATGTGAATTTGTCATATCAGATTACTATGACAGTCATGGTGCAGTGCAGAATGGAAAGCATCCTCCTGGATCCTCAAAAGGACAATATAGTTTTACTCCCCACCTTCTTTGAATTTCAAAACAGCCCATGAGTGGTGTCTGTAGTCCTCTGATTTCCATACAGCCTTTATATGAGAGAAAGAAACTGTAAATACATTCCTCAGAGTAATCCCTAGAAAGAGGAATGGCTGCTTTTGGCACTTTAAAAAAGAGCTTTGAGCAATGTAATTCAACTTCATAGTAACAGTAGCTACTTGGTTATGCAGGGTGGTATGGTGTGAGTGTGTGTATGTGTGTGTGTGTCTGTGTACTGCTGTCATCCAGGCTTTTATCAGGTTTTTGGAACCTGGCATCTGGGGAGTTATTGATTCAGATTTTAATAACTTATTTAAGCTCTGAAAGTTGACATGAGGAAATGGTGAATTTATAAATAATTTGTGACAATGGAATAGTTTATTTTTCAACTTATCGACTCTTGAAATGATTGTAAATCACAGCTCCTGATCAAGGAAAATGCAGTATTAATGCATATATTCATGTATATTTATATTTACATGATAGCAGATGCACTCAGAGTTAGACACAGTGTTTGCTGTGAGAACTTTTTAGTAGTTCGTTAGTAACTTTGCACATCAGCACCAAATAGGACTAGGTTAAACAGTTTTGTTTTAAGTTAAGGTGTTTTGCTTTTGATTAGTTATGAAAAAAAATATAATGATTTAATTAAATCTTGCTTCATGGCTTCTCAGTTTTATGTAACAAACATAATCTTGCATTGATTTCACACACGTGCAATTAAAAGTTTTTTAATAATTGCCATGAAACATACCGGCAGAAGGCATCAACCCTCAATCCCCCATCCCTGGCTTCCAATATCAAACAAGATTTAATAGTTTAAATCATTAATTGTAAAGCTTTCCAGGGAAAGTTTGTGTATTTACATTTGTTTCTAAGTTATTGTAACAAAGTTCAGAAATTTACATACAGTTATAATTGTTACAATGTAAGTATGTGTCTTACAGCCTAAAATACATACAAAAGTTTAAAATTTAACAAAACAGAACAAAAATAGTAATATTAATACTGTGTGCCATAATATATAAAGTACATCTGAGTTTAAACAAATTATTGTATTGGCCTTAGCCAACATTATCAACAAATCTTCATTTTTTTTTCCCTGACAATCGTCTATTTTCTGGGCTATAAAAATTACAAAAACGTTTAAAAAATGTCCATTATGTCTTACAGCACAAGCTGACCTAAAATTATTTATTATACTGCCATTCAAGATTTTTAAAAAGCAGCTCAATAAAGGAAACTTGAGGAGCTAGTAATTTTCATAAAATGTTTTCTTTGAATGACAAGTAACAGTTAATTATATTTTTCAAAATTGAGCAAGTTGCATTACCTGATGTTTTCAGTTCTACTTTTCTACAATTTTGCCTCAATTGCCTGAAACTCGCATATTTTACCCACACAAACAAACCTTTATGTAGATAACTGTGTTAAAACTGCATATTGGGCTTCTATGCTGTAATGTCACCCTTAGGACTCACAAAAAAAAAATTGCTTTCCTGATTTTGTGCTCCTCATCCTCTCTCTATCTCTCTCTCCCCTTTTCCACTCTCATCCAGTAGTAATAACCTCCTCTTTTGACCTTTTTTAATTCCCCCCACCCCTCTCACTCCTTTCGCTGTGCTTGGCCATGTCCTGTTAAACAAGGAACGTGTTGCGGTGTTGTGACCCACAATTGTGGGCAGCTTCACGGCAGGTTTTGCAGGCCTTTTTTCTGCTCTGGTGTCCAGTCTGCCTCCATCTGCCACTGCTTCACCACGGTCCCACTGGGGGAGATGGGGCTAATTCTGCAGTCAATTAGCAGAAGGGCCGCTTTTGTTCTCTCACTGGCTCCCATGGGCCCTATCTGCTTCACTGCTCCCTCACTCTCGCTCCATTTCGATGGTTCTCACTTTCTGTCTCATTTATTTGTTCATGGTTCTCTATCTTTCTCTGGTCGTGTCATTTCTTTTGTTTCATTCCGTTCCCCTCTCTTCCTGTTCTCTCTCTTTGTACCTTTACTATGTTTATCATATTCTTTTCGTCTTTCTGTCTTGCCTGTCTGTGCCTCTCTGACACAGAGGTATTCTTTGAGGTATTGAGTGTCTGCTTGCCATATTTCTCCTCCCAGCCCACCCTTGCTCTGTAACCTTTATGACATTGTTGGCCAAACGTTGTCTCTGGCAATCATGAGCCATAAAAAGAGAGGGAGTTATGGGAAAATATACCCAGACAAATTTTGATACAGTGTATCATAAACTGAAGCTATCAGTTTAAATGGCAAACAGTGAACAGCAGGCTACAAATTAAGTTAACATGCTTTTTGTGAGTGTGTGTGTGCGCGCGAGTGTGTGCGTTTGTTATTTCCTATATATTGTTTGTTCTCACACTATGAGCTACACAATACTCAATTGCAATATTCCTAATACCTTCTTAAATGTTGTCATATGGATGCTAAGTTAATCCTCTTACTCTGTCATATAAGTTTAAAAAGTTTTAAACCATGCAAGCTACTTTATCGAGCCATAGCATGGATTTAGAAACAGAGGAAAAATAGTAATAAAGTGTTAACTATGTATTCTTCAAGAGAGATTCATTGTTTTATTTTAAAAGGTTAAAAAAATGTTTGGTTTAATACAAAAGCTTGAATATATATTTTCCAACTTCACAATAAAAAAAGCTTTGCAACATATCATCTATTTTTAAGAGGAGACATTGCATTTTGACATAAATGAACCTTTTTCCCTTCAACCAACTTCCATTAGAAAAAAAAATAAAGCATTATAAAAAACATATTCTCTGTAAAATAAGGTAGAAATCATTCTTTTCCTTCTGTCTTGTGATCGATGCGGCAACCTGTGGGTCTTATCCTGCTGTTGTCCCTGTGGCTCTACTTGGCCCTACTGAGCTGTACCTGTCTCAAGTTAATAAATCATTTTGGCATTATAAAATATTCAAAGGAGGAGGGGGGATCAGGGAAGGCCAGGTTAAAGAATTTCTTAAATTTTCATGGCATGACAGCCTGTTCCACATACACCCCCCTTCAGCTGCCTCGTGTTCTAGGTTGTGTATGTGTGTGTGTATGTGTGTATGTGTGGCTAAGGGTTGGGAGGCTCTCCCGTGTCACTCTAATAGTCTAGAATTACACTTGTATCAGTGTCACTAGCATATGGGGTCTATGTATACCCTTAGGCCCATCACACTCCCTTCCACCTTCCACTGTCATGGCATTTAAAATGATACCATTTGGGCAAAGCTAGTTTTGACAGAAAAAGTGAAAAGCTGTGTGTTTCCCTCCTTAGCCCGACGACTGAGCTGCAGCCACCAGGGGCCCCTGCCACTGAGCAGCCAATCAAATGATATTTTACAGGATAATGATGGAAAGTAGGTTTGTGAGTGCTCTCTCTTTCCCTCTCGCTCTTTCTCTCTCTCTCCTTTCCCCTCTCTTTCTCTCCCTTTTCTGCTTTCCTTTTCATCTTTCTGTCCCTATCTTTTCCCTCACCCACTCTTTTCTACCCGCCTGTCTCCTGTGCTGTGGGATACAACAAGAAACCAATGGTTAGACTGACATTCTTAAAACAATCAGCATAGTTCGTAGACTATAGTTCAGGAATGCAGTATCATCTACAGTGAGATTTACAGTCTGTTCGTACCACAATATCAATTCTTTTCAAGAGGAAGTGCATTGAATTCTGCCTGGTTTTTTTTATTTATTTTATTTTATTTTGATAATATCTTTGTTAACAAGTGTTTTTTGCAGTAAATCTCAGTCACTTGTCAGTCAAATTTTGTTGCCAGTAGAAGAAAATGCAGGATGGTCCAGCCAAAAAGTTCAACCTGGTGTAGTTTTGCAGTTATAAGGTGTAGCAAAGACAAAGCAAAAAGCAATGGCAGAATACAGAATACAGAATCCAAGCTTTCTGTTTTTTGGGGGTTTTTGTTTTTTATTTTTTTCCACGCAGTGATGTTTTAATCTGATTATCTTCATTTCTTTAAATCTGTGTTTCCTCTTTTTTTGTCAAGCTATGGTGGCTATCTGGCTCATATCAGAATTTTTTCTTGTGTCATTAAATGGATGCATGTTACATCACTGTTAAATCACAACATGTGTAACAGCATGGGAGTTACAAAAACATGACATTTTCTTATCTGATTTATTTTATGTATTTTTCTATACACAATTAATGCATAGCACTATGGAGAAAGCAAAAATCGCTAACAGATTTTCTCAAACTTCATTTGGCCTGTTAATATCAGTCTTGTTTGTTGAATGTTGTTGTCTGTGGGTGGAAACCAGGCAATAAAACAAGAGAACTCTGACTGAATCATTCTGTCCCTTGCTGTAAATCAAACAGCTGTAGAAGCCTGGAGTAACTTCTCCTCACAAAGGTTAAACAGCACATGAAATAGTGATGAGTCCATGAATAGAAGGACCAATTAAAGCTTCCTGAACCAATCTCCCATCTCTCCCTCTGCCCCCCACCCCCCACCTCCCAACCCCTCTCAGCATCTCTCTCTCTCACTTTTTCTCCTCTCTCTCATCCTCTCTTGTCACACCTTTCACCATCCCTTGATCCTCTCTTCCTCCCCACCCATGATTCTAAGTCTACTTTTCCTCTTAACTATCTCCCTCCATTTCATTCATCCATCAATCTATCCATCCTTACATCTTCTCAAAGACAGACAGTGCTTTTGCTGGCTGTGATGCACTGTGTGATTAAATCCCTCATGGATAGAGACTTCACACTTGGTTATGTGGGAACCTGGGCAGGTAAGCTACCACATAAAGAATAGTCGAATGTGGAAAAGAGGGTGGGAAGAGAGTAGGAGGGGCATTTGAAAAATGTAATTGTGGTTGCACACCTACTTGCAATGCAGTATTGTGAAAAAAGTGGGTTGTTAATTTTACATCATTATTTCCTCTCAATATTAAAAAGTGGAGCTGTGAGGTAAAAAGGGATTCCCTGGAAAAGGTGGTATATTAAACAATTTAACACCATTTACAGTATAATATCTGTATGATGGTAAAATTGTTACTGTGAACTCTAAATAAGTTATGAAAGTAAAAAAGTGTTTTGTGAGTGTTATTATTATGAACATTGACTGAAGACATGAACCTGTTTCCATAACAGTAGTTGAACTTGGGCCATCTGGGTGAAAACCAGGAATCCTTACTGTTCCACCATATGGGACCTGTACATCATAAACACTGTGGTTTATTTTGTGACCTATCCATTAAGATTAAGTTTGATTTGATTTGATTTTTAGTGGATCTGATCGCATCTTTTAGCTACATTTAAAGTCATGAGCATTTTGAGGAATTACACTGTACTAGGTGCTAAAATTTTATGTATGGTAACTTATATAATAACAAAAAATAAGACTATTTAGTGGTGGTCAGTGAAGCAGATGGAGAGGTGATACTTGCAGCTGTTGTAGTAAGCATCAACATGGTTCAGCTGCTCTTTCTAGCAACAGGTGCTTCTTACAAAGCCTTTGTAGTAAATCAATTAATCATTGCTTTAAAAAAAAAAAATCATTTCAAAGAGGAGATTATAGAAGTGCCGAAGACATACTGGGCAACATTTGTAAAAATACTGCATAAAAATTTAACAAATGTAAAGAGTATGTTCTTGATCCTCAACTTCAACCTTTATGATGATTATGAAGATATGATGAATTAATTAAGGCTCTTAATAAATTAAATTAATTTAGACCTAATTAAAGCATGTTATGTAAAAACTGATATTTGATGCTATCCATGGCAGTTTTTGAGAGCAGCACCTTTGTCTTAAATACAAAACCAGGAGTTTTACAACAGTATTGCTAGATGTAATATACATTTTAAGTACAAACAAAACTTGGTGGGTCATAAAGTTGTGCTCTGAAAACTCTTGTCTTAATATAAATAAGCTTACTCAATCAAAGCTTGGACAAGTTTTGCACAAAACTCAGAACAGCAACATTTCAAGCTAATATAACATAAGCCTGAGACAATACGCTAACAACTGGCAAAAAATATGCTATCACATAAAACTAAGTCAAAATGGGCTGACTTAGCTTAAAATATAAACAACAGGTTGACAACTTTGCTAATGCAACCAAACATCCAGCAAGTGCAACAACACAAGACAAAACTTAGTAAGCCAACTACTATTTCTTACTCATCAAACAGCAAGATCTTTTGTCTTGGAAAGCTCTTGCTTGGTCGCTCTGTCTTTCTCTTGCCTGTTTAGGCCCCCATCTTTGTCTTCCCTTCTGTCATGATGTCACAGATACCGCAGAGTTTGGTTCTTTTGCAGTGTTAACAAAAAAATTCTTTAGATGCTCTGAGCAGTCATAAAATATGATAAAGATAAATCAGTTGTAGTTGCAGGTGTGTAGAAGCAACTGTCTTAAAGCTTTACATTCTGTGTCTCTACTTGAGATAGACTGATACGTTTTTTTCAGGGCCGATACCGATACCGATTATTAGTAGTCAAGGAGGCCGATAACCGATATTTGGAGCCGATATTCATTTGCAGTAAAAGTGAAAATACTGGCATCAAAATTTTGAATAATACACTCAATAAACACTTAACTTTGTTTAAATGCCTTTAAGCATATGTTTATTAAACAGCTTTTCAGATTTGCAACATGTTAAAGGTTTGTTTTATCTTAGACAATAGATATCTTTGTTTTTAGTCTACCTTCCCTACACGTCTGGTTCAGTTTGGCAAGTAGGTAACAGCTCTCCACACAGAGGCAATTTTGACTTCACATGAAGCACTGTAAACTGTGAAAAAATACAATAAAAGTAAGATATAAAGGAAACATGCGTTGTATATTTGCACCATTGCATTGCAATAATAAGGTTAAACTCAGGACACTAATGCAATTAATCATTATTAAAAATTTTAATCGACTGACAGCCCTAATTTATATATATTTATTTTATATTTAATCATCATATGGTAAAAGTTTTTTTTCTACAAACCCTTGCTTGATTGTGCTGCCCCCCCAGTGGCTCCCCTTCTGCTTCTATCTGTGTTTCTGGAAATCACTTCTTTACACAAATGCAAGAAATAATTTGGCAGGAAAACATAAACATAGGTCTCCTCAAATATATTTGAATCACCATTTAGTCCTGTTGTTTTACTTTTTGTGAGGACCGTCAAACTACCGCGTCAACCAGTGAAAGACTTACCTAAGCTGGAGGTTATCCCACAATTCTGCAGTATATCATTTTATAGCTCAGGCAGTTGGAGAGCTGAAGACAAGCTAAAGACAAAATATCATGTAGAGAGTGAGACTTAAAAATGGAGAGTGTTGTTTCTGTTTAGTGGGTACTGAGCTCTTACAATTTTTCTCCTGCTGGAATTTCCTGCAGGGCTGCACTGACTTATCTCAGTTCATATCCTCTGTATACCTGATTTGTTCTTCTTTTTCAGGTGGCTGACAGGTGAATAACCCCTGCTGTTACAAAGGATTCTGTATGATCTGTATCTCACATCCAAAGTCACCTTGAATTTGTTGTCGCTTTTTCATTTCAACTGTATGCCTGACTTGGATAAACATCCAGTCATTGGTTAACCAGAGCCTTTGCTATGGTGACCTGTGACATGCCTTTCATAGGAAGTGCAAAAATAACAGGACTAATTGTTACTTTTAGCATTTTTACTTTTAGGACTAATTGTTACTTTTAACAGGGTTGTGCCGTCCCATACAAAAGACTGGCTATCACAGACTTGGTGCATAGTGCTGCTCTGCTCAAATTGTAGAGCTCTTGAGGCAGCGGTGCTGTGACTGTATGCATGCAAAATCTATATCAGTGTTGTCAGTTTCGAGAAGGTAAATAGATGTTGACCTTTAGAAATATAGCTCAAATTTGCCATCACAGTATCACATGGGTTTGTGCAACTTGCTTGATTGACTTGTTGGCTGGTTAAGGTTTCTACTCTTTCCCTGATGTTAACTTCTCTTTTTTACTGTGTACCTTTTTAGCTCCCTTTTTTAGAACCAAATACATCTAAATTAAAATCAAGATACACATTCACTGGGGATGTTGTCATTTCATAACAGAAAACATGTAGTATGGCCCCTGTGATAGTTGTCAAAAATTTTCAATCAAAAAAGAAGAAAGCAGAGTGACAATGCGCAAGAAGTGAGCCTGCTGCTGCTGCTGCTTTAATGCAATTATAACCACTCAGGGATGCACTTTTATAGCTATTTCTCTGTTATCAACAGAAACCATCAAAGCTTAATCACAGTGGAATAAAGCTCAGAGAGGAGCAGAAAATGTGCATTTCAAGCCAATTAAGCTTGAACAAATACAATTAGCAGTTAATCAGTTAGTTAAGGGAAAGTCACAGTGGAGACGGTAGCTCTGCTGCAGAGGGAGCAGCTGAAAAAGAGAGGACACTTTTTTTGACTCACGCACTGCTTCATCTGGTCTGAAAATTCATCAAATTGTTATTTCTTGATTGCTTTTATTCGGTTTGTTCATGTTAAAACTGCTTTACTGAGGATGAAAATAGATTTTACAAGAAATCTGTGGAACTCTGCCAGTATAATTTTATTTATTTCATCACTGTCAGTTCAGCTTGGGCCTGAGGTCTTGACATTTATTTGCAGAGGACCTGTGTAATGGACTGAACTCAAAAAGTCTCATGAAAGATCTTGTCAAGCAACAGTGAGGGTATTGTATAATACATAAAAGAGAAGTGCTTAATGCTGTGTTCACATTACATATGTGTTTCAGTCTTGTAAAAATCCTTCTGGAATGTTTTGCAAAAACTTCTGGCATAACAAACTCAGTACTTCATGAAACTGGAATGCCTAAAGAACATAAACAAACAAACAGAACAGATGCCTCATGTCAGTGCTGTCTTTTCCTAAATGTAGTTTAACTTTTTTCAGATATGATGTTTTTCTGCAATAACCAGTGTTTTACCCTACATGACCGATTCTATAATCAAGCTGGCGGCAGGAGTACTGGTCAACTCCCTATTGGTTTCACTTTTCCTCATCAATTAAACAAGAGAGATAAGCACTAAGGTATGTATATTATTCTTTCTTTTAACCTGTTTGCAGTGAACGCTCCTTTACAAAATCTGTGCCACAAGCTTGGCCTGTGCTGTGTCCTTACAGTGTACAGACAGTCTGTCTGTCAAACAATTGAAACAGCCTTAATTCAAGATTAATATACAAGGTGGTTTGCATAAAAGGGACAGGCAGTAAAAGCAGTCCGGATACAGAATAAAAGACAGGATCACAATATGAGCAAAGTTGATATATTGATAAAAACTGATGCCAAAAAACAAATTAGAGTAGAAGATGAATTAAAAATTGTCCATATTTCCTCAGAAGGACAACGAAAAGGTCAATAACAGCAACAGAATGAGATTGAAGTAAAAGTGATATGACAGTCTTTCTACGAAATAAACATTTTAAAATCTCTTTTTTTAAAAATAAAGCGCTCTCTTGTCTGAGTTAATCAGGAGTCAACAGATAAATTGCTTTGCCTGGCTTTTGTTTAGCCTTAAAGAACCTGACTAGACATTTTGCATTTAGTAGGTAAATAAGTACAAACTTTGTGCTTTTTAAATCTTTTTTATAAATGTAATTATTTTTCAACTCATTTCCACAGTACACCATGTTTTTAGATGAGTTCGCTATTACCAACCTCCCAACTTCGCTATGAAAAATGAACTTGAGACCTGCTTTAAAAGCATAATCCAACACTTCTCCACAATAAATTCAATGCAAACTCTGAAAACATTAACTAGTTTCCTAATTTTAAGATAAAATCAATATTTAGAAGTCTTCCTTAGCACTCAAACTGTAACTGCAATGAGAAATATGTGTATGTAGGATATGTACAGAGTGTTTTTTTGACAGTCAGGCTCTGACCTCTTCTCTCACTGAAGCACCAATCTCAGCACAGCAGGCCATGATGGTAATATCTTTCTATTATCTCCTTTCATTGGAAGTGTTCACCCTGAAGCTCCAAAGGTCTGCAACAGTGTCAAAATATGTTTTACTTATGCTGTACTTTGGGGAATATGGCTGTGTTCCAAATCGCATACATTGTCATTTGACTTTTAGTACATATTGTAGCTGCTCTTACCAGTTATATACTGTAGCATGCCAAATACATTCAACTGGGAGCTATGCCTTTTTTAACATTGCACCTTAAACTCTCCAACATCTGTCACAGTCTGAAGCCCAAAATGTGCTGTGATCTGTCATTGCATCTTTTGTCATCTGCCTAAACTATCGAGCTGTCGTTTGTCTGTGTACTCTCAACGTCTCAGTGGATGTGCCGTAACTTGGTGGATGTGTCAGACCTTCTGCTGTGCAAAGAATTGTGGGTCAGAATAGCCAGAAAGGCATGCTGGCTTGCATACTGCAAAGTGTGACCAGATGCAATAGGACATTCTGGTATTTTTGGTGTACTGCATTTAACATACAGTGTGTTGGGACATGTTAAATCTGTTTTCTGCTTAAGAGTATGAGTATTGGAACACAGCAAATGTCACTTGAGAGTAGCAATGACTGGAATTGTCAGACTAAGCTACTTCACAAGTTTTGCTTCATATGACAACAAACAAACACATACATCATGAAAAGTGTCATAAATGCACTAAAAACAGCTCTTTTACCCATAAATTACAAAGTTTTTTCCAGGAAAACATCTTTAAGATATTGTTTAAAATTACAGAGAAAAAAATATTTCTCAGGAATGTAAAGTATATGTGATTTCCATTTGAACATGAAAAACTAGCAGTCTAGATAGTTCTTGATGATCAAATTTAATAAAAGCCCTCAAAACATCCTGCCTTATGTATATTGTCCTTTTTCTGTTTAGGAGCTTGCAGGAAGTCATTAGTATGATGGCTGACATCTGCTCTGGCTGCTCTTAGGTTATATATATATTGGAAGAGGCAGCCAGTCAGTAAGCGATTCTCAAAGTTAGGGATGCCATCTTAGTGGGGAAAAAAAGTCTTGGAAAAAAAGGACACAAAATTGGTGACTGCATTTTAACAATTTTGTTGAAAAGGAGTTTGAAAGGTTTGCCACTGAAATTGTTTCAGTCTTTTTTCTCCCATTTCAAAAAATAATGTTGACCATCCATTATAAGTTGATGAGGGTTCATGCTTATAACATTAGTTAGATACCAGTACTGAAAATGAATATAATTCTTTATTATTATTTTTATATATTTTTGCAAGTTGGCTAACATTAATATTAGATTGCAGTATACTGCATGCAGCCAGTGGTAGCTCACTCGTCAGTAGCATTTAGTTTTCCAACAAATGCTTTGCTAATTAACCTGTAAGTGATGATCAGCAACTAAAAACAAAAGGAAAGCTCGATGCTTGATGCTAAACAATGCCCTATTTTTAAAAGACAAGCATGGGCAGGAATCGGAAATGAATGGGTGTCTACACCTTACAGAAGTTGGAAACTTTGAAAATAGTCCTTGTAGATCAAATATGAGGGACAACCTTGAAAATTCTCAGAAAAAAGACTCTTCTTTGACTTTCAGGAGCAGCTACTCTTTTTCCTCGATGTCCACTTACATTTACTTTATTTCAACATGATACCTGGTGTGTTTATTTATTCTCTCCATACACAACTGATATTACTGATTAACATACTGTACCACACCTGTTTGTTGAAAGTAATGCTGGTTTCAAAGGGCAGATGGAGCCTTAGTACAGCTACATATTGTACAATGGTTAATGTTCTTTGATCAACTAGAGAGAGAGAAAAGGCCTAATTATAATTATAAAAGTGTCTCCTGTTGTTCACTACGTGAGTTAACATTACTAAAAAAACCTCCTCCTGGCCCTACTGCTGATCTCCTTGTTAACGAGCATGTTACCAACCTGAGATTTCTTCTTGACCTTTTTTTATCACACTGACTCCAAGGGTTAGGGTTATTTATTGTTACACAGTGCGGGGATAAACAATTTGTTTGCCACTTTGAAACAACTTCAGTATGCTTTAGGAGGGTCACTTGATGTACAACAGTGCAAATTAAGCTTTGATTTAAGTTATATGGACAAGCCATATGTATTTAAATTCAAATGTAGTTTAAAGACTAGCCCATCTAAAAGAGCTAATGCTTGTGTAGGCTAAAGCATTGTTTGTGAATGTGTACAAAGACATACAATATGTTTTAAGATTTATGATTTCTTGTATTTGAGTTTGTATATTGGCAGAAACTGTCTGTAGTTAGAAAGACACACAGGAGCATAGACAATACAATAAATGAAAAAGACAAAAACTGATAATATTTTAACCCCTTAAATCACTTTACAGTACAAGCCATCATTCACCAATTTAATTTACACTTCTGTTCAAATGGCAGGCCTCTATACAAAGTGCCAACCTATTCATCATCATCACATACATTCACTCAAACAGCGATGGGTGAACCATCAGTTGCAATTTTGAATTCAGAATCTTCCACAAAAATAATTGACATGCAGACTCTAAGAGCAAGGGATCGTGACCACCAACACGATCAGTGGGCAACCAGCTTAAAGTCCTGAGCCACAGCCCTGGAGACTGTTGTGGAGTTTGATGCCCTTGTGCTCTGTCCTTTGCATGTGGGAAGCTGTTTGCAAAAACTTTAGCTGTATAAACATGATAACAAAACATTATTTAAAGACAGTGGAGCAGCTTAAAGTCACTGAGGCAAAAGTTAAGTTTTTGAGTCTCTTTTCTCTACACTAAATTCCTGTGCTTTACACTCCTGAATGACCCCTCTCCGTTTTACCATTCTAACATATCCCTTCAACAATAAATGTCTCATATTGATTCTCTGAAAGTGCTGTTTCATTTCACTTCACTTCATCATGTCTCTCAAAGGTGACCAAGAGGACAGAAAGGATCATTTATTTCATCCGTCTGTGTCCAACTGCCAGAAACTGTTTGCAGGAGGTACCTGCATATGCCGATTAGACTCATTGTTTACACAACTGATAGATTTTTGAAACAGAGTAAAAATATTGGATTAATTTGAAAAAAATGGTGAGGAACTCCATTTAAAGAGCTGTGGCAGCCAAAAGGTCCAACCAGCTTTTAGCAATGACTCAATGTGCTCTGTGTGACTGTCATAGCTGACTAGAAAGACTGACAGGTTCCACTCAAAAGTCCTGTCATTTAACTGTCACCCAAGGCCTTCTTCATACCACTGTGTCAGATATGGTGTGTTAAGACAGGAAGCCAAGGGAATTAGCATCACAGGTCACTTACACAAAGTTGGCAACAATATTATTCAAGGTCCTTCACCCCAAACAGTCATAGAGCCTAGGGTACTTTAGCAATAAGCAAACAGGCAACAGCAGGCACTGAGGGTGTATCTGTGTATGTGTGTTTGTGTTTAGTTCAACCTCGCACTGAATCCAGTGCTCATAAGAAGCTCTCATTCCTTCTAATGTTGTCCTCTAGTCTCTCTTCTTTTGTCAGTACTCAGCCTAGGTAAAAAGATCAGTTATAGAACATTGTAACACAGGCAGCAGAGGCAGGAAACTCCATTGTTGCCCGCCACAGTCAGGGTGAGAAGCAAGAGTGAAGATAAACTCACATTTAGTACTCAAATGTTAAAAATGTAAACTCTGCATACTCCTCCCACCACTAAGGCTCTGGATCAGAGCAAAAAATATCTATCTGAGTGTTTGTGTTTATTTCTCAAAGCTCTTGTTTTGTCCTACACTCTCTCTTCCAGAGCTTGCAGGTGATTGGCAGATCTGACCCGGTCTGTTTGGCCAGGCCCTCCCCAAACAACACTCTGCAAAGCCCCATGATATACATTCAGAATTATTCACTCAATTTGATACAAATTTTTATGCATTTGCATCGTATAATGTCTATCACTGAAGTCACCCAGTTCCCAACATTTTTTAGTCTTTTTGGACTTGGCCATGTTCAATAAGTTGAGGTAAATGTTTTAATCTTGATCAAGACTCAAGTAGTTGTTCAAAGTGGCAGCAAGCCCCTTTAGCCTTCAAGTGCAGTGACAGAGATTAAGGATGACAGAGTGACAGCAACTTATCACGGAGGAAATGTATTTCATATGGTTGCCATTGTACTACTGAATGCAAAAAGATAGATAATGTGACAGCATCTCAAAAGTAAAGCAAAACATCTGGACTGCCCCCTGGTGCCCCCTGGCTTTGGTGCAGGGCATAAATCGCTCTTCTCTGTGATATCTACTGAGGCGTGTCAAACTAAAGATCTTTGTTCGAAATTATTCCAACAATTTGGCGGCTGCCATAGCAGGGATATTTTGACTTCATTTTTGTAGTTTAAGGAAGGTAATTCAACTTTTTTTTGCCATCGTCAGCAATATACAGAATGCTGATCTTTGTATTAAGGTTTGTTCAGCTTTTTGGTCTATGTTATCAGCATCATTGTCCAATGCTGTATAAGTGCATTCAGAGCAATGTAAAAACCAGAGTCCAATTCCTTATGCATGCACATGCTTGGACAATAAACTTGATTCTGATTTTGAACTCAGCAGGGTTTCAGTGCACCAAAAGATTTTCATGTTTTTATCTCAAACTGATATCTGACCCTCTTCAGTAAGATTAATCATTGTGGTCCTTATATTGGTTATACCTGAGCTAATGATGCCACCAGAGGAGAGCTGGCAGGATGATAAGGAGGGAGACATTCAGAGGGGGAGGAAGAAGGACAGGAAAATGAACAGAAGAGGAGGAAAGAGACACAAGTGGGGTGTATTTAGAAATAGAGACAGAAAGATGGATAGATAGAGCAAAGAAGGAGATGAAATTGATTGCAGAGGTATTTAGGAATGGATGAATAGAGGATAGAGGTCGTGATCAATACTAGTGAAAAGCTCACAAAGGAACAGTCTGATGTAATGCAGCCTTTGTAATGGCATCTTTAATCAGGACTGTTGCAGAAAATTAGCAGTGATTTAACCAAAGAAAACTGATAGGTCCATGAGTGAAAAGACAGGAAGGAAGACAGAACTCTTCAACATCCTAAACATTATTATTCCCTACCAACATCAGTCCTCTTAGGATATGAAAAGTGTGTTTTCCTTCAGCAGGAATCAAGCAGCATGATGAGATAAGTTTCCAATTATGTGGTTGGACAAGCGGGGAACAATAATGCAAAGCAGTTATTGATTCACCAAATCTAGTCTCTCATATTACTTGCAAAAAGAAACTGCTGTGTGTGCCTGTGCGCGTGCGTGCGTGCGTGCGTGCGTGCATGCGTGTGCGTGTGAGTGTGTGTGGTGTACTTGTACCCATTCACCCCAAAGCATGGGTTGTCTGCTGAAACAGGAGGGCTGTAGCCTGCTGATTAAGGCAGGGCTGCAACAACAGGTGACCTGTAGTTTTTCCTCTCTGGCTGTTTGCAGAGGTTTATCCACTCTCTGTGGGGCCTGTAAGAGATAAAACCAGCTATCAGGTTGTTAATAGTCCATATGAAAAGGACCCTGCTCTGGGCATCCTAATGATCTGCACAGTTTGTAAGGAATGCAACTCTCTTTATCCAGTGTGTTTGATCTCCAGTTTTCATGTATATAAAATATTTTTGTCTACTGCAGTCATGGCTATATCTCACATTTTAATGTGCTACATGTGTTGGAGAGAAGCTAGACCCCACTTAAATTGAAAAAAAGTTACACCTAGACACACATACATACATACACACACACAGAAACACCCATCTATTATCTATTACTGTGTATCCTTTAAGGGGGGGCTGGAGCTGATCTTAGTTGACACATGGCAAAGGTGGGGCACACCTATAATAGGTTTACAGGTCATTGCATGATTGACATACAAGGCCAATCATTCATTTCTACTGGCAATTTAAAGTCACTCATAAGCCTCACCAGGTCATCCAGACGTTATCATCATTCTGTAAAAATAAGTACAAGAAATACATTTTTGAATGTTAAAAACTTAATTAGTGTATTAGACTAAACAGGTATTCATAGTTAGGACTGAGGACTGTATTACAATATTTTTCAAAAGTCACACTTTTCTAGTTTTAATCAGTTTTTTCCTATATATGGAAAAAAACTTAACAGACTGAACAAGCAGCACGGGGTCCTGATAATTTAAAGTTATAACTCTCTATCTGCCTGCTAAAAAAATGCAGCTCTATTAAAATAGGCCAGGGAATAATACAGATTTTCTGTTCAGTCTTTGCAGAGAAAGGTGCATGGGCCAGACAGCGGAGATAATGTTTTTTTTTATCCTTAAATGTCCTTAAGCAATGTTAAATCTCTCTAATATTTATTTCTGATGTAACATTGTAATTTAAGTCTGAACTAGATGTGACTTTTAATTTAATTTAGATGTCGATGTAACTTCTAATTTAATTGAGAAGTTTCTAATAAATGTAAAAGCACCGCTCATGGAGTGCAGAGTCACATGGCTATGTGTGAGTCTAACTTTGCACGATTGAGTGTCGATGAAAGTGGAGGGACTGAGCTCTAAAGGTCTGCTGGCACAAAAAGCAGTGGGAAATTACCTCTCAGTTAGTACAGCCAAGCAAGTCGCTCTTCTCTCATTTGCTCCATCAGGTCCTCCTGCCAAATAATCCTCAGCCTTGCTTTAACAGTTTGAGGATCTAAAATAGACTCCTAAAATTCAGTTCCCTATTATTCTGGACTTCTTTCACATTCTCCTTAAAAGTAACACACTTTGGAACTTTCTGCAAGGATTGAGAGATAGTGGAAGAGAGCCGGAGCCATGAATGAAAAACCGACTGAACTCCCTCAATGGGTTATCAACACAGGGGCGATTTCAGGGAAGTATTCTGCAAAATCTACATTTGCTGATGTAAAGCCCTCCTTAATATTACAGATCATAAATGAAAGTGCAGATAGAGCCCCAAAATTGGCGTCAGCACAGAAAATGTTTGCCAACCTACAAGTGCTCACTCAGATATTAAAACATTCACACACACACCCACACACACCCACGCACACACACACACACACACACAGGTAATGTTTGATGATTTTGCCTGTATCAGAAAGAAAAGCAGTGGATCACAGGCTGGATATGAATGGGCTCCCTCTAATTGTACCCTGTTGCTTTGCCATGTGGCAGGAAGCAGAGCCGAGCCTGGATGCCCGCTGAGCTGTGGCTGCTGTCCAAACACCTCCATGTGCACATTCTGCGCTCAATGGGCCATGAAATCAAAGTCATCTCGCTGCAATAATGCCATTCAACATTCAGCATGGG
This sequence comes from Acanthurus lineatus, assembly GCA_029814665.1. Lineage (NCBI taxonomy): Eukaryota > Metazoa > Chordata > Actinopteri > Acanthuriformes > Acanthuridae > Acanthurus > Acanthurus lineatus. The sequence goes on from JAPZDV010000025.1 coordinate 19,738,600, forward strand.
CTGCCTGCTTGTGCCCTGGATTACTAAGGCATTGTCTCCTTATTAGTGCTACACTTAAAAGAATATCTTGTATCACCATGCTAAAACACAAACACACACACTCAAATGCCAGAGGCAAGCAGTCAGTCTTTTGTTGTCTCAATTCCAAGAGTACTAATTTTGCATAGGCTTTTTCCAGACATCATAAAATATGTGTTAGTACCTCAAAGACTTTTTCTTTGCATTGGAAGTCATTTCGATTGTAATTAAACTTCTACTGCTTGCTTATATGATAAATCTATCCATTTTCTGCCCTCAGTGCCATATGGCTATATGCTAAGGGTAATAAGCAGATCAACTGGTAACTTGGGACATTTGCTCTCGATCTCATCTCTTGTTTCACATGACAGCTTGGACAAATAACCAAATTAATGCCAAACTCTGACCAATTCACTTATCATTTACCCTCTCATTTCAACAAGATCCTGAGATACTTGAACTCCTCTTCTTGGTGCAGAGTTTCATTCCAAATGTCTTAGTAAGCTGCCCACATTTTTCAGCAGTGTAACATGCTCTCAAACTTTAAGGTGCTAACTTTCATCCTAACTATGTCACACTTGCGGTCATGGTCTGATAAAGCTGGCAGAACTAAATCAGCCACATAAAGCAGAGATGCAACCCTGCAGTCACCTTACTAGACAGTCTCCTGCTCCTGGATATAAAATACACACACAAAAAAAACACAAACACTATAAAATATAACAATCACATTAGTGAGTTGAATACCCTGTGTTAGAATGAATAACTTGCTCTTACCAAAAACAAAGTAAGGTTATATTTCACTTTTAAAATTATAGTCATCATTATATGGACCTAAAACACACCATTTTCACATAATTATTGCACAATGCTTTTAAAATATAGAATATATTCACTGAATATCGTTTTAATAGGCCTATTTGCCACAAAATGCTGATGAGAAAGTGTTGCCTAGTAACAGTTTCTCTAAGTTGAAGGGAACACACAAGCACTTCTGGTTGAGTGACACTACGTTGGAAAAAGGGCAAGACTTGTGGGTGTTTGGAAAAAGTGAAGATGTTCTATTTAAAGCAAACATTAGAGAAAGAATATTTCAACATAATTTCAGAAACACCTGTCTACTGCAGTCACTTGGCAGTCATTTTGGTGAAACAAGTGTTTAATAGAAAATGCTGGCATGAAACTCATCACCATCAGTGCTGGGGTCACATGTTAGTGTAATAACATTGGCTACTGTCTTTTCCCGGGCATGAGTGATAGCATAGTCAGCCAAAGCCCCAAAGTAGTCACATTATGATTTAGAGAGTCTAATTAGTGATCATAGATGTAGGAGGTGAGGGATGCTGTAGCAAAGAGTGGTCTATTTACAAGGGTAGTGTCCCACTTTTCCATCACAGCCACAGCAAGCCACAGCATATTTCTCCAGCCCTAAAATGTGCAACATAATGTTCAATTTTCAATCACCAGAAGTTGCCAAGGCTCATCACTACATCTGTACATATGGGGGATGACTTGGAAGTTTGTGGCATATGGTGGAGGTAGATGAGTTGTACAGTTCTCAGTGCATGCACATATAATTGATACTTTTTGTGTCATTATGCAATATAATGAATTAATGTTGCTGAGAAACATTTGCCTTGGGTTCACTCAGGAATGCAGATTTGAACTTGTTCAACATACACACTATTCACTTTATTTGGCACCTTCAATCTTTATCCACTGAAGATCGAGGTAAGTGGTGACCAGTCTGTGGTGAGGGTTGCAGTTTGATGAAGCCAACAGAACCATGTTATCTGCAAAAAAGCATACATGCTCTTCAAAGGTTCCCAGACTGTACACTCTCCTCACCCCACTATGTCTCAAAATCTTGTCCATGAATACCACAGATAGATGGGAGGCAAAGAGACAATCTTAGTGGAGTCAAACACTCATTAAAAACATTTTCGAGTTTGTGCCAAGGACACAGACACAGACCTCCTTTTTGTCACAGCAAGACTTTTGGATTCGCACAGTGTAAATTAAAAACATGGCAAGACTGTAGAGATTGGAAGAAATTTTCAAATCAAACAGCAACAGGATACTCAAGGAAGTTGTCATGCATGTGTGGATAAGTTAAAAAAGTTAAGTAAAATTGAAATATTGGTGGATTACCTTTCTGAAGTCTTATAACAAGGAAACAATGGTGCACAACTGAAAAATAGTCCATCTCATAATACACTGTAAAACCACAGCATGTTGATTTTAAATTTTGTTTTTACACTTTTGTTGACAAGTTGAAACTTATTAAGTAGTGAGATGTAGGGATGCTGGTACATATTTTGTTATTCTGAACAATGCAGATGTCTCTCCTGATTTCCTGTCTTCATCCCATGCTAATCTCACTTGCTGTTGGTTGTATCTCTGTGTTGTAAGTAAAACATGAGAGTGATATTAATCTTTTCATTCAGCTCTGAGCAAGATAGGGAATAATAAGATTATCTTAAAATGTTAAACTCTCTTCAACAAAATCCAACCTCATATCTCTTAAATGAATCAACTGTTTTGAGTAACCTAAACATAACTATTAAGATATTAATTGTGTCCAAGTTGCTACCAACTGATGTTGTAGGAAACTACTAAAATATAGGTAACACTTCAAAATACTGTAGACAACACAGAAATCAGAGGGGATGTGATACTTCTTAAGCTAGTTGCTCAGTTGTTTTTTAAGATGTCTAATTAATTAACAGGCTGTCAGGTTAACTTTTCAGTATGATGTGTTAAATTACTCGACAGTGCACAAAAAAACAAGTAATTGATGATGACGACCTGACACGAGATGTGCCACTCGGTGGCTGGTTCATAGTTAATCATGAATCAGGACTTATAAAAGGGGTAACCTATGCAATTACATAATATCTCCCAGTGTATTCTCTAGTAAAGCATTGTATGTGTACATATATTTATGAATATATATATTTTAGTTCTCCAATCACAGTTATTTAGAAATTGTTTAGAAATAATAATTAGTGTCAGGTCTTGACTGATTTATGGCTCACTTTTTTGAGTAGCATGTGTAAAGCGTCTCTGAAACACTCTGGTTCACTTAAGTGTTTTCAGTATGAACGTTTTGAAATTTTGCAGCTACTTCAAAAATGTTTTCTTGCATAAATACCAAACTATTTCTTTTTTCTTTTCACAGAACTGATTCCCCATCACCAACTAGGCCTATCCATGACTACTGCCTCTCGCCTGTTCCTTGGTAAAGCCTCAGCCTTCTGTCATTTGGACACAAGTTCAGTTTTTTGTGTGTGTGATCCTTTCTTGTTTTTGGCTGTTTGGCAGTTTAACATCCTGACTTTCCCATTGAAGATTTGTTGCTTTAAAGGTGAAGTGTTGGCATGTGTTTCCCTGTTTGTGATTAAGAAGAGGAGTTTCCAGCCCATTGAAGATCTGCCTGTGAGTAGGTTAACTAGCGTCTTCCCTGTCACAAACCATTGTTACTTTTGCCCGAAGAAACGCTTCACCTGCTCCTCTGTGTGTTTTGCCGCTGCTACATGCCCAAGCCCTCACTCAACCAGGGAAGAATGAAAACACCACTGACTGAGTAGTTTTTTTGCTTTACGTTTGAGAATAAGTCATTACTCACTTCATTTTTGCTTGTCTGTGCTTCTTTTAGGTCCATCTGGTTTTATTAATGGATGATCACAGAAATTTCTCTTTTTGGGTCTTTTAGAGTTTGAACCTACAGTTCAGCATAGTACAACCACAAGTGATTTTCTAGCGGAGCAATAAAAAAGCAAAATCCTCTTCAAGGTACTTTCTACGGTTGTCCATATCATTATCCATGTCCATATCATTTTTCTTTCAGCCATTTACATAAATAACAAACACAACTTTGGTTTGACATGTATTTCTAAGCTGTTATAGCTTGTGTAATCGGTTTAATTAGTGAAATTGTTTTTTTCCCCTCATTTCTCATACACTTTCTTTATGTTGTGGTTTGTTGAACATGATTTGCCATGTATTGGGGATGAACTTGTTACACCTACATGTTTAACATGTACTGACATGCTGCCCAGAAAGCATAGCTTTTCTCTGTGTCAAAGTGCCCATATTTCTGATCTCAGTGCTTCTCTCTTTAAGATTGATTTTTATATAAAGATAGCTATCTAAATTCAGTAATTTGGAGTGTATTTTATCATAAATAACTTGCTATCACAGGATGGTCTAAATATACCTGAGTGATAGGAACTACTTCTCTTTCCACGTCAAGTCATGTACGGCCATGGCCCTGTGACTTAACTAATCTGAAATGAACCACTGAAAGTGGACCTTTACAGAAAGAAAACTGAACACTTATCCAGGTTGACCATAAAAAAGGAATCCAATGTAGGCCTGCAGCCTACTTTTTATTTTCCTCTTCTGAATGCAGAATACAGAAAAAACCTTCATTGATCCCCACATGGAAATTGATTTGCAAAATATGCATATATGGATATGTGGTTGTCAAATTAACCTAGAAATAAAATGTGTGAGCAGTATCAGTATCTGTGATACTAGCCTGGATATTACTTGGTATTAGACTGCAAAAGAAATTGGTAGTATAGCACATCACTATCACTTACCCCAAACACCTTTGATACCTTTTATTTAATACCTTTAATGGGTTTGCAAAGACATTTCATTACCTTCACCACCACAATAATATAAGAGCATTACAGAGGCATGAATGATAGGAATTTTTTCTCCAACACCAAATAAAAATCTTTTTTTCCTTGAAATGTAGTCTCTGAAGAGACAGGAAATAAAAAGAAGTGCACCAACCTCTTAATTTTGTATTTATTTATTTATTTTTTAGCACAACATTCTGGACCCTCTGCATTGGCCTTCATTATATAGCCCCTTGCTAAGTTTATGACTATTCATTCTGGTATCTTTGGGGGCCCTTCCAATATAAGGACTCTGTCCCCTTCCATTCAACACCTATGCAAAGAAACATCAAGCTAGTGTTTGCTCCTGTATGGCTTTTCCTCACTCTGTGTTCTTATTCTCTCTGCCAGAGAGATGGTCTACACCTGACAGCAGACAGGAAATTAAAATTGGGCCAGGGAAATAGAAATAATATCCAGTAGGCATGAAGCTTAGGAGATAAAGAGTGAGAGGGCAGAGAGAGCTAACAACAGAATGGAAAAGAGAGAGAGAAATGTATTATGGTGTAGAAATTCTCCCCTGATCAGTCGTTGGCTCCATTTATAATAGAAAATATGATTCTCATCCACTCTCTTCCAAAGAAATAGGAAGGTAATGGTCTCTTTAATGATCTCCCTCCTAATGCATTAGTGTTGGCTTGTGGCCACACAGCAACCAGGTGATAAATGCAGGAAGATAAGATACATCACCAATATGACTCAATTCTGTTCATTCCTATCTATTCACCCTGCAGCCACATCTTGTTATGTCATGTAGGTGTACTGGTGATGTGACTTGTACTATAACGCTCTACAATAGCACATAAAAAGAGATAGATGCACAAAAATTGTAATGCAAGTTTTGTTACCAAGTTTAATTTTGAAGAAACACTCAAGGATTTTTTTTTATTGCACAATGGCATAATTTGAATCTCTGCTCTAAATCACATTAATTTCCTTCTTCCCCCAGGCTCTTTAGGCATTGTCAATATACAGATTTTTTCCAAAATTAATTTTTCTCATCTCCTTTAAAAAATGATTGTACACACAAAAGTGCAAAACTGTTTAACTGAACTTCACTTTAGCAAGCATGGAAAGTCAGCAGGTGGCAATGTAGTCTATGACAACAGCTCAGCAAACATCAAAACATTCAAAGCATGCCTAATCATCTTAGTCAAGAAAAATAAAATGTCAGGGTTGCTGACTTCTTGCTTGATTTGGAAATCATCTGCTCTATAAAGGAATTTTAAATGCTCATTCCTCTGCACTAAAGAATGAGGATCAGGGATGAGTCTGGAATCAAAGCAGACTGGGGTGGTTGTCCAGAACTGTATCTTTTGAATCCATGATCTCAGTCTTAATATTACCAAATATTACCTTAATATTACCTCAGTATAACTTTGGTGACTCAGTGAAGATTTGCTGGCTTGTGATCTTTTTCTGAAAATTAAAAAAAAAAAATCCTATCAAATGACAGTTGTCAGGTCAGTATGTCTGTGCATGAAGACTTTGGCTTTCTACACTAACTGGTAGTTTAGTGAAAATACATGCTGTCTTTAGACTATGTGCAGTATCTGATGTTAGACATTTTGAGCTGTCTGGTCAATGCATGCACCATTTTTTGCCAGATGTGACAAAACAGCATAGAAATGTGGTTTAAGCCAAGGCAAAATCCATAGATTCTTCTCTCCCATGTCCTTTTTCTCAGGTGACTTACAGAGACCAACAGGAGACAAAGAAGAGAGCCTTTAGTGTTCTCACCCTGTGTAGTTGTATTTGTAAATCTACATTCCATATGAGACTTGCTAGTGGACACTGAGGAAAGGATTCACATCTGCCAGGGCTCAGTGAACAACAAGAGGCGTATTTTCAATAACTTTGACTCCTGGCTCTGCCTACCACACCAGTTCAAGGAAAAAAAATACAATAAGTAATCTAACTAATGTACTTTTTCTGTGAATTTTAACAGCAAATCCTTTGAAATTTGATTTGCAGTAGTTTTGGGAAAACGTAAAAATAGAGAAAGCACCCTCAGACCTCAGACGTCTCAGTTGCACAGTGTAATGATGCCAATGGTAAGACTATCAGGTCTTGATTAGAGGATGTGAGACAAGGGCAGCTTGCAGCAGTGTAGATCACCACTGAGGGAATTGTGGAGGTTTTGTATTGATATATAAAAATGTTAGCTATTGATATTTGGGTGTTAATGTTTGTACTTGTGTGCATGCCAATATGTGCATGTATGTGTATATGTATGTGCTTGCATACCAAATTATGATAAGGTATATGGATATGCATTTTGAACTGAATTAAGTTTTAATTTTCAGAATATATCTGTATATGTATCCTTTTTTTCTTTCAACATGGGCTAATGAATAGTTGTCTACAAAGGAAACAAATACACGTTAAAGGTGTTGTATGTTGCATTTTGACATCAGTTACAGCAAAGTTAAACAAAGGCATGAAAGTGAGTCATTTAACTATTATTTGACCCAATCTTAATTGATGGGTCATAATTTAGAGAACAGTGTTTATAACATTCATGCCTGAATGTTCAAACAGTGAGGATTCCTGGATTTTACCCAGGCAGCCTGGTTAGCTGTATCATTTCTTTCAGTCAACATTATTGTCACTGCCATACACTACACTACACCATACACTGGACTCAAGATCTACCAGTGTTTTCTGAATGGAGATCCGGCTTTTGAAATGGCATATTAAAAGCAGCAGGAGTATCAACAAAAGACAAAAAAGCTGCAAGCTAAGCAGTGTGGCAGCAGATATTTAGCTAAATGGTCACAGCAGACCGGAACTGACTGCCAGAAGTGGTACTTTTAAATGCAACTTGGTGTTTCTTCTGCTTAAAGGTTCCATGCAAAAAGACAAACCAATAGCTTTCTTATTCTAGCTACATTATTTACAGCAAACTTAGCATCTTAGTGTCAAAAGAAAGTAAATATTTCTCCCTTTAATGATCAGCCTAATCATTTATTTTGACATTTTTTACAACCATATCAAATAAACAGCCCGGGTGTAATATAACATACAGAACATTTTAAGCTGCACTCCTGTAAAATTTTAAATCAAGACACTGCAGATACCTTCCTGAGTACAAGCTGTGGAATCACACTGTTTGTACAGCTGCCAGGAGGACTACTAAGCCATGCAATGCCAATGTTACGTTTGCTGAGACTAACACTGAGGGTGGTTGTTTTCCACAGATACATGCAGATATAAACAAACAAACTGTGCATACTGCAAGACTGTGTGCAAACAGTCATAAAAAGATATAAGCAGGTGACATGCCTAAATACTGCCTCACATTCCACAATGCATAGACAGATAGAGCCAAAGCATATGTCAAGGTCTAGTCATATATTAACGAGGGCTTTTAAAATGGCATTTAAAATTTTTGGTATTGTGTTATGTTTGATTTAAATTCAAAAGTTATAACTGAGTCAATCGCACTCTGGGAATGAACATATTTGTTACTGTCTTGTGTTATGTGAAATTACCATGTGAGAGCACATTGGCCTTTCAGTCAACATGTCAGTTTTTGTAGCTTTTTTGTTCTGTAACAAATACTGAAATTAGAGTAACTGTTTCAAATGTTAATTATCCAGTAAAATATGAAACTTTTTCTGAACAATTGCTATATTTTTTTTTCTCTCAAAAAGCCATCTCAGGCCATAACTCCAGGTTTCAGTAACTTATCAGTGGATCTGGACTTTATTTTCAGGCTAAATAATAAAAAAAGACCACAATTATCATTTAAAAAGTACAAAATGCTTTGTTTCATTCTTTTATTTGTCATACAAACTGTGGACATAACCTCAGGATGGTTTCATTTGATACGGTTTCAAAGTATTTTGCAAACACAGTAAAACAATGATTTTAATTTCCTGTAGTGTTTGTGTCAGTCTGATGAATGTAAGTACAGTATTCCCTCTCTTTTAGCTCTTGCTTGGTCCCCAGCAATTCCAAAAGGAAAATGTCCCTTTAGCTATTTATTGTTCAAATGCATACAATTTGTCAATCAGTCACTTTCTTACTGTGTCTGTCTGCTGTTGTTGCTGTGAAGGAAGGGTACTTTGGTTTTTTTAGAGTTAATCACAGAACATATAACTTTCTTCCAGCAAAAATAACAGTCGAACAAACAAAGAAATGAAACAATATTCACTTGTACAGTACATTTCACCGGGTGAAAAAAAAGAGTTTCTATTTTGAAAAAACAAGCAGTATTAGAGAGTGATTTTTTGTTACCTCATTATTTCCTGTATTTTATTTTGGGATGAGTTATCTTCAACCTTTCCCACATGAACATGAAACAAATTCTTGCATATAATGATACAGTTTTTGATGCCTCCCTTAGATTCACCAAGCTTTGTAAAGCCCAAAACTCTCCTTTGTGAGTTTATTCTAGCCTGAGATGGCCTTCTCTGGCAATCCAAGGTCACACACATCGTTGTGATTTAATAAAGAAGGCATGGCTTAAGCTGATTTGTATTTATATTGTACATAATAGTGTTGGACAGTTGTCTAAAAGTTTTTTGTTTTGTTTTGTTTTTTAGAATTTGTCTATACCACATGTGAACTGTCAATTTAAATAACATCATTCACAGCAAATTAATTAGCAATACACAGTTATTGATGAAAGAGATATTTAGTACAAGTCTTTAACATGATTACCATATAAAACTACTGCAGTGAGCTGGCTTCTGAGGTATTAACCTAATACAGATGACTGTTTTTCCAAATTTAATAGTAACAGTTTGAACAAGACAACTGTAATAAAGATGCCATAATGAAATGGAAATTGATTGTCAAGCTCAGGAGAAAAGTGAACTAACAGCATAGTCAATAACAAAAACGTTTTGAAGTAAATTTCAAAATGACTGAATCAGCAAAATGTGTTATTTCCATTTCATGCACTTTTACCGGCAGCCTTAACAGCAGCAACTGCTGATTTTTCTCAGCTATTTTTATACTAGTCTCTTCTTTTGTTGTATTGGGCTCAAGACTTAAACTCAGGATATTTAGATTCACATTCAAATGGTATTGGCTATTTATGAGTTTCCTTACAAACATTTATATTGACTTCTGTTGTGCATCGAAATTATTACCAACAAAATGTTTAATGCCTGTGATGTATTAGATTGGCCAGAGACAGTAAAGGAAAGTAATTTCTCAAGCAGCAGCAGAAAGAACTTCCCTGTCTGCTATCTCCAGCGGATTTTATTTTAAATCTTATCTGCTCAGAAACATTGTTGTTTTTCGGTCAATATCCCTGACAAAGGCTTTATGTTCTCATTGGTGTTTTCAACTATATGTTCTAGCTCTTTGTCAAGACTTAACCAACAACAGTTCTGTCAGAGATTATTGTGTTTTATGCTAGTAGTGTTTTAATGTCTCTTGCCTTAAGCAGAGTTGAGGAGAAGTCTACAGTGGTCTTTCTTTCTTACTCTACAACCCCTAATCATTTATCAACTAATAGATCCCTGTAGAGATACTAAATGCTTAATATAACTTGTTTTGAGACACATGCTGTTGTTTTATCATGCTGCTGTTAAAAATCAATGGAGTTCCCCTTAAAGGGATTCCCATTAGCATAAACCAACAAGATCATAATGCAAGTGTAACAGTTGTTAAACTGTTTTTCATTTTCAAATATCACAATTTTTGTAACGACCAGTATATTTTGACATCCCTAGTTTACACAATATTTACTAATATATTTTTTTTTTATTAATTTTTTTTTTTTTTTAATTTTCACTTTGAAACAGTTTCAGCTGAAATGTATTTGATGCACTTTGGTAAAATGTTAGTAATGGTATAAACAGCTGTATTTCAAATCATTTCTTTTATGTCCCATTATCTCCTGTCATTTCAGGACTTGCCTGTCCATTCATTTTCAACAGTTGTTTACGTTTCTATCTGCATAACAGAACATCTTCATTGACCTGAAAACCTGCTCCATAATTCCCGTCTATTCCAGATCATTAGCTCTGACTAAAGCCACCGTCTTTTCCCAGTTATTTTAATATCTGCTATAGTGTTTTGACCTCCTGCTTGAGACCAGCCATCCTGCATTACAACATTAAAATTGGTTCACGTGTTCAAATCGATCTCTTGTTGTAAACTCTAATCTATCTGAAGTAGTGGGATAATACCCAGTCAGCTGATTGGTTGGGCATGCCATGTATCAAAACAACATGCAAAGCTGTAGAATGTTAACAGCCCTGCCTGCTTTTAACATGATGTTATCATCACTGCCTGTTATCATGAGTGATTGGTTACACGTACACTTTAACACAATGGGCATGTTGCTGGGAATTGTAGAGAAATAGGTGAACAGCAAAAGGAGGGGAAAAAAAGATGTGGATCTGAAAGGAAGCACATCAAAGGAGAATAGCTCTGAATGGAAGTGATGGTCAGTGATGCAAAACTACTGAAATGTTGACTAGTAAGGGACATGGCTAGTTAAAAAAAACACACATCAGCAGGGCTGCTCTCGGCACATCATGATAACACACACTCACCTCCCAATTTACTCTCATTCTTTAAAAAGTAATAAATGGCATAAATACATCATACTCTGTAGAAAAGCAAGAGGTGTATGCATGGAAATTATATTGAGAACAAAAAACCTACAGACTCAAGTTACTTAGAGGTAAACCCATAGTTTCATGTTTATCAAAGTCAAAAAACATACATATTTTTCATATATCCTTAATTATGAATGTGACATTGACTAATGTTTGAACTGAGGACATACAAATATTTCTACAAGACTATTTCCATATGTGTGTTCTGCTGTGAATGTGTGAAGCTTGCCCTGGGCTACTCTGTATTCAGCCTTTCTGCCTTTAAAATTTAAAAAACCTGTTTATTTAAGTTTTTGTTGCATTTTCTATTCAATGTGTCAACTTACCACCTACCTTTCACCTACCAAAGAGCAAAACCATTGTGTGATATACTGCATATCCACTGTGTTTTATTTCTGCTATCTCCACTGAGGAATTTAGGTGCAAATTAATGGATACAGGACTTCAAAGGTGGGCAGATCGATACCAAAATATCAATACTCCTTACACCTACATCTCATTTTGAAGATCAATTCTAGCATCAATAGGATAGAGCCAAAGTAGTATTAGTTTCTCTTGTCTACATTGTAACCATTTGTAGTTACTCCAGTGTTGTTAAAGTGTACATACATATTAGAGAGAGACATTATATACATTATAGAGACATATATTGTTGGGTTCCAATAAATGTAAAATATAAATGTATTTATAGAGTGTCGTCTTGACATGCTCTATATGCAAAGTGTCTTGAGACAACTTTGTTGTGATTTGACACTATATAAATTAATAATTGAATTAAATTGTCAGATTGTATGTTATCTCCTCATGTCAGTGTGTCAGCTATATATTTTGAAAAATTAAAGAACTTGCTTTAAAGGAATATAAGTAAATTGTACTTGTTTATGGATACGGTTTGAGCTATGGTTTAAAAGGATATAAATTAGAAAAATGTGTGCATAATGTTTTCACATTAAGACATGCCTTTTTCTTTTCTGTGAAACAATAAAATGAATATGAAAATGAAATGAATATTCATTTCAAATAGAAATGAATAATGAATGAGAGAAAAATGAGAGAAATGTTAACATTATTGTACTTATACCAGAAAAAGTCAGCAGCTCCTGTGTTAACTTGTAGTTGACCTACATGTGTATACAGGCCACTCCTTACGTCCTCAGTATGGTGGCAATGCTGACATACGTCAAGTGGCTAATGTGATAATTACATTTCTGTCTCACACCATGTTTAATTTAATCCCACATGCTATTTCACAACTATAAATGAAAACATTGTGAACTGCAATGCATAAGGGCAGAGTGTTTGTTACTGTGGCAAAATCACAAAGTTGTCAAAACACATAGCAAAAATAAGGAGAAGGGAAATACCTCAGCATACAGAAATGAAAAAAAAGAAAAAAGTTCACTGGCTAATTTTTTTAAAGAGGCTAAGGCAAGTTATATGCTGGTATGTAACAACAACAGTTATTTTAGACAGATTTTAACTCCAGCAGCCCATCAAAGCTGGTTTGAAAGGTGTAGGACTCTTAAATTTGGCTACATGTAGCATATTGAAGCCTAAAAAAAACACCAATAAGTCACACTCTTGCCTTGGATGACATGTTTTTCTTATAATAAAGTTAGTACATAGACTATGGTTTTGACTAAATCTTGCACACACCATCCCGCTGCCCCACAGCAAATGTAGATAATGTGGAATCTTCCCCAAGAAACCCATTCTTTAAAATATTAAATTATATATTTCAGAATAATGCCAGAGGTATCCTTTAATATGAGAGGGCTGTGAAATTACCCATGTCAAACAAACAGCATGCAAACAAACAAAACAACAAACCCGATACATCCTCACAGATGTGGGCTGCACTGATCCTTCCTCTGCACTGGTCACCAGGGTGGCGTTCAGCTCCGACCTGAAGCAAATAAACACGTCGATAAGATGAGTGAGAGCTACAGACACCATTAATTCATTTTGTGTTTACACACACAGAACGATACATACACACACAAACAACCACAAACCAGTACCTTCCTAAGGACATGCACATGAAGGAATGCTCCCTTTGCTTGAGAAGAAAGCTATTTTCTTCAATGGATTGTAGACAGTGTGGAAGGTAAGGATCTAGTGGGCGTTGTTTTTCTCTGTGTTCGCATGTTTGAGTCTGAATTCTTACTTTACAAGTGACACAGTCATAGTTTGTGCAGAACTTGTTTCTCTGCGTTGGCAAAAGTTATTTTCCTGTCTTCTGTTCTTCCTTGACATGGATTCACTTTCTCCGTCGTAAAGTATTCTCTCCCATTCTTGGCCGCATTCTCCTTTCACCTCTGTGCCTCTTCCTGTTTTCGACTCCTTTCTTCATTTCAATGTCTCTCTCCCTCTCCTTTCATTGCCCCTGCATTTTATGTTTTTTTTCTCTCTCTCTCTCTCAGTGGGGTTGATCTTGCCAGCAAGACTCCTACTTTCATCCGGGCCGTCTAGGGGCTCTCCTGCCGAGCTCAAAGCCTGACTAGGAGCTCTCTCTCCTGGGTTCAGCAGTGACAGACAGTGCCTGTGGACATGCCGCTTTGCAGAGCGAAGTGTAAAGCTCCATGGGGGTCCATGCAGCTCTTAAATGCTGATCACTAGTCGCATATGTTGCAAACTCCATACTGTACTATAGATTCACACTGAGATTTGCACGTAGGTGTTGATCTTCACAATGGGAACTTATCATATTCTTAGATCTATTGCCTTTATAATGACTTTTCAGTATTTGTTACTATAGACTTGATGGCTTACAAAAAAAACTGGGTATTTACCCATGGATTTGTAACTTAATTTCTAAAGGTGTAGGTGTCATACATACATGCAGGTATACTGCATATCTACACCCCTAGGCAGTGGAATTCAGCTACCTCACTGAAATATTCTATTTCTATAAAATAAAACTACACTTCTCAGGCTCTACACATGTGAAAGCCACAGTATTCCTACCAAATATGCAGTTGTTTGCCATTCAGTCATTTAGATCAAAATCCATTATTAACAGAGTTAGAGTGCCAACCAACTAAATTTGATGGAAATTCCTATCATACATACATACATACATACATACATACATACATACATACATACATACATACATAAATAAGAAAGAAGAATTTGGTTGCAAGATTAAAAGTACATCAATTTCATAAAAAGTTGACACCCAATGTGGTCTCAAACTATGAGAAAAAAATGCAGACAAAAAAAACAAACAAACAAAATTCTGATGAAAAATGCCACTGATTTGCTAATAGTTGTTTATTATTAATATTATAAATGTACTGGACAAATGAAATCATAATGGCTTCATAATCATGCTAGATAATAAGCGTGAATATCACAAATTTCACTTGAAACTATAGTTTTCTGCTGTTAGACTTGATAACATCTCTGGCCATGTAAAAACACTTACCAGTGAACCAATGATTGTTATTGCAAAAATTATATCATTATATAACTATCACAAGAGAATGCTCCCATCTGCCTCAAGACGGCCATTCCTGTACCTGAAGAGTGTGAAGTATCTTGTCTAATTAATTATGACCCTGTGGCACTCACTCCCATTCTGATGAAGAGCTTTGAAAACTGGAACCACAGAGGGAGTTATCTCTTCTACCCTTCACTCAGTCTTCACTCACCTCGAGGACAACACTTACATCAGAATGTTGTTTGTTGTTTCAGCTCAACACAACACGTTAAATCATTTATGAAACTGACTTGAAAACTCAGCATTCTTGGCTCAAGTACCACACTCTGCAGCTGGATACTGGACCTCCTCACAAACAGATCCCACAAAGTCCAGATTGGCAGTCACACCTTCTCCGCTCTAGGGCTCAACTTTGGAGTCCCCCATAACCACACCCAGAACACCCATATCTCCATTATGAATATGTGGAGGGCAAATTCATCATTGGCCAGATTTGCATCAACAACAAGAGATCTTATCGGGGGAAATCAAAACCAAGGGGCTGATTGGTGATTTTAGAAAATAAGGCAAAGTTACACACTCCTATCTATGTAAGTGGAGCTGAGGTGGAGTAGCTGAACAGTTTCAGTTTCTTGGGAAGTATCAGCTCCCACTTACCCAAGCATCAGTGATATGGGTGAAGTGGTGCCTGTGCAGTATTCAAAAGGATATTTAAAGACCAGACCCAAACCAACCAGAACACATTCACCCTGCTGCCATCTGATAAGACATTTCATTCCAAAGCTTTAAATTCATTGAATGCAATCTAAAAATCTAATGATCTCTCAAATTATTACACTTTCTCTTTTTTAGGACCATAATTGTCTGTGCAAATTTTAATGATAATCTATCCAACAGTTGGTGAGACACTTAAATTTTGACCAAAGTGTGGAAACTGATAAACTTGCAGACTTACAATACAATCCCCAGAAACCATGCCCCTAGCATGGCTTGAAGCTAAAGAGTTGAAAAAGAGAGAAGGTGCATCAGCTGATATTTACTGAGAATATATTTGTCCTAAATCTGTGAAAGTCTTTTTTATTAGTCCATTGTTTTGGTCTTGCCAATTTAATTACAAACTGACTCAAAAGATATTTGTTATGATGGAGAAGGTTAAGAAGATGAGAGCTAAGAGAGTAATGTCTTATTATAGATCCGCAGTACATTAGTAATTTATGTACTTGATACAGTCATTAGTAAGAACTTATAAACCCCAAGGAGGCCTCCTGAAAAATAGTGCCTTCTTAATAAATGATGAAAAGCAAACTTTTAGACACTCAATATATGTGCACTGATGTTGTTATTTCAGGTGAATGCTACATTTTTGTTCCTCGCTGAATCTCTAAATTTACTTGGAATCACAGGATTTTGGTGTAACAAGTAGGTAATGTACTATATGTGATAAACAAGTTGTGGGTAGAGCTAATTGAAATTATGAAACGTAATCATTTATCTTATAATCCTGTAAACTACAGGCAGCAAATTAGCCTCTAATTTGACA
This sequence comes from Acanthurus lineatus, assembly GCA_029814665.1. Lineage (NCBI taxonomy): Eukaryota > Metazoa > Chordata > Actinopteri > Acanthuriformes > Acanthuridae > Acanthurus > Acanthurus lineatus. Next base: position 19,754,878 of record JAPZDV010000025.1, read on the forward strand.
GTAATTGCTTAAACACTGATATTAATAGCAGCTAAATCAACAAATGGAAGAATTTGCCTTAATTGAGGTTGGAAGGAAGGTTATGAACATGTTTCTGCACCAGCATCACTAAAATTACTGTGAACTGCAAATCTTGTTTTTGGCAAATTCCATGATTCTGATTTACTTCCCACCCAGATTTTGTGTGTGTGTGTGTTGATATATGAATGCAGATTGATTGCTATTCAATCACACAGCCACTCTTCTCTCATGTAAGTACCACATCACCTGCCCACATTTTCTGTCAATAGTGGTGTTGTGCTTATCACACACAAATTGATGTCCGTTATAGAACTCTGCTTGTACAGTACTATCCATCCACTGAAAGTTGAATGACAGATATTATATGTTTCTGAAAGAATTAACAATAGAACAAGGCCATGTGCAAAAACTGCATTACATTTTTAACTTAAGTGTGTTTGATAAGATGTTGGAACTCTCAGTGAGAGTCTGTTTGACTACAAATATTCAGTAGTTCCATGGCCTCTCTTCACAGCATAGCAGTGGGTTCTTTTATACTTGTGTGAAAATGTCTATGCATATTTTTAGTGTATAGCCGGTACTCATATCTGAAATAACCAACTCTTGGTAGAAAAAAAAGTAATGCACTTCAAAGGTGATATCTCTCTTTAGTGTCACTGTAGACTGTAAAATAACTGGATAGAGTGTCTTGGTCTAAAAAAGGAAGCCCAGGTATAAATGACCAAAGCCTGCATATTTCCTAAATGCTAGCAGTGGGTTAATTTGATTTTTAAAAAATCCAATTTCATAGAAGTTTAAAGGTAAATGTACTACATCTCACTTGATTTATTATCTCAATTTATTATTATTTATCGCAATTTAAGCCTTCCTCAACACATCATGATGTCCTATATTTAAAAATTATGATCCAATTTAGATAAAAACAGATGATAATGCAGGGTATATTTTAGGATGTGGCTACCATGGCATCTCTCAAGTTCTCAGTCAGATCCATCAGAATGGCAGCATAGCAATGCATAAATTCTCGAGTCCACCTTCTTGTCCAAATATGGTGACTTCAAATTTTTAGTCCACAAATCAATGGATGGATTTACTGTACCAGAAACTGTTGGTAACTTTGCACAATGTCACATGACTGAATTTGTCCATCATATGTACAAGTTTTTGAATTTAAGTTTTTTCTAACTAGTGTGGTAATAGAAAATCCACCACATATTTGGCTCTTGGAGCAGGGTGGAAAGAATGTGAAGAACATAAAAACTACAGCAGGGTATCATGGGGAGAATAAGGGGTTGTACTTTTGAGAAGAGAATGAGGGGAGCCCTAATAATTTGGATATTATGTATGCAGTAAAACAAATTTGTTAGCCTACAATGTAAGATAAGATTCAGCTGCAAAAAGCAAAATTGAGATTGTCTAAGGAAAGAAAGCAGTCAGCAGAAACTACAAATAAATGATAACAGTTAATGAGAATCATTTGTGAAAACTGAAAATAGGATAAATATCTGTTATGAGGCCTTAGGAATAACTTAGCGTGAATTATATTACCTTTTATGAGGACCTGGAAGAAAAAAAACAGGCAAACTAAAATATATTTCTGCTAAAAAAAATTGTAAATGGCTGTACTTTGATAATGCTATTGATATACAAGAATATGTTTAATGTAGTGTGACTATGAAGTAGAAAAATTGTGTAAGATCGGTTTTAAAAAAGTAAAAAAAACAAACAAACAAAAACAACCAAACCCAGGTATCAGGACTGCTGTATATGTATATTGCAAAATTGCTTTCAATTTGTGTTTAAAATAATGAAATATTATCAGTGTTTCAGTAGAATATAAAATCAAGATGTGTTGATGTTTAGCCCATTTAGTCTGTGAAAAGAGAGAAAACAAGAGGGAGAGTGGTGAATTCCGCATTCATGAATTTCTATTTCAGATGTTTGAACCTTGAAGAACAGTACTTCTGAGTTACATTTGCCCCTGGAACCTTATGATTAGTACTTCATTAACCTGCTGTCACTCCAGGGGCAGCTCTCACTCTTCATCCACACATGTATGGGTGTTTTACAAAACTTTAAACTTTTCAAAGCATTTTGGACTTTTATTTACACACACACCTACCTCCTATGTTTAAAATTTTAGTGTTTAGATTTGCTATCTAAAACATACTGGTACTCTTCACTCTGTTTAAGTGCAGTGGCATCAGAAAAGGCCAAGAATTACACCATATGATCCAGCTTAAATCTACTAGTGTTGCAGAATTTAGATCAAAACCAGTACATGTACATGTGGACTAGGCTTCTGTTAGCTTGTGATTGGCTGCAGGTGTGTTGGATTCAGAGTGAAGCCCCAAATTGCACCTCATCACTGTAATCAAGATCTATACAAACACACAACTCTGCTATCTTCACCTTACCAGTCTCTCCTCCTAGTTTGTACTTGCTGTACACTCAAGCCAATGATTTCTTGCGAATTTTCCACTTAGTTCTTGTTGATTGCACTTTTTTTCTTTTCTTTTTCTTTTGGCCCTACTCTCTCAGCCCCTACACTGCCCTTCTAAAGCCCAATTTCCCAGCACCATGTTCCCCTCAAGCCATCTTCTCTTTCCATTGTTTGCATAAAAAAAAACTTTGGCTTCCTACCTGGCTGCATCTGGGTTCAATGGTTCTGCTAGTAATTTGATGTGCATTAATTGGTGCTTCATGTGTTTTCTGAGTATGATTTACATGTTGATTTAGTAAATAATTCAAAATTATTGCTATATTACAGACTGGAGCTTCTTATGCATTTTTGAACTGTCCCAACATCAACCTTGAAATGGTTGAAAATTGGTTGAAAACATTTGCATGTCAGGCTAGTAGGTGGCAGTGATTAGATCAGTCCACCACATCAAACATCAAAGAAAAACACTATGTACATACCTATTAAGCATATTCCTGTCATGGTTGTTGATGTATGGGTTTTTTTGGGTTTAGTTTGGTTGTTCTGGTCTTGTGATTTCCTGTTTTATTTTG
>JAPZDV010000025.1:19758013-19791126 GCA_029814665.1 Acanthurus lineatus
ACATATGAGGGCGAAGGAAGACTGCATGGTAATATGCTATTATGGCTTTTAAATACATTTACCGATGTTTTGACGCAGAATTAGCATGGTCCTAGCACAAGGAAATCATGTCGGTCTGATAGCAATTTAGTTTTCCAATTGGGAATACAATTTCATCAGGTTCAACTGTCATTTCTAATAATGACTCAGGTTGTGCTCGCTAAATTGAAGATTCTTTTCCTCACTTTTTTTTACTACAACCTTGGTGGATAAAAGACCAAGCACTGTGTTGACAGAGGCTCTTGCAGCAAAGAAATTGTTGTTACCACTTATAACACTTACACTGGTGATAGTAGAAAAAATAAATGACAAGTGTGTCTATGTTTGTGCATGTGTATTAGGAGTTTTAGGTTTACAAAAACACTAAGCTGTGATAAGTTCTTTCATCTTAGAAGAGAAAGATCTCTGTTGTTAACAGACTGTGAATGTAAAAATGTAAAATGACTCTCTTAAACCAGCGATAGTCCGACTCTACTAAGCTAAAGAGTAAATTTGCATTGTCCACATGAAGCATAATCTAGTCCACACTCTGTCAAGTGATGGAGTAGATATGACTAGTCAAATCACTGCTTGTCAGCCACAGCAAAATGTCAATCATCCCTCAAATAAAATGGTCCTGACAGCTAAATACAGATCTCAATTTTTCCAGCAGAAAATTCATTACTTCAGAATAATCAATGACAAAATAGATTGTTTAATCTTTTTTATGTCTTTGCTCCATATTTGTCTTCAAAATGATGAATTTCAATATGAACGCTTTTGACAAAAGACAGAGTTATCGTTGTCGACTTGTAGCCTGACCTAAAAGGATAAATTGGGTGCTCTCTACTGTAAAAGCTTGTTTATCAACTCTGTGTTTAATTAATGCATTCAACAGTATCATGGTTTGATTTCCTTTGAGCACATGCGAAAATGAGAGACATGAGTAGAGGAAGCATAAAGTCCTCCTCCCTTCGCTAAAGAAGAAAAAAAAGGAAAAGCAGTAAAAAGACATCCTCGGGTGTTAGACTTGTGATGTATTTCCTTTAAGTTTCCCCACTCAAGAAAAACAAATAATTAGTTGCCCCATGGGACATAGCACACAAATAGAATAATGTATTTGTGTCAGTCAAATGCCTTTCCATAGCTGGGCAAAGAAAACATAATAAATGAATGAGAAATACGTAAACACAGCCTGGATACCATCCATTAATAAATACCGTTTTTATCATGTCTTCTGGGGGCTTAAATACTTTTGAAAAAGCACAGCATGCCTTTTGGCGTCCTTGTCAATTTATGTAAACAGCCTGCAACCATACTAGGGGCGAGGAGCACAAGGAGATCATAGATTATTAATGGAGTTTGAAAATAACAAAGGCTGTGTCAGCTGCATCCTGTGCCATGGTATCAATGGCACCTGGTCGCTAAATTGCACAGAATGGTTCCTTGCTGAACACTACAGGTTCAATATTAAGTTAGTTCTGCTCCCTCAGAAGCTGGAAAATAGGTAGTCCAGCCAAAAACAATAAGGGTTAAAGTAAGAGGAAAATAACCTTAGAATAATCTTTATCTTATTCAAGCTCGGATGGGTTGAGGGTCTGCTAATAGGGGGGTGGGGGAGTGGGCGCAGACTCCTGGCTGAGTAGGCCAGAAATGTTAGGCCTTTGACATCAAGGATCGATTCCACTCTGAAAGGGCTGAGCGAGGGAGAGAGAAAGGAGGACTGTAGCGATGCATGCCCCCTCTCATTAGCTGACCATGAGGGAGTGGAGGCGTTAACTTGGCCTCTCCTTTGGGACTCTAAATGGGTCTTGGGCCACCGTTGATGGGGGGAAAGTTCACAAACACAAAACCGGGTCCAGTATTGAGTTAAGCTAACTTTATTTTTCTTCAGCAGACCAGCTGTGCTACAAAGTCCCTCGTGTGAAATGACCAGAGAGAAAAAGTGGTGTAACATAAAATGAACACTGCAGGTATGAAATTAAAATGAAAATGAAAATGAAAATGAAAAACATGTATAAGTGCACACACGCATGATGAAAAAACAAACAAACATACAAACAACAACATGGGTATCCTTTTAAGAACAAGACATCCTAGCATTTCAGTAAAGGAGATTACACTCTTTAGTTAATTAATCTCATACACCCTGTCATTAAACTACCAGGTAGCTAGGAACTGTTAGCAGACAAATAGGCTGCTTTGACTAGCAAGGTTGAGATAAAGGGTTCAGATAATGAGGGACTAATCATCACAATCAGTTAAGTCCACCAGGCCTAATTTCCCTAAAAACAAAATACCGTACACATGGAACTAATCTCCACCTTTAATTTATTAATTTCCCATCCAGAGATTCAGCCCGACGCTAATAAGGCATTCTCACACAGCTATGCAAACATGCATTCTAGCCCCCTCCTTTCACACACATGGAGATAAAAGGTGTTATGAGCCATGGACTGCAGAACAAAGAGGAAGAGATTGTAGGTAGACTGAGTATACTCATAAGGAGATACAGCTCTTAGGATAATGAGGCATTTGAGGCTTCACCAAGGGATCTTCCCCTGATTCCTCATCCTCTTCTTCCACCTTTCAACTGATTTTATATCTGTCTTTGTCTCTACCTCTCTGCCCCCTCAACCTCTGACTCTGTTATTTTCTATATTGTTAAATATTGAAAAGAAATATGGAATCCCTCTAAAACGTAATCATATTAATGCAAATATATGGTTGCATAGCTCTCTGTCTCTTTGTTTTATTGTAAATGACAAGCACAAAACATTTTTTTTTTGCCTTACAATAAAAAATTAATTGCACTTGCTGAATTTGACAGCTTACTGAATGAAGCTCTCAGTACCCAACTGTAGCATATAATGCTTATAACCAGCTGCAAATTAGACATATTTTTGTACATGCTTGAATACTTGAAAATCTGCCCCTGGTTGTTGTCCATTGTATTAATAAGCAATTATCTGCACTAGTTGTAGCATAACTGTAAACTCAAGTTATAAAGGAGCGAGGTATTTGCCCGTCTCAAGTGCTCTAATTGGCAAAGGTTGTCGTTATCTGAGTTCTACTCTGTCTTTGTTAAACTGACAGATTTAGAGAGGTAGAGAGTCAAAGAGAGTAAGATGGACAAAGAACAGCAGCCCTCCACTGAAACGACATGTCTACAGTCTATCTCAACACATTTTTTAAACTTTCATGGCCTCCTGTTAGGCCTCTTTGCCAGCTACATCCCGGAGCACTCTACTGTCAACGTAAGAGAACACTCAAGATTGTGTTGGTCTTGAATAAATAATATGACATTAATTAATTAAGACACAACAGTCCCTAAACATAGTGTACATCTGAGAAGAGAAGCAAGCAAGACCTGGAAAATGAACTAAGTGTTGTTTCATTTGTTTGCAAGCATCATCAGAGTTGAAGAAGACTTTTTGTTCAAATGCACAGGCAATACATCAAATGAGTCTTACAGTCATCAATTAAAAAGTTTGCATGGTGCAGCTTATTCCCGGAAAGATGAGATGATTTTTTTTCTTAAACTAGATACAGACGCATACCTTTTTTCTTTTAAAAAGAAAAGAGGATGTTTATCTTTAGAGCATCCAGACAGTATCTGGCAACATGGGAAAGAGAAGAGAAGAGAAGAACCAGCTCCAACATGGACAAGCAGGCACCATAAGAAAACTGCATGGACCACCAAAGGCCCAGAGAGCACAGCTAATATGACACCCCAAGGCCTAATCTTCTTAGTGGGGTGGGATAAAATGAGTATCCATTACGGAATCAACCTTCATCCAAACCCTCTCTACCCCATATTACGACTACTACCGCTCCATCCCTCCTTCCACTATTCCCCTCCATTCACCCCCCCTTCCTCTAGAGCCAGTGCTAGCATTGATAGCCAGCGCTGAGACAATTGGCTGACTTGGGGCCCTAATCAGGTATTAGCCACTAAAGCTGTAAGGGAAGGCTGCTAATCTCCATACTCACTTCATATGTAGAGGCAAGGCCCCAACAGCTTGCTTTCCTTTGGCATAGGCCTAGATCAAAGATGCCTACTAGAAATCAGATTAGAGGAAAGAAGAGGGGACAGGGTGAGAGGGAGCAGGGTGTGGAGGCCACAGATCTCTAAAACCTCCCTCCACCTTAAGTCTTTTAAAAGCTTTTTGCATAATCAGGCAGGGGGGAAGGTGATTTTAGCCTCCAAAAAGCCACTTTGCTGCAGATAAAATAAATATATGAGGGGGAATGAAAGCAAGGTAAAGTGAAAAGGGTTTTCCATCACAGCTTTCAACTGTATAATAATGATAACCGGTCATTTGAACCTACTCCAGCCACTTGGAAGTTGTGGTGGTCATAAGATTTGTGGCTTCTGTTCTATCTACAGCACAACAAATGAATAAAACAAGCAGTACTTAAAAAAAAAAAAAAAATCAATAATTATGTGAGACAAGCTTGCGTGTAATATACTTGGCTTATTTTGTGTCAAAACTTGTCCAAACGGGATCCAGGACCTCTCTGTTTTATAACATAAAAAGAAGAAGAAGATAATGAAAGCCAACTATGGCAACATGTTATCTAGTTGTCAATTAAAGTCAATTAAAATGTTTTGTAACCCTGTTAACTTTGCTTGCAGGCACTGTAACATTAGTGTCTGTAAAATTTAGTGAAGCTAGCAGCTTTGCTAGGCCACTAACATAAAGCAATGTTGAAATTAGTTTCTGTACTATAAATTTGCTCATCTCCATCTTTCAATTTATTGCAACTTTCAAAACTATGCTTCATGTAAATGGCTATTTTACAGAGGACTTTACATCAATTAAGTGCTAGGTTTAAGATTTAAGATAAAAAAAAGTTCAATGTATGAGATTTAGGGGTACATATTGGCAGAATGTGGAAGAAATGAAATATACTATTTTTTAGCATGGTTTTTGTTAGTGTTTAATTACCTGGAAAAAAAAAGAATTGAAAGTTGTCTTTACCTTAAAATGGGTCCTTTATAATGTCTTGAGAGAGCAGGTCTTCTTTGCAGGGTCTGCCATATTGGACTGCCATGTTTCTACAGTGGCCCAGAACGGACAAACCATACCCTGACTCGAAAGCAGATTTTGCATTTTTTGTCAGTTTTGCTGCAGCTGTATGTATATGGTCTGGCATATTCTCTATTCGGTTTTATGAATTACATTCAAAATAGGTGCACTGGCCACAGCTGGTGCAGCCAGTGGGCTTTATAGGGCTATAGAGTATAGGTCATCAAAGGACATGAATCTCACTAAAAGCCACTTTTAGCAGAGACAGACAACCTAACTGTGATCCTTGGAATCATTTTTTTTTCAACCAAGTAGGTTTTAACATCAAAAAAATGCTTTCACTTCTGTAATCTGTATTGTTTTTTTCATTGGTCGCTGCAAGACACCAATTCCCCTTGTTTTGACAATTTTTAAGGTTGCTAGTTTATGTTCACAAACCACTCTCTGTCACAAACACGCATACACACGCATACACACACACTCACACAAGTACACGAACATGTACAAATTCTTTTAAGGTGCATCGCTATTGTTATTGACTGGAGTACATTGGATTCACACTTTTCCATGATGGATTCTGAGGTGGAGGTGGTCCTTTAATTGTAAAGGCAGCTGACTGAGTGGAGCAGAAGGTGTCAGGGGAGTTCTGCTGTGTCGCCTCTCCTCTTGAGGATGGTCAAGGGCAAGCTGATGCTGGAACCTCGCACACAAACACACACAATCATTCTATGTTTAATAACTCTTTTGCACATGTCAGTGTAAGTTGATTTGATCAAAACTTAACTATGATAACATTGTAATTGTAGGGTGTGAAGTATTTTTGCATGCCACTTCATTAATTATTTTACCATTTATTTCACTTAAATCATTCAAAACTTGCTCAAAATCTCCTTAAGATTAGGCTTATCATTTCCATATCTAGGTAACAGAGTTTCTGTTTGGAAAAAATTGACATGTGCAGCATGTGCAAACGAACTGTAAAGCACAGTGTGGTACTGTATGACTATTAACTACACAGAAATGAAAACAGGCTAAAGCTCGCCAATCTGCACACAGTTCCTGCATTCTCCATGGGGGACAGCCTGTCCTTAGCGAAGCAGACAAATGTTAATTCCCTTCAGTGAGCACAGGTCTGACCTCCAGACTTCTTGAGGAGAGCACACACACATGCACACATGCACACGTACACACACAGTCTTCTCAGAAGGTCACAGAGCAGATGACACCAGCCTGTTCCCTGTTTCACTTCGATTGGCCCATCTTTTCTCCTTCATTACCGCACACAGCTGTGAATAAGAGAGTCTGTGTGTGTGTTTGTGTGTGCGTGTGACTGTGTGTGTGTGTGTGTGTGTATGTCTGTTTCCCCAGTCTCTGAAATGGCTAAGTGCTGTTAGTGCAGTTTTTATCAGTGAGGCCACTGGCGAGACTCAGGGGAACAGACCAGGGCTATCTCTCTCTGCCGGCCCTGAAAATTGATATTGAACATGGAGGAGGAGTAGGGGAGAAATCTCACATGCTGGTAGCAATTAGCTAAAAAGGGATTTGCAACTCTGTGATTCATCACACCAGGGATCGAAGTCATTTAAAGACAGTGTTTTTTTTTTTCTCGTTCCTTCACTCCTTGCTTACTTCCTCTCTGGCTATGCCTCCTTAAGCTCACTTACAAGACAGTGTGAGGTTTTCTATTTAGGGTTTATTTCTCCCCGCTGAAAACCTGCACTGTGCTGAAGCACATACAAGGTCTTTGATTTGACTTGCTGTGTGTACATACCTGACACCGGGGTGCTAAACTGATGCAGGGCCACTGTTGGTTTGCTTTAAGAGTTGGCAACGCAGCGTGACACTGTCAACAGCATGGCGAAGGTAACACACCATTGCTGAGGGGAGGGGAAACGGTACAGGTTGAACAAACTTTCTACCACCGACCTGAGGCTTGGCATGCAGAGCTTTGTTTACACTGTGCTTCACAAATACTTTGACCAAACCGCCAGCTTCAGGATATGAGGTTCAAGTAGTAAAGCACACGCTTGACACTACCCTGATGAAGTTTAGGTTACAGTGAGAAAGAAGAGGTGCATTCACCTCATTTTGTTATCTTAACAGCTTAATGTTTTGAGTGATGGAAAAAAGTCTATTTTGCCTATTTAAACACGGACTTAATGAAACTTACACACCCTAGACTGAGAGAATGTGCGCAATGCAGGTTCATTTGGGCTCAGTGTTTATGCAAGTGGTGAGGATGAGGTCAAAAAAGCCTCAGGGTAAGGGCAAAAGCTCATTGGACAGCAGGTATTTGTTTTTTTAATTTGCACAACATAATAACATAATATGATAATAATCATGTTGCTTTAAAATGCTTCTTAGACATAATACTCATTTTCCAGTGATATTGTAAGTAATATTGAAATCATGTTACTAAGAATGTTCAAATAAATCAACAAAGGGTCTTATTAAATTTCTTTCCATGCAATGACCTTATCAAATATTTTTATGCAAGGGGAACATGGAAACAAAACAGAATTTGAAAAGAAACTGTTGCATATGTTAAAAGTTAGTTATTTACATACATACTTACTGGCCAAAAGTTTGAATAGTTACAAGTCATTACAGTAGTTCCATGAACACATGCAGAGCCTTCAAATAGAGCTCTGCAGACATAACCAGCCATTCCTTTTAAGTTATGAACAAGGTCTTTGGTGTCAGATTAACTAGCAGGGTGACTTCTTGTTGTGAGCCTTACACCTGTAGAACTAGAACCCCAACTAGCTTGTGTGCTAACAGAACTCTGTGTAATAACAATAATTTCCATGATAATGGCATGACAACATGATGTTAAAATGTGTATCAGTGAACAGTGTAAATTGATACAGACTGTAGAACAGATGTAGCAGAAAGGACCTCAGTGGACAGTGGATGTGGGCAGCGTTAATGTGAAAAGATCCACTTCCAGATGTGACTCATGATGTCAGGGTGAATGGATGGCATCCTTGTAGCGGCTATTCTCTGAAGTCCAGCGCCAACACCAGTGCCATATGTTCGGTAGAGTTTGCAGTGTCCACTTGCCCATGTAGGGGGATGCGCTGGCTTGGTTGAGGTGAACTTTTTACAAATCCTTCTGAGTAAGGTGGTGTGTTAACAAGATGCCGTGAAAAATTGTTTATTTGTTAGACCACTCCTTGAGAGTACGGCTGGCCTTGGTCTGAAATTACAAAATTTAAAGGAGTAGACATTCTTCTGTTGTGTCTCGGGATAAGATAAAAGTTTAGATGTAACTGGTTGTTTAAAAGAGCATTAATTGTCTTTGACAGCTTATTTTAGAGGGTAAAAAAGAAGAAATCAACACAAATGAAAGCAGACAAATTCTTTTAGTCAGTTTCAAAATTCACAAAATCCATCACACAAAACATGGTATTCAGGGTTAAAAAAAGGCCATTGTTTTATACATTTTCAGCTATATCTATTCAGTTTTCTTCCTAGACAGCCATGCAGATGCTCACCCTATTTCCCTAACCATTGGCCTCACAAAGTACCAATTTCACTTACTCACCTCCCCACGCACATACACATCCAATACACAAAATGACACATTCCTCATAAAGCATATACAGGCAGCATGGGAGCCTTGCCCCAGCCAGTAAACCTCTACAGTTTAAAACCTGAGCTGCAGCCATTAATAGAGCCGGAGATGACTGATGAGTTCATATGCCATGCAAGCAGCCCTAGACAATGGCTTTAGCCTGATGACAGATTGCCTGACCGTAACCCAGTTTATGTTAAACTCATTCTTGCTGTTCAATTTCACAAGTGTAATTTTGTTGGGCTGTGCTGCATTGTCCTCGACTGTGGGTGAGGTGTTGGGGTGTGCTCTCGAACTCACAATCCCTTCCTCTGGTAATGATTCCCCTGCTCTATTCTATTGTATTGTTTTCTGCATAATCAGGTTGGTAGTCAAGGGTTTGGGTGACACAGCCATCTGTCAAGTTCATTTGCTCGGCGAAATGCAAAGGAATAATGGCTGATCCTACGGGAGCCTATCTGTTATCAAATAGGAGAGGTGCCCCCTGTTTATGGCGCTGCTCCACTGTACAGCAGAAAGGGATTGTGTTAGCGTGCACGCACACATACATGTAGGTACACAAAGATGTATGTGAGCTTACATGTGCTTTTTCTAACCCAGACCGGCACAGACACACAGGATACATGCAGTATGTGCCTGCCACATGCTGACACTTACCGTTGTGCATGCTTGGCTCGATCATCTCATCTATAGCTGTATAGGCGTCCTGTGCTATGAAATCTATAATTCAGTTAACAGTTTAAGCTGTTGTCCATCTGGAGCTCTGCGCCAGCTGTTTGTCTGAAGGCTTAATGTGTATATTTGTGTTAGGAGTGTATGTGTGTGATGTTAAAGTGGCATGTGTTCAATGCGTTCAATGCATAGACATGAAATGTACATGTGATAGTCATGTGTGGCTGTGTAAATGCTGTGTTATGTTTGCTTATATACTATATATGGTGTCATGAATTGAAACTTTTAACCTTGTACCATATTACCAGCAACCATGCAGCTATATTTGTGTATTAGTGCTGTGCATGTTTCCCATCGAAAATCCTAGTGTAAAATTAGAGAGATAAATCTTTAAACTTTTACGATCCTTGCAAAGAAAATTTGGCTGTTGAATCTGGAAATGTAAAACACAAAACATGCTATTTGAAAACAAATTAAAAGAGTTGTTTCAACATGCACAAACAAGAAATTCATAAAAGAAAAGTAGTGCGTTCAGCACAAAAGCACCACTGCATCTTTTCATCCTCATCTCTACATCATAGCAAAAAGTTTCCCCCTCTGTTATGAAAGGAGCTAAAGTATATAAATGACACACTTCTTGGTAGTAACTGTGAGTCCTTAGCTTGAAATAAAGTTGAAAAACAGATTCATGTTATCAAATACTGCATGTAATGTCATGCATGTTAACCAGAGACATGTTTATGATCTGACTCTGATCTGTAATAAAATCTGGAAATACTAACAGTGATTCTCAGAAAAACTAAAGGGTTAATTATTAACCCTAACCTTAGCTTAAAAGCTCTCACACAGCAAGCTCATATATATTTAACAAATGGTATGAGTAGGCAAGACATTCTGACAACTCTGTGTAGAGGAGTTTAGAGCTGTAATAGCATAATTGCATGTTTGAACAAGAGCACTTTAATCTTTCCACATGTTTGAATCAGAAGTTGAAGCTTTGCCAGACTTATGGAAGCAAAACCGTATATAAAAACATCTAGCTTCGCTGCTGTAAAAAAAGTGAATAGCACAGTCATGCAGTAAGAATCTTAGCAACGAGCACTAGGAAGGTAAAACCACCAGAGACAAAAAACTGAAGGTCCTTGGTGTTAAACAAAGACAAAAACTATGACAGCAGTAACACACTGAAACTGTATTTCACATTGAAAAGACAGACAGGAAGATTAAAGCAAAGTCTGTAGGTTTCAGATCACATCAATGTTAACTTCAACCGAGCAAGCAGCCTCAGAGGAGCAAATCTGAAAGAAGCATAAAAAAACTGCACAGTATCAGCTCTGTTTGGAGGGCAGGTTCTCTTCGGCACCTCGGTTCCTTTTGCTTTCTCCGGCAAAGTATTGATTCAACTTTGCTCTCTGAAGTCTGCGATTAGACAGAAAGAACTCTGGTTTTGGTGGTTTACAGTTGATGTTTGAGAGAGTGGTCAGGAGAAATACAGTTATTTCAGCTCTGAGGAGTTCGTTAAAAAATAAATGACAATCTGCTTTGGTAAAGCTCTATTTGACAGATCTCTAACTATACACACAGCACTGCTATACATTACTGTGTGTATAAGAACAAGTGACTGAGTGATCATTAGAAGTCATGCAAGAAACTTTATGATTAACTGAGAGTCTGTGATGATTGTTTTGAAAATGTCAGGTCACCTCTGATATTTATTTTCACACAGTCTTTTATGAGTGTGTCTAATCCTTGATGAGGAAAGAAAAAAATACTTTATACATTGAGCACGTACAGTATGTAGAAGCTGCATTCATTTTCTTTCACTGATGGCCACAAAATGCTTACACATCAGTTATTTCATCATAATTTAGTAACAAAAGACAAACAAAACCCTCCCCATTTGCAGCAATAAAGTGTTTTTCAAGTATATTCCAACAGGAAGTTTTTGTTACTGCTCAGATTTTCCATATATAAGTTTACATTTAGCTTTTTTATCATGTGTTTTATGCTTAAATGTTTGGACGTCTGACAGATTTCACTTAACAGAATCTCAAGCAATAAGAACTCTCTGAATTAAAATGACACATGAACCTGTTTTTTTCATGCGAATCTATCCTCTCAGTCTCCCTCTCTCTTCTCTTTCTTTTCTACTCTCCCTCCACCCCCTCGCTTTACTCTCCGCTCCCTCACCTAACCTATTATTCCATAGCTTGTGTGAAAAGGGTAATCGCTCAAATCATTCAAAGGCAACTATCTGTGTGTGACACTGGGGAGCATAACCATCATCACAAGCAGCCGCTAATGGCTCTCTCTGGATCCAGCAAAAACGCTCCGCAGCTCAGCCTAGCGCAGCACAGGGCAACAGGGCCAAATGCTGTGGGCACTACAGTGCTGCAGCCAGGGCCAAATTTTACCCTAATGAATTTGGACCTTGCCAGTTTATTGCAAAAGGCAGCCATGGCAATCCAATACCCTCCTAGATGATCTGAAGCGACTCCCGTGGCCACCGTTTATGCCAGGGAGCCCAGTGCCATGTGGAAATAGAGGGAAAGGCGGAGGGGGGGGCTGTCTATTTTTTGTCTTTGGCACCCGTCTGCTCAGCTCAAGCGTTCATTCCTGCACACACACACTCACACAGAGACACACACACTCATGGGCTTACAAGCAAACAGAGGCATGCACATATCCACACTCACCAACACATGCATCTCCAACACATAAACAAAAGGGGACAACTTCATGTGCACAAGACCCCGTGCATGTGCACATGCACACACTTCCAAACATTGGCACACTAGCTGTAATGAAGCCGAAAGAAAATGGCACGATATCCTATTATTTCCAGTGTTCAAATTTGGAGAGAATGTGTTTTTTTTTCCCCCACAATGAGCATATTGATTTTTTCCTCTGAATTGCTTGGAAGCTTTTGCATATTGTATATTGAGCACTGGTCCAGTCCACATTGAAATGTACTGTTTTTATGGGTTTTTGGAAATCCCTTTGTTAGCACTAATTTTTGCATGCATTTTCCTTGTTAAAAGCAAATTTTAAGTAGATGTACAGTATGTTTAGAGACCTAATTTGTTAAACTATCCAAACACTCAAAGCTTAACATCTACAGGCCTTATAGAAAAGAAGAGTGCTGGTTCTGCTTCATTGGTGGGCCAGCATGACTTTTTCAAAATTTATTATCCTGGTACAAATTCCCCAGTTAAACAATGCTGGTATCCTCCTAATTTATTAAAACAATCTCTCTTTTCCTCAGTTGCAGTCATTTCTTTGTCTTTTATCTACCCATTCCACCTTATCTCTATTTCTCTACTTCCCACATCTATCTTCCAGTATCCCTCTGTAACCCATCTCCTTCCCTCCACCATCTCCTGTAACAAACACACTCTTCTTTTCTCCCTGCCTGTTTTCCTCTGTCCAATATGCTCAAGGCCCCCCAGCTGTGTTACAGGTAGCGAAAGTCTCCTTCAATTAGACATAATCATCACTCACGGTCAATGATTGTGCTAAAGGCTAACTTCCAGTCTATGAGGGGGCCTTCGTATCTAATGCACTGATTCAGCTTGTCTCGGCCAACTTCTCTGTCTGCTGAAACCAAAGCAATTTATTCGTCGCCCAAGGCTCTTTTGGCAACAGCCAGTTGAGCAAGCTAACAGAGAAACAGAGAGAGAGAGAGAGAGAGAGAGAGAGAGAGACACGAGGAGGGGAGAGAGAACGAGTATAAAGGAAGGGAAGGAGGACTCTCTCTTTTTCTCTCTCTGAGATACAATTTAATCAGAGACATCTGTGCGCAGGCAGGCAGCTTTTCCTTGGAGGAGACTTAAGCAGAGTCTTAGTTAGGGGGCTGTGTTTGAAGTGCAGGGGAATTATCACTTTCTTCCAATAACAGTGCCAGGGATGGAGAGAGAAAAAGAGAGCATAGAAAAACAGAAAATCTATTTAATCTGCTTCATCCCGGTGTGTCGGGGTGTGCTCCGGACACATGAGAACCAAATCCAATCATCAGACAGGAAAGGCACACAGCTGACCCATCAAGTTACCACCTCGCTGGCCAAATAGACAAGGCCAGAGGAAATTAAATACTGTAGGTTATAAAGCACGGGGTGGAGCAGGGAATATGCGTGTGTGTTAATGTGTTTGCTCTTCTGCAGTACTTCAAATAAGGTACAATGTCATCCTGAAGCATTACAGCTCAACAGTAAGCTACGTAACCGACAAGGGCAATAAATCCTAAAAAATGTGTAGTGTTGCACAAAACTATCAGATTACTAACAGCAGGCATCTGCACCCTTTTTAGTGTCCCATTTTATTTCCTTAACTCATTACTCAAGTATGTGATTTTAATTGCCATGAGTCACAACACAGAAATACAACGTGACGTCTGTCGGTTCATTCAGTTCCTTTCCCCGAGCTGACATCCTGCTCAGAGTGGCCGAGCTGTGAAGGGTCGTAATTTTGGTGAAGTGCGAGAGAGAGAAGAGATAAACGCATAAGAGCGAGGCGAGAAGGTTAAAAGGAAAGATAGTTGTTCCCGTCTTGCGCTTTGCTAAAGGGCAAGGGAGGTGTGGAAGCTCAGGAAATATGTGTGCACATGCTTTCAGGCATAAGATGAGTGCATGTGTTGTGTTTGTAATTGTCCTCTGTGTGTGTGTGTGTATGTGTGTGTGTGTATGTGTGTGTCTGTGCTTCCTTGTCCCTTCTTGGTATCTTAAAATAGTCAAGTGAGGGAAGGTTGACAGAGATAGAGAACTTGAGCAGTTTGAAGTCACAGTTCAACAAGGCTAAGTGTAGCCAGACAGCGCCGTCATCGCTGTCACATCAAAGGAACAGGGTTTTTATAAAAGCAGGGACTGCTCTTAGCCCTCTTTGATGAATCTTGTATCATAAACCCCATGATGAAAATAAGAATTACGCACCCAAATTCAACATCTGCACCCGTACAAATCCAAACATAAGGATTTTTTTTCTTTGTTTGCCTTCTTGAGTGGTCTTTTACAGAGTTCGATCAAGTGTGGCAGTAAAACTGGCAAACAAAGAAAGCATTAAAATCTGCCTCGAGGCATCATCCACACAGCTTATGATCTCATTATTAAGGAACCCAGAACTACTTACTTAAAGACAAATCAAATTTTTTTTTTCATTTTTCTTTTAAAGGCGAAGCAATAACTTTAATACTCTCCAACATTTAAACCAACCTGTTAACGAGCAGACCTGTGTAAGATGAAGAGTACAATCCAATGAAAGTGAAGCTGCGTGGGGGCGCAGATGAGTTACAAAGTGAGTGGTAAATCAATCAGGCAGATTGTTCCATTCACTTGAATCATAACAGACACATGCCAAACAATGATGAGGTTCTCTGTCTGTCTCACACAAATACAACACACACGTACACTCTCTCACACACTCAGGGCACACACACAGCCTGTGATTACAGCTTGGGAAAGTAGTAATTTAGTCCATGATTACAATCTATCAGGCTGCCTGGGGCCAGACTCTGAGAAGTGTCTGTCTAAATGACACTTTAATAAGACGCCGTCAAACACACAAAAAAGGTACAGGCACACATGCAGGCACACGCTCTTGCAGGCTCACTTGTAGCCACATTACAAAGAGACACACACACAGTCATATTTTAGCATGTGATACAGAAATGCACACACACACACAGAGAAATAAACAAACTTGCAGCAAAAGCATGTGCACTTTACACACTTCTGTATGCATGATTGCACACATAAACACACACACACACACACACAATCCAAAGATGGCATCTAGAGTGATTACTTTTATCACTCACAGTGTGTCAGCCATGCATCATTTCAAATGAACGCTCCTCTCTCTTTCACTGGCTGACACTGGATAAATGCAAATGAAGTTGTTGTGGAGAAGATCTCATGCAGCAAAATGAATAATGCCTCTTTGTTTTTGTTGTATTTTTTTTTTTTGCAGCCACTGGCCTACACACAAGAGTTTTAACCATGTAAGCACAATGATTTAATTCTGTGTTTAACCGCCTTCATTATATAAGTTGTTGTTACATGAGCTACTTAACCTTTTTTAACCTCTTTCAAGGAGCAAAGGTCATCTTTTCAATTCATCAGTGGAAACATACAGTGTTATTATCAATCATGTGCCTCAGTTCTTAGTATCACTGGTCCTGTTAATGCTGCTGAATCAGAATGTAGTGCTTCATATAAATACCAAGGAATTCATTTGTTAGTCGGGACTATTCTGGATGCACTTTATTTAATGTTTAAAAGATGCTCGGAAAACATGCAGTAAACTGATCCTCAGTAAGCGAAAGGGAAAAAAAAAACTTTGGAAGTGAAAAAAAAAACCTTCCAAGCAATTACTGTGAAGGACAATTTATCAAGCAGCCATCACAGATTTCAAAGTGTTCCTTCGCCTACACCAGCACATGTTTTACATATTTTACCTTCCCTCACACCCAGTTGTTAGATTTGTAATGTTAATGTGAGTCACTTCAATTCAATCACTTTTACACATAGCATAGTTGACAGTGCCAAAGAGGCACGCAGTTCAAAATAAGTGCTGTGTTTCTTCTGCGCTGAAGTGAACAGCACATATTTTCCTACTGGCGAGTGAGTAACTTTGGAACAGAACACCTGAGCAAAGAAATACATGAATAAGTTTCTAATGCCGGCAAAAATACAAGAACTTTCTTATCTTATCAAGCAAGCCATGTGTCCACTTTCTATGCTTCAATAAGACTCCAGCAAGTGAAATCAATTCAACCTCAAGAAGTTCAAATATTTGCCCCAGAGGGATAGACACAGCGAAACAGATCAAATGAAAACATGCTAATGACTGAAAGAACACACAAACACATTGGAGAAAAAAAAGGATGTAAGGTTAGTGGTATGATTTAAAAATGGCTTTTTTTCCCTTGCAGCTGACATCTGCGATGCCATAAATCAGTGAGTAATCAAACCTAATCTGAAACCCACAATTTATCATGATGGAGCTTTTCAGTTCAGTATAAACACCTGTTTAAAGAAGACTGACTCAGCAGAAAACTTCAAGAAGTAAAAATGCAAATAACCAGTCCCAAAACCAAACTTCTGTTTCACCTCACAGATGTGTAATCAGCTCCTGTAATCAACCTGGTTGTCTTTTTAAGTCAGCAAGGTGGTGTAGAGATAATAGAGAGACCTGGAACAGCCATGCTGATACTACAACAAGCATCTGTCCTGTGTTTCTGTGTGGATGTTCACTATTCTGTAATTTTGTGTTCTGCTTTTTAAACTAACACACACAAACACTATCAAAAATACTACATCTCTCATATGGAAGAAACAAGGTGCTTCATGTGGATAAAATTAATATAACAAATGCTAATGAAGCAGTGAAATCAGGCAGTTAAATGCATAGAGAATGAAAAAAAGCAAATTACTGTGAGATAAAATGTTATTATATCCATATATCCATATATCCATAGACACAACAGATCATAAAATGTTGACA
Source organism: Acanthurus lineatus (assembly GCA_029814665.1). NCBI lineage: Eukaryota > Metazoa > Chordata > Actinopteri > Acanthuriformes > Acanthuridae > Acanthurus > Acanthurus lineatus. The sequence continues at coordinate 19,774,811 of JAPZDV010000025.1, forward strand.
GTGTTTTGCTTTCATTAGGATGGCACAGAGTGATTAAACTCGCTTACAATGAATCTTAATCAACTTGAAATAGCATATAAATCACTCAGGATAAGTCAGGATGATCTGCACTGAGAGGCCTGGGTTAAAACACACACACACACACACGCACACACACACAAACACATACACATACATCCTCTCTTTTCTCACATGCATACTCTGACAAAGTATTCCTACTCTACGTGTGCACAACTAAGAACACAGCATTAAGATACACACACACACACGCACACACACACACCTCCAGCACTCATACATTAGCTTTCTTCAACAGTCTCTGTCTTCTTCTGCTGTCAGCAAAGAGGCCTTGACTCGCTCTCTCTCTCTTTCTTTCTCTCTCTCTCTCTTCTCTCCTCTTCTCCTCTGTGTCTTCCTACCACTCAGATATTCATGGCCACATCTGGGACAGTTTAATGAGTTAATGCCAGTTAATTACTCACTCCGGTGCAGCTGACCGACCAAACTCTGCTGCTCTCTCTCTCCCTCTCCTTTAACTCTCTCTCTCTCTTCCTCTACTGCTTAGTATCTCTCTCTCTCTTTCTGTCTCCCATCCTCTCGCTCCTTCACTGCTGATTAATGGAAGGGAGAGAATAAGAAGAAGGGAAAGAGGAGCAATCAGCATCTACTGCCATCATCAACATTACTGGTGTCTGGCTGCATTAAAGCTGGGAGAGAGAAAAGGCTGGAGAGTGTGTGTGTGTGGGTGTGTGTGGGTGTGTAAGTGTGTGTTCCATGTGTGTTTCAGGCTGCTGAGACAGAAGACTGTTAGACCACTAATTGAATAGAGATGATTCCATTATCAAGCAGTTTGTTTGAGTGAGGAAGCCAGTTAGTTATCTGCTGTAGAGAGAGAGAGAGGGAGAGAGAGAGAGAGAGAGAGAGAGAGATGCTGTTTTTTTAATTTTAACTGCCAAGGAAAAGAGATAGAACGAGAAACAGAAACAGAGAAACAGAATGAGTGAGAGTGCAAGTTATTCAGAGCCATAAAGATGTGCACGTCTCTATGTGCAGGTGAAAGGTTGTGACTGAAGGCCAAAGCCAGTTATTATCATGGGATCACTCACTGACCACAACTAAGCTCACTTTTGGCTCACACATATGTACACGCATACACAAGCAAACAAGGATAGGCACACACACATATAAACACAGAGGGGGTCTGCAGTTTCTCTGGAAGCCAGTGTGGAAAGAGCAAGTCTCAAATTACACAAATTGATTAAAGATTATCATCTTAATTGCATTGGAACAATAACAACACCTGGCATAAAAGCATACAGTGCATTCAGATCTATTGTTTACTCATCACAGAGGGGAACAAAAAACAAAAACATGCACAGCTATTTAACTTTGGATGGAATTTGCCGCTTCACTTAACAGACGCTTTGGTATCTTACAGTAACTCCCGTTGCTGCTCCCGCAAATGAAACTATTAAGATTTACGATAAGAAAAACAAAAGACAGAGCGCAGGGGAGATGGATAGAGCTGGCTTTGTTCCTTTTACTGTTTTTCCTGTCTTGCAATTTGTCTGAGGCCCCAGACCCAATAATTTATCACCTTTGGTTTTACAGCCATCGATTTCACCCCTTGTGACCTCTTGCACCCAGCAGTAGCCTTTTAGTCAGTTTTTCTATGTGTAAGAGTGTGTGCACATGTACTGTATGGCCGAGTGTGTTCAGAAAATTGTTGCATGAGTATAGGGCTGTGTGTATGGATTTGTGTGGGATGTGTGTGTGCGGGTGTGTATGTGTGTGTGAGTGTGTGTATTGTGCAGGTTGTAGTGTGAAATATTCAGGGCACAGGCTGTTTTTCCTTTCAGCGCTGAAAGGTCAGTCGCAGTGTAAGAAGGATGGCCCGAGGTCAGAACAATACACCAGGAGACTGGCTGTGTGTGTGTATGGTGTGTGTGTGTGTTTGAAAAAGAGGGAAAGTATTCATTAATTGATGCATGTGCAGAATTTTCTACCTAAACTGCACACAAGTACCTGAATATTTAAATCATTGTCTTCCTTCCATCAATTAAATTGACTAACAGACTTAAATTTCCTTTTTCTTGTGCTTTTTAAAGGGGGAATGAATTTATTGTGAATTTGTATAAAACAGCAAGCAAAGAGATTGTTATGATATATTAATATTAGTATATAAATTCATTCATGCCTGCATTTCTAGTAACAAAAAAAAAACTATAGAAAACAAGGAAAAAGCTGACTGGAATATTGCATGACTGTACAGGATAAAGATGCCACCTTGCCTATGTGATCTGTGGGACTGTGTTTATTTATATGTGTAGGTGGGATTATAAGTGTGTCTGTGTGTTTTCTGTGCCCAGTGAGTGTCGTTGTTTACATCATGATTCCTCCCTCTTCTGCACACTTCCAAAGAAGTTCAGTTGACTAGCTGAAGTTTGCAGAGATATAAGGGACTGTCTTTAAAATTCACGAGTGATGCAAGTCATGTTTGTCAACTGTTTGAATTCGTGCAAAGTTAGTTTTGTTTCTCAGATGCTGCTTTAACAGAGCGTGAGGACAAAGATTGAGACAGACAAGAGGCTGAAAAACAAAACTGACAAAGAATGAGAAACGAAATTAATGACCCCTCATATATTGTCTCCTTTGTGCTTTGGGAGAACAAAAGAATGCCAAGTTAAAATGCAACGTACAAGGAAAAAGAGATGAAAACAGAAGAGGAGGAAACTAAAATAACAAAAAGAGAGACCATGACCATAAATAAAGGTTGTAAATTCCACAAAGCATTAGCTTCATTACATGGCAATTACTAGCTGTAAGTGACAAAACAGGAAATGTCACTCCTCACTACTTAGCCATCCACTTCTCAGCACATATTTGTTTCCTTTGTGTGACGGAGGTCAAACCATTATTTTAAATTAAACAAGCCTTGTGTCACTTAGGCACTGAAAGCTTTATTCACTGGAGGAAACAATAATGTTGTTAATGTATGTTGTATTGTTGCAGGTTACACTACAATGAAAGGCTAAACTCAAAGAATTTGACATTCGACTCAGATTTAATATTTTTTTATTTCATAATGACCTGAAATGCAAACATTTCACAATATGTGGCCACTAGGAGGAGGAAAGGCTTAGACTGAAATGTTTTCCGTTTAATGCTCTGTTGCCATGATGCTTCTACACATCATAAACAATGTGATTTCCATGATACTGACAGCTGCTGTCAACTCTTTCTACCACTTGATTTTCTGTTTTAATCTATTCTCTCTCCAAAGTCTACAGTTTCTCTACATATTCATTTTGTTACTTTACTGTTACTGTTACTACTATTGCATTTTTGTATTGCATTAGCAGTAACCCAAGTGATAACAGGCACCAAGGGTGTGTGTGTCTGTGAATTTTTTTAGCGTTGTCAGTGTTGTGAACTAAGTGGTTTGAGGCCCTAAACCACCCCGTACAGCCTGATCCAGGGGATATAATAAGGGGACAGTGCTTCCTGGTCTGAAAGTGAAGCCAGTAGGGGAGTGCCATAAATATTTATTCTTTCAAATGGTCAATGAGAGGAGAATCCACAGCAAAAATAAATCTGAATGTGTAAAATGCAGTCTACGGTCAAGGGTAACAGACTTTAGTCAATCCATCACATGATACTCTATAGATTACCTGCCTGCTATCAGTATTTTGGAAGAATTTGAAGAAGTTATGATGGATCTTGTTACCTATTCTGGTGAGTGACCAAATCGAGGTGCAGACGACAGAAGGTTTCATGTGCTTTAAAGCTCCTTCAAGCTGTGGTTTGTGATTCAGCAGTATAAATTAAGTTGACTTGACTCAATAGCAGTAAAAGAAAAAAAGTAAATCTGAAAAAAAAGATCTGAAAAATGATTCATTCCAAGAACAAAATGAAAAATAAGTTAATAGATAAAAAATGAAAAGAAGAAAAAAAGGTCAGGTTGAAAAATATGGTGCAGCTCAAACGATGCAGTCGTGGAAAGCAAAACACAGTCCTTTAAAAAATAAAGCATTGTTGTCATGCTGCGAACTGGATTAGAGCAGCCGAGGAATGACCTCTCTACGATATTTATTAAAGATAAGCAGGGAGTGTCGGGATAAGACAGGAGTGAGTGTTCACATCTGATACACTTGTTATTATGTTTAACGTTAATGCTATAACTCAATGATAAACACAAGTTGTATAATAGCTGCTTAAACATTGTCAGAGGAGAAGTGGCACTCTCACTGCTCTTTGATGGTGAAACCCACACTTTGATGTGTCATGCTGTATATGTAGTATGCAGGTGTACAAAAGAAAAGCCAAATGTCAACAGAGAAGTCAAACCAATCTGCAGTCTGTATTTTTTAGAGCAGCTATCAAGAATGGATTGACAATGTGTTTTGGAGTTGTAAACTAACCTCATTCTACAGTAGGCCTGTTTTGTTTGCTCATTTCATGACATCTGCTGCACAGCAACATGTTTTCTATGGTAACTTTAATAATTCACATGTTTGTGCCATTGACTGTATAATTAATAATGGCTGGAGTCACTGTGACATCACAAATTGCTTTGTTAAAACCTTTGGCATTTTAACAGTTACCGTCTAGTTATTTTGTAGCTTGAAGCGGCCAATTTGGATGCAGAGGGTGGAGATGGGGAGGATAGCAGACAGCTAATGGCCGTTGTCAAAGTGGCAACACCCTTACTAATACTTAACCAGCACTATTTAGAATTTTAAGAAGTGAGCTGTATAAAAAAATAATTTGCTGTACAGTAGTCATGAATCAAGGATATAGATAAAAACAAATTAATTTGTGATATAAGTTTCCATCACTCAGACCAGTTCCATCAAGTAAACCTTAACAACTCCAAAGCTTCCACAGCCACATATCAAATCCAGTTTATTCGTTGGAATAGAGAAAGGGACATTTTGTTGTGAACAAGCAGCTGGGCTTCTGTTTGGGGATATTTACAGACCACTGACAGTTAGCTTAGCCTTAGAGACTGCACCTTGAACTTCAGAAATCCTGAAGCTGCAATGTTTATGAACCCTCCAGTTCTGAACTAAAATCATGTGACTTCTGAACATAGCTTGCTAGCTAGCTGGCAACACACAAAAAACCCATTGGATGTAATCATTAAGCAATTGTGCTGATTATAGCCTTGAATTATCTCATACTTTTGTTCTCTTAAAACGGTGAGTGTCAATCATATTAAAACTTTGTGTGTGTCCAATATTGATAAGACCTGATAACCTCTGACATTTATTACCTTTGAAAGTGGGTTATAACATAAAATCTCAGAAACATATGCAGAAAAAGAGGTTTTATACTAATTTATTTTATCATTGTTATTTTGACACGCACATTGCTTCAACCCGAAACATCCCTCAACAAATCTCTGTAACACTCTTTAGCCTTTGGCTATGCAAACATGTTTGAACAATTCCAAATGGGATGAAGACAAAGGAGCATGTTAAACGTAAACAAAACCTGTTAATCCTGAACCTGTGAGGTAATGTCAGGTCTTTTGTGAGATTAATAGGAAAAGCAAAGCTAGTTCCTACGTAAGCTGGTGGAAGGCATGTGGAATCCCCACTGTATGTAGGTTAAACAATACACTGTCAAATACTGAGACAAGATAATTATAGCTGTGAGACAGTGTGAACTCAGGGCACACAGAGAGAGAACCCCTTATTAAGAGCTGTGTAATTAGGTGTCAAATAGCCGTGATGTGTGAATTCTGTCTTATCTGTCAACTTTGCCGCTTTTTGAAAGAATAGGGGAATTTCATTTTTGGAAGACAAATAATTAAGAAAACACCCCTGTTGCTCCGATAAAAGCTTAAACTAAATCATTTAGCTGTAAATTTCCAGGAAGCTACCATTGCTTTCTTTTAAATACTGCTCAGTACTGTATCAGTCGTGTTGGCCCATAGATTTTCTCCTGTTTATTATCAGTTAACATAGAGTATTTGTGACATTCACATTGTCAAAAGCAATCCACTAATCAATCACTTAATTAATTATTTTGGTGAATAATTGATCACATTTCACAACACACTTCTTCTCTGATGTTTTTTGAAACATGGTGTTGAGGGAAAACCATGGGGCACTAATATATACATTGCTTTAATCAGGCTTTTGATCTTCAGTACAATTCTGCGATAAGTCAATTAAAACTAGGCCTGCCAATGATGAATTATGCAATAAGTTTATTAAAACATTTATCAGATAGGCTTATTATAAATGGATGACTTCCAATGGAAGACAGGCAGATGAGATGAACAAGTCATCAGATTGGCTTCTTCTCCATCTCTCTTATTCAACTTGGTTGTTTACCATTTTGCATGCAGATTGTTTTCGATTATGGAGTCCTATATAATCTGCTGTTTTTTGTCCTATTAAACTGCAGCCAGTTCTATCGGCGAGTAGGCTGCAGTGGTTTCTGACATCATGAAATGGCAGCCAGAGATTTCAAAAGTCATCCTGTCCTTCATCGTCTGCTTTTATCTCCATTTTTTTTTTTTTTTATGTGTGTGTGTGTGTTTATCAGTAACCGACAAATCCAGATTTGGCCCTAACAGACTGTGAGGCTTGGTACTGTCCTTGGGGCATGTAGGGTGTCAGAGAGCACGCAAATGCCCCCCTGCCTTGAGGAATTGTCAGTGAAAATGCTGCCACCAAATCAATCTCTCATGGGCCTCATGAGACATGGGTTTGTGTGTGAGAATAAACACGAGGAAGAAACATATAATGCTAGGCAGCTTTGACTCGGCTTTGGCTGGGCTTTGGTGCAGGTTGGGGAATTGTAAGTTAGAAAACATGTCGTCAAGCACAACGGTGATGGAACCTGATGACAGATCCTGAATCCCTCTAAATTAGTTTTGTGCTGTGTTACTAAAATACACTCCAATTGTTTTGATATTTCACATCATAAACCATTTATCCTTGCTTCCTGTTCCTTCCTGATTTCTACACACTCTAAAAAAAGTAGTTTTACAGTAGAAAGTTCCTGTAGTGTCTCCAAGTATATAACACGTGAGCCCTCAATGCTCAAGTTACAACAGAAATCTTAGTGTTTTCGGGCTGCTGTTACTTAATTGGAGGGTTCAAGTGAAGACAAAAAAATATAGAGGGGAAGACAAAAACAAAATGAAGGAACAATTATTTTGTAAGTGTTTTTCTCTGTCTCTGTTTATGTGATTCTTCTGGGCATTTTGGAACCTGTTGACACAGATTATTCAGGTGGAGGCCTGAGGGGCTGGCTGAGGGCGCTAAGCTGGGCCAGTGTGCACATCTCAGCGCTTCTCTGGAATGGCTGCCAGCTCCGTCTGCTCGGCTGTGATAATGAAGCCTCCATTCCCCTCTCTGTGTTGTGTGGAAATGTTTCCATTAGCCTTTGACAAGAAAAGTCCTCTCTGCAATTTAGTCCATCTTTTATGTCCATCTTGTTTCTTCCAGCATGCAGATTTTATGCCTGCCTCCCTTGCTTGCTAGTTTGCTGCCTGCCTCAAGCGCTGCTGGAATGCTGGGGTGAGATAAAGAAAGGGCCCCGCTCTGAGCAGGTTCGAGTGTTTTGCTTTTTTATATCAATGACCTTTTTTTTGTGGGTTGTAAACACAAGGGATAAACTACGGTTTGACAGAGGCTATTCCAATTCAAATCCCGGCCTCTCTCACTGGCCATTTAAAAACACATGCGCTTTGACGGATGAGTTTAGTATGACAGAATCATAACACATTGCCGTTTGAATGGTATCCTTGTTTTCCAAATGTGCTCACGTCCATTGACACAAGCACATCTGGAAATACTGATGTGACCTTTATTTGCATTACTAAGCTCATCAAATTTGAACAATAATTCACACATCCAGCTGAAACTAATGTGAAATATTTTGGCAAGCGCCTGAAATGAGTGTAATGCAAATCTCATGTCTTTTTGTTGCACAAATAGGAACCGCAGCCAAAAGACTAACAGCTAGGCAATAATTCAGTCAGATGTGGAACACACTTATGGCACAGTGGAGAGAGAGAGCAAGAGATGGAGAGGGAGAGAGAGAGATGTGAGGGGGCCATACAAAGGCTAAAGCCCTTCGACCTGGCACAGGAATCCACATCGGTCCGCCAATAAGAGACATATTGTGGTCCTCAGTGACTCTCTGAATTTCTTACAGTGGCTGTCTTCCTGAACCTCTGTCTGTCTTAAAGAACTGGTGGAAACATGATTGCTGAAGATTGACAACTTACTGTTAACCTTTCCGTCTACATTGCCTGCAATCACGATACCTTTCTTCTGTCTTCCCTCTCTCTTTTTTCTCTTTCTTCCTCTCTCCTTTGCTCAACCACACATTTCCTATGCACAGGCTTTTTTTTCCATGTGTGGTTTATTGCAACAAGGAAACAAGCTTTGTTTGAGCAAATGCTGCAGGCAACAAGGCGAAAGACTGCTGGAAAAAAAACACTGGAGAATGTGGGAAATCCTGAATGAGAGTGCATATGATGATTTTAATCGACAGACTGTAGTGTTTTAACTCGACTTTTAGTATCAGATCAGCATGCTAGATACTCTAACAGTGGGGAAACATAAATACTGGACAGATTGTGGTGGTTCTAGTGGCACCATCCAATACTTTAGACAATGGACATGCTAAAATTACCATACCAATGTGGACTTGAAACTGTTCGGTTGAAATGGGGCTTAACCCTCTCTGTCATAGCAATAAAATACGAAAATAGCATGTTGGTGAGAAAGTGCAGACACAGCTGTTTGCTGAGGCAAAACTAACATCAGCCAGAGCAGTTAAAGTCCCCAATAATAATTTTCTCCAATAAAATTTTATCCAACTAGCCTTAATTACTTGACAATGTTAGATGCAGGTTTTTTTTTTTGTTTTTTTTGTTTTTTTTTAACAAATACTCATAGCAGACATGTCAGTTTTGCTGAAGCTGCTGTGTTTTATATCACACACTTAGACTCTAAGGTGCTGAAATTTGACACAGTCTGATTAACTATTAACTATGAATCAGCACTTAAAGTTAAAGTGAGTATATGTACTTGATTTGTCAACCCTCCTTTTAAAGCTTCAGTCAGGAAATTAAATGACTAGGACTACTACTGATGACAATTAATAATGTCATTTAATATGCTAGTCGTCACAATATTGTTTGGTGGCTGTGGCCAAATTAAAATAAAATTAGCTTCAAGCAAGTTGTGATTCATTAGTACAATAGATCTTCATTATCATCTGTGACTAAACTGTGCAGCAGTAAGTAATTGTCAATTCATAAATGACTGATGCGACATGCAGCCAGTGGCAACGAGTGCAAGACTCTGAGCCACATTACTATTCTGTCTCATACCAATAACAATAAATACAGAAGTAAAATTATTGATGGGCCTGACTGTAAAAATGGTATGTCTTTTAATTATAATAAGGGTCCCTGCTGAAAGATTTTAAAAACATTAAATCACCCTCCATTGACAAATAAACATCTGAAATGACTTTTAAGGGTGTTAAACATCTTAAGGATCTTCACTAGACCAATCAAGAAAATGTCCAAAGGTTGTGGTTGTGTGCATGGAAGATGGAAGCAGCATATTTAAATGTGTGTGTATATGCATGCATGCATGTGTTAAGTGTATCTAGACCCAGCAGCAGGAAGCACTGGGTGATTGACAGACTTCTCTCATTTCTTTGAGGGCAAGGTTGCATGTACTGTTGCATCAGGTGACTGCAGCAGTGAGACTGAAGAGCATGTGAAATCCATTAACCCTTGGTGTTAATATTTACCAACCCCTCTGAAACCCCAAATGAAGGTCACATATCTACAAATGCAGCCTGCATGTCATATGCGCCATATCTCTCTGTATCACTAATGTTTGTGCATCATCCCTCATCAAAGGGAGTGTGATATCAATGTGGCTCAGAGCGTGTGATAAAATATGCAGGAATGTGAGCGACAAACATACAAAGCTGCCCCTGATTGTTGTGGTGCATTAAGACTGATTTCAACATGGAAAGTGAACTCAGAATATCAGTTTACATGACTTTGAACAAATACAGTAAGTAGTCTTTGGGATTAAATTAGTGAAGAGCTGAATTCTCAACACTCAGCTTTATGTTATATGCTGATTTACTGCTCTGCCACATGCTCCTCTGTTGAAACTGCTGCAGGAAACCATTCCCAAAATATGAAACTGGTCGTTTGCCGACCATTTGTCGTTGAAAACCATAGTGTGTGAGTATAGTTCAAAGTTATCACGCCAGGGAACAGATGTGCTGCCTTTTCCGGTCTTGTGGAGCCTGCCCAGTCACACTTAATATAGATCCACTGTCACATACACTTCACAAGTGTTTGTAGGATAAGTGCTGGATTTCACCAAGTGTTAAAAGCTTAATCCATCCAAATGTGTGAAACTGAGAAGTATTTTGTTCACACCAGACGGAGTAAATTGACTGAGGTTTGGTGTCAAGCACTTTGCTTTGCCATAAGAGGTTGGGATCAATAACGTGACCCTTCATTATGATTTAACTTTCAGCCAACTGTAAATAGAGGCCTTTCATACACTGCAAACTCTGAACTGATGTATGAAACTACCACAGGATACCGTAAACAATGGACATCATTTGATCACTACATGTATGACTGACTTAAAAAAAAAAAAACAAAAAAAACAATGCTTGACTGTTGATGGGAAAATTGTTGTGGACATATTGTAGAATTACTGCTGTAAGCTTTGTTGATACAGTGGCTTCCATAGCTTGAATGAGCATCATGATTGGTAGGACAGTAAAGCATGGGCAAGGCGGCTGGATTTTACAAGTAGGGGCATGTTTACTGGAGAGTTTATGGATTTGTCATTGGAAAAGACCAGATCTCCATGTTCCAGACTCTATAACGCATCAATTTGATTCCAAATAAGACTCCCGCATAGGCCCCCGTTCCTTATCAGCGAGCATGTCCATGTCAGTCTCCAAGATTTAGCCACGGCTAAATTCCTCCGTATTTAGGCTGGCTGAATGATATGGACATCTACGCAGTTCCAATAGCTGCAGGCAGTGCCTCTTGAATAGCATTTTGTACATAAGCTTTAGCTTACTAGCCTAGGATACCAGGCCAATGCCTTATCCCTGTTAACAGAGACCCTTCTAAGACAGGATTAGTGGGGAAGATAGTCAGCGACAAGGGGGGACGGTCCATCTCCTGGGAAGCACTACCGCTAACCCAACCGTAATTGCATTTGTTTAGATAAGAAGATCACAGCAAAATCAAGTGCTATGTTAGTCCAGCAATGCAATGTGATTTTGAATTCAAAACACTTCAATACATAAAAAGCAGATGTATATAAACAAGATGTTTCACTAGTTGTTGTGCTGTTTGTCTTCATTGTAGCTTGACCATCATTTCTTTTATTTTCCTCTGACCATTGAAAATCATGTGCTGGTGTTCAATATGTAAACTGCATCATACAAAATACAGATTTGGTTACATCTTGCAGAAATGAATTAACTCTGATTTTATGCCCATACTGTTTTATATCATGCATCATGAAGACTAACATATGCAGAAAACAGACAGACAGAGACAGTGAATGAGATACTGTAGAGGGAGAAAGCAAAAAAACAAAAAAAACAAAAAGCAACCTGACTTTCAGGTGTGACCTTCCACTCCTCTCCTACTCTCCCATTCCTTTATGGGTTAACCATCCTAAATGCTTTATGTATGCCTTCTGTGACACTCTTTGCATAAATGATACCAAATAATTGGGATTTATAAATAATTCATTGTGTATTAATGCAGGTGAAATGGCTTTTTGGCTTGGACTGCTGTCTGTCGTTCAGAAAATAAAAGAGAAGGAGGTGGGGTATCATAGATACTTCACTAGGGGAAAAAAATAAATACCCCCACTGAAATATATGCAATCAAAATGCATGAGCCAAGCATGGTCAGTGAGGCAACCTTGGTGATATATTGACTAGTATTTTTCCCTTTCATAAGGAATAGCTGTTAAAGTCATTTTAACTTTTAAGTTAAAGCATGTATTTACTGCATATATTGTATACATATCGAATGCCACAAAGCTACACAACACAATATAAGATTCCCCACAAGATTTGTTTTTGATGGAAACCTTAGATATGATAGCAAAGTTACCATATAGGCCTTACTATATAACAGCTCCAGAGATGATTCCTTTGGCATTTAACTTAACACGCAAACAAAACAAGAGCGCCACAAACAGGCTTAAATTAACCTCATGCTTACAGTTTTCCACTGTCTCATTGGTTAAAGGCTTGTGATACGTGATTGGTCGCTTCATAAAGCTTGTTGTTTCCACTCCCTGGTACTAATAAGGGATTATTTTAAGGGGTTACTGCTGAAATTTAGTGTCAAGATCAGTCAGAGTTTTGCATCATTTTTCCTAATTGCTACATTTCAATATATGTCACCACCATTAGCATCAGTTGTTTGATTTATGAAACTAAAGCAACAAAACAAAGATAGAATAATAGGACAAGGTTTAAGGGAAGTTTTGGTTGTAAAATACACAAATTAAACAAGACATATAGGCAAAAAAATATAAATAATTACATAACTTCAGCAAAAGACGCAAGCATCCAGCCACTCAAGTTTTTTTTACTGCAGTTATAATATCCCTAATCTCAGACTGCTTTCTTTCTGCTTTTTTTAACCGTGTCTCCTGAACTGCAAAATGCTCTGTCAACTCCGCCTCTGTCCTCAGCTAGACAGGTCTTGAGTTTCCTTATTTTTGTCCTAAATGCCTTGCATAATATCCTAATTACAGGGCTCTCCTGACCTTACTTTAGCACCTACTGACCCAAGCATTTGAAACTGGGATCTTGGGAGGCTAGAAATATTTGGACTGATAAAGAGGGACCCTACTCCTTCCCCGGGCCAGTTATAGAGCGACATAATATTTCTTTTGGCAGGGGTCACGGGTGACTCGACGTACATCATCACTAACTTATTAGATCTTGAGGCAATTAGCCGAAAACAAACAGGCCAGACAGACTGGCTATTGAGTTGCCTGAACAGGGAGAAAATAGCCTATGGCGCTCAGTCATTTCAGAGCAGCATCAAAGAGGAGTCCGTGGCATCAACAGAAAGAAAGAAAGACATTGTTGCGGTGTAACGCCTATACAGTACTGGGGGCTTAGCGCATTATTTTTCCAGTGATTCGGGTTACAAACCCAACTTGCCCCAGTATAATAGGGTGGTGGAAAGAACTTTTCACCTGAACACTATATGCAATGTGCAGCATGGTTAGTTTAGGATTAAAAATCCATTTGGGGTCCTCCCCTGACATGGGAAATCAAGCCAGTTGATTATAATGTGGGGGCTAGTTCTCAGTCTGTCAATGAGGTCAAGGGGACATCTTGATGTGCAGTGCCATAATGACTGCAACAAGACTGGCCGCAGAAATCTTAAACCAGCCTGCTTTGCTCAAAGGGGGAGATATCACTTCCTCACATAATTGTCAGCAATAATTACAATTTGTTTTTGGAGTTACCCTCGAACTTGGCAGAGTGAGCTTGTGTTTCCTTTCTAGAACTCCTTTTAATAGTTATGCTTTAAACTTTGTGGATTTTTTTTTCCTTCTCAGAGTGTGCTAGAGTAGTAAATCATGTTGAGAAGCTAACTTTATACCAAGAAGATACAAAAAAACTAAGTTTGAGTAAAAAAATCTTTGTAGAAGCAAAATGTTAAGGCAACAAATGTGTAGCAATCCACATTTAGAAACCAGAGTAAGGTAAGAAAAAGCAACACATTCACTTTTTCTCACACATATGTCGCATGCCTGCAGTGTTGGAGTCATGCACCTGTGCACGGTTATCTCACAGCTCCTGTGTTGATGTTTTGTCATCTTTGTTCAGATCATAGTTAAGTCTGAGACATCTTCACCACATATCAATTATTCCACAATTTAACACAACAGACAGACGTTTGAGAAACAAAAGGCACTTTCATCAGCCTCTCGGAGGTGGAGACAAGGGGAAGAAAAATGGGAGTCTTTTGGCTTTTCAGACTTATCAGTTTCATGTGAACGGCCACTGGAATGCCAAGATTTTAGCCGGCCTTTTTCCCACCAGATTTCTTTCTTTCCCTCTGTCTTTTTTTTAATTTGTTCATCATTCCCTCCTCAGGATCTGGTTCCTGGACATGATATGCTAAATTACCTGTGGTATCAGTTGTGCCACTCACAATGCATTGTGAGCTTGTAAATTCCACACAAACCCCTCAGAAGGATTTGCCTCACCGCTGTCACTAACTTCATTGTCTTTGGAAAGTGGCGGCACAAAAGAGACGCCTTCTGAAGCTGAGAGCTTAGGGCTGGCATTATCATTGCGGAATAACTATGTACAGTGGCAAGATGAGGAGCTGTTACAAATTGAGGGACTCAGATGTGATTTGATCAGGGCAATCATTCATGTTTAAAACTCAAACATGTCATTTTAATAGGCTCTTGTAAAGGTTAACATTTCCATGTTTCCTACACCATCAGTACAGTAGTTCATGGCAATAAAAAAAAAACATGTTAACATTACAGAAACCTCAGATATAAAACACTATATTTGAAAGTAAAAGCAATGTCCATACCTTTGTTGGCACTGTGAAACTGATCCAACTGTGGATATCATGTTCTGCTATCCTCTGCTACACTTTCTCAGCTCACAGATGCCATACACCCTATGAATGATTGTTCCAGGACATCATACAGTACATTAGGAGCCAGCTTGCTGCACCCTTTGTAGCCTACTTGGTAAAAAGCCACTAGGGAAGTTTCTCTGTTTGCAGCACCCTTGTTGTACAGCTCCCACACTTATTTTCTTCTGCTGTAGGATATTTTGTGGTGAAATTTTATTTTGCTGGTCAGTGAGTGAAAGGAATATTCCCAAAAATAACCACTCTCAAATTGGGGAAATAATATTCAGTATTCACAGAGAAAGCCAAATAGTTGTGGGCTAGGAAACTTTTACTTGGGCTTTTGTGTCTGTCTCCACATTTTTTTTTGTTTGAAATAGGATGATAAATCAGTGTTTTAACTGAAAAAAATACTAGTGCTAAAACCCTGAAAACCAAATATGTGTCTTTGCTTATACGGTAAGATCTCCTACAGTTTATTGATGTAGTAAAGTTATAGTATGTACATATATGCACTGTGCTTAATGATGGTGGTATACTTTATGGTCCTTAAGGCATTGTCTTTGCTGGATGTCTCATTAATCGTGGTTGTGCTTCCAGTTTATTAGGGTTGGATAGATTTTTTTTTTTGGAAAGTCTCCAATAACTGGCTAACAAAGCAGAGGACTGGGGGTCTGCATTATGTAATTGCACCCTAGTGTTACTATTCAGCAATGGATGAGGCTAATATCCTTTACAATATCAGTATACAAAGCTGCTTAACGCAACTCCCATGCTGAAGCACTTAAGGAAATTAGGTCTTAATTAGTCTTTATTTCTAATAGACATTAGGTCAGTATGAATACTATAGCATATTCATATGGATAATTTTAAGCAGTAGCACATGCTGCATTAGGAACTGCTTAGTGTCACTTGCATATTTGTAACTTCTTATGTTTCAGCATTAATTTGTAGCTGCACCTATTTTTAAGCATCATGACCTTATGGTTCTTCTTGAGATTTATTTAAAAACAAACAAACAAACAAAAAGACAGAGATAAGCTGCACATGAACCAATTACAAACAAACCGAAACATACAATTTACAAATAATACACACAGACTAAATGTAAACAATAAAATTAAAATATTTAAAATAATTAATAATACCTGAGGGGAGGGGGTAATGCAATAAAGCCCATAATAAAAATACACCCCTTTCTAGATCAGGTAAAATGTAATGACATGTGATGAACTTACCCTCACTGACAACATTAGTAAATACATAAATAAAACAAAAAAAAAAAAGTGTAATGCAGTTAAAACTTTTAGAATCAGAAGTGGATCATCCAAAACACTGAGACAGCAAAGGAAATGGCCACATTATGACATCATGTCACCACATACTGTATGAACAGATGTTTAATAAACAGAGTAGCATGTTAGTCACTACAGCTAAGTTGCATTGTAGCATTCTTCTTTTGCTGTTCTTAGGTGTGTTGTATAAAGCTATAATTTGTGGTGACTCCCAGTTCCAATGGTGACTGTCTCTTATGATTCTCCATTATAATATATGGACCTTTATTATTGCACTGCAAAATTTTTCGCCGTGAATTCACAATAAATAATTGGATAAGTTTTGCATGACTTTCACAGTAAGGATTACA
>JAPZDV010000025.1:19791226-19834652 GCA_029814665.1 Acanthurus lineatus
GGGAACTTAATTACAACAAGTTACTGTAAAATAATACTGTTAATTATTGTGAAATGCTGGTAAATTATTACAGTGTGTCTATGTATCGTAATTGCCAGCTTCTTACAGACACGTTTGCGTGAATTTGAACGGCCAAATGTTTAAAAAAATTTGAATAAATCACTGTGCCTATTTGCATTTTAAGTTTTTGCAATCCATCACGGCAAACATTCAAGCACATGTACAATCAAAGACTGAACACAATTAATATATTTTGAATTACAGTATGTTTACGGTGCCTCTTTGCAAATAGATAGCTTTGCATGTCTCAAGATAATTTTGATTCAGTGATGAAACAGTCTGTAGAGACTGTTATTGTCTGCGCTTTGCATAAAGTATCATCACCCAGGTCTCATCTTAAGACTTTTCTGTAAGCCACACTGGAGTGTTTATCTGGTGGCTGTGTGTAGAGGTGGATGATCTCATGGGGGCTGCCAGTATAGGTGGTGGGGTTGGAGCTGGGGTCTCATTGCCTATGCATGACGGTGTTGTAGGGAGATTAGAATAACATTGACTATATTCTGTAAATGAAGAAGAGAAGCAAGGGAAGCCTCAGGAGTCCATTATGGATTTTAATAATACATCAAGGTAGTGTAACTGACTAACCGATCTCAGAGGGAAGAGGAGAGGAAGAGGGGAGAAAATACACACGTGACATTTGGCTAATATTACAATATGAATTATGAAAACAAAAAGGACTTTTAGTTAATCTTGTCTTTCTACTTTTATTCATCTTTAAGCATTTTTGTGTTCCTTTTTCTTTTTTTCCCCCTCTAACTTCCCCCTGAATCCAGAACACGGTGTAAACAAATAAAAGTGGAGGAAAAACAGTTTGGCATCTCTGTAGATTAATTAATGTGCCTGCGACTTGGCATCACCGGGCGAAAATTATGTGCATAAATAATATCACTAATTAAAAAGATGCAGATTAACATGCAAATAATGTTAATGAGGATCTGCAATTCCAGAGTGTATTCGCATAACATCAACAATTTAATGTGTTGGAAGGACTGTGTTTGCATTACATTAATAAAATTCAAAGACCCGTGCATAGAAAATTCTGTCGGAGTCTGTGTTTCCACTTGTGAGTTGTAAATTCTGTGGGCAGTAACAGCCACTTCTTTGGCAGATGCAAAAGTTATTATCTCAAAGGCTGGCTGAAGTGGTGCCATGAGCCAGTACGACCAGCTGTTAGCGAGCGGCCAGCCAGAAAAGCACTAAGACAATTAACTGTATTAGTTGTCGGGCTCTGCTGTTTATTTTCTCTCAGATTAATTTCACATGGCTGACCAGAAATCTGCTGGAGAGGGGGAAACAGACACAAAACAAACAAAAAACAACAACACTCCAACTGGGAGCAAATGTGTGAAATTCTAGCTCCCCTTCCTACTTAGAGAAGCAATGCCATCAAAAGAAATACTTGTGGATATGGCATCAACAGTGTCTAATCCATACACACTGCCATGTTTCATACGTGTCTCCGTTGTATTGTACCGCACAGTAGTGAAACAAGAGAGAACATTTTCTGATACAACTTTTTAAGATTATCTCATCAAAAGATTTTAAAATGCATTTCTGCACTTGTGTAAACTTTAGTTCTTGTAAGAAGATTCTACTCACAGCTTATCCCCCCCCCTTCCCAAAAAAGAAGACAAATACTGTACAAGCATGAAAAAAGAGACCCTCAGTGTGTGGACTTAATGGATTTCACAGTAGAAATGAAATGACAAACTTGAGTGAGCGCACCCCTTCCTGTGGGGCAAATGTCTGCTGGCTTTGGATCGTTACCTGCAGAATAAACAAGGCCCTTTCTTAACAGGAAAAATACTGGCCGTGTCAATCAACACTGTGTCGAGCAGGGAAAAAGGATAGGCTCTCCAGTCTGCGGTGATATGCATCGACTGTCCTCAAGAGGACATTTTCTCTAAAGCCATTCATTTCACAATGAGCGAAGGCTCCAAGCCTGTTCATCTCACAATGGGAAGAAAACCCGTAACAATAACATTTATCATAGATGGTACAATGTGGCTTTCACTAATACATTCACAATTTCACCATACATCGGGTAACATATTGAGCAATACGTCTTTATAGAAGACTTCATGGGAAATGATAGGAGGAGTGCACATGAACATCATCCCTGAAAAATGACGATAATAAATGAAAGAGCAGATATAATAAGACAGTGCAGAATATAGTGCTCATTTATATACTTTAGTGAAAATTGGGAATCAATTTATTACTTCTTTATTTTGCATAGTAATACTTCTGTGAACTTTGATTCAAGAATAGGCAACTGTACACTAACTTTTTATGAATATTTAAGTCATTTTTTCACAACCTGCCATAGCTGTAAGTTAAACCCAGTAGCTCCCTCCAAATATGACTGTGTTAAATCATAAGTTATCACCGTCCATATCTTAAATGCCAGTTTTTCTCTGACTGTTGCCCTTGAGTGCATTACATTGCATCATCACAAGCAGAACATCTTGATTCTAATAAAGGCATGTTTATTGAGGAGAAACTATTCAGCATTTATGACAATAAAATTGAAGCAGCTGCAAAACATAAATCTTCTCAAATTATAGGTTTGAACATTTGCCATTCTGAATGTGAGTTTCATGCTGTGTGAAGTTTGTTAGCAATTGCTCGTAAATAAGTAATGCCTCTACAGTGAATACAGTTGTGAAATAACTGTGTAATGATCAGATTTTTTTCAAATGCAGTGTTGATTTCAGAATATAAAAAAAACAAAACAAAACAAAATGTCTTCACTGTGTCCACATTTGTGTCCTTGCCTGTGTGTGGGGGAAACATGGGGCCTGCTAAAATATTCAGGCACAGTGGATGCAAACGATAGCTTCTCTGGACATACGGTTTGTATTATGCTTGGCATTGAGTGTGCTACAGTGTGATATTCTGAGAGGAAAGTGGAGCAAAAAAAAAAAAAAAAGAAAAGAAAAAAAGGGGAGAAACACAATGACCTCTTCAGCTGGGCACGGATCTAGCAGCTGGCCAATAACTTAAACAGGGCCTTGTAATATGCTTGCTGTGGGCTGCAGGGAACTGCACAGACAACACATAAAAATATGACAAGCAGATGATGGATTAGGGTCATAAGTCTCAGTTCAGCCGTACAAACAAAACATCATGATTGTGTGTTACGACAATACGGTTAATAGACAGAAATTAGCAGATGTTGATTGCAGCCTGGGCACCGTCTGCATACCAACAGGCTCTCGGAGAGACGTGCAGGCGGCTTGGCTGGATAGGGTGAACCGATACATGGAGTCAGGGAGACCCCCTGCTCACGGCATGTGTAAAAGCACAACCACAGATCAGCCTGCACTTTATGTTTCAAACTGCGTTCTTTAGTTTGTCCCATGATACCCTTTGCCTGACCTGTCCGTGTTAACCTAAAACTTTCATAAAAAGATTAAAAAACACGAAAGAGTCCACTGTTTTTGATCTGCCATGGTGCCGTTTCAAAGTTGTTATGGAGGGCACTTGTTTTAATGTAATGATTCTGGGTTTTTATGTTCTCCTCTCATAGCCTAAGGTGAAATGCACATTTCATCAAGGTTATGGAGGGCTGGTGTACTATTTGCTCCCATCTTGCATGCAAAGTTGGCTTTTCCTCTCTGAAGACTTTCAGTGAGATTTGAATGCTGAACTACAAAGCACTTGTTAGAGCAGAGTTTGGCAGATAATTAAATTCAACCCTCCCAGTATCTCTCAGTGCTGGACAGGAAAACTGAACTTCCCAAAATTAATTGCTTCCTTCCAAAACTTGTGGATCACTCCCATTGTTGTCTCTCTCCTTTGTGTTGTTGTTTTTGGTATGTTGTTTGGTGTTTGTAAGAGACAGGAGACACACTGAGATACATTTAAGTAAATCAGCTTTAAAGTTTAATATTCACTCACATTAATGCGTATTTATTTTAAAATAACAATGCAACATTTAGTTAAATTGATTATTGTGGCATTTGCCATTAAATAAAATGCTTCATTTCTTTTATCCATCTAGTTTATGCAAACACTGTAGAATATTTACAAAAAATCTAATACAAGTCTTATACATGTTTAAATGTAGCATAATCTATATTGGTACAGATTTAAATAACTGCTGTGAAGGTTCAAGACTACCGGGCAAAACCACTCATCAAGAAAGGACATGATAATGGCTAATAATACTAATGGCTTAATAGTCTATTTAAATATCCCTGAATTATAGCCAGTGAGAAAAAGTAACAAGTGATCTTCTGTTTCACAAAATGATGATTTACAAATCTCAGTTCAGAGGAAATTGAATAAACCCATCCATTCAGCTTTAACTAATACAGAATTAATAGCACTCACAATGACCAAATTATTTTCAAACTCCAGACAGACAAAAGAGAGAGAGGGAGAGGGAGAAAATTAAATCGCAATTATCATAAAATCCATCATTGCAATTCACACAGGCTGAGTGTTGCAGTGTTTGGATAGGTAATGATTTTCTAATATGAGAAGGCAATTTGCATAAATAGCCTGGAGATGGGTTATCGTCGTCATCATCATCATCATCATTTTCGATTCCACACAATTACGATCCCTGCACTATATATCAGAGCTCACAGCTATGTAAAACCACAGCACTAATTAATAAGCCATTTACAGACTAGCAGCTAGTTACAGTTGGTCCTGCTGATGACCTTAGCGAAGATGAGCCGTCTCAGAAGTGCCTGTGTGTAACTACAAACATAATGATGTGCCAGGAGGGAATCATTAAAAATAATTTACACAAGCCTTCATTTACCCAGATCTTTTGATAGCACGCTTCCCCCGGTGTTTAGATCCGTAGCACAGAACCTCCTTACCATTTGGAAAGTGCCGGCCGGGGGAACGAGTGGGGATACCTAAGTGGTTAATTAAGAGCTGTTGGGGCGCCGGGAGAGCCTCCTGAAAAATCTCTCTGATGTCTGCCGTGTCAAGTGTCTCTCCCAGACTGAGCAGCGAGAGGTGGCTGCCACACTAGGCTAATTACTGGGGAAGGCAGGGAGCAGCTGAGGAGAGGAGAGGGGCCCCTAAATGAATCACTCTCTCCAAGAATCTAAGCACACACACACACATAATACACACATGGTGGCACACAAATATTTGGGCAATCAAAAACCTTTTGAGCCTAGTTGCTAAGCTGGCTGCTCCACTGAGCACAAAGAGGAGGTATCAGGGGTGTCCTCAGTCTGTATGGAATGTGAAAGGGTTAACTACACCTGGATGAGAACGATGCTATGACAGAAAGGGGGGTGTGTTTTCATACCGAGGGCAAGGACAGAGGAGGGTGTAGAGAGAGAGAGAGAGAGAGAGAGGGAAGTTGAACAATAGGCGTTTTACTCAGATGATATGATAAAACAAGCTCATACAAAGTCCTGCTGCTGTAACTCCGCTAATGGTGTCATTCTCTCCCTAATTGTCTTACCTGCAGAGGAAGAGGTTCAGCACCAGAGCTGCATGGTACGTGCATAGGCTACAATTATCAATTAGATTTATTCAGGACAGAGACATAAAAGTTTTTTTTTTTTTTCAGCATCAGAGCTAATATTCTGCTATAAATGTACAGATACACAGATTGATACATGGATTGATGGATGTAGAGTTAAATTACTCTCATGATGAGTACTGTTTTGAATCAAAGAATAAACACAAGAAAAATAAAAATCCCTTCTGCCCATTTCATTTTTCTGCCTTGATTAAAAATTTGCACCTTCCCCCAACACTATAAAGTGCCAAGAAGGAAGTGTACCAAATATGTCCCCTTTAATCTGCAGAATTCCCCACTGCAGTGTCAAAATTCTGTTCAAACGAAAGTGCTGCCAGGGAGAAAGGGGGCTGAACAATGCTGTGGGATGCAGGCAATAGCTGCCGTGAAAGCCTATGCTGATCATGATACTTTGGACCAGGCCCTTGAATGCGCTTGGCTCCTTCCTCATGCCTTCCCTTCTCCCTGCCTCCCTCTCGTTTTTTCCCTCTGACTCCAGACCATCCTACGGAGGGAGCAGAGGGAAAAAAAGGGCTAGCCGGGGGAAAGATAGACAATAAGGGTTTTAAAGCCTCGGAGCTGCCTACAGCAAAGCCGCTTTCCAGGCAGCGCCGAGCCAGGCAGCCACTACCAAGCCAAGCGCTCCAGCCACATCAGCCATGACAGAAGGCTGGCAGAACAATCATCTTAACAATATGGCTGAGTCGCTGACCCCACACTGAAATGGGGCTATCGCTCCAACTATGGCTAGTGTTATGGTTGGCTTGCCACTGGCGCTAATAGCTCAGCAGCGAGCCAGGCCTTGGACCAGGCTGGTGGTGATGGGGCTGCTTTAGGCTTGTGGCGGTTGTCAAGGAATGTGAAGTCACAAAAAGCTGAGGCAGTAAAACTCTGCTTGCTTTGTGATCACTGACATGAACATATGACCATGGATGAGAGTCACAATGGTGGCTGTAATGGGTTTTAATCATAATGAGGATTAATATTTTAGTATAGAATATATGACATTTTGAACTTAATTGTTTCTGTGAAAACATTATATGATAATTCTTTCTAATGCTGCACCTTAACCTTAATATTTTACACCTTTGCAACATTATTTCCTCAGAATTAATCTTTTTTTTTAGCATATTTGTTATTAATGAAATGATCACAAAATAACTCGATATTAATTAAAACACTTAACTTAAATGTCATGCAGAAACACATCCATGTGACTTGAAGGGACCACCACATGCAGACCTGTGATCCATGTTTGGTCCCCACCCACAGACTAAGAAACACTGCATTACAGCTAACCCTCACCAAATGACTGTGTGCTCTTCCATATAATCAGTTAGCCTACTTTATAAGAAAAGTAGGAGTTGGACTTCACAGCTCCAATTATGTGCAACTGCAAATCCCTAAATGTTCTAAAATACCTAGACCTTGCAGTTATCACAGAAATACTATAATTATTTTAATTGACCGGGCTACTTCTATCAAGTCAAAAACCTGGGTATACCTTTGTGAGCTGGAAAGCTAGCAATTATATGTTTCACTATGGAGTGAGCATTTTTTTTTAAGAATGCTCAGGATTAGGAGAGAAACAAACGTGCTATTAAATGATTTCCGCTAGTGTGTATTGTGCTTTAAAGAGGTTCTTTACTTTTTTCCTTTACATTTTAGGGCAACATACTGTTTGACTATAAATAGATGGATAATAGAAGGAAAATAAAACTGCTTTATTGAGTGTCACATTTCAGGTAGAGTTAAATAAAATATTATCTGAGAGTAATAACTGTTACATGTGAAATAAAAGTAAAGAAAAAAAATAAGGCATGTGTTTCTTCCAAATACAGGTATTAAAACAATGACTCTTTACCAAAATTAACTATAATGTTTTAAATAAAAACTCTTAACACTGTGGGTGTCACTGTGGATATATGAGTAATTTAAGCCAAAAATATTTTTTTTGGCCAGAGCTGATTAAAGCAAATGACTAATTTAATAAATCAAGACAGAAAAACATGTTGCTGATGGATGGCGTTTGGTTCATCTTAAGTTAAAAAAAAAGAAACATAGACTTCCGTCCTTCCTCTGGACCTTTATTCCCCTATAATTTTATAGGATTTGTGTAAAATACAGCTGTCCACAGACTCGTTGTATTATTTGAGTCAAAAACAGATATTTGCACGAAAGACTGAAGTCCCCAGACTGAAAATGAGAGGTGTAAGAAGGCATGGCGGGGCCCCAGGGCGTAGGCACTGTCGCCAGTGTTCTCAGTGTTACCCTGGGTACACATAAGCACACAAAATGGAAAGGAAGTGTCTTCTTGTGTGTGTGTGTGTGTGTTTATGTATGTGGCCACAAAGGAAAAGCACACTGTGCACAAAAAGATCGCAGCTGCAAACAAGCACAGACACACATACACTGATGTAACACACAATGAGCTAGCTGTTTGGCCAAAGAGTAAAGCAGCTAGAAAAGTTCACAAAACCAAAATTATAACTATGTCACTCAAAGTATCTGAAAACTGGCAGTGTATTCAAAAATGTATTTACACTAAACAAGAGCTTATTTCAGTTACAGTGGTTTTTGAATACAGCTAATCGCTAACCGAGACCGGTATTCCTGCAGGAGCTGAGTGTTATCCAGAGTTGTGTCTTAACATCATGTGGTAACTTTGCATTTTCCAGTTCATTGACTCCAGAAAACAACAATTTAAACCAGTCACCATGTACAGTGTGCTATCACACCACTTCACTCTTCTGCATCACCACATAATGAACCACTGGTTGGGATACGGAAGACTTGTAAGTATCGTACACGCTGATGGTTTTGTATTTGCATTCTACTCCCTTTTTTTCCCTCCTTTTTTTTTTAATGAGATGAAAATGAAGGATTTCACTTTTAATGCCACATTTTCATGCCTGCCACGCTTCATGCAGCCCTGCGAATAAACACTGGTATCAATGGTTGGCCAGAAAGTAGTGCCATAAAGGCTGCCATGAAATTTGTTTATCTAGCTGCTGAATTGTATTCAGCTGGGGATATATGGCATAATAATGCAAGAACTGTGGTCTCTGTAATTAAGTCTGTCTTCAGATGCTTTCGAAGCAATTCATTAACACAGTCTCTCTCTCTCAGCTGAGATGCAGAAAGTAATGCCATTCATTATGCCACGAAAGTTAATTTATTAAATGATATTTTTTAAGTTTCTGACTAACCAAGGATAACTTTTTCCCTCCAGTTTGTTATAATTAATATTTCTCATTATGAGTTTTGCAATACAATAATTGGTGTTCCAGAGCGAAGTCATTAAACACTACATGATATTTTTGAGTTAGTTTTTTGATTGTTTTCCAGAACATTTTGAATAGGTCAGTTTTAATATAGTTACAAAAAAAGACCTTCTGTATGAATTTTGCACTCATTTAAGGACTACACATAAAGTTTTGAAGAGTTTATTTGTTCTCTATCTTGTTAAAAGATAATTTAATGAAATTCCACAGTAGTTTGCAGGATTTTATGAGAACCTCATGTTGGAGATGGAGCAACAGTGATACGACAGTACAACGAACGTGTAAAACTGGGTCCTTAATGAAGGCTTTAACTGTAGATGGCAGTCTGGCCTCTACTGTCAGCTCGCTTAAGTGTAACAGTAGTTCTTGTTGTACCGTGTGAAATGGATCATGTTTGAATTCAGACGGATGCCAAGAGAATAGCTTGCATGCTTGTGCTTCTTAAATTAAAAAACCCTATATTTTTTCTGATCCAAAAGACATTTTTTATAAGTGCCACAGGATCTTTTTTCATGCGCTTTCTTTATTTTACATTATTTTGCTCACTTTTTACAAATATTTGTACTTGCTATTCTCATATATTAAAAAAAAAAAACTGGACACACTGTATAGTTGCTTTTGCTCTACTTGCCAATATAAGCAGTCAAGGTCAACATCACATTCAAGAGGGATGTTAACCTCTTTGCATTAATTACAGCTGAGGTGTTGTGAAGTTCATATGACTGGACGAGGGACTGCTGCTGTTTGCACAACAAATAAAAGACCAATGATGTAACTTTGTTTGGCTCAGCTGTGTAAAATTACAAGTTTGTTCAATACGGTCCCTGTATCACAAAAGAAAAAAAAAAACATTTTAAAGGCTTATAAGTCACTTGAGGTATCTCAATACATAATGCTTGCAATAATTGCAAGATAAGGCACACATTGCACCATGTCGTCAAGTATTCTCATGGTGATGCTCAGTCAAAAAGCCTTTTTCCTTTCTTACATTTTGGACACTTTTCAATTTGCCGCAGAGGCTTAGCCAACTTTAAAGTGCCTACAAATTATGAAATGAGGCTTTTGCCCCTATTGCGCTCTTGCCAATTGGCTGCCTATGGCAACACATTCAAAGCTAAAAGTTGGTTTTTCAAAGCCAGGCCAATTAAAGGATATGAAAAACAACATAATTTAAACTGTGATCGTTTGGCAGAACCTTGGAATGAACAGTGGCCCCTGTAATGGCCCATCTAAGGGTGCTTCTGACTGCTCTGGAGGGACACTAAACATTTCCCAGAGAGGGGGAGAGAGGGAGAGATGGAGACAGAGAAAGAGAGATAGAAAGAGAGAGAGAAAGAGATCGAGAGAGAGAGAGAGAGAGAGAGAGAGAGAGAGAACCTTCAATCTGCATCATGTTCTGTTTGCATCTCATGGACTTTCTGGGTCAGTGGTGAGAAAATAATTATTTGCATATTGAACACACACACACACACATCTAAACACACATTTTATGAAGTGCTTCAAGAAGGTAAAAAAAAAAAGAAAAAGAAGGGCTGGCTAATAAAAAAACAATAAAGATAATGCCACGGCTAGATGCATGTCAGTGATCTAAAGCATACTTTACGGGAAGGAACCTCACAGTCATTCCTTGACAAAACAGTCATCTTATTTACAAGGCTCACAATAACCCTACGCAAATGTCGAAAAAAGGAATAAAGAGAGGGGAGGAAAAAATAATTAGCATATTAATCTTTTTTATGCCGTCATCTCTCAGGTCCAGGGGACCCACGGTGTAATTTAAATCTAAATGCTTTCCCTGGCATTAGAATTCATTTTAGATGGGTCAATTGTTCCATAATAAAGGGATAGAAGGTGTACTTCATGCAAGAGATTTATGTTTGCCATTTGTTCATATTCATGTGCTACTGAATACCCCTCAATTCAAATGGTGATGGCAGCTCATATCAGTCGAGCTCCAGACCTACAGATCACTAACCGGCAGCAATGAATTTCATTTGCGGAGGACAAAAAGAGTGAGGGAGGAAGAGGGCGAGAGAGAGAGAGAGAGAGAGAGAGAGAGAGAGAGAGAGTGAGAGAGAGACGTGGGGGGATCAGCTCCCCAACACAGTTTATTGATTTTTTTTTTCCTGCTCGACAGAAAGCCTGTATAACAGCTCTATTGCCCTCATAATGATTAGTGACAAAAGTTTAATTAAGCAATTATGAAGCCAATAATAGAGTTGTCTGGTTTGCTTAGCTTTAGACTGTTTAAGACTTATCTCCCTCTCGCACATCACAGCAGCTGGAATGTGCTTGAAGAGATTAATGCCGCGAGAACACAGATGCCCACTTTAATACATCGCCATGATGCCGTTTGAATGAAGTTGAGAACACAAGCTTCTCTTTATCAAATTACAAGTCTGCTTTTCATGAATATGGAGGGAAAAAGGCAGGAAAAAAAATCAGCTATGGCTTCAAGGTGTAATTATAAAGACATACAACAGAAAGACACACAATTCCGTTTTAGTAATCTCCCTCTATGAAATATGCATGATAATGTATTACTGAATAAAGACTTACAATGTTCTAAGAGGCTTTGGCATTTTACATTTGCTCAGACAATTGGATATTTCTCAATGTTTCTTAATGTTATATTCGATCCCCCACCTCTTGCTTTTGTTTTTGCATTTTTTTTCTCAAAAGTGAGAGATAAGATTATGTACCCTCTCCATAGAGGAAGTAAAAAATGAATGTGGTTTCAAGACAGACTTTACATTCAAGTTGATCAATGGGTGATGTATCAGCAATTTACTTAAATATATCTGTAAAATATTTAACATATGTGAAAAACAAATGCTATAGAAGGCATGAGCTTGCTAAAATACTATCAAATCAAAGCTGCTGCATTGCATTTGATTTTCACTGCCAAGGTGTTTAATTACCCAGACATTAGCCAATTTTCTGTCTTACAACTGCATCGTCTCTTAATCTCTGAAAGGAATTATCTGTTAAATCACAATCTAGGATCCGTAAAAGCAGATGCAGTGTAAATGGACTTCAGTGATGCCACTGTATTTGAGGCAAAGCTGTAGATTCGATTGCATGAAAGAGCTGCTCTTACTGGTCTATAAAAAGTCCTCGGAGCTTATCCACATTTACTATGAGCGCAGCAACACAAAGTTGTGTGCTGTGACGGCCTAAACCCTAGAGGAAGCACATGAGCAAACAAGCTGAACAGAGGCTGCTGTTAGTATTACAGCATATCCAGTATTTCTATGTTCTGAAATAAAACTATTATAAGAAGGGAATCTTAGACGGCTCTGGGACATGTTTACACCATTTTAGATAATGCCTGCTCTTGCTCTACATATTGAATCACAGATTAGTCTAATATCAAGTATTATGTGTCTGTATAAAAAGAGGTCAAACTCAGTTGGATTTAATGGGTTTTCTGTGTATGGTTTTCCAGTTTTAGATTCTTTATTCAAATGGCATCAGCGTTACAAAGTGGTCTGAAGTGGAGAAATGTGCCTAAGCTGCAGTGTTAGATCTATTAAAGGAAGACTATTTAACAATTCTGCATTAAAATGTCTTAAAATGATCAGACTTATGTATATTTTCCCAAGTTGTGCACTTACATTTACCCAAATGTTTCTAACTTAATTCAAACCCAGACAAACTTTGTTACTTTGTGCAAGGTGACACTGTGTTTTATTTGGTTTCATGTTAATGGTATCCTATCCCCTTCTCACCCTCTAGTTGCTATAATTTGCAGGGAAACATGGTAAACACCAGATAATTCATCAGAGTGTGAGGACGGAAGTCAGCCAGCTACTCTGTTATTTACTGATGCTTGCATTGTTCACCACTCATGTAGCATAATTATTCATTTTCATCAGAATTTATGGTATTTTAACAATGAAAACAACAACTCTCATGATCCAGCACTACTTTGTGATGTCATCACGCTACTTCTTTTATAATAGTTTTGATGCTTATAGCTCCAGATATTGCATATTGTGCTTCAATGGTCAGTAACAGTATAAAATTCTTCCAAAAGAACATGTCACATTAGTTTTTTAAGGCTTGTCAAGTTATCTTGTAGAACCATTATAACTTCATCGCTGATGTCATAGGTAAATTACAATTAAATTACAATTAAATAAAGACAAATGTAGATTTGAATGCACATGCATGTCTGTATGTATTACACACTCCGGCGTGTGCTTTTCTCTACATGGATATGCAAACTGTCTGCATACACTTGACTATATGTCAAATAACTCTGTGAAATAGTTCAGGTAAATCTTTAAACCCGCAGTGCATCCCTTTTAGGTCGAAGGTCACCTCAGGTCCCCTATATCCCTAACAGTTAGGTGTGCAGAAGCGCATGGAAAGACAGAAAACAAAATACAAATGAGGAAAAGGAGAATAAGCGCGACACAATAAGCACAACATCCCACAACACATGCTGCGTTGTGGGATGTTGTGCGCTCTCTCTCTCCTTTTCTCTCTCTCCCTCTGGCTTCCTAGGACAATGAGATGACATGCTGAAGGTGGGACTGCATCTGGCATCATATTTAAACAGGGCTGCCACATCTCAGGAACACGGGTCGATGCCAGATTGCAGGCTAATTAAGGAGCTTCTTGGATGACCATCAGTGCCTGTCGGTGGGCAAGGTAGCGGGCTGAGCCTTGCTCCGCCACACACCCACTGCGAGGCCTTGAAAAGACGAATGGCCACTGAAACCCCCCCGGGACCTCATAATACTACATATTTTCCTCCAAAACAAAAGATGTCCCTTATGGGATTCCTATTTCCCTCTTCCCTTTGCTCCCCCCCTTTTCAAACAAGTGTAAATTACCTTGCCTTTTGGATAAGAATTCAAGTGGCCTTTCCACACGCATTAGCCAATTGTCGCTAAAACAAATAGACACTAAAATATGTATTTCACAGATGCTAGCAGCTGAATGCAATAATTAGCGTTGATATAATATGCTGTGAAGGTTATTTAATGACTTTGTCCTCTAATTTTGGAATAAATAATTATTTTGTATAATTAAAGGGAAGAAATGTGATGAAATTATGGGCCTTGGCTTCAGGGGAAGAGACCAAAGCTGCTATTGTGCAGACAGATAATCACCCTGTTAACTACTTAAGTGATAGCATTTCTGCAAGTACAGATTGACTGCTATTAATTGCAGTGTAAAAAGTTCTGCTTTAGCAAGGAGGGCTCAAGCGAGATGCCTCTCCATTGTTTTTGCGTTTGGCATAATGCCTGTTTATGACAGGCAATATAACATAGCAAAGTACGGCCGGTTTGACAGCGAGTGGGAAGCCGGAATTGTTTACTTGACTTCATTTCTTTTCCCCACTTGCTGCCTTTATTTCGTGCCAGTGTGAGAAAAGCGGAGGGAAACAAGATGTGGTTGAAAAATGCAGCTGGCTGGCTGCTTGGCTAATAAGATGCCCATCATGCTAGCTAGCACTGCTGATTTGTGTCTCCCTCTTACTCTCTTCATGATTACATTCTAAGAAGCCTCCCCCCTTCTCTCTCTTCCCCCAGCTGATCCTCGTCTTGTTACGTGGCATTAATGACACTTCAGTCATTGTGGCTTTCAAGCAGAGCCCTTCCACAGCGAACAGAGAGTTGACATTTCCTGACATTTTCCCAACTAATTACAGTACAAATAATTAAG
This sequence comes from Acanthurus lineatus, assembly GCA_029814665.1. Classification (NCBI taxonomy): domain Eukaryota; kingdom Metazoa; phylum Chordata; class Actinopteri; order Acanthuriformes; family Acanthuridae; genus Acanthurus; species Acanthurus lineatus. The sequence continues at coordinate 19,805,750 of JAPZDV010000025.1, forward strand.
CATGTTCCTCTATGTAACAAATGAAGGCGAAAGCCGTCTGTCAGCCTGGGCCATGATTGATGACACTCCGGGAGACTTTATCTGATGGGTCCTGCCATGAGGTACAGAGGAAGCAAATTTATTAGAACGAACAATGCAAATTTAGAGTCATCTCATCCAGTTATGCGCCAAGGCAATATCCGTGTCAAGGTGAATGTGACAATGAAAGCAAAATATTAGCATTTTGCGGAGCGGGCTGAAGGGGAAATCAGAGCACTGAGATGACAGGCCTAATTATTTTGGCTCACACAGGCCAGGACAGCTGTTTCTGGTGTCCTGAACAAGCCTGTCACACAGGTAACCAAATAGGGTCTGCGTATGAGCCTCTGTATTCGACACTCCTCGGATGTGTCTGCCACTAATGACCAATGCTAATGTCGCTGCCATGTCTATAAAATGAAAAAAAAAAAAGTGGAGATGTCACCATGTAAGTTTTTTTCTTTTCATCAGTCAACATTTTTCTATATAATTATGTGTTTTTAGAATGAATGCCTTGCCTGTAACCTATGACCACCCATATTTTCAATATGATCATTTTTCCATAGAGAAAAAAGAGGTTAATATTTGGACTTAAAGATTGTTTACATTATTGTATTTATAGTGAAGCCACAGACAAAGATGTTTGGTTTTGTGTATAGATAATATTAGGTTATAAACAATTTTATGAAGACATTTCAAGTGTGTAGGGAAATGTATATGATGCATACATAATTAATAAAATTTTGGTAATAATATTTAGCAGTGGTTCAGGAATAGATTCTCTAAATATCACCTCTCTATTGCAACAAGTAAGATTTATAAAAAAAAAAAAGTGAACATGCACAATAAATATAATCAAAGATCAAATATAAAATGTATGTTAAACATAAAGTCTAATTGAAGCAATTTCCAATAAACAGACATGAAACAATAAAGCAAATGCGTTGAGGTCAACCATGAGAAAAAATTACATCTTTAATGGTTTATGTCAACCACAAGTATTGGAGGACAAGTGCTCTGTTGTTTTTGCGTTAGAGCTACTTGTGATATATGAACCAACAATGAACAATGGGCTTAGGCTTTTATGCTACCAAATAGCAATATGTTGTATGCATACATCTGTGCTTTTGGGAACACAAAGGTTGCCGCCTACACTCATAATGAATCTAGAATTTGTACTCAGGGGCAGCCTTCACAATGGCTCTTAAGGGGCAGGCAAATCCGGATGGGCTTGGGAGAAAAAAAAAATCTACATGGGGATCAAAGTTTGCTGCTTAGTGGCTCGCTGGCTGCCTTGGAACAGATGGGCGTCGGAGGCACTATGAGCCCATTGAGATTCAGGATCCAAAGTGGCTGCTGCTGCTCTGTACACACAGGCAGATGATGCCTTTGTGTCAGTGGATTGCCGATGTGCATTTAGGTAGGTAGGGAGGGATGTGGGCTTTTTCCTTGGCTTCTGACTGCAGAAGTAAAGCAAAAGACAAAGGCGAAGTGGAACAGGAGTTTGGAAGTTTCGTATTCCATGGTTGTAATCATTATAATTGAGTTTGTGAATCTTAAATGAAAACAACAGGCACCCTTTGTATACTTTGACACACATTTTTTTTGTTTTATTTGTCTCTGAAACACCACAATTAGTGGCAAATTTGTAGGCTATGCAATCCTTTACTGTATTTATATCCTTCATATTTACAAAAATGAATTGCTTTGTTGACATATGGTTGTTATATAGAGATATAAACACATAAATGGCAAACACCAGGTTTATTCTTCTCAATTGTGCCACCTCCTTGACAATATTGGAGTACATTAAAATTCATCTGTGGCACATTTTAATTTCACACTGACAGGAATCGGCCCTTATTCAGTGCTATCTCGTTTGTGCAAAATATTTTAAAGGGCAGAGTAAGACAGTGTCACTTTTTCTGACACTTAACCCCTGACCTTAAGAAATGTGATAGCAGGCACCAGGCAGTGCAGGCATTAGCGGCACTGCATTAAAGAACACAAAGAACACTCACATTGTGGACACAAGCACACGTAGGTACAGTAGATACACACAGTTTGGCCAGCACGTTTGTTTAAACACATGAAGACAAATACTCTAAAATGCACACACAAATGCTGCACCATGCACAGATGCACAATGTTCTTTTACATCAAAAATATGCATGTAAGTATCTTTTTGAAATGTGTAAATAATTGTAAGTATATTAATAGTAAGCAGTAAAAAGAAACATTGAGACTGAATTCCAATGCTCTCTAAGCATTTCCTGTTCCAGTGGCCCCAGATTTCAGAGCAATGCCTTTCCTTTAATGTTGCGAGCGGTGACGTCGCAGCTCTCTCGGTTCACTGTTGACAGCTTTGAAATGCCATGAAGTTGAAGAGGGGGTTAGAAACAGTGACTCAAAGCCTGACTTTCTCCTTCCAACATTACAATTAGTTCTTACAACGCAGAATGTCAACACTTATCTGAAGGGAAAAAAAAGAATTTAACAATGTAAAACAGCTTTAACATTTTCTGCTATGGTGACATTAGTGATCTTTGAAAGTGGTGCTGACAGCAGCAAAGAGTTAGAAGAATTTTTTTTTTATTTTATTTTTTGCAGGCATAATTCATGTTTAGATGGAAGTGTTGCTTCAGTTTGACATCTACTCTTTGCATGTGGATTTAATCTCTAGTAAATGTGCAATTCTGTGCAAGGATTTTTTAAAAATAATTGGCTAAATTTTACAGCTAATTGTAACTCTTCAATGTTAAGATAGATGCACCGTAAACAATTACCTAAATCAAAGTTCTATGACTTTTAAAATCAGGAAAACTGACTCTGTAGCGCAGGGACACTGGGGAAGCATGTGCTGAATCTAATAAACTCCCGGAGTTAAATATCTTGGCATGACAGGTTGCAGCAGATAATTAAGGTAACTCAGATAAATGACAATAAATGTCCCTGTTGGATTCCTATGATACTGACAAATGTGTAATTTTGCAGCTGGGCAGTATTCGGCACTCCATCACGTTACCGTCTGTGGGTGGAAAAAAAGAAAAGACAGAAGGAGACAGACAGAGTGAAAGCTAAAGAGTGAGAGACAGAGGGAGATAAAGAGAGAGAGAGAGAGAGAGAGAGAGAGAGAGAGAGAAAATGCCTCAGGGGCTCGCATTTAACCTGCCCACCAATCGCAATCAATGTCATTACTCCTTTCCACTCTGTTTTATCAGCTCCTCGCGACTGTAGTTTCCTAGAAGTGACCGTTGAACGCCGCTCTATGAAACAGTCACAGGGCTAATGGGATGAGATGCAAAGAATTATAAATGCTGACAGTAAATCATATTACATCCCTAATAAGCATTAACTGGATAACTGGGTCAAAGCTGTATTATCTTAATTGATTTTTCTAAAGAAACCTGACAGTGAAATGTCAATGCTTGAATATTTCTTCATGCATCATTAAAACAAGATTGGCTTTTAACAAAAGGGGAGGAGGACGGGATCCTTTGGGCTGAATTGATTCTTGCTCGGGGCTGCCTTGCACAAGTAAGTGTATTACATAAAAATCTATACAGGATATTAAAACAACACCCATTCTGCAAGACAGTTACAATTAAAAGCTGACACCCACCCATGCTTTTGTGTGTCTGCCACTGCTGCCTGCCAACAAATGCATTTCAGCCCTGTGACTCACTGCAATCAATGGGGGGACTGTATAAACGCCCAGAACTCTCGTGTTAGCTGGGTAATAGAGCTGCTGCTTCCTGAACAGTGACAGCCAAGGTTTCCTGCCAAGCTGAACTCATCTACCAATACTTTTGTGCCACTCATATCCTCTTTGAAGTGAAAGTAAAGTGAAAAACACTGTGTAAATTGATATGCCTTGATATAAGATGTAACAGGGGGACTTCCAAAGCTGTCTATATTTTTGAAAAAAATATCGAAAAACAGAACATGTGCTGAATGCTGCAGTGAAGATTGGTGGTATTCTGGGATTTTAGGAGATTTTAAGTCTCCTTTGTTTTTAAAGCTGAAGGTAAAATCACAGTTCTGTTGAGCGGCAGTTAATTTGTGACCTAACAGTCAAAATTATTTATCCACAAATTAAAGTATTAGGTGGGACTTGTTCATAAATTTACTTGAGAAATGACAAATAATAATTATGCTACGCAAATCACTTTGGCATTTGTCAGGTGACCTAGCATAAAGAACTGAAGAGTTATAATTTGTAAGATATCTTGAAAAATTTAAATAAATAAATAAGAATTTATAAAAAACAAAGAAAACTAATAAATCAAAACAACAAGGATGGATCTTTTGCCCAGTTACTTCTGTCAGTTTAAAATGTTGTTCGCTGTTTTACTACCACCAGTTAAGATCATTGCTGAAAGACGACAGACGAAAATGGCATCGACAGATTTTAGCAACATGATCTTAGCTTGATGTGAGCCATCCACTCCATGTTATCCCTGAGATGGTAGCCTGGCTATCCGCTATAATCTGTCAAACATCTGAAACTCGCTGTCCATAAGAGCCGGCTTGTGATCTGTGGATTATGCAAAAGTGCCTGGTTGGTTGTACGGCTATAACTCATGGTCAAAACGTCAGCAGAAACTCCTCTATGCTGACGGCATGAGGAATAACTCATTGCATCATCAACTCGCATCTCAGGCGAAATTCAATCGGATATCTGTGAAATGACTCGGATAATGTTTTACATATAAAGTTACTGTACCTTCTGTGGGCTGGCTTCTTTTCTGAGGGGGAGCAGAGCTCTCCAAGATGTTAGGGTCTGTGGGTGTGGAGGGCTGGCGTGTGGAGTGGGTTGGACTGGGTCAGTTGGCACGACCGCAGAGCAAATGCTGGGAATAAATCAGTCTCACTGACATGGCGCCTCTCATCAAGTGACATCCCGCAGTGTCCCCATCAGTTACGAACTAATAAAGACGTATGGGAGGAAAACAGAAGCGATCACAGCAGATGCCAAGGTGAAATGCATCTAGTGTCTGGAGAGATGTGTCAGGCCTGAGAAGTCCGTCAGGAATGATTACCGATGTCACTGCTTTTTAAATCTTGGGGCCGATATTTCATGGGCAGTTTCATTCACAAAACTTTTCATATAAGTACTTAAATTTAGAGAATTCACCTTAAAAGCAAAATGAAGTGTAGATGCGAAAAAATTGCATTTAAAAATAACTCACTGTAAGCAAAGTAAAAAAAAAATGTTTACAATCAATCTCAGGGTCATTATTCATTTGAAAAATAGTATATTGATCTTACTGGCCTTTATCTTACTTACAGTAACTTACTTATTAATGTATGAAGAGACAATATGTAATGTGTCTTATTTCAAATAAAATCAGAACCATTAAACAAACACTGATAAAAGTCAGAACCAATTTTTATCTTGTTTTTAATAATTGTCTTTTTTTACATATCTTTTCTTTATTTTAGTGGATTTTTGCTTCATAGAATAATTCCTAACAAATCCCTAAAACTCACTTAAGCACTGAGTAGGAGACAACAATAATGTTATCCATATATTAGTGTGAAACGATTGAACATAATATATCAAAATTGTGCACGTTGTTTTAAAATGCATGTAAGAAAACAAACTAAAAAGCTTATTCAGCAACAATACACGGTTTATAGTGACACCTTAAGCTTGTCTTTTCTATGTGTGTGTGTGAGAGAGAGAGAGAGATAGAAAGAGAAAGAGAGGAGGAGCTATGTGGGTATGTGAACGATGTAATATTCATGACAGTCCTGGTGGAAGTTGTCTAGTGTCTCAGCTTCTGGAAAACACCACACACTCACTCATATGCATACACACTCACACACACACACCCACACCAACACCAACACACACACACACAGACTGAGCAGCACAGTCCGGTGGTGCTCACCTGACATCTGCATATGCCATTCGGAAGGGCAATATGTGTCTGCATCAGTGATTTCTAAACACTTTGGGGTCAACAAATTATTAATATTTAGTATTAGCACTGATGACAATGTGGCATCCTCCTGAGAGCCGGGCAAAATGTTGAGCAGGGGCCACTCTCTTTACGTCAACTGTGTTTGGCAGATGGTGCTGTCAGTTTAGGTCTTCGTTTATTCTTCCATGCATATGGTAACATCTCCCCTTCGTTAAAAAAAAGAGAGCAACCTCATGTATTATCTATGGAGCTAAAAAGCATGCAAACATAAGCAGGAATGTATCAGAGGAGCTTAAACTTCTGTAAACAACCGGCAGTGGTTGTTGTAAATAGGATTTTACTGCCAGAAATAGCAGAAACATATGGCCTGAGACAGGAAAAGGGGCTGATACCTGGATGGGATGCGGTTCCCAGGGCCCACAGCGTCGTACTTGTGACAGGATGTCGTCTGACAGTGAGGGACATGGCAGCCACAACAATGCAGAATGCTTTTTATTTAAATGAAGTACTACCTGACTAACAGCAACACAACCCTGATTAGACACCTCCAAAAAGTCCTCTTTGTTTAAAAAATAAATATATAAATAAATAAAATTAATGATAGAATTTTTGACGTGTTTGCTTGTAAATAGAGTGATTAATGGGTCATGAGTCAGTCAGGACTACAATAAACATTCAGATTAAGGATGTCACATCATACCAGCATTGATAATAAGAGTGGTATTTTGTGTTAAAAATTCATGCATAATAATGTGTAAATAACACAGTTTCTATAAATTATTTTCCTTTTTGCGTACAGTACAATATTGATTATAATCGTTCGTTTTTTTTGTTTTTACAAAATTTATCCCCTATTTCTAAAATGTAAATAAGAACATATAGAACATGTAGGAGTCCATGTCATTATGATGACAGTCCCTTAAATCTGTTCCAAGCACAGTCGATAGAGTACTTCTTTTGTAACACTGAACTACTGGAGATTAGTCATATGTGGCTGGATATACAGCACTCTCTCCCCAAGTCAACAGACTTGTAGTTGACATGACATTTATACTTTAATTAGAGGACCTCTAGTCTTATAATTTATGCCATACTTGTGTTTTATTTTGAGACATCAGTTATTTTGGGTTAAGGCCTTTTGAAGAATCCCAAACAAACATTTCCACATCTACTTTTAAACTCAGTTCTACCAAACAAAAATATGTTTTGTAGACTTGTAAATATTTTTATGTACATGTATATATACATACCAAACCACTGTATTTTATCTTAAGTGGAATAAGTCATCTTTGAGAAATGATGATACACTGAATAAGTGCTAATTAAATGAATGCGGTCTCCTTCAGACACAATGAGGAGGCATGATAGATTTAACAGGATCCATATTGCTTGTAGTAAAAACTCTTCATTTCTTTTAGTGTGTCAACAATGTCTCATTTTTATTTCCATGGGAGAAAAGAAGGTGTCTTTCTTGAGGGGTTGAGAGAGGAAGGGAGAGAGGGGAGAGAGACCCCGGTTAACTTCTGGAGTGTTAAACAGCAAGGGGTCTTACTCCTGCTTTTCTCTGACATGAAGCCGGGTTGGATAGAATCGACACCAGGGTCGAGCAGGCGGATGAGTGGAGATATGAGGGTCCCTGTGGCGACCTGGCAGGTGCCATAGCAACAGAGGGTGGGAAGATAGGAAGGAAGGATTGGGAAAAGAGAGAGAGAGAGAGAGAAAGAGAGAGAGAGAGGATATCCCGTTAAAGGAGGGAGGGGTGGCATCAGCAGCGAAATCACTTGTGACAGACCCAAACACAGGTCGGCAGCTTTCATGTTGGAGCCTGTGTCTAATCTTTGGGAAAGAAAAGGAGTGAGGGAAGGGAGAGACACTGAGACAGACAGAGGGAGAGGAGGTGTGAGAAAGCAAGAAAGACGGAGCTTGTCAATAATTAATCATCAGATTGTTCGATGCTGTGGTTGTTGAAATGACAGCTGTTTTGATTGACAGATCTGGAGCATTTGATCTGCATGCTATGGCTCTTGCCACTCTGCCACTGCTGGATGCCCCCTCCCTCTCTCTCTCTCAACAGTATGCACCCCACTCTTTTTATCCTTTAAATCCTTTGCAAGTAGTATAGCATCTATTGCATGGGAGTTGTAGCTGCAGGGCATAAAGATACCTCCCCTGCATTGGAAATCTGTATTTACCCTGTTGTTTTAGCTAACATACCTAACAGCTCATATTTAACACCTATCATTCAGCAACAGACAGAAGGTGTACAGTCTGATCTGTGACGATGGGAATAATGAGACAATCATTAAATAGCAGAGATGAAAACTTGCCAGTTGAGTTTGGGCATCTAAGCATCTTGTTAGCGGAGCGTTCCTTATTTAATTCAGCTTGTTACATACATTTAATACTTGAATTAGTACTATAACATCTTAAAAAAAACATCATGGACAGGATTCAGTTGAAATACGATGTGATGTGTCTGTCGCCATCTGCTGATTTGTTGCATTTGAAAAGTTATTTCCAGTGTGTAGGATCGGTGGATGGTGGGAGTCCATCATTCAGCGAGACAGTGAGTGTTCCCTGCTAAACAACGCCTTCATTGACCTAATAACTGGCAGCCTACTCAGTCACCAGCATGTTGAGTAGTATTCATTATTCATGCTCATTAAATTCTGGGCCTCATACGAGCAAAGACTGCCAGCTTGCTGCCAAACTGTGTTGGTTTTGTGATGTGCCCACTTGAGACTTGGGGATTTAAAATGGGGACACCACTTCTGAAAAACTAGCATACAAATACACAGAATTCATTCCGCTTCCAGTTTAATTTGATCACATTTGACAAAATACACAATTATACTCACCTCCATTCTTCTCCCATGAATAGGATTTGGAATTAATAAATGGGAGAAAAATGTGCACATGCTCCCCCATGAAAGGAGATTTGGAGTCAGTTCTGGCTGTTTGAATATGCATATTCATAGTTAGTTGATCGTATTTTTTTCCCATACTATATTCCTCATCATTTATTCTGCAGTAGAATGAGGCTCGTCAACAAAAACCTTTTTAATGAAAGGCGTCTTTGAAGTGTTTTAAAATGCATAGTGTTGCATCACATCCTATTCAGTTGTTTTCTCGCAGACAGAATTCGGCAGTTTCTCCATCTATCTGCATTACATTTGTGATTTTGGAGTGGAAACAAAGCACAAACTCAATATCTTAAGGCACAGTATGTGTATCTCACGTTAAGTCGGTTTTAGCACGGTGCTGATCCTGAATAGACACGTTGTTTACTTTGTGCACGATGCCAGTACTACTCCAGAAATGTTGATTTGTCATGATCTCAGCAGACAATAAAACACTGAAGGTTCGACATATGCTTGGAAGGAGCCATGACAAGATGAACCTGAAATGGTGCAAGAGGAAAAGAAAACTGCTTTAAATGTCCATGTTGTTTACAAAGAGGGAAAAAGCAACATATTAAATCTATAAGGAAAAGAAGACATGTTTTACACGCATTCTACACACAGAGAAAAAGTGTTACAAGTGCGCTATAATTTGAAAAGGGTGTGTTTTTCATACACTACTCAAGCCAGCAAGGATGTGAAAGGAAGCTGTGACAGATAGGAAACACTTATTAATCAGAACACACATCCACAAAGTACCAGCAGCTGTCTGCACCATTTTCAGGACCGCAGGGCCATCCATATTTGTGTCTCCTGTACTCAAATCCCCAAGAAAAATACCCACAGTTCCAGCACAGAGAGAGGATTACTGCTTTCCCATATGTTGTCCTGTGCAGACACGGCCATATCAATCTAAGCCTGGTCAGTTGCTCTTTCATATACTCCTAATGTACTGGAAAGTCTTCCACAGTCGGCTGCCCCTCGCTGCTGGTCCTGAACAGGTCTCAGTCCCAGATTCCTCAATGGAGAACAATCAGGCTTTTCTGTTGGATTAAGAAAAAGAAGGGGTATGTGTGTGTGTGTGTGTGAAAGCCCCCGGTGGCCGATTGTAGTCTGCTAAGGTTATGTTTTAATACTGAGACACTTCAGCGCTGGTTCTTTGTGCGGGAACTGTGTCAGAAACAAGAGGTCTAAATAAACAGTGAGGCCCACCGGAGCCCTTTCATCCATCATGGCCCTCCTCTGACAGCGGCGTGCAGAGGAATCATCTGGAATCATCTTCTGTGGGCTCCGGCGAATGTGAGCTCCCCTCTCCACTCTCCTCCCCGACCCCGAAACTGAGGCCAGCCATGTGACACACACACACACACACAGACACACAGACACACACAGGCAGAAACTGTGTGGTCTGCACATACGTTTACTTGTGTCTTAATGTGTGTGTATTGTTCATGACGGTAAAACATATAAATATACGTTATTAAAACACACAGTGAGCATCACCACCAGCCAGAATACATAGTCACGGTCATGTCAAGCATTAGATAAGACTTTTCGAGGCAGCATTTGCCATGTTTGTAAAAGATCAGCGTTTCCACTCAAATCGCTCACAAGCAGATTCATGATGACAGCACACATTTATGAGTCACAGGCTAACAAAAGGCCCACTTGTGAGACATGAGCTCAAATATTAGTTTTGAGCCTGTACTTTGAATTTCTGGGGTTAGTTTGGATTACTACCTCTAATCTCGGCACTAGTACGGTGGGGAATTTCCTGGTATCAATGAGATGGGAGTGTTTCCGAAACAAACAAGACTTCAAAGGGTGTGTGCTCGACAGAAAGGTAAGGTTGAATGCAAACATGTATTCATTTAACAATATTTATTTTTTTTCTCCCCTCAAACCATCTCTCTGCTTGGATCAAAAGCTTAACCTTTTGACCGCGCAAAATTCTATGGCTGGGTTTGATTTCTTAAAAGAAACTTTTTTTCAATCAGCTCGCTCAATAACTTGTGTCGGGGGGCAGACTGCTGTCTGAAATGCCACTTGTTTGAAGACCGAAAGGAACAAGCTATGTTTAAGTCTAAAACAACAACTGCCAAAGTGCTGGAGCATGTGAATTTCTAAACTTGAATAGTTGTTTTTTTAACCACTCTGACATCTCAGGTAGTGATGCAAAATTATTACATGGTTGAGGCAAGGATCAGAAAATAGCAGTAGTGAGCAGGTTGTTTAAAATCTATATAACAAAACAAGCAATTAAAGCCATATATTCCCCATTAAATCCATGCAAACAGGCTTGGCTGACTTAACAGTTACAAGGTTTTGTTAAAACACTGACCGCAGGATGGATTTTGTGTGGCTGACAGGCTATAAACAGAATTTATTAGGACCACTCAGTGAGGTCTATATATTTCCAAAGCTCCTGTTCTAAGACAAGCAAACCTTTTTTTTTTTTCAATTCTTTGGTCACAAACTCCATCTAGTTCAGCAGCCACTTAATTGACATTTTGTCCTGTGGCTGGTTGCTGAGGGCAAGTCATGAGAGGGCTGTAAAATCCTATTTCTGGAAACTGGTCCTTTCTTGAAATGGTTGCATGGTAATGTACTTAATATAATTACTGGATAAGCCTGTAATAACCTAATGACATGCCGCACTAATGTTTTATGATCTCTAACAGCTCAGTTCCGCCTTTGAAATAGATGATCTTCTATTGTGCTGTTTTCAGCCAACTCCACACATATTTTGGGTGGGCAAGGCTACAAATCCAGGGGAGGTTCTGAGGAATTTATAAGAAATAATTAAGAACAGATTTGGTATGCTAAGCTCCTCCAGTTGAGTTAATGGGATATAGACCAAAAGGGAGAGATGGGGAAAATGCCAAAAATATATTGAATTTGCTGTTTAATAGGCAAACTGTCAGCTGTCTTTTTCAGCTATTTAAGTAAAGAGAAAACAATGAGCCGATGTTTAATTAATTCCTCACAACTACAGCATGGCATGGAAATGTTGTCACCACTATCTGAACATGCACTGGAGAAAATGATCACCATCAGCTTGCACAGACTTATGTCTTTAAGCAGCAACATGCACAATGTAAAACTGTTCAATGCACTCAACCAGTTATTCTACTATTGTCAATTTTTTTTAACTTTACACAACAATTTTGAAAGGGAATTCAATTGAAAAACAGCATGAATTGTTCAACAGAAAAATAAGGGCATTTTGAGCATGTCCTTATCGTGGTTCTGGTTAAAATTGTCAGAAAACACCCGTCTTCTTTGTCTCAAAATGCCCGTGTGACAGCAGACACATTGCAACAAAAAGCAATGTGTTTGGGGAGGAAGGCGCTGTAAAGCTGAGTTCAATATCGTACACAGAGTTATCACACTTTAGCCTGTATCCAGTAATCTAAGATGTCACAGGCAGGAGCAGCTTCACATGTGAGACAGCTGTGATCTGTGTCAGGCAGTTTCCGTCCCCAGGCGAGAGGTCATGACGGTTGACTTCATCTCCCTCCCCTGGCCTCCAATCACTCAAACATAAATCAATACTGTTAATAACTGTTTGAACGATGTCTAAATGGGATATCTTTGCTTGAAGCGATATTAAAAGATATTCCCTCACTGGTACCCTCACTCACTCACTTACTCACTCAGTGGAAAGAGAAGGAAAATCCCTGAAATGTGTGCTCCAGACTCGATTTATTGCGAACAGTCTTTCTCAGATCTCCATCAGATTTATTAGCACAGGCTCTGCTTTGTTTGGGTGGTGATGATCATTAGATGCAATACCACATTTGCTCAGATATTACATTTGGAAAAAGACTACTGTTCCTCCTAGATGTATAATTCAATTAATCCATTGGCTGAATCCAGTTCTAAGTATTTGAGGGTGATAAGTTGTTTGTCTTGTTCTTCCATATTTTTTTCTTCTTGAAGCATCTTCATTGTAATAAAATATGGGAGGAATGAGAAAGCCTTAACATTGAATTGTAATACGAGACTTATGGTTTACAAATCTTTCACAGATGACTGCTCCTTTTAATATTGCCCTTCAAGGCAGAATTTCAATTTAAGTCCGATCACACAAAATAAACAGACATCATACTGATGATGGCCTGCCTTGAGAAAAAAAAAGGGGGCTCAGGGTGAGAAATGATCAGGTTTACGAAGGTCAAAGCCACCGACTGTGTGAGTGAGGCATCTTGGATATCATTCAAATTATCCATTAATTAGCTTTCACACAACTGCGGTAATAACCTACATGCTTCGGACATCAGCTAAGGCACATTAAGTGTTTTAAAAGGTGTTTCTGCAGTCATGTGACCTCTATCTCATCTTGCTTTCATTTTCTACGGGGGTATGCATCACTGGGCTAAGCGTATTTACTCTGATAGTGCTGCCACAATGGAATTATGTGAGCTTGTAAATAGAGTTAGCAGTCAGCTGATCTTGGCTTTTCATTATAAGGTGGAGGGTCTGTGAAAGAAGTGCAAACTGTTTTGCTTTATGATCCATTCTAAAACCCATTGAAATGATGGTCATAAAATAATGCCATTACTACTATGTATAAAAACCTTACTGCTCAGCGATGCACGATGATCATCAGCACGATTTGTAGGCTAACACTGAGGTAGCTGCGGCACAGTGAAGGTAGAATGAAGCATGAGGGGATTGGGACTATACGCTTTTATGTGACAATGTAATACATACAGTGTGACAGGGGTGTTTGTAGGACAGTGAAAGGGATTTTGCTCAGTAGATTCTAGTTAGGAAATATTGTCCAATGAGCAGTTCCACTTTACTTGCATATTTCATTTAAAACAAATACTCATTGCAGCATTTCCCCTCAAGCTAATTCCAAATCTCAATTGTTTGAGGCTATAAAAGAGCAGCACAACTATATCTACACATATAAAAATATGAAAATATGACATCTGTGTTGATGTCACATGTACTGTAGAATTATGATGAAATCAATAAATCTCATTATTACAAAAAGCCCAATATAAAATATTACATAAATCAGATAAGTAGTGTAATGGTACACTGTGCAACCCCCACCCCCCAAAAAAACTCCTCTTATATTCTGCAACAAATTCCTATCAGAGATATGGACACTAAAAACACTGCATACACTACAATGGGAAAAAAGTGCTCAGATTCCTGAAAAATTGACCATGCAGAAAATCAAAGCTTCTGCCTGGGACTAACAATATGACCATCAATGATGAAAAGAACAGGTAATCTTTTATTTTATTTTTTTGTCTATGCAGACAGAGGCTTTTATCCCCCCACCCTTTAAACCTATTGTGCTTTGCAGTAAAACTGAGCAATGGTGAAACTATGGTAACAAATAATCTGTTTTGCCTCAATGAAAAGTATGTATCATGGTGGGAGACAAAGCCAGGGATAAACACTGAGGGAACCCTGAACAATGGGCCCTAAGCAGGCGTGTGTCCAAAACTCTGCTGCTCTTTTTGCTCGCTACCATCAATCCCTGTCCCTGTGTGGCTCTGCAAAATTATATTCCATTTCCTAAAAAAACATGAAACAAAACATCAAAATGTTAACTATGCTGTACACCAATCTGTAATGATGGTCTCTCTCTGACAGAATCCAAGGAAAATGTATAACATTGTCAGCTAATTGCGTTGCCATTGCGTTGCCACATCCATAGAAAATGTAAGGATTCAAATGTTACATTGACGACATTATACTTCATTTCTTAAACACAAATTGGCTTTAATTCATATGTTATGAGCATATATTTTCTTATATGGTTTGTGGCTTGGCACAATTATTTGTCGTTGCTGGGAGAAACTGAATGGATGACACACTAAAAGGATTAACCGCTGAGGTATGTTGAATATGTGATAATTAAGTCAAGAAAACACACAGCTTCTTGAGGTATAGAAATGAATAATAAAGCTCCACGCATGAAAATACCTTTCAAGAGAGCTGCTGATTGCATTTCTTACATGATCAATTGGCTTTGCTCCTCAGAGCACGTATCATAATTTAATCTATAGTTCAATCACTGCATTGATGTTATTCATAAGTTAATTAAATTTGATAGCAGCAAATATTTTTATTATGTCCATAACACAGCAAGAGCAAAGCATCTACTAATATTTAATTTTCTTTCATAATTCTTGCATTTTTCCCATCGCTCACTGCCTACATAAGATGTCATATTAAGCAGTTTTATACACCTTTTTTTCTATTGTATAATCTATGTGTGCAATTGTAAGATGTTCAAATCCCTAAATTCAATAACCCATGAGGTGTTAAATTTCATAAGTACACTCTGAATACACCTGCAGATACCAGCCGCCCACAGTCACCACGGGCAAAGTAAGGAAGCTTGCAAAATAAGCAACTATGTTTTCCAACTACCCTTTACTGGATTTGAGAGTCTGGGATGGCCCTCCTCCAAAAGAAGAAGAAGAAAAAAAAAGAGGCTCGAGCACATCTATCAATTTGCAAACCGACTTAAAAGTGTCAACAGTGGCACACAAGCCATAAGAAACGTTCTGCTTATCCTACACCAATGCACCCCTTCATGTGATGTAATTTCATTCTCTACAAGATTCTCTCTTTTTGCCCCTCTTCTTCTGTCACTATTGCACAGAGGGGAACAGAGAGAGAAAGCCAATTCCAACAGTGACAGAAAACTGCCCACTCTTCCCCCATAAAATTAGAAAAGCTGTTCGTGGTTTTTTTATCTTTCAGATTTCCTGGGTTTTATGGCTAAATACTAAAGCACTGGAGGCTGGTCATGCTTTAAGCTACTAGAAAAAGTTAAGCTTCAGCGTTGGGCAGCAGAGATATGGGCTATAAGCTGACAAGTAATTAAACTGGCATATCTGTAACAACTGTCATCTCTTATTTCTCCACAGCCTGGACGTAAACCAAAGGCAAGAAAGCCGAAAAGGATGGAGTAAGAAAAAAAAAAGTGTGGTGGGGGGTGTGGAGAGGGGGCAGTGAGAGAGTGAGAGAGAGTCTTTACATTGCTGGGCAACTGCAGGGTATATCTCCTGCTGAACAGTTTAGCAGACTTGGGCATTTAGGGGATTGTGGAGGAGATCAAAAGGGTCAGGGATCCTTTTACCAATTAACAGCAGGGAGACGGACATCAAATAAGGTGTAAATTTCAGCTCTGCACTTTTCAGCGAGCCAAGCATGAAATGCATTCTAATGCTCTTTTTCAGTTTAGAGGCGGCTTTTGAACCACCAATGATGTCACCGCGGCTCTCCCAAAGACGCGCTTAATCGCTTCTCAGAATGGCGTGTAGCCATCTTGTCCACTGTGTAGGTGTCAAAGGGAGTGTCGAGTCAGTTATTGATAACGGCGGAACAATATGACTCTAGATTTAGAAAACTGGAGAGGAGACAATAAGCTTGCAGTGACAGAGGTTTGACCTCTGGGCTTGTGTTGCACTATTAAGCTGTTATTGATAAATCTGCAAGCTTCATAAATGAGCGATTACTTGCGCGATTTGTTTGGGCGAATTGAAATGTTTGGTTTAGCACTGAAGGCATCTCTTATTGGATTGTCATACTGCACAGCGGGGCAGCTGGTATACACATTTTCCAGATACCCTGATAAAGTGATCTTGGAGAAAAATATATCCAGGGCAGAGAACCACATGTTTTGGTTTGAGTGTTTTGCTACAGTCTGCCTTTGACAAAAGATTTAAAGTGTTTTGACTGCATGAATAGTTCCATTATGTGTAGTTAAACTCCTGGAGATACACACATATTACATTATAATTTAACTTTTACAAGTGTTTGCAGGCAGACCCCTGTGGCCGTTCATCTTAGAAGCAACAACAATCTTGTGACTTGTTAAACTACATCGTAAATGACACTGAGTCAACTTTAAACTATGTTGTTCTTTTCCTTTTTACATGCATTTGGAACAAAGGACCCATTGATTTCCTAATTAACATTGCACAACATCTGACTTAACCTTGCAGCAGTCACTGATGCTGCAAGCAAATACTTGAATTTAGGTGGAGACTAAAAGCTTGATAGCTTACAATTGGTCTATCAGCCAACCATTAAATCATTGTATTTTTCTGGTGTGGAGGACTTCCAGCAAGCTGTAATAGAGGTGTGTAAAAGGTATTAGCTTGATAAAAGGATGTGAATAGCTGCTTTGTAGATAAATGTGCATCTGTGTGAAAATGGATGACATATCATGGACAGTAGAAAGGAGGCAGAGATCACTTGGAAGTTAGAGGGCTGAACTTCAACTCACAGTTCATCCGGACCTGTTGAGCCACCACACACAAGTTGTTTCTACTTATCTTCACATACAACGGGGATGGTGATTATCGATTTGGTGAAACATGTAAACAGTGCACGCCTGTAGCAGTTACTGAAACATATTCCTGGAGAAGCAAATCATTTGATGGCACTGTAAGACGTATTATTGTTTTGCTGGGCAAACTGAACACATGAGCTGTTTCTAGTCTAAACAAAAATAAATATGCCTGTAGTGTTTTCTAAATATGCCACAAAGCCCATGATAGCCAATCTGTCTAGCTGTATTTTAAGAACAAAAACATAGAATCTGCATGCATGGGAGCTGACTATCAAAAGGAAAGGTGGTTACAAAGTGTATCATCTGCCAATATGAAAACTTTCCCCCTGCATATAATTGCACTTATTCCCTGACAGTTTACTTGACAATAACCTCAGGTAGCATCATTAAAATCATCATTTGTATCTAGATGAACATGCCTCCGGTTCAAAGTCCACGCAGTCACAATCACTGGAGCTGCTGCTCCATCTTCTTCTCTCTTTCATTATGCATGCGCCGGCTAGGAGTGAGTAAAATAATCGTTTGTAATTCAATAGAGCAATCTTAACTCATTTAGTTGTGCTAAAGGCTGAGTGAGGGAAAGACAAAGGCTCAACATTTTGCCACCGTGCTCATTATGCGTATTTTAAAACAATTTGCAATTCAAGGCCACACGAAGTGGTGGGGAGAGGGAGAGAGAGGTAGGCGCCTGGGCTTCAAAGGCTGCTGCTAGAGGATGACCTCGTACCCCACTTCTAGGGTCGCCACCCCTGATGAGAGCCAGGAAGATGCAATTAAAAGAATTTAAAAACAATGTGTAACCAGAGATTGTGGTGCTTATTATCCTATGGTGCCTTGCAATATCAGTGACCTTAGCTTTTCCCCCCGTTCTCTCTCCACATCTCTCCTTCTCAGAGCACTTACCTATTAAAATATCATGGTATCCTTTTCACAGGGATACAGTACTTTTCTGCAAATGGACTTTGACCACAGCTACCAGTTGTTCAAGTCATTAAACTGTTAAGTTGCCCTGATTCTCAACTGCGCTCCATATTTGTGCCTATATTATGAATACATCTCTGGAGATCTACAAAGCATTGTGACACATCAATTCACACACATTATTAAACTGATCTTGGCAACCCTCCGCACACAAAAACCAACCGATTAATCTCCACACCGTACGTCTGCATTTTACTTCCAATGAATAAAAGGATTGACTAATTTTGTGTCAGTAAGAGGCTCTGTGTGCATCAGCTCTTAGAATTTGCGACGCCACGCTCGCAGTACTAAGAATCAGTTGCTATCAAATTACAGTTTGCTGCAAAACCCATTATTTCTGTCCTCATATTAAATGTGATATCTGTCTGTACAACCCATGTCAGAGTAGCTTTAGCGGAACAGTGATGTATTTATTTTTAGGGAGATGTGCTCTCTCTCTTTCTCTCTCTCTCTCTCTCTCTCTCTCTCTCTCTCTATCTGTCTCCCTTACTCGCTCTCATATAGTTATTGCTGAAACAAATGCAATCAAAATGTCATTGCAGGAATGAAAAGGAGCTGTTTAAAAATGCATCAGGAACCCACCACAGAGGGTTCATTAATTCTACTCAGGCTGTGTTGAGCAGTCGTGCTGAAAGCAGTACTCTGAGACCCTAAACATTCTCCGACACTCCCTTATCTTTATGGTGTAATTTCCCATTTAGCGAGTTAGCACCTAGGGAGAGCACAGTGTTGCTGGTCTAATTGGGCAAATGAGAACACAATACCAAACAAGCTCGCTTACTTTGTTTACAGAGGTGTCCCCATTTGAACTCAAGTGACACAGCTGAATCTCTAAGAACAACACACCGGAATCTAATCTTAAAACTTCATTTAACAATCTAGTATAAAAGCTAACAGTGCTCTTATATAACCTGCACTCACTTAGAAATCTGTGTGGGGAGCTGACTGGCCCTGGGTGTGATATGACTACTTTGTCCAGCCCATCAGGAAAGACAAATGGTCAATTCAAGACAGTTTGAAGAAACTATTCATAAGAGTAATTGAGTGTATTTGGCACCATCCACATTTTCTCATTCACAGTATCAGCTTCCTATCGCTAAAGTGATAAAGTAAAGTGATAGAGGTGGAATTACCATACACATCATCAATAACTGAAGCTTGGGTGTCGCAGCATGTGATGGATAACATACGTCAGGTGAAAAGCTGCTGCAGGTATTCAATCCAGCCTGCTATTGTAACAAACCGCTCTGTTTCAATAAGTGATGCGAGCATGAATGCACACAGTAAGACTACATTCAATCCCCATAACACACTCCCCACCCACTGCACACAGATTCATACATACACCCACAAACGTATATAGAACTCACACGAACACACACTTTCTCACACACTTTCTCCCACAGGGGTTTTGTGCAGGTTAAAAAGGAAAAGAGCTATTAGGCTGGATTGGTAGTGGATGGGGTAGGTCTGGTCTAGTGCACCTTATCAGCACCTGGCTGATTCTGACTGTTCTGACACTGACACAAGCAATCCATCATGTCATCAGCCCCCGCTGAAGCTTCTGTGTGTGTGTGTGTGTGTGTGTGTGTTTGTGTGTGAGAGAGTGATGGTTCGCACTCACTCACACACACTAACGCATACAGGTGCTTCTGCATATCTTTGCATGTGCGCATGTGCAAGGTTACTAATATGAGTCTATACATTTGTGAGGAGGTGGTGTAGAGAGGCATATCTGTGTGAAGAAGAGGATGAAAGAGAGAGAGAGAGAGAGACTATACCAAACAACAAGCGCAGCTTAACTCCATCCTGCTTCATACCTGAGGCCTTGACCCATCAGTCAGTCACAGCCAGGAGAAGTGCATGACCGACTGACAGCAAATCCATACTAACACTCACAATCTACTAACATGACCATTTCACCACACTGTGGTTTAGTTTCCTCCAGTATCATGGCAGGTGTAAAAGAGCAGTGCATCTGTCCTTCGTCATATTATACAGTCAGAATATCTCCCATTCATTGACATGTGGCGGCTGACTTTTCAATGTCACAGAAATTTAAGAAAAATATATTGATTCCACTGACTGTTGAGTGGATTCTATATATTAAGAGCCACTTTATTTCAAAGTTTCTGAAACCAACACAGTCTTACAGCATTTTGTATGTAAAGGTTTGTGTACTTGGACATAAAGAAGTGTTTTTTAATGGCACTCAGCACCTCTATCTTTTCATTTTAGGCAACTAAAGCACTTCTGTCAAGTTTGAAGAAAGATGTTCTGATTGTCAGAAGAATGAGTTTATGGAACTGTGCCTAAATTAAATTTATAGTATTTAAGAAAGACAAGAGTAAGTTAGAATGTTATTGTTTACATATTTTTTTTTATTTTATATACATAATATATGTCAAAATTACTCACCTGGAATTCTCTGCAAAGTTTGGATTTGCAGTTCTCTTTTCCATGGCAGGGTTCAACTGAAAATGTGACTTAAACAAATGTCCATCACAGTTTAATTTGATATGAATTATGAGTATATGGTTTCTGCCTAATTAAAATGATAATATTCTACTAAAAATGATTGCAAAAGCTCTGAGGAGGAACAAGTAGCCTCATTTTAGGGGACATATTCTGTAATGCAGGTACGGTGTGCGATAATGATCAATAGTTGGAAATAAAAACAGCTTGAACATGCAGCTTTGTTTTCATTTATTTTGTTATTAAGAAAAAGTCACCTGACCTTTGAGAGGAGTACATACATACATTTACAGTACTGTACAAATACGGACATAATGTACACACTCATGCTTCCACTCTCACTCACACACTCTGAGTATTGTGGTATCTTCAGTCCTCTGCTTCAGACTTCTCAGGAAACAAATGTGGCCTGTTGCTAACACGAGCAAAGCCCAGCTGTGGCTGGTAGATGCTATCAAGAGTGTGTCTGTTTTTTTCATTTGAAAGAAACAGAGAGTGATAGAAAGGACAGACTACAGTCTGTATGTGTGTGTAAAATGTGGCAAGCGCCTTTTGAGGTTCATGTCGGTAACGTACAAGTCAAACGCTATGAGCGCTAGATGTTATCACAAAAAGCAGGCAGTGTAAAGTGGAAGAATAATGTGGCTTCTGTTGTTTGCTGACTCGCTGAGGTTTGTGTCAGATACATAACAGACAAAAGCTGCTGGCCACATGCTGGAACTAAAGCACATAACAGGCAGGGATCAAGAGATAAAGTTTCCAGAAAAATGTGGAGAGTGATTGAAAAGATATGAGCGAGTCTTTAGATGAGGCAACACCATGTAGCCACATTCAAAGGGATCCAGCAAATATCTTGTAGCTAATGTAAAGCTTTGAAGGCAGTAAATTTTTTTCTAATAATGAAGCAAGATTCTTAACATTTGGGAGCCAAATGTGTTCTGTTTCTAACCCTGGAGAAATGCTGATTTATTTGAGGATCGAAAAACTGTTTCTTCAAATGACACACTTTTTAGTGGGGGAAGAAAACATACAATATCAAAAGAGGAAATAAACAAAACTGAGACAAAATTCAAACAAATTCATTCCAACTATGGCATGTTGAAAATAAACACTGACGTGCTAAATTATTAAAAGCTTCTGCATATTCAGAATGATAATTCAGAGAGTAATACAGTGTGAATTGCAATAGCAAAATGTGCGTAAAGTGAATTATGTATAATAAAATTTGTTTTTGTATAACAAATGAACAACATTTCTCTATTTCTGTCTTGCCATCAGATTCAATTAGTGACAGAATGTCATCTTCACAAGTTTTGTTTCTGGTAAGCATTGTTTTGTTTGTTGCTTTGTTCTTCTCTCTCTATGAAGAGATCTGTCACACACATTTGCATGACAAGTTTCTCAGTGTAGTGCTTTGAGAGCAGCTAGCTACAACAGTATGTCATCCTTTGATTGTACATAGTCTGCTGCAATTTCTGTGTGTGTGCACATTTGAGTTGAAGCTATAGCTCTGAAAACTGATTGTTGCCTTTAAAACTGCAAACAAAATGCTTGAAGTTAGCCTCTAAGAGCAATCACATTATTTAGTTGATTCTTCTTTTGTTTAGAAGACTTTAGAAAGGGTTGAGCGTGTTAGATGTTTTTTTTAAATCTTTATCCACTTATTTATAGTATTTATGTTTAATCCTTGGAAACAAATTTCTTTGCATGTTCTGTTTAAGAGGATGACTTTTGTAAAACCTCATAATTGTCCTTTAAGGTCAAAAACTCATGCACCTATTGCATGAATACACTTATTTGTACAGTGCTTATATGACAGAACATGTTCATGTAATGCATGCAAATTATTATATAACTGTATCATCACCCACATGGCCCTAAAAGTGCGCAAAAGCTTCACACACATAACCTCCAGCTTTTTGCCTGAAACAACATGCGTGCCTACAGTTGCAGGTTGTTATTTTTGTGTGAGTACCACTGCAAAAATAACAGCCCACTGTGAACACTTGTCTTCCCCGGCCGTTTCCCACTGTTAACCTAATCTTTATGATTATTGCAATGGCTTTAGCAGCAGGCCATTTCTGTCAGCAGACAGCAGCTTTCACTGTAGGGGATACTCCACACACACACTTAGCCTTCAATCACTGGGAAGACAGACAATTAGCAGAGTTTTCCGTGTTTTGCATTGCAGTTATGCTTCATTAGATTGTTTACAGTGAAGAGACAGACAAGACAGGTGAGAGAGTGAAAACACTGAGAGGAGATGACTCATCACAGGTTATGATGAGCATGCTTGAAGTACAAAGTATGCAAAACGGGACATTTTTGCAATTTAGTTAATTAAAAAAAAAAAAATAAAACATACAATAATAGACATACAGTTAATCTGAGTGACGCACACGGAAAATGAATGCACTGAATGGACGAACAATGTACGTTCACACTGAAAAAAAAATTACACTGGAAAAATACAACAGCATTGGATATTATATTTATAGAATATTTATATAATAAAATTATATAAATTTAAACAGTTTTTCTGGTTTAGTATTTTAAGCCCTTCATGTTACAAAAGAAAAATTACATAAATTGAGTAAATTTACACAGTTACATGACACAGTTATAGCACCACTCAAGGCCAATTTATCCCATTCTTCCAAATCGGTACAGACAATAATATAGCCGTTTGAGGAATGTTTGCTTTTACTAATTATGTTCAGCAGTGGGTCTAGCTCTCTGTTTGCTTATCTCTCCAAGTACCACATGAGGTGTCACACTGAAAGAATTTCTGCCCAGGGCCAGTGACCTCTGAGGCCCTTTCAGCGCAAGGCAACACCGCAGGAAATCACTGAAGATGGCTCCTGCGGCATTAGTGAGATAATACTCCCCCCCTTCCATTATAAAAAAACAAAAATCCCTAACAACAAACAGCCGACTGAGCTAAAACTAAAAGATGGCTGATAAGGTTATTAGCAGCTCATGCTGGGAACAAAGGGGGAGGCTCACAGCTAAGATCAATAGCAGATGTTAGCAGGTAGTCTTAAATAGTTTTATATTACAAATACCCCCTGTCAGAACTGACTAATGCAAAACAAATCTTGTTAACAACCCCAATATGTATGTGTTCTTGCATGTGTTTAAACCCTACTGGGAAATTTGGTGAAACTTGATACCACACCATACATCACCACAACAAATGAAAGACACCAGAATGAAAGGGAGAGAGAAGTTGACTGACTGCTTAAGTTACCCAATATCCTTGTGTTTGCACGTGTTTGCTATGCGCAATGTAAAGTAGAGGGTGTCTGCTCTCCTCTGCTCATCATCACAGAGCAGCTTTTCCACTGACAGCACTCAGCCGGGCATCAGCTCACATTAACCAAAGTTAAACATCATTCAAGAGCGAGAGATGACCTACTGAGAAAGTACATGAGTAAATGTGTAGCAATACAGCGCTTATTACTGTTCCCCCTCAGGCAAATACCTTTTGCTTAAGCCCCACGCATGGGAACATTTTGTTTTATTACCTTGGAAGATAAGTCGTGAGTGAAGACAGAGGGAGGGGTGGGGAAAGAGAGAGAGAGAGAGAGAGAGAGAGAGAGAGAGAGAGAGAGAGAGAGAGAGAGAGAGAGAGAGGTAAAAAGAGAGAGAAAGGGGACTCTTAAGTACCTGGGGAATTAAAATATTCCGGCTCATCATATCAGTGTCTTAGTTCTTAGTTTTCATGTGGGGGGCACGTAATTATAACAGCGTTTTAAAATTGAGCCCAGAAGAAAGATGGGTTCAAGTGCAAATTAATTTCAGATTACCACAACAAAGACAATCAATTCTCAACAAGGACGCCAGCAAAATGCTCTTAAAACGGCCCAAGGTCTCTACCACACACGCACACGCACGCACGCACACACACACATACACCAACTCAACAACTCAAAGAATTTGTGAAAAAAAAAAACCTGTACTTAAATTACACTCAAGATCTAAAGCTGTATCCATGCTTACCTGGTACAGCCTTTGACTCTTTGTTTTTTTTTCCCTCCTCCATTGCCCACCACCCCCCCCTTTCCAACCATCCCTCCCTCATTCCACCACCACCACCCAATGTCTCCTCTCTTTCAGATGTCTCTCTCATTAACAGTCCTATCACCAGTGGACTTTACAGGGCCTCATTAAGGCAGCCTGAAAGCATGGACTTTAAAAGTCAAACTAAAGGAGGAGCAGGTGGTGGTGGGGGGGATAAGCGATGAAGAGTCATCCTGGCCTGGCAGTGTAACACAAGGTCAACGACAGGAATAGTCCATCTTGGATCTTTTCATCAGGCTAATTTTTCAGATAAAGTCAGAGTCTAACATTATCAGCGGGGTTTAAAGGATAGCAGAAAGGTTAACTGTGACAAGTTGACTTTAATTTATTATAGAAACACTTGTTTGGTGGAGTAAAAAAAATTACTTGAATGCCAGTTAATTAGAATTAACAATGTATGTGCAATGTAGTAAAAGCTAAATTATGTGAACTTAAAATCTACAGTAAAATGAGCCAGACATTCAACTCAGTGAGAGTTGAGTTGAGTTTTTTTTTTCTTTTCTCTTTTTTTTTAATGAGCCATATTTTCTGGAACATCAGTATCCTAACTGAGAATTTATTATTATCAGTGAATATTTGTCTGCAGTAATCCCATTTTAATGATCGGAAAATCAATAGAACTACAAAAGTTCAGTCACATTTGTGTGTATCAGTAAGTAGATCAGCACTGACCAATTAAACCTCACCTCTTAAAGAGGCTCATCAGGCTTAGACATTGATACAGCTTAAACTTTTGACAGATTTACTGAAGAACAAGTCCAGCTGATTGGTCCTTAACTGAGTTTATAATATACATTACTAAAGAACTACAATTTCCTTATTATAGGTCATTGTGACGCACAAATAAAACCTCAGATATATAATCCAACATGATTTTCCAAAAGGTTATTTTCTTTCTCTTTCTTTTTCTTTCTTTCTTTCTTTCTTTCTTTCTTTCTTTCTTTCTTTCTTTCTTTCTTCTTTTTTTAATTTATTTATTTATTTATTCATTTCCTATAGTTTTCAGTTTTTAAATTGTAAATGATAACCATCATAATTAGACCTGGTGTCTGCTTTTATTCCACAGTACACCATTCATTTTTAAATGTGATTATATACATCCGTATTATTTGAACAAGCCGTCTGGAAGTATTTCTCTGTAATACTGTTACAATTTTTTAGAATTTTTTTCATTCAGCATCATTTACGTTTGGGCATCACTGAATATGTTGGGGTATCTGCAGGGCATCCATTGTTTCTGTCAAGGAATGAGCATAACCAGCACCACTACCAGCCAATCAGTTGTAGGGGAAACCAGGCCATTACTATCCTAATGACCCCAAAATGGCCTGATTTATTAGACATGGGTTTGTAACACACAAACAACTTTTCAAGAAACCATACAGCCAACGACGCCACAGGTGTGTTTTAAAGACACTCTATTAAGATATAAAATTTTTGTCACTTAAGTAGGAAATGTATTTCAACTGATAGACTACAATGATGCCACAGTGGGTTAACAGGCGCTGCAGTGTAACCCAAGTCATTACTTACATCGTTATGTGCTGGTCAGTGGAAAATACAGTGCCAGTGCAGGCTGCTCCAGGGCACTGAGGGAAAAAATTCTGTGTTGCATGTAATGTGATGGTATTTTTGAACAACTCTACCAAAAAAACGAAACTGTTGATGAGCTTGGAACCCCATTTCCTCCATATAGATAATGTTTTTAACTTTTAAAAATATAGCAAACTTCTTAAGCTCTCAAAAATAAAGTAAACTGAGGGTTCAGAATGCTTTAATCACCAAAATGCTAAGAGTGTTTAAAATGTTTTGGTGGGCTTAAACTCAGTCAGAGCAGTCCTTCAAACCATCACTTGTTGAAGTACAACATCTGTAGTATCACAACATACATAAAGCATTAGGTATTCATACATGGCAAACTAAACTGCCAACTTGTCACTGTGTGTGAACCCACTTCTAAATGACTTTACTTCCTAACATACCTTTCAATGGAAATGTTCTGAAACATGACTTCTTCTTTGACTTCATGAGGCTAGATAACATCAGTATGGTGATGAGACAGTGTGACAGATAATGGGCCAGGGACTTGACCAGTTTGATAAACCAGTTTAATAAGTAATAAAGCAAATTGGAAATAGTCACCAAATATAATGATTAGGATTTGTGTACTAGGACACATTTTGTTGACCCGCAAACTTTAAAAAAAAAAAAATTGTCCATGTGCACCATGGCTTAAATTTTAAGACTATTTGATGAAATGATGTATTATTAAGCTACAAGCTAATGTTATTTGTGGAGCTTTGGCCTTCAAAAATTTGGGAACTCCTGGTTTAAACCTAACCTTGGATGAGATGGGACTCTGAATTTTGATGTCAGGGTCCTGCACTTGGTAAACCGCCATCCACCCCGACTTCCTTTCTTGGATTGCAGTGCCGCAAAAAACTGGAGTAACAGTAGAAACACAGTTCAGGCATGAAAGATACTTGAGATAAAATAGATTGTGTGTGTTGTGTTGTAACAAAAATGAAAGATTCGTGTAATTTACACAAATCTTACTAATTTTATTTTGTGACTTTTTCATAAACTGCAATGATATTGTGTTGTAATAAGACTAACATTTTCATACAGAGCAACTGCTGTTCAACCACAAATTAGCACACATTCCCCTGATCTGACTAAACTTTCCATCTCTCCTGACCGTCAAAGGGTTAGCCATTTTTCTGTGAACCTTGCTGCTGCCCTTCTGTCCTTCAGATCTGTATCTTTCTCTTTCTTTCTATCTTTCTCTCCCACAATGACTCGATCTCTGTTCCTCAATCTCTTCCAGTCTTCTTTCTCTCCTACCCTCAAATTCTCAGACCAAAACCTGACTTCCTTTCTCTGTTTTCCCTCTGTTTGCCCTCTTGCACCCTCCACCATCCATTCATCTTTGTATCTTTCCATCAACACACCCTCTGCAGAAAGGCCTCACCGTTTCCCCGTCCTGTGTGCTTCTCCTCAGGGAACCTGTTGTTGAGCAGAGAGTCAAATGGCTGCAAATGCTGGGAGAAAAAAAAAAGTCAAGCCTCATTAGATTCTCATTACCTTTGCAACAGTTTTTTTTTCATAACATAATTGCAGCTGCAGAATACCCTGGGAATCACTGAATCCCCCCCACTGCAACTTCACCGCCAAGCTATACTGTGTTCCACCGCCTTTCCTCTTTCCTTTGACCCACTGTCATTCTTTTGAAATACTCCACAAGAATTAAACAGATTATCGTGGCGAGAAGACTTAAAGTTTTATTTTTATTTGTTGTAGCACAGTAATCCCTGTCATTAAAATGACCCCTTGAAGTTAAGCACGCCATGTTTTTTCCAGCTATGAGGTCAGATTACAGCTTCTTCTACAACACGTGGCAAGCTTTTAAAAGCTGTCATGTCTATTTATGGGCATGTTAAATTATCACCTTCTTAAAGAAACCCCAAAATAAACAAATTAGGAGTTATCTTCTCACTGCTATCAGCGGAAAGTCTAGTAAGTTTTTTAGTTCAAAAACAAGCTTGAATTTTATAGCAAGACAGTGCTGCAAAGTTCTCACAAACAACTGAAGCAGCTCGGGACCTCTTTTAAGCATAAAAACAACAAAAAAGAAAAGAAAAGAAAAAATGGCTTGATTATTGTCTATCACCTTTCTATTAATACCTCTTTCAATATTGACAATTTATAAAAATATCATTCATGTGATTCATGTTTCCTTTATGTTTAAACTTGTTACAGCATAGAAAAGGAAGAAACGTCTTTACAAATTCATTTAGGATCTCAGGGTTCAGGAGACCTGGATTAAGCCAGACTAGCTGTATTATTGTTATTTATTCATTTATTTATTTAATTATTTTTTGGTGGCATTTTAATGTTTTAAATCAAGTCCCCAGCATCTTCAGTTGCTGCAATTGTTACTGTTGTGAGGCTCCAGAAATGTTTTACGGACTAAGAAACTTCACCACTCTATCCATCAACATGAAGGTGAGTATATGTATATGATGACCATCGTTTCATTTTTGGGTTAACAGTTCTTTTTTTTCGTTCCATTTTCCTGTTTTTTGGATCCGCCCCCCCCGCCCCGGGGGGGGGGGGGGGGGCGGGGGGCGGGGGGGGGGGGGGGGGGGGGGGGGGGGGGGGGGGGGGGGGGGGGGGGGGGG
>JAPZDV010000025.1:19834752-19848648 GCA_029814665.1 Acanthurus lineatus
GTGTGTACTTGAACCCACATCAGGGAAATCCCTCCTCTGCTTCCCCAAACACCACCCCACCTTACTCTCTACACCACAATACGACAACCCTGCTGCTCAGTACAAAGCCAGTGTTGATGCTAAGTAAGTTAGCACATTTTGAAAAGCTGTGTTGATAAACAACACATCACCATTAGCACAAATACCCAGAGGAAACCAATCATTACCAAAGCTCATAGCTGATGCAGACAGAGAATAAAAGGATTTGAGAAATGGAATTCTTGCTGATATTTTGAGCTGCTGGAGGTGGTTGCAGCAGCATGTCAGTGTGCATGCACTCGTGTTTATGTTTTGGGGTGCCTTGTAACTCACAGTTCAAATTTACATATAAGAGTGAATTGCTTGTATAAATAGCATTGTATTTCTGATAATTAAGTAGGCTTTTCAACCATGAAATAGGTCAGATGGTTGAATAGATGTGACAATTTTCCATCCAGATAAAAAAAGTTCAGAAGTATTTCCCTGTATTAATCAGTACACTTGAAATGCTGCCTTCAAAGGGAAATTGACAAAAATTCAAAAGCAGTGAAGTTGAAAGCCCTCGATGTAAACAAACTGGGCTCCCAGTCAGAGTTTAAGCCCTTACACAAAGGAAGCAAAAGCAAACACAAGAGTGACATTAACGTCATATTTAATCTTATCACAAAACCATGTTTACTATCAGATCCCATGTGTGACACGCTGCAGCTTTACTTGAGCTGAACAGCATGAAGTTGACAACGAAGCTGTGGGCTGAACGAGCACAAATGGTCCCCGTGCAGGTTATCAAAGAGGGGATGAATCAGTTTGTTTGTCATTAGTCTCCCCCTTGTGTTTACAGCTTTTGTCAAATTTTACATAAAAGGGAGTTTTTTGCACTTTTACCTGTAAGATGTCCAAAAAGTGATCCCAGCTGTTTTACCTGTGTTACCTATTCTTTCTGGACCAGCATTTGGCAGTTGCGCTTTTTAAGTATAAACCTAATATTAGTTTAGTAAGTTTTTTTTTCATTTAATGTCAGCTTTTCAGGTACAAGGAGAAGCCTGATCTATCGATGGATACCCAATGGTCACATTTTTTAAACACAGAGAGAGAATTAAGGAGAAACAAAGACAATGACGAGCAGTAAAGCAAGTAAAATGAGAAACGACAATACAAAACCAAAACAACACAGAAAAGACTCACACAGACACAGAGAGATAGAACTCACAGTGCAAGTTAACCCATCCTAACTTAACAGCCAGGCTGGTAGTTGCTGGGATGGTTAAATGGGTTAGGATTCTTTTGGAGGTATCGAAATAGGATTATCCCTTTACAGTTCAAGGCCACCTTTCACTCACTCTTCCATAATCCTTTGTGGGTCACTGGATACACACAAACATAGTATTAGATTGGATAGACTCAAACCTTATTACCAATTTCTTCTTAGTACACACAACCTTTAGAATTATATAAGCCATCAAAATTTCATAGACATTCAACTTAGTTTCACCTTTATTTACAGCATTTGGGCTTCTTCGTTTTTTTTAAGCAAAATGGTTGTTTGACTGTAGTAAAGGATGCTTGATTGACCCTATCAACAGAATTATGCTGATGTCCCAATATCTTTCCTGGAAGCAAAATATTATCCTTATAAAATTTTCTTCTTTTCTTTTCTTTCTTTCTTTTTTTTGTCATAAAAGGCCAAGTTGACATGGGACCTTTGTTCTGTTTGATCTTCTTCTCTGTGAACAGCCCTTGGGTTACTAATCAGACCAATATGCTGGAGCCACTTTAACAATGCTGTACTCCGAATGCAGCCTTGTTGCCAAGTGTCTTTGTGAACTGAAAACAAAGTTTAAAAAATCAAATTAAGTTTTGTCTCCCTTTTAATATGAATGTATTATAAGACAGTGCTTTTCTTGGTTAGGGAAAACAAGAAAAGAGGTACTTTTCTTCTGTATATATCTCTGAACTTTCTGTATTTTTCTATTTGGTGATAAACAGAGGAGGGGAGTGTTCTTACCTCCATATTTATATCAGTGCCTGGAACCCAGCGAACCACAGCCTATCTGGGAATAAATGAAGAGAGAGGGCTTGGTGATTAATGAAGTGGCCCACGATAGCAAACTGACTCTGATAACAGTTTCTCTTGCAAATAATAAATTACAAACCTAAAATTCTTCTGGGGAAAAAAATAGAAAGGGGGGTATGAGGGTACATTAAAGAGAGCGGTAGAGAGCAAGACAAAGAGAGAGAGAGAGCGAGAGGGGGGATTGAGAGTGATAAAGAGGGGTAGAGGGGGAGATAGAGGGAGATAAGGACCAAGGGAAAAGGACTTCATTTTTAAAAAATATGGCTAAATAAGTTAAAAAAAGAATAAAGATACAGAGAGTAACAAAATAAATATTGGGATAATTTTTCATTTAGCATTTTTCTGTCCACATTTCTTTGTCTTCTCTCTTTCTCTCTGCCTTTTGCCACCCTGCCTTTGCTTTTGTTTCTCTTGTCTCTATCAAAAACGTTCCTGCTCTCTGTCCAAAGCTTTCAGATATGTCAAATACAAAAAGTCTATTTGTTTGCTTCATGTTGTACTGTAAAACCAGGCTTATGGCTTCTGCATTCTTCTTCAACTGATGGCATGGCTTTGGGTGTAGTTCATGGAATCATTTTATGACGTAAGTGTTCCTTTTTCTGTTAAGTTTGGTTCAAATTAGTTATTTGATGCTATTAAGTTGCACCATCATGATAAAAAGCCAACCCAAGCCTGGGATTATATTGGATAGTTGTATGGGCAAGACCTACATACAACACAATCATTGATCATTGCTGAATTAAGTCTTCAGGTGATGTCACCAGCATCAGAGGAAGGAGGACAAAATGACTGAAAACACTTGATGCATCTGGATGCAATTTTTTTGCTGTCTATACATGATTTGAATGATGTGCAACCAAGGTAAAAAAATCCATTAAGTTTATTGCATTAATTAAGTTAATTTAAAGGCTTCTTGCACTTTCCTGTCTGTATGAGTCTAACAATATAGATAAGAGTGCTCTTGTATTGTTATTAATATTGTATCTCCAGCAGTGGACATAAGCCTCTCTGCAGCACAGTTAGCAATGGGGTCATTGTTTTACAAGCAGCTGAGCAAGCACAGGGTTTTTGAGGAGAAATAGATTGAACACCAAGGTTCTTTCTTCTTCCCAAAGTTTAAGCTGTTCAATTCTGCAGCATGTGTTTTTCTTGCAACTTGCAACCATTGCCTCTGTGAAGATTAATTGTAATATAATATAATTCTAGCTTGTGTTGCACTTCACACGATTGAATTCTGCATGAATTACGTTACTACCTAACATTTTGAAAATCAATTTGTTCCGACAAATGAAAGTAGAAGAGGAGGAAATCATGAGCTTTGTCTGAAATGACTGTTGTGCAACTTCAGGCTTAAGTAAGTGTATTGATGTCAGTGTCTGATGGTGCTGACCCCATTGAAATGGGCTTACCTTACCATACTGTAGTAAGAATAAAAAAAAAATAAAAAGAGAGTGTGTGTGCATGCTTGTGTGTGGGCAAGGGTGTGTGTGTGTGTGTGTGCGTGTGGGTGTTAGCGCGCGTGCGTGTATGTGTGCGTGTTCGTGTGTGTTCGTGTGCATGTGAGGAGGGTGGAACAGGCAAATAAAGACAGATTTTGCACTTTGATTGGAAAAAGAAGCAACTGTGACAGCATCACCTTCGGCCCAGGGCCCCGGGCCCTGCAGCACACAACGCAGCAGAAACCAGAGGAAGTTGCCAGACCCACAGAAGCCTTGGAGGTAATTAATCATTTTAACCTGAAGCCTGTCAAGATACTGCTCACTCTGTCTCCCTCCCTTTGCTGATTTCCCTGTCAATTATATGTCCAGACAATTCGACAACCTTTCAGTCTCTCTTTTGGCCCCTCTCTCTTTCTCTCCAAACTGCCATCTGTAAGTATTTAAAAATCTTACTTTTAACCTTCCACAGTTCAACATTCTTGAATTCTGACTGTTTTACTGAGCTTCAGGTTGCTTCAAAGGAAGTAGGTGTGAAGGAAGTTATTTTGTTGAACACAAATGTGCTGCAAATCAACATTTTTCTTTTTTTAAACATTTTTTAAAGCTAAAAACATAATGCCCAAGATCTCTCTCTGTATTTAGACAAACATGCAACATATTGTAACAGTGGTGTGATGAGTAGAGGCAAACTTGGGATCCTATGATATAAATGTTAATTTCCTCTTCACCTTTCCACCAAAAACATTTTCTCTGGAAAACTGAACCAGTCTGAACCTTCTCAGCCCCTGTAACTCTGTGCTGGTCCCTGACAGGCTGCCCAGTGCTGTTAGGTGACCTAGGGGTCTGGTCCCCAGCCGTGGTCCCCCTTCTTCCAATTACTGCTTACAGACTAACTGAAAACCAACCTCACCACTTCCATATTGCTGTCTAACACTGTTTTCACCGCTCTGTGGTTCTGTGTGCGGTGTGACTTTTTTCCCCCCCTCTCTTTCTTTATCCTTTTCACTCTCTTGTTTTCTGTTCTTGCTCAGTCCTTCCTTCTCTCCCTCCCTTCCCTCCAAGTTCCATGCCTACATCCCTCCTTGTCCTCCAGGGAGCGGGTGCAGCACTAGTGCTGCCGCTGTGCTTGCCAAGAACAGATGTCCAAGAAATACCAGCCCAGTGAGAGAAAAGGACTGAGCAAGACAGAGAGAGGAAGAGAAAGAGAGAGGAAGCACATGGAGGCAGATTAGGTGAACCGTAGGATCTGCCGGTGCCGTCTGGAAATGTGGGATTCCATTCAGAGATTTGAAAACCTGTGTTGCTAAGCTTATGGTTTTTGTGTTCCTACAACATTTGGGATTATTATTATTATTTTTTCACACACAAAGTCTTAAATAACAAAGGTTAAAATGAAAAAAGTTGCACTTTTTTCTTTAAACATTGAAACCATCAGGTGAACTGACTCTGATCAAGGAAAATATCTTTTTTGGCATGTCATGGATTAAGAACACTAATGATAGATCAAAATATTAATAAAAATATACATCATTTTTATAGCAGTTCAAAGAGGGAACATTTAAATAGCAATACACCCACAGCTGTATTAGCTGAGTTGGTTTCAACACTATGTATGACTGGAAGCTTCAAGAAAATAGTAGGGGGCCAGGAAGGGATCATGTCCATGTTACTACAGTGGTTTGCTAATGTGTGT
Source organism: Acanthurus lineatus (assembly GCA_029814665.1). NCBI lineage: Eukaryota > Metazoa > Chordata > Actinopteri > Acanthuriformes > Acanthuridae > Acanthurus > Acanthurus lineatus. The sequence continues at coordinate 19,839,977 of JAPZDV010000025.1, forward strand.
TAGGACACCTGTTCAGTGGTGGGGGTAACCACCGAGGGAAACTGCATGAGGCTTTGTATTTGGTTATATCCAAATGTAACCGCAAAATCTTAAAGCTTGTCAGACTAAAGCCTGCTGACATTTTACAACCTCATTAAACTGGGAAAATTATACTCACTCCTTTTTCCATACGTAGTGACTGGGGTGTTCACAGAATAGTTGATTTGATAGTGAATGCATCTACAACGGATATGCAGCTGTGGGTAGTTTTTTTGCTGACAAGTCGTAGTCTTCATGTGTGACTTTAACACTGTGCAGTGTGGCATGCTAAAGCAGCAGACATGCATAAAGAAACATGTCTGTTCATCATAATACAGACATCTGTTGAACAGTCATGTACTGCATTATGACATGTAAAATAAAAATAACTTAAGGTATTAAGAAAGGGAAGTATCAATATTATCCCTGCAATAAAAAAGCTATGTTTTTACTGCAGTCAGACAGTAAGCTCAAATACAAACTTGTGCCTCATAGAACCAGTTAAGGATTTTGCTATTATTCTCATTCCCAGGTTGCTCCTGACTGTACTAGTTTGCCCTTTTTAGCTATATATGAGACCTTCGAATGAGAAGAGATCACTGTTATCTGGTGACAAAAATATATATTTCCAACCTTTAATCTAGTTGTTGATTTCTTTCTGGGAGAAGTAAATGACTATTAAACAGCAGTAGTCTCAATATGTGTTCTCATTTATTATAACCAACTCCATCAGCATCCAAATTTGAACAGAGAAATGGGACTTGTTTAATTTGACAAGCAAATTGAAGAAGTGGTTTAAGTTGGTAAAAACAATAAACACATTGCAAGCAACCTTGTCCTTTTTAAGCATGGCATACAGTGTGTCAGCCGCTGGTCGTCCACACCCACCCAGCAGGCCAACAGAGCTGCTGACAGTAATGGAGCTGCAAGGAAGTGCACAGTGGAAAATTAGCAACTTTGAGTACCTAACTGATGAATGCTGTGGCTCAGGAGTTTCATGACTTGTCTTTTAACTGCGGGCTTCACAGGGCTGGTCCCCAGCTCTTTATTTCCTCATGCTGAAGTTTTCACCGAGCAACAGGCTAAACCTCAGGGCCAGGCCTGTGCTTTGTAATGTGGCTCACTGCTCATGGGCACTGTTAAGATGTGTTCCATTCAATGGGACTTCTCCTCTTATCCCATGTCATTTTTAGTTCAACATTACTCAGAAAAAATGTGGCTAGTTAAAGTTTCACTCAACCAGAGCAGCTCAAAGAAAAGGTTGCATTTTTAAAAACACCTCCACCTTCCCTTTAAACTGGCTACTGTCTTACGTGTTACTGGGGAGACCTTTGTGCCAAACATTTTCTCAGTGTCTTCATGAATACTATCATGTTAATTGAGTCCCACATGTTCATGCTCTGCATTTCTTTCTCCCATTTTACTTCTTCCATCTCATAAAAAATATCACTTTAAAAATATCACTTTAACGAGTTGTAACTGTTTGGCACATATCTTTTGTCTGCCCTCCAACCAATTATAGGGAGATACAAATTAGAATACAAAAAATTACAAAGAGTGTTTAAAACACAAATAAAACACAAATTAAAATACATTGTATATGCATGCATATACCTGCACTATATAACTTTTTATTGAAAATAATGGCTTATGTAGCACTCTAAATCACAGAGTTGGGCTAGATAAGATAATATTAACTCAAAATTAAAGCATAAAACTAACAGAACTGAATAGTTAATCTTCCAAAAGAGATGTCATCAGAACCATAAATGGCTTCTATCTTATTTATAGAGTTTAAATGTGTATAAAGCTATAAAGTTACATAAAGTTAAAAATTCCTGCCTGTCATGCGCAACCATTTCCCTTGGCTCTTTCACTTCATATTACTCCTTTCCCTGCTTGCTGTATCCTCATAGTCCCTGGGGTCCTGGTCGGAGATGCCTAAAGAATCACCACATAGAGTCACCTGTTTATGCAAGCCAAAGCCAAAGAGAGTTGCGGCAAAAGTGTGAGTGTCTTTTCGGGCTTACTCTGATGGTGCACTGCCTCCTTATCATTTTTAAATGTGACACTTTAAACTTCTGCTTTTGTCAGTAAAATATTTCCTTCCTTTTCCTTCCTGGTTAAGGCTGACGTCACTGTATTATACACTTCTCTTTTATCCACACTGGTCCAGCCTGTGAGTTACATTAAACAAGCTTCACAGCCAATAATATATCGTGTGCTGTGATCCTGACTAACTCTGATCATCAAACGAAATGATTATTATCCACTTTTTTTAATTACATGTGCTACTAACATGTGTACTCTGCAGGTCTACGCATGAATGTACTTGTCATCACCAACCCAAACCATGTACACAGAAAAGTAAAAATAAAGAAAGCGAGGAGGTTGAATAAGTGAGAAAATTGCAGAATAGGGAAAAGAGGAGAAGAGAGGGGAATGAGTGAAAGAGAAAACACAAAAATGAGTGCCTGCCATGGAACAAACCAGTGACCCAAGTAACCTGGGTTCCTCCCAGCAGATTATCATGGGCACTGTGTGATTAAGGCCAGCCTCATTAGCATAATGATTTCCCATCCTCCCTATTCTTTTCCTCCATCCCACCATCCATCGCTCCTTCCCTCCCTCTTTTTCTGGGCCTTGTGTTGTTAGCCACCAGCTCCCAGTGCTCCTCAAGTACTTTAAGCTTGTTAATAATCATTATGGGTGTGCAGTGAAGTGGGGGAAAGGAATAATTACCTCACCTGAGCCAAACCAAATTAACCCCTTTTCATTTTTTTCCCCCCTCTTTTACTGTTGTCGGTTACCCATTCCATATCCCCACCCACCCACTTGCACACATGCACACACACAGACTTAGCATTCATCAGGGACCTATTAGGGCTGTCTGTTATTAAGTGCTGAAATAATAAATGCTTGCACACACCATTTGCTATTTGGTAACAGAAGCACCTGTTTAGATGAAAGCTAAAGATTCCTGTTTCACAAAGCATGAACTGTGCTGAGTAAAACCCAGATCATGTTTTGTGTCCATGCTGACAGACTTTAAATGTGCACTTAGATTAAAAAAAAAAAAGATTGAGAAAGGAGAAAAAATATCATCTGTTTGGAAATAAGAGTGGCCAGAAAATGCTTTGTAGAAACAGTTAAATGGCCGTTAATGCAACATGGCAAAGCCTGATAGAATCCAGATGTTCATTCTGTGTTTTGCTCCTCTTTGTACACCACTGTGCCAGTGTGTGTGTATGCAGGAGGCATAGTGTGGGTCGCAGCAGTGCAGCAGCAACTTCAGTCCTCTGTGTGTCTAAACAGGAGGCATTCAGGCACACTGCAGAGTGTGTGTAACCTGTGTTTTAGCAGTGCTGTTAACCCAATATGGAAACACTGTGGTGAAAGGGGAAGGAAGAAAGACAACTTAGGCCCCATTTATGTTTGTGTTACATCTATAAGTGTATAGATTGAGTGACAAGCCAGCAGTCAACTGGATTGGTTGAAATAGGAGCGCATCAACCCATTCGAAATCTTCCCCCTTTATTAATAACTCGTTTCCAAAATGACTGTGTAATCAGGTGTTTATTGACCTTCTTTCTTGCTTGTTATTCATGAAAAGTTAAACACAGACTAATGCTGGGAGGCAAGATACGCACTTCCCAGATCCTGGGGCCTTTCTTCACATTGTTTAACCCTTATGTTACCACTTAAAATGTGTTTCAAAAACACAGGAACCACAGAAATGTGGCACTCCCCAGACACCACGCTGGCTACTTGATGAAACACTCACTGTATGACACAGTAACAAGTGAACAAATCTATACAAGTTTCTGGTGAAGGTTTAATTCCCTGCAGTATTTTGTCCATCATAAATCCAATTTCCCCCTCTCAGCAGAGGCAAGACTAGAGACATATGTCTGTAATACAATAACCTGATGCTCCAATAGAGATGGATTAGGGGCCATAAGAAATGAAGAAATGTTTAAATTGCTCATGGAGAGAGCTGATATTTTCCATATTTCACTGTGCGTATATCAAAATGACATAATCTCAAATGGGAGGAAACAGAAATGAGCACTCTGTACATATTTCTCATTTGACTCAGCTGAAAAGTCAAGAGCTGTAATGCAAAGCTGGCTTAACTGTATTAAGAATGTGAATAAAACCCAGATGTTGCTCTGTTTTTTGCGTCAGAATGTGAACTTTCCTGGCATACTATGATCATTAAAGCTTTGAAAAGATACAACAATAACATGAAGGAACATCAAAAAGTCAGTTCACAGTTAGTTTATTTTAAAGCACCTCATTGTTAATGAATAACCATCAAATGGGTCTGCATCTTTTAGGTTCCCAAATCAGTGTGTCGTGATGTGTCCATGTGTTGTCTTGGTAGATAAATTCTAAAAATCTGGATTGTAAACAAATGACAGCATTAGCATGACTACAGCAACGAATAATAATTACTTAACCTACCTTAAACACTGGACTTACCAAACCTGTTTAAATCCTAACTTGTTACATATGTACGCTTGGCCAGGACTTCTTGGCCTCACTTTGTAACACACTTTTTATCCTTTTAGTGTCTGTGTGTGACACAGAAAGGTTTTCAAATAACTCCAGTGTAAGCCTGATGTCAGGGACATTCTCCCAGGAAAGCAGGGATCACATCTCATGCAAAACCATAAGTTAAACCATAAGTGGAAACAGAATCAATTGTCTTTTCCCAAACCTAACCAAGTAGTTTTGGTTGTATAAAGGTAACAAAACTGCAACTGTTTCACAAAATCAACCATGTGTTTGAAACTGCGACCTTTTCATAGTGTACAACAGGGACAACATAATTTGTTCTCAATATATGTTTAAGTTCTTCTGATGCGTTTAAGTATAAACCTTAACTGGGAGCCTCTCTGTTGTTGTGCCCCTTTTGGTTTGCCAAGAGGCCAACAAACTATAAACAATATCAGTATTTTATAATTATTATTTTTTATTATTTTTCTATTTTGTTTTATTTTTCTTTTTTTGTCAAGTGGGGTTATTATCATCTTGATAAGTTGAACTTAGAGTTTTATAAATATTTACCTATTTGCACATCCAGCTGACATGGAGCAACATCAGTCTCAGTTTTAACATTTCTGGTCACCTAATAAATGTAAATCTAATATTTACTGTGCCTCACGGTTCAGTTTTGACCTTAGAAGATCTGCAAAGTTGGTTGATAATTCTCTGTGGGCCTTTTATGTCTTTAATATGACACATGAAAACATTCATTAGTACAGCTTTAAGATATCAGCACAACTAATGATTCAATACGCTCACCTATGCTACATTATGTCTACAAGCTAAGCGGCTTTAATTCACATCACACTCATAAACATGTCAAATTTTAAACAAGGGCAGCTTGTTGTTGTTATCTGCACTTACTGCTTATCCATTTGTGAAAAATCCAGACAGGCAAAGCGACGGATAAGTGCAGCATACATTCAGGGTGTGTACGGAGAATGAGACATATTATCTAAGAGTATATTGTAGCCTATGTGTTCATATGTACTCTGCAAACAGGATGCCTGTTTACCAAACAGAAGCTATTAAGAGTTTGAAAACCCCCTGGAGCCCCCATCACTGCTCAACTTTGCAAGACAAAACATCAGCTCCAGAAATGATCTCCTCTAAATGCCTATAAGCACATTAAACATGGGTGTTTCCACTGCCCATCAATGACAGCATTCATAGGAGGGGTACGTAATGAAAGACTTGGAGTACAGAGGGATAACGCTACAAGCAGAGCCATCATCACTCAGGTGTGTGGTTGAGATGAAGGATCAAAGGCAGCCTCTGCCACTGGCATGCCTCTGCTGTGCTGCCGGCCCTGCTGCCAAAAAATCACTGGGTTTATATCAGGGAGGATAAAGTGAGGATTAAGAATAAACGAATTCTTGAACACACAACATCATTTACACAAGAAACAACAAGCTGGATATGTGGGAGGCCTTCTGTATTTCAATTTGAATGCTCACTCAGAGGGAGACGCTTAGAATGAAAAGGTCTGAAGAGATGCAGACAAAGCATGCAGAGAGCGCATTTCAGCGCGGATTCTTTAAAGCTTGCAGAGATGTGAAGGTATGGAGAAGGTATGGTGTCGTGACATCTGTTTGGTGTAGAAGCTGGTGTTTATTGATAGTAACTTAAAGTCATGTCATCATTATGAAGACTGCTTAAATCCTTTGCAGTTCGCACATTTTCGGTGAGTGTTCTTTGTAATCCCTCGCTCAAGTCAGTCTGAGGAAGGCAAAAAGTGACTGAAATGTGATTCTGGAGGTGTCAGAAAAACAGAATACAGATATTTTTTCGTCCATATTATAATTATATTTATTAATATTAAATGTAGGCCTCTGTGGTGTGTATATATCGGTTGCTTTCATGTGCATGGGACTGTGTGTATCTTTAACATGTTTATCAGACAGTATGTCCATACATGCAGCCACGCGTGCCAACTCCCAACTCCGTCCCCCCAACCAATCAACCACACTTCAGACTCATTCCCATTCCTCTTCCCATCTCTTCATCCAAGCAGTAGCATGTTGTTTCACAGGCACAAGCCCATGTTTTGTTTTGTTTTCTCCCCTCTTTGTTTTTAATTGCTACCGTGGAGGTCAATTAATTTCACTCCCCCCTCTCTCTATCTGCAGCCCACACAGCTGCGGCGCAGTGTGTTTGTTAGCCCATCTCCTTCCAAGCCCTAATGCCACATCACTTCAAATGGATTAATCGAGCCACTTTGTTGTTTAATCTCGCCTCGGCAGAACTAGTGGGTGGGTGGGTTGGGGTGTGTGTGTGTGTGTGTGCGTGTATGTGCGTGTGTGTCTGGGAGGGGTGTGATCAGAGATGCACAGGCTTGTCTGTCTTTGTCGTGGACAGACAGACCAACAGGCAGACAAATGGACTCACAGGCAGCCGGATGGAGGGACAGAAGGACCGAATGATAGGCGGAGAGAAGGACTGGGGAAGACAAGCAGCCAGAAATATAGACAAGTTGGCAATGCCTGACAAAGAACAAAAGAAAAAGATGGAAACTGGGTGCGAACTTGTCACCCGATGTCTGCTTTAAAGGAAATGTTTTAATGCAAACGTGTGTCTTTATGCAGAGATTTGCTTTGTCTGTTTACTAATTTTTCAGTGTTATTAAGCTGACAACTGCATCTGATGCCTGTGCAGTTTTCTCGGTGTGTGTTTAGTGGACGCCTTGTCCTTTAATTTGAGACAAGTCATAAGTAATTCAAATTGAAAAGATTTTAGCTGTTTAGTGTTTTTACACAAAACACACATGCCTAAACAATTTATCACATGCACAAAACACATGAAATTACATGTAGAGGCGCACAAATTCACATCTGCCTCAGGACACATGCACCAACAATCACACGCCTGCAGACAGGCATGTGGACATGATACTAAACACCACCTCTCCAGACACACACACACACACACACACACACACCAGCACACACAAGCACAATTAAAGGTCCCGTTTGATGTTTTGATGCTTTCATGTTCCGATGACAATTTCATCGCAGAGGAGGGAGGCAGCGTGGTTCAAACCTCCTGGCTACAAGCGCGCAGACATGCGCAACAAAAAAAGACATGCTGCCACCTCTACCACCACACTCATGCACACACACACACACAGATTTACACACAGGTACGCAGACAGCCTCCCAGCTACCAGCAGTGCTTTTCTCTCTTCTGACCTGCTGAGTCAGCCGGAGCCCCTTAAGACTTCTTGAGTCTCTGTTACTAGATATCAGAGAGAGAAAGAGTGCAGACAGGGAGAATATGATGGGAGAGAGAGGGAGAGAGAGAGAGAGAGAGAGAGAGAGAGAGAGAGAGAGAGAGAGAGGGAGAGAGGTGTAGGAAAAAAGATACTGTCTGGGGCCAATCCATAGACCTTTGTAGTCGCACCAGTAAGAAATCACTTGGCTGGCAAGGAGAAGAATGAGGGCCGCTGACCTGACAATGGTTTCATTGTGTGTTGTAAAGCCATTCCTTGACATTTTGAATTTGTCCTGTTAGTTTTGCTTTTTACTCGTGAAGTTGTGTCGGCAGGAATTACAGTTTATTGGTTTTAATATCAACCAGAGAGACTATTTAAAGGAAAACCTCATAGGTTTTACACATCGCCACATCTTTACAACATCAGCTTTACAACATCAGAAGATGCATCATCTGTCCGAAACCTTAAAATCTACCTCTAGTGGGTCATAAGTGATGATGTAGATGGATTATTTATATAAGACTGTATATTTATATATCATTTTTATATGGGAAATTATTCTCATTCTGCCTTTTAGGTTAGTAGCTTGGAGCCACAATAGATGATACCAGTATACCAGCAAGAAAGTCGAGTTTCTGGTCCAACTATTAGTGGCTGAGTTGAGGGGCAGGTAATGCAAGTATCAGGTTTTTTATGAGTGAGAAAAATGAGAGATTTAAAAAAAGACGGTATCTCTGGTTCGGCTGCATTAATTTTGATGATAATTTTTTTACTCTTTTATGCATTGTTGGGAATAGCAAACATCACAAAACTGGCCAGTCAATGTATATCAGGACTCTTAATTTTGAAAACAAAACTTACATCATCCTTTGAGCAATATGTAGATTTATTT
>JAPZDV010000025.1:19855200-19896666 GCA_029814665.1 Acanthurus lineatus
TATTGACTGTTCAATGACATTGTTTGTTACACCTAATTATTGTCCAAGTATTATAAAGTTTGACTTTTTTTTTTTTTGTCTGAAGTGTTTTCAAGGACATCTGGAAAGCAGCACCGTAGAAAATGTTACAGTATCTTTGCATGGTTGCTCCTTTTTGACAGCTGTGCCGCATATGGCACAGAATAGAAATCATAGTAAAATCATAACTTGCCCGGTGCAGTAATTGCATTGTAAAAATGCCCCCATATATACACACACACACACACACAATGACAGAATAACCAAAAGAAATGATGGCAGACAGGAACTGCCCTTCATAAAACACACCAATCCACAACCACACATTAGGTTAGACATCTAATTTAAGTCTCTATATAATTTAGTATATAATACAAACGTCAGAGTGGTGCTCTTTACTGATGCACACTCCCTCTAATCCAACATTTCCTGGGGTCAAAGTGGAAGTGGGTGGAAGCCATTTCCAGCAAGAGCCCTCTGTCGCACGCGCCCTGATGGGGTTGATTAATCCGCAGCAACTATGGTTTGTCTTCTACAGCTGAGTGAACAACTTCATTTCAACTGATGAGTTCATGCTCAGGTCAGGGCAGTCCTCATCTGTGACATTACAACAGCCAAACAATGAGAATTAATTTTTCTCACTCTGAAAACAACTGCGCAGTACCACGACCTGGCTTCTGAGACATATTGCAATTAGGATCAAACAACTCAGAGAGGAGTTATATGCGAAAGTGATGCCTCTCAGTGTGCTCACAAGTATGTATGTGCATGCAGGTTTTTTTTTTTTGTTTCCTTGACTTTGTTCGCTCTTCATGTGGCTTTGGTATTGTTGGTCAAGTGTAAACAATGATGTTTTTTTTTGTTTTTTTTTTCTCCAGACCCTCTCTACATTTGACAGATGATTGTTTGGAGTCTGCTTCTCTGTAGTTTCCGGCTCCCAGAAATAAATGTGCTGAACACAAACAGGTTAAGCAATCTGCAATACTCATTTTCACAAAAAAAAAAAAAAAGTAGCGCTGGGGAAAGCAAACTTCAAGCGATGTTTGTCTTTGTTTCTCAGACTATCCATTCTGTAGTATGGGTTGCATTTGCATCTAATATTACCACTGCAAAATCAAAGAAAAATGAAAACTATTTTTTGATTTCTGCATGGTTTGCCATCTGTTACTATACATCTGAATTCTACATTGCGGGTCTCTGAGGCATTCACTTGCTTTCTCTCTAATTCACAACCATTTATCTCTTTTTTTCTCTTTTTCCCTTCGCAGTCAATCATAAAAAAATATGCCAAACTCTGAGCTGACCTCTCAAGCATCACCAATGTGCAGGAAGCTTCATCAAAATATTTAAACAAAAGCAATATGAACCTCATGTCCTGGGCCCTGTGTTAACTTTTAGTGTGAGTGTGTTGAAATGATGCAGCTTTTGCATACTGGGGGAATGTTAATGCATGAGTGTACTGTGTATTTCAACAACACTGATTCATGGACACAAACATACACACATATAGGGTTTTGTAGACTGAAGGCATGGAAAAATGAAGTGACTTTTAAATGGGTGAGCATTAATAAATCAGCAGGGCCTTTCAATAGACTATGTTCTGTTTCCACTCGGTGCCTTTTCCACCTGTCTGCTGGGGCTTTGACAGAGGGAGTGCTGGCATTATTACAAATAAATATTGGTTGGAATATATGGCCCTGTCATTGAGAGTATTATGGTTATGGTTTCAGGAATAATTGAATCAGTGCAGATTGTGATCTGGGTGAATTAATGGATTGTTCCAAGGGGCCGATACGCATAGAGGGGGTCCAGGTTTGGCGATGGTGATGTGTGGGAATTCATTTCGCTGTTTAGCACGGAAGGGCATATTGTAAAATGGGCGAGGGGTGTCTTGCGATGTATGTCACAGTCAGTTTTATCATGAGCGTTATGATGAAACTTGTGTGTCTGCGGGGTTTGAAATAACACTGTGCGTTATCTTTGGCTGTGGAATATTCATTGCCGCAATTATTCAAACCTGCAGAACTCCTGTCTGCGTTTATGTGTACGGAAGAGAAGATATGGTGTATGAAAAGTTATTCGCAATTGTCTGTACATAAATCAGCATCACATTATGAAAATCAACACACAGCTACATAAAAAAAACCTCACACTGGATAAGAAATGCTACCTGCAAAGCGGCAAAGAATTTCAGGATTGTAAATAAATCGTGAAGTCTCACAGCCCCACAAACTTTAATCTGCTTTGATAAAGTTTCCCATTCAGCCTTCCAGTCCACACTTCATGTGAGTGAAAAAAAAATTGTAAAAAAGACAAGGAAAACAGGCCAGAAGTTGTCAAGATTGAGACGATAGAGTACATGTCGCCTGTGCTCTATCTATCTGCATTCACGTGAAACACAAGTTGAGCTGAGCAAAGACAAAGAGCTTGTCTCCTTCAAGCATGAAGGAAGACAGAGAGCGAATATGTAACCATCCTTAAGTAATTTTGTTTACTGGCCCTGGCTCTTGTGCACTCAGGGTAAAATCTCTAGGCACCCACCCATCTATTGAACAAAACTCGGCAAATTGGTACCTCAGGTTTATTTCTCTTTGAGCTCTCTCACCTGGGAGTCGGGGGAAGAATTGCCTTGTAGGCCCGAACTGCAAACAGCTTTCTCTCTGATCTGCTCCCTTCGCCCTCACACTATTTGAACTGTGTTTTCCCCTGGCATTCTGGGAACCGTTTGCTCTCTTTCTCTGTGTCGAGAAAGAAAAAGGCTGTGTTCTTCATACATTTTTTAAAGTCTGGTGTATGTTCCCTCATGCAAACCCAAACACACGGTCATACACACAGACGTACCTTCTCCTATGCACTCGCTCATGCTTTCAGGCCAGGTCTGTCAGAACCTGGACGTCAGGTTTTTTTTAAAGCAAGAGGTCCACTGACTTGCCCCAATTTGTAAACAAGTTCGAACAACATGAGCGCATTAGTGTCGGTTCGCTGTAAATTCACTGTTAAGAAATGCCAAGTACGTGTACAACACGGCGCTTTGATGAAGCTGTCATCGATCAATAATTCATCACTTCTTTGCTTGGCTATACAGGCATCCCAATAAGTTTTCTAAGCAGGACAGAAAAGAATCAAATGAAAGCAGAAAGATCAGAAAAAAGAAACACACACACACCGTGTTTATATTTAATGGCTTTTTGCTTTTGGAAATGCCACAACGCACTTGGTCAGCATGTTTAGACAGGACCAGAGGAAGGAAGGAGGATGGAAGACAGGGGAGGGAGGGAGGGAGGAGGGGGAGAGTGAAAAACAACTTCGTACAAGCACCTCTGGTTTGTTCTCATTTTGTTATCTGGCTCCATAAAGAAAGAAAAAAAAATGCTTTGGCCACCATCTTGTGGTATTTCCTGCTAATCCCCACAACCTCCTGCTCAGCGGTGGTGCTGGTGGTCCGTGTGTGTGTTTGCATGTACATATGTGCACCTGCGCGTGTGTTGGGGCTCTAGTTTCTAGTGTGTGTGGCCAAAATCTAAATCCATGCCAGGACAGCAATCCGGTCTGAAAACACAGCTCCTAATCCTTTAACCTTCAGAACAAGAGGAGAGGGAAAAACAGCTGAAGGGCCCCGCGTGGTGAAGCAGAGAGGGAGAGTGAGAGAGAGAGAGAGAGACAGACACCCAACTAAGACCCGACCAGACCAGACCAGGAGGCCAGTGATATTTATTCACCACCCCCTATTCTCCTCCAGGCAGGAAAATGGATTTCTATTTTCTGGTGGCTTGATATTGCTGATCATGGTTCATAGCCCCTTTTCAGGGCCTGGAGTTAACATCGCAGGCTGATGTCAGGATGCGAACACTGATCAGAGCCAGGGAGATGGGTCCTGATGGCCTTCCAATCTGCCAAAGCTGTGATGGCTGCTTTGCTGATACCATCACAATAAATTCTATCACTGTCACTCTCTGTTTCTATCCAGAAGCACTCAGAGTATGTGTTGGCACATCTTAGTGTGAGCGTTTGTGTGTATGTGCCTTTTCCAGCTGTCCGTGACTGACAAGTTATCTGATGGCATTGTGCTCTGTGTTACGTACGCTAGCTTAACCTCAATGATGCCTTTTCCTTGAAAACTCGAGGAGCAGGAATAACAGGTGTGATGACCAACAAGAATACGAGTCACAGAGATCTGTAATGCACAGTGTATTAGTACAGTAAGGATTTTGATAAACTTATTTTGATTTATAGATGTGACTGAAACAATAAATTGCACTCAAAACAAACCAAATAATCTTCTGTTGCTGAGGACCCAAATGATGTTTGATGATATCTTAACTTGTAGGAATCCACCAGATAGAGTCAGTATCTTTAACACAGAGAAACTATGCAGTTTCATGGCCATAAAAACTCACTCTTTGGCAGCTGTACTTGAGTTCTTATCTAAATTCAACCTTTAAACCTTAAATTGCTACATTAAGATCTGTGCATAGTGTTGTAAGCATGGTGCTCTGTGTAATATTACAGCTCTAAGGTATGTGAATCACGCATCAAACCCTCTGCATCTCCAGTTGCAGTTCTCCAACATTTTCCATGCTATCAGAACTCCAACCTTCCTGTCCTTTGGCTGTATTGATATTTATACTGAGTGATAATTTCTGACAATAAATAAATAAAATGTTCCTCCCACTTTTCTGTGGCTGTATAGCCCCCAGCATATTCCTGGGGCCTGGAGTCTAGGAAGAGAAATGCATAAACAAGAAAAGATCTAAAGAGACTTAGCCAGGGGCACTGGATATACACACTCTTACAGGGGCACACACACTTTCTAAACTTATGTACACACAGACATGCACACATACTACATATGCAAGGCAACAGGCCTGTACTGTATGTATTTGCAGCCTGGACGCTACAAAAAATGTTCAAAGTTTGTGTCCTCGCAAACCACAAATACTTAAAATTTGTTTATCACATGTAACATAATGGATTTTCAACAGTACATATAAATAGAGGGTGGTCCTGCTTAAATGTACTCCTATATGAGGTGCATTTTCTCACAAGGTTGGAGAGGATTTTATCTTGGAGGGACGGCTTCCTAGAGGAAGACCAGTGTTTGAGACCGCATCAAGGTTGACAGTCTCAACCGAGTAATTTTAGCAACCGTTGGGACATTTTACAGCGGTTAGATGGCGATCAAAACTGTGTGTTTTTATGAAGATGTTGGGAGATTTTCCAGATGGTTTTGTGGCGACTCAAACCAGTTGTTTTTAAAGGAAAAACATGGGAAAATTTCCAGCTTTGTTTCTGGTGACCAAACGGGTGCTTTTAATGAGATGTATGGAAAATTTCCAGCCAGTTTTGTGGTGACCCAAACCAGGTGTTTTCTGGGAAATGACAGGAGATTTTCCAACTGTGTTTTGGCAACAAAACCAGGTATTTTAAGCTAAAACACAATCTTCTCCTAACCCTAATCAAGTGGTTTTTATATCTTAAAAAATGGCATTTTTAAACAAAAACATGATCTCTCAATAATCTTATCCAAGTGGTTTGGTGTCTGAACCTTACCAGTCCTCAGCCACAGAAATGCAAAGTTTCACTGAGAGGAAAATTTCAACATATCTACACAGAAACCTTTAATGCCAACATTAATTTCTTGCAACTGGGTTGATATTTAAAAGTCACCATTTTACTCTCTCCTCAAAACACACATGCACACACTGGAACATTAATAGTCAGCGAACCAGCTGTTTTAAGTAATCGGAGCTCCTTTGTTGAGTTTTGATTCTTTAGACGAAAGACATAAGTCCCTCAAGGGCAGGTCATGTTCATTAAGCTCATTTTTCATATTTTTCTTCCAACTTCAGCCAAACTTGTGGCTTAACTGTGTAGCCTTACTTTTTACACTGCTATTCAATTATAAATGTAAGATGTGTTTGTACAGGGTGGGAGTACAACATGGTTCTGAAGAACAGCTGCTGGCTTTTTGATAAAGGTTGCTTGTATTTAAATCTCTTTATGGTCCTTACAGATTTATATTAAAACTGCTGAAAATTAAGATGTATACAAACATAGGAGTCTATTGACAGCCCAAGGAAGGTTTCTGATACTTCTCACATACAGTTTCCTCTTGAGAATCCAACAACACGTGGTATAAATCAAGCAAAACACGTCTTTTGGTTAAAGGCATCTTTATTTCAGTTTCTCCTGTGATGAGCCAAGACAGATAATCACAACCCTTTTTCTGTAATGAACTGACCATATATATTTTGTGACTGTTTCCTGTTGCATAAAACTGCATGTAAATCAATCTCAGAACTATTTCATTTGTCTTTAAGCAAACATATGTAGCAGTAAACTTGTGCACATTGGTCCCAGTAGAAAACCTAAACAAACACAGAGATATATTCTTGGGTTTCTTCCATTCTTTAGAAGTGGTGTTTGTACCTTCATGTTCCCCAGAGTAGCAGCCTATGAAAACAAATAATGTACCATACTGTGAAAGACAGACGCACAAAAAAAAATCTTTAACTAATTTAGTGATAAATTCAAGTGTGGATATTATGAAGAAAAATCTAATTGTGTATGGTCCAACAAACTACGAGGAAAGAAAGCATCAAGTTTGCCTTCAATGTGTTTGTCAATGCAGAAAAAACAGTTCTCCTATGACTCAAGGATATTCTTGTTAGCATAGTCACTTTCAGTTTGTACAATGTTCACTGTGGACCCTCAGTAATTCTCAATAAAAAACAGATAAACATCATGTTCCTTTCACTGGTTCAGGAGGCCGTTCCAAACGGTGCATTACATTTCCAGTGGCAGGCAGTTTCTCTCATCCTCCATACCATTAGGGCCATCAATGTTGACAGGATCAATACCTGTGTTTTGGCCCCAGTGCCCCTGCTAGAGATAGCATGTCACTGCTGACAGACAAATATCAGCGCTTGGCCCTGTGACGGAGGGGAAATCACAGTACTTTTCCGTTAAGATCATCCAACATGGTATTGATTTGCCCTGTGCTAATCATACATCAGAGCTGAATAAATGGCTCAGAGGCAAACGTTCCATTGTTCTCGATTGGGAGATGTAATAAAAAAGAGAGACATTTCTTTTATTGCTAGTAACTCGGGGCTAGTCACATAATCGTACCTTGATGGGAAAAGGACTGGTTAGTTTCAGGTCTTTCAAAGTGTTGTCGGTACTTTTTAGTGATGATCCCTTCAACTGAGCCGGGTCCTGATTACAGTGTGTGTAGGTGTGTGTGTGTGGGTGCATGTGTGCGTGCGTGTGTTTATGTTATGGTGGCTTTAAAATAGTAGAAAACATGTGTTTTTTCTATTGTTTGTTTTCTTAGAAGACACACAAATTGAAGATCAAAAGAAAACCAATATTCCATAGCCTACAGTAACTGTGACACTAAAAATCAAGGCTGTCTTTTATTTTTTTGGAGTCATAATGTATTGTTATACAGCCTTCACTGTGCTCGTATTAGATTCAGTTATATATCCACATCAAAATGCCCCTACTTTCTTTGTAACCTATGTATCCTAAGCTTGAATTAAAAATGAAAAAAATGTGTTGATATGACAAACCTTACATGGTTGTGACTGATATATAAAAAATTTTTCATATGACATCCCCTTATTTAATGCTGCCAGTTAAGCACACACCATTTCTCATTTGTCATGTTGTAAACAATCAATTACATCTTGAAGACAGCTATCAAGAATTATTTCAGAGGGAGCCTGTGTAAAACCGTCTGATGAGCCTCTGAGGCTAGAGCAGCTCCAGCTCCCAAGATATACTGAATTGACTTCCAATTTACCATTAGCTTTTATTTTATTGTTTTATCCACACTGAATCTTGGTAAGTCACGATCCTCTGAGCAAAATCAAAGCACTAAAGGACAACAAACATTCCAAATCCATATTTACTTTTCTGTAAAATCAGTTAAACACTTTAAGCTATTTCCAAACCAATAGTCCAATAAATCCACCTAGCTGCAGACAGCTTTGAGTGCAGCTGAGTGTGTTTAAAGCTATATTATATGTTAAAGGTGAGAAATAACTCTGTTGCCACAGTATGTGGAGATGGTGCAGTAATTATATGAGATCCAGCAGTTCTTGATCTCCTGTTTCCTTCCATCTTTTCTGAGTACTCTGTTATCTGCACTATTCCATCTAAAAGCATGCTGATAACAGACTGGAGAACTCAATTGACCTTGACTGAGTGTAGGTGAGTAGACACTTGTAGTATGGAGGAAAAGAGAGTGAGGGAAACCATTTTTCCCACCTGTATTGGGAATTTCTAAATATAAAACATGGAAGTCATTTTTGATCTGATGCTCCTGTACAGAATGACATCATCTTTTTATTTAAAATGTTTCTAAATCACTGCAGTTTAGGCACAAATAAGACTTGGCTGGATTGAAAGAATGATCATGGCTTGGGTTAAAAAAAAGACTGTTAAGATTAGGGGAGTGTTTTTGAGTTAGGGGACCTTTGTTGTCATTAAGTGGTCAAGGATATGGAAGGATTGTGGTCATAACTTTAAGCTGGAAATGGGAAATGAACAGTACTCTCCTGTTTCTGATGTTTTGCTATGATTTGGGGGCACTTGTTGAAATATATCATTTGAGGTCATATGAGGTGATATAGTTACATGTGTTTCATATATTTCTTGAAGAACAGCTCTCATTACTAAAAGTATAAGACTACTTTTAGTTCCTTTGACGTGCTGTTCGTCGGCTGTTGCATAACGGGAACAATTCCACTTTAGAATGTTATATATATACACTGATGTGACTTGTATGTAACTTACAAATTGAACATATCTGTGGTTTGCACAAATGTACAGTGCCAACTTTTTTTAATACTTTATTAATGAAAATAACTTGATAAAAGAAGTATTAAAGGGGGATGGTCAAGACATGAAAATGCTAGTCTGTGTTCTTTTCTTATTAATTTTTTTTAGGTACTGAAACAGTTATTTGTTACTGATGTACAGTGAGGTCAATGTCAGATCTTAAGCCTACTGTGATTAAGTCCCTGGTCTTTATCAGGCATCTTTTGAAACACTGTAGTTGCTGCCATTTTATTTTATCAGATGCAGTTTATTTCATTTCTTTGTAAGGGTAACAACAACAGCTGTGTTAAACTTCAAACTTAAGTTTAGATAGATATGGAGAATTCTCAAACTAAAGCTAATTAAGATGAGATAAGCTATCTAGCTGTCTTTTTGCCAGTAAAGGATCTTGCTTGTGTTTGGCATCATTGTTAAAACACAAAACAAAATCCCTGTCTAACACATGTCGACAAAATAAGAATATTAAACAAGGGAGACTGTTTTTGTGGTGCACACGTGTATGACAACCTGCTAAACCAGCGTCAGAAGTGACTTACTGCTTTCTAGGCAAACAGTCAGAGATGACCCTGATGGACGCTGGCGGCTGTCAATACCGTGGAAAGGTGCCAAATGTAAAAAGAAAAAAAAATCACAAACCTTTCGCCTGCCACATACAATAATGATTCTCTCCTGACAAAAACTGCTGACCAGTTAATTATTCATATTCACGCTATGAATAAATAAAATAAACAGGCCCTGCTCTCGGTCTACAAATCTAGCAAGTATTTGCCCATTTAATCATCAAATTTTAACAGAAGCTGCAACACATTGCATAAGCACTCAGGACTCTTGGGACAGTTGCAGACTTGACCAACTGCCAATAAGTGGTTGTGCCTAATTTTCAAGAGCCATTTGCCTCCTATCTGATTCCTTTGCTTCATATCAAGGCCCACAGTATAAAGCCTGTCTCTCTCCCACGGTCCCTAGATAATTAACTTGGCTTTGTTGTGTACAGCACACATGCACATTCATTTCTAATTAGCAACACACAGCGTCTACCTCTGCTACACAATATTTCACAATAGCTTAGTGATTTTTTTCCCCTTTTTTTAACATATACCTAGCAGAGGTAAGTCGATAGTGCCAGCGAACCACTGCTAAATGAATTTAACTCCACACATGCCCTGCAGCACATTTTCTAATGGTTCTCTTCTCCACATGTAAATGACCTCCTGTCCTGGATCTTTGATTGCAGATCAATGACTGTTTGCTTTATTTCAACATTCAGCACCGGTGAACCACAACGCCACGGGGGCAAATGTTGAACAGAGAATTTACAGGTTTGCTATCGAGCACTTTGAAACAATAAAGCTGCTAGTGAGCTATTAAACAAACGAGAGAATAAAGTGGCTGCTGTGGACCGAGATTAACACGATAGATACAACGTCGAAGGGTGTAATTATTCTTTACTGACACAAACGTTTAGCCCCCAGAGCGGAACAGTGTTTACCACAAATACCGCCACCACGCTTGACCTAATCATGGGCTGAGATTTACCTGACTGCATTTGAAATGTGTTACAGCTGATTTGTGTGTTTGGGCTGACAGTTTCTAGCAATCAGCACATTGTACTACCTGATTTAGTGCTGCATTTGATTCACCAGATAATGATTTGTGCCCTCTTACTGTTTGCAACATTGATTAATGATGGAAAATGAGCATTTAATATTATATAATGTTTTAAAAATGAGTGTGTGTGTGTGTGTGTGTGTGTGTGTTTACAGTATGTAGTTGAATATAAATGATCACAGCGTGGGATAATATGTGCATTTGTCTCCATACTGCATGTTCTGGTGGATCTGTTGGATCTAGCTGTGTCAGTATTTGCTTGTTTTAGCTTTATTTTTTTCACATTATAAACAGAAGCTGTCAAAATCACATTATCCTCTTCACAATGGCGGTGTTTGCTTGTGTCTTCTGTGTTTGTTTTCATATACATAAGGTCGATGGTAAATGTGATTATTTTCAGCAGCTTCTCAACAACACACGATGCATCACAATAGAAATAACTCCACATTAAATCAGCTGCATTTAAATACAATACTAAGTAAACTATGCTTTGTTTTGGAAAGAATCAGACTTCCAGAATTACAAAAGTGCAATACAGTAAGTATACATAATACTTAACAAATACAAATGGATCAAGTTAGTGTCTATGAACACACTACATGAAAATTCTAACTATTATTTCCAGGAAAAAAAATTGACATTTCATATTTCACTTTGTGTTAATTCAGACAGGAGACAAAGAATTGCAGTTTAAGTCCATTATATTTTCTACTTCAGTTTAAAAACCAAAATAATCACAAAAGACATATTTACAATGGAGGATAATGTGTATAATTGCATGGTTAGAGCTTCACATGTCGTATACATCAACAAGCATCCACACCAGTAGGGACAATAGAGGACAGACTTAGCCATTACTGCCAGCTCCTGACTGTAGAAATATGGCATTCTCTATATTGTCCTGCCAATGTATTAAAGCCATGTGCTGCATTCCAGGTCTTGATTTCGTGTGTGATTTGTTTGTTTTTGTTTGTGCATATGTGGTGTGTGTGTGTGTGTGCTTCCGTCCATGCTTGTACGCCTGACCACTGATGTACATGTGAGTGTATTCTGCACATATTGTGTGGCTGGCATACGAGTGGGCATGCACATGTGTGAGTCAGATCATGTGTGTGCGTAGGTGAGAGTGCAAATGTGTTTGTGCCCCTGTGTGTGCGCGCTACCATGTGTGTGCACTAGCTGGCATGTCAGCTGATGTCCTCAGTAATCCAGCAGTGGGCCTGTTGTGGATTAGTAGCAGGCTCCAGGGGATGGGAATCCCATTCCCGTTTACAGCTCTCCCTGGCAGGAAGAAAGGCAAGGATGCCTTCTCTCTACTGCCTTCACACCGGTTGGAGCCTGAAGGTGTGTGTGTTTGTGTGTGCTTGTTTGTGTGTGTTTGTGTGTTTGTTTGTTGTTAAGATGATGTTGATGTTGAATGGACGCTGTTAAGTGTATTTTATGTGTTTGACTTCTGATGTTAAATTTAGCCTTTGCCCTGCGCATACACATTCTTGCAAAAAAGTTAAGCAATTTCCTTTTTTCTGTTTAAATAATAAGCATTATTAGTGGTCAGAAGCACAAGTATTGCCTTTTTTTGGCATCACTTTTGTTCATTTTTGGTCAATATAATGTTACTGTTGCCCAGTAAATATTCTTGTTCCCCTCATTAACAATTTGTGATAAAATTAAAAAGAAAAAATCTAAAAAGAAATATATTTTTTTAATTGTTTCAGTCATTAGTGTTGGTTAGGCAGTCATGAAGGTTGAGTGGTTAAAGAGTGTGTGCTAACTTTTTTTTACCTGAATCTTTCTTTTTTGATGCTGGAAATATGCAGTTCAACACTTTAAGCTTTCTCTATGGGTTGAAAGAAAATGCTGTGGTATCACTTAGGCCTTAGCTAGCAATATTCTTTGTTGTACATGTTGTAGATGTGCTGTGGTGTTTCTATCAAATCTAGTGCACACACACTTATATGATAACACACACAGGGCCATTGCGTAGCAAGAACATAAAATTTCATCATGATAGGATTTGTTTTGAAGTCATTCGAACACCATCCAACACAAGAGCTGACCTCTTGAACCTTGAGATACAACCTCACCTTCTCCCCAGTGACAATTTAAATGCCACCTTTCTTCCACCCAGAGAGAAAGAGAAAAACATTTCTCGTGTGTGTGTGTGTATGTGGCTGGGACTTGCAACTCGATAGCACAACAAAAGAGCTGTGGTGGCAAGTCCCCACGCAGACATTATATGTCAGCATCACCGTCATACTGTTAGCTTGTCCCAACTGTACAAAGCCATCCTCATTCAGGGCACCTAACCAAGGTCAGCCTGGATTAGCTGCTAGTAACCCTATCAGGTCCAGCACAATGATTACAAAGCCCAGTGACACTGGCTGTCAGCAAACTCTTTCTAGGCAACCCTATCTGCTCGACCCTTGGCTACAGAGCCACCGGAGAGGGTTAGTCCATTTCAAATTGTCCCCCCTTTGTGTTTCCCTTTATTTCCCCCCTTTGATTTTCGGCGACTCGTTTGGTTCATCAATCAGTCTGTCTGGATGTGTGTGTGTTTGAAACCCATGCTGCTCATAATTCCTATAATTTGTGGATTTTTTCTCTTCTTCCTCTTCCACATAGCCCATTCTTTGTGCTTGTTACTTCTGAAGCCAACAGCCATCCCACCTAAATCCCTCCACCCTCCACCCCACCCCTAGCTTTATGCTATATATCACAGGATTTCTTCCAAATGAACGTTTGTTTCATAGAAATCAGAGTTGTAATAGTCCCGGTTTCATCATTTTTGATTCATGTCATACACTGTGAGACAGTATTTTGTTAAATAAAAAAGAGGTGATGTTTGTGTTTTGTGAGACAGCACTTGTGAGAGGAGTTTTTCAACCATGAATTAGAAAGCAGGAACATTGTTCTCCTTGTCTCACCAATTCAGACAACACGTCAGAATATAGCGAAATAAAGACTCGTGCTCCACCACAAGTGTGGTTGTTATTTCCCTTCTGTTTTCAAGAGGAATTACACTTCAAGCCCATCGGTTTACTGCCTCACTTTCCTCCCCGAGAACTGTTTTCCCAACATCCATGTCAGTTAGCAGCATGTTAAACAAATCAAACCTAAAGACAGACCTGCCTTGTGATTTTGGTTTAAAAAAAAAAAAACACTATGATAAACAAGAACAACAGCAACAACAGTGCTAGCAGCATAACGTATTCAAGGCAACATGGCAGCCGATGTTCTCCACTTCAGCACATCAGAGGCATCCCTGCTTCAGTCGCCCTAAAGGTACCCGTTTACAAAGTGATAGGGCTTAGGGTTTTTAACTCGGGGCGAGAAGCTGATTTGAAACCCCCTCTGCTGCCAAGCACATGGACGGCTGCTGATTAGAAGAGGGTTGGCAGCAGTGGGCAGATGCCAGGCGGGGAGAGAGATGACGGCCTGTCGCTGGTGTGCCACACAACCCCTCGTCCCCCCCAGTTGCCCCCTCCCCTACTGACCCCTCCCCTTTTGTATAAATGAAAAAAAAATAAAGACCAAAGAAATTTTTCGACAAACCAAAACCAAGAAAGGGATGAATTGTGGGAGCACTTTGTAACAAAATGTAGCAAATGTGACATTTTTGTGATAACAGATATGTCAAGTCATGTTCTGCAACATTTTTTTAACTGATCTTAAGAGTTTTGCGGAGCTGTTTGATTATATGAGGCTGACAATAAGTCTGCCTAGCTAACTAAGTTGCACAATGAAAGATCACAGTGCAATTTTTCTCTTTCCCTCTGCACACCCACGCACAAACACAAGCATGCAAAAGACACATGCACTGTACTTTTTGCAAGTTTGGGATGCTGAACATTCAGTCACCAGCCCACAGAGGATTTAACATGTTGAGTTTTTGGGGTGTTTCCAAATTCAGCATAGTAAATAGGCACGTGTTTAGAGTACAATGCGCTCTATTCTTAACTGATGCAAAATCAAGACTTTGTCCAGGCAAGATAAGTACAATTCACTCAATAAAAAAAAGAAAAACCTAAGATGAGTCCACACCTACAAGGAATCAGCTTAGAAGACACAGGAGTGCTTTTCAGTGAGGTGGAAATTACTCTCTGTGCTGTTCTAATTATTCACAATGGCATAGAGGTAGTGGTTACAGTGAACAATGGGCGGTTTCAGGCTTTAATCATACTTTTACATTTCAAACAATATTGATTGCAGACTAGTTCAATATGCCTACATAAGTAATCCATTCCTCTGGTGCACCCACAGCCATGCTTGGTTGGAAGGACAGACAGACACACACACAAGCATTTACACAATTGCCCAGCTCCACCCAACAATGCATCCCCATAGTTTACACACAGCCCCAATACTCCATCACAATGTGAGTCATATAAGTTGATAAAATGCAAAGGCTCTATGACAGCTGCACTGCAGAGGTTCAAAAGAGTAGGAAAAATCAGGAATCAATATGTATTTAGTCATATGTGTAATAAACAAAGGCATGACATCAAAGCTATATCCTTTAGCTATTCAGTTCAATTCTGAGCAATTTACTCTACCAAAAAGGCTTAGCAGTTAGAAATCATCAGCCAATACAATACAAGCAACTCTGCCAGTTCTACATTATTCAGTTGTAAATTCTGTTGGGAGAAAATAGATGAGAAATCAATAGCTGTTTCCTTCATTCATGGAGGATGACATCTTTCATAAAACGACTGGATGTGCTTTGGAGTTATCTTGAGTGTGCAGAGGTAAAGAAAATATATATAAAAAAAATAAAAAATGTTATTATTGATTATACAATCCTTTTTTGTATGAAAAACTTAAGCTTTAAGTGTGTCTCTTCCTTTTTTAAATAAATATTTAAAGCTGATTATTAAAAAAAATCAATTCTTGTGAGGGAAAATTGGGCTGAAACAAACCCATAAGCTGAAACAAACTGCATGTTGTGTATTTGAGAGGAGGGCCAGTGAACTTTTTGATTTATTTTTAATTAAATGCGATATGTATTTTATTTTTGACTGTACTTTTTAAATTTATATTGTGTAAAAATCCATTTTGATATTGCAACAAATGTATTCGTTCTGAGGCATTCAAATTATTTTTGAGTATTACATTCATTAAATGATATGATCACTCACTTCAACATCATTAAAAATATAAAATTATATTTAATACACTGGTAAAAATTACTATACTGCATTTACATTTAGTGAAACTAAATGGCATATCTCTATGTCTGGCTCTTTATGTTTTCCATGTCTTCCTCTCTGCTTGACCTGATGCTGTTCAGTTTTGCATCATCTGTCTGCCTGAGTGTGTCTATACTCTCCATACTGTCTTAATCTGTCTTTCTCTCTGTCTGCCTTTTCTTTCTGCCTGTCTGTCAATCTCCTCTCTCCCATCTCCTATATCTCCATCAGGCTGGGACTAAAATATCTTAGGAGCTCCAGCCTGTCTGAAACTGAGACCTGGAATGTACTACTGCAGGGTTCAACACACACACACACAAACACACACACGCTGTACACCTCAAAAGACCAAGGTTGCATTTTCACAGATATTTGCATGCACACACATATACACTCGCCACCACCATACACTCAGACACACAGACAAGTGGGAAAAAATACACCCTTCGAGACTTTGCGTGCATGCACACACATACACACACACATTCACACATTCACAGCTATGGTAAGGTACTGATGGTTAGCCTGTGGTCTGTGTCTAGAGGAGACAGTGCCCCCTGGTGTGGGCCAAACAGTACTCCCAGTCAGCCATATCTTGACCCAATCTATATTGAGAGTACTCATTTACTCTTCTGGGATTGATTGGTCCTGCCTTGAGCAGAGAAACCACCTACATGTTCCTAAAACACAAAAACCACTTCCTGGATGGCAGATAGACTATTTAAATAATTATAGATATTATAAATATCACATCTCTAGAAACACTTTTATAGGTTGAAAAATAGATTATGTTGGCATTACAGTAAATATACAGTTATATAACCATGTAGATGTAGATATATTTGATATTTTCACTGAATATTTTTTGTCTGATGTTGGAATTCATAAGATAAATAAGTGCACTTAACTGATACTGAGAACACTGTTCAATTACAAAATATGGCTTCACGTATTGGTTGAAATACAAACCATTAAGAGGTAAAACTTCAGACGTTTGAAAAAAGCTATTCAATTGTGTTAATATATCTATAATGCTGTTTAAGATAATGCATATACCCATTTAATTCCCTCACAATCAATCATCTGATAACTGATGTGTTACCTTAATATAATTTAAATGATTTTAAACTAAGCCATACATAATGACAAAAACTAGATTTAACATGGTTTTCAATATATTCAAAGCACTTTGTACATTTATTTCTAAGATAACATGTCAGTGCTGACTTCATTCATTACAATATGTAAATGACAACAACAGAAGAGAAACATTATCAAAAAGTTATAGAAATGTATTTTGGTTTGGTATTTGATTAAGGCTGATGTTTATTTTAGAAAATACTGGATTTACAGACAAGATGCTTATGATAACCCCGTACCTCATATACACTGATATATCAATATAATGTATTAAATTAAGACTTTGTTTATTCGGCATCATGTAAAAGTCGTAACACTTTCTCCTCTTCTTTTTAAGTGGCCCACACTGAAAAAAATTGCTGCAATTAAGTCAATATTTAAATAAAGAACATTATGAGATATTGTGTACTTGTTAACAAAACTTCAATGTGTAAAGATTTTTATGAGCCCGTTTGTATAATGTATGCGCGTTTTAAGCTGTTCTAATTAAATTAGTCATTCCTGCTAACAGGCAAGCTGTATTGCACCTATTTAAATTGTGCTGTTGCTGTTTACAACACTGCCAGACCACACTGCAGTGGAGGAGCAAGCAGCTGATGGACTATTACATTCATTCGGATGAATACTGATGAGGAAGACTGCTAGGACAGTCTTCCTCCCAAATAGTTGCCACCTTGACTGCCCGTGCCAAAACCGCTGTCACAGTTTCAGGTTTCCACCATGCTGTGCTGTATCGCTTGTCTCCAACAGAGGTCATAATGCCTGTAATCACAATAATAGAGGACAAGGCTATGCCCTGTTTTGCATGGAGACAAGTCCAAAAGCGCACACAAAGATACAGTGTAGACAGGTGAGTGCCCAACACACTGGCAGAGTGCGGAGCAAAAACTGATACATAAACTAAATACACTTGCGTACACACATCGCCATACACACTTTATTGGTGGTTTGCTTGGTATCTGAAAAGATTTACACTCATAAAGCAACAATTGCTACCAACAACGCCTTTATTATTACTAATGAATGTAGCTGTAACAAAGGGTTGGGCGAGTTTTTAGATGCGCTAAGTGGTGGAAATTAAAGAGCAGGGATGCACTTAAACGCAAGCCAAAGCGCGAACTGCATGAGGAACGCGCACACTTACTGCTCGCATTCATTCGTGGATGTATCCTTGTTTGATAGCTGGACTGACGAAATAACCAGCTGCATGTGGAGAGCACTGGATTTTATACGTTCCCCCCCCTACTCCCTCTCTCTCTCTCTCTCTCCTTTTCTCTCTCTCTCCTGCACAGTTGTTACGGGAGTGCACGCAAGTTTTGATCATGCAGCCGGTATGTGCCACAATGGCCCTGGCCTTAAAAAAATCCAAATAAATAATCTGACGGCTTAAAACATTGAGAAAAAACGGGTGAACTACATATGCATACTTTTCTTTCTCTTCAAACCAGTCTATTATGTGTTGAACGGCAAAGAAAAAAAGGAATAGAAAGGGGAAAAAAAACATTTTAACGAGTCAATGAGTGCGATATCCCGAGTTTGACCACAACTGTCCACCAAAACTGAACTGAAGATAGTACAAAAAAAAAATCATTTAAATCCCATCACGTGTGTAATTTTTTTTCTGAGACAAATGACATGGAAGATACCAGCAAACCAGTTTACTTTACTTGTATTGTTATTTTACACATATTCACAGATTTGTATAATTTTAAATAATTCAAAGAATTTAAAAATTAAACACTTAACTAAACAATTCTCTGATAAACCCTATTTTTTGCAGTGTGGAGTCTTGGTTTTGTTCCGAGGCTCCATTTCTATGAGGCAGAAAGGGGGCGGGGATGGGATATTCAGATGAGCCGGAGTGACAGCTCCAGTTTCCCCCAATGTTCTGTGTGTCTGAAACTCCACTGGCTCCTTCCCTCCTAACTCCTCACTTCATAGTGCTGCGTACTAAAAACATCGGACGCTAGGGGATCAAGACGCATGCCACATTGCCTCTATGAGGGCACTTTAACAGATCTTTCGGGGGTTTTTTTCCCAGTAAGGGGGCTGTGGAGGGAGGACTTTTTTTATTTTCATTGTCTGATGGTTGTTTGCACGGTTGATTATTGAGTTGATTGTTTATTATTTTGGCTGTTGTTGCCCGACGCCCTGCGCGTTTTTTCCTCCCTTTTTGGAATCGGCGACCTATCCCGCGTTCACCAATGTCCTATCCTCAGGGTTACCTCTACCAGCCCCCAGGCTCTTTGGCTCTTTATTCGTGTCCGGCTTACGGGGCCTCGGCTCTGGCTGCTCCGCGGAATGAAGACTTGACTAGGTCGTCATCTGGCTCAGCCTTCAGCCCTTACCCTGGATCGGCTGCTTTCTCCGCCTCGGCTGGTGCGGGATTCTCCAGCCCGCTGTCATACTCCACGGATCCAACTACGGGATTCCCATCTTACATGGTAAATATCTTTTGTATTCTTCAATATTCTTAATGTGCGATTCTACATTATTTGACTCCGAAGCAGGTGAATGTGACGGCGAGTTAAAGTCTGTAAGTGCGCAAAATGTTGTCTCTTACTGCAGCGCGATTAAATCGGTTAAGGTTTGTTCTTGTGACGATACACGTAATAATAAGTGCTTGCACAACTTTCATATTTTTGTTGCTATTCAATCACATATATTGGCCTTTTCGTCGGATTCGTACTACAAAATTCTTGACCCATTTGGCTTAGATGGGATTTTTAAGCATGAGCTACAAATTGCAATGGCTTGACCACCGCTTAACACTCACTGCGCAGCTAATTATGGAAAACAGAACACCAACTAAGATTTTTATTTGAGCCTTTAGCTTCTAAGCGGTTAATTAATGTTTCATAGAAAATTAATATAGCGCAAGATATTACTCTTTCTTCCTCAGCAGTCATAATCACCAGGGACGAAGTCGCTGAACTTATTCTGAGTTGAATAAACTGAATTTTAACATGAAAAGCATGACTCGCGATGCTAATGTCACAGGGCACTTCAAGCGTTTCAGGAAAGGTGCATATCAAGTGATTTGCTAATGGGATTTGTAATGCTGCAAAGAGGAGATATGTTAACACACTGGGGCTGCCACAACAAAACAAAAAAGCAGACTGGAAGAAAATGAGGAAGTTAATAGGTGATTACAGAAAATTGAAATTTCCTTTTTATTATCTTTACGGCTTATTAACAGAGGCTGAGTTATTAGTTAATCCGATAATGATCCTAACCATTAGTTAACCATTAGTTCAAGCCTTTCTGCGGCCTGCTTATAGCCTACGTACGGTGTGTTTACTCCCCCTGCTCACAATTACAGAAAACAAAAATGAGTAACGAGTGTGTGTTTGACAGCTGATGATGAAAACAAATATATATATGAATTTATTCGAGTTTCTTTATTTTTAACAAGAGACGTGATGCCGTTGATCACGACCTGGGCATTAATATTTTATACGCTTTGTAAAATTTCAGAAAACAATTATTTGTTGAAGAGGGGTGTTTCTACACCTCTCTCCAGCCTCCTTTTTTTCTTTCGACACGTTTCTAAAACTAATGACTATACTGCTAAATGCAATATAAAATATTTGAATATAGACTATTTGTATATGAACTTGACCTTTTTTAAATTAGTCACATTTTAATTTATTTTTAATGTAGTGCGATAAAACACATTGCAGACTCGTGACTTTTTCAACTTTCCTTCAGAGCTCTCCATATGACGCGCACACGACGGGCATGGCAGGGGCATTAAGTTACCACCCATACGGGAGTCCGGGGTACCCCTACCAACTCAACGACCCGGCTTACCGCAAAAACGCCACCAGGGACGCCACGGCCACCCTGAAGGCCTGGCTACAGGAGCACAGGAAGAACCCTTACCCGACGAAAGGCGAAAAGATCATGCTGGCCATTATCACCAAGATGACCCTGACGCAGGTCTCCACATGGTTCGCCAACGCCAGGCGGAGGCTCAAGAAGGAGAACAAGATGACATGGGCGCCCAGGAATAAGAGCGAGGACGAGGACGAGGAGGACGGGGACGGAGAGAGGAAAGATGTGGAGCGCTCTGAGAAAACCCTGGACAACAGTGAGGCTTCGGCGGAGGATGAAGGTGGGCTATAATCTGGAGACCGAGCCAATGATCCATTTAACAATTCAGGGTTGGACGGGGGTGACAAGGAGGGGAGGGGTGGATGCCCCCTTTATCTACTGCCTAGGTTATTTAGTGCAATAATATTTTGAGCAAAGATACCACTCATTTAAAATCCTGAAACAAATTTACATTGCAAATGTTATTTTTAAAAATTAAAAAAGGGGTTTATGCATGAGATGTGGCTTCAGGTATTGTCTGATAACCTAAGACTGGTTGATAATTTATTTTAGAGAAAACAAGATTCTCAGACTCGTGATTGGGAGAACTTTTATATTTTCTTGATTAATGGCAGGTCCTGGACAAAGTAGACACATAACATAGCAATCCACGTGAGTGCATTAGTGCCCTTTAGAAAATAATCTGTTATATTAATAATGTTATATAATAATCCCCTGTTATTCTCTATATGGTACTTTTAATTAGACATTTGTAGAAAAACGAAAATCATAATTGTTATTGCAAAGAAGGCTTTTAATTGTAGTCTACTGTTTAAACTGTTATGAATAATTAATAGCTTACTTATTCAAGCATAGTGGGCTGTAAAACATTAATGTCTGCTCATACACATGGACATAAAATATATTTTGACTACGAAATTGACATCTAATGTCTTTGTTTTTTATTTTAAAATATCACTGTAATTAATATTTAATTGGATATGTGTGACTACTTTTTATTTTTTTGCCATTATGTCTTCCTTTTATTGGATTGTTTATTTTATGTGTTGATTAATATATTATTTTTACTTTATTTGATTTTTTTTCTCGCTTGGCTTAGGTATCAGCTTGCACGTCGACACACTGACGGACCACTCCTGCTCGGCAGAGTCTGACGGGGAGAAGGTCACCTGTCGTGTGGGAGAGCTGGGCTCCGACCAGGCCGGTGACAAATGCGACACGGACGGCGACGACCAGAACCGAGACCCGCGGGCTCAGCTTTCGCCGAAACCCGTCACTTCGTCGCCTCTAACGGGAGTAGAAGCTCCAGTTCTCAGCCATCACCACCACCATCACCACCATCTCCATCACCTCCACCATCTCCACAGCCAGCGCGAGGATTTGGCCCGGAGCCTCGTCAATAGTAACAATATTAACACCAGTAAGTCGTCTTCATGCCTTGACAGCAGACCTTCTTCGGGGGCGCCTCAGAACCCCACAGTCAAGCCCAAACTGTGGTCACTGGCGGAGATTGCTACCTCGGACCAAAAGCAACAACATCAGCAACTGGGGCAGCCTGGGCAACCAAACTGCCCCTCCTCCAGCGGTGGCCTGCTTACTCCCCCCACGACTTCCACCAACTCCCCGGCTGCCAGTTCCCCCTCCCTCTACCCGCCCCCCTCCATCCTTGGAAGACCTATTTATTACACTTCTCCCTTTTATAGCAATTACACAAACTATGGCAACTTCAGCCCCCTGCAGGGCCAAGGGATCCTGCGGTATACTAATTCATCTGGAGTGAGCCTGGCTGCTGCCGCCGCCGCCGCCGCCGCCGCTGCTGCTGCTGCAAACGAGGGTCTCAACTCCTCTCACCAGGCTCTGGAGGCGAGCACAAACCCCAAACACAGGCCAGACTCTCCCCTCGTTAAAAATAACCCAAACCAGATTGTTGTTGTGGAGCAGCAGCAGCAACAGCAGCATTTCAGACCCGCAAATTTAGAAGCAAAGAAAGGTACGTAATAACATGCGGCACAGCGTCGACAAAATGATCCGAGCTCATTCAGTCTGGTGCTGAATCTTGAGGTTGTGTTTCTCTGAAACGCGGGATGGAAATCGCACCACGGTGGAGGTTAAAATCAGTTCACTTGTTTCCAATGCAAATCAACTGGGCTTTTTTGTGTGCGTGTGTGTCACTTTCATGTGTCATTAAAGTCACACCATGGGATGATCAGGCAGTTTTTCTCACTTTTATGAAAAAAATAAGGCATTTCTCAATCGATCTTGCATGAGAAACAAGTGTCATTATCTGACTGTTGTTAGATTTACTCTTTTTTCAAGTTGAATACAATTTTAAGGACTAAATATGAAACAAATAACTGAGGAGATGGACTTTTTTAGCGAATAAACCTATATCATGGCCCAGTATTCTTTCAGCGCAGTGAATTTTCTGGAATAATCAATTAATAACTTAATCCCTCTCCATTTATTTAACAATATGCATATTTTGTTTTTTTTTCTTATATCCAATAAAGTATCAGGCGGCGGGGTTTTCATTTACATCACAAGCTCGCATTAGTGGGAGTAAGAAAAACGTATTGCAAACAAACGTGCGAGAGTACACACCTACAAATAGAGACATTTAAAACAGCCCATTAAGGACAGGCCTCAAATCAGCCTAACCACGCGCTTTCACGCACGCACACAGACACGTGCGTGCACACAAACACACACTGGGCAGCCCAAACAGAGACACGTTGCCATAGGTTTGAGCAGGAATTCTATTTTTAATGTTTCCTCTGATACATATGTGTGTGCTCAGTGGGCCACAAACCTTATCTTTCAGCTAAGGATAATTAGAAATACACAGGGTCAGCCAAACGCAAACAAATCAGTTAGTTTGCTCTGTGCACTCATCGTGCAACTTCACATCAACACCATAAATGTCACTCGAGGTGGTCGTGGTTCTTTCCATGCGCACGTTCAAAGCTTTGCCTACTAGATAGTCTATAGGCTTTTAAAAAAAGACAAACTGGTAATTAGGCGGTGGGGATTTTAATAAGCACTTGCAGTATAGAGCTTGTTATGGCGTCAGTCTGAGAGAACTGTGTTTTCTGGGCTTGTGGAGGGCAGTTGATCATTTGATCGTGTGGGATTTTTTATTTCCATGGTCTGCAGGTAGGTGTCACAATTGCTTTGAGTATAAAGCAAGTAAGGCCACCACCTTTGAGCCCCATGTTTTAACCCCCATAACCTTAGTGCCACCATATAGTCGGAATGAAAGCTGCTACTGCTTCCTCAGCTCCACACAGGCTGAGATACTCTCTACAGCACACGTTTGTTTCAGTTGTTTTGTTTTGATGCATTGTGGATGATAATTTTCATATGCTGGTTTGGAAAAAAAAATCTCCCATTATATGTGATTTACTGTACATGTTATTTCTCAGGTTCCTATGGTTTGATTATTTGCCACGGTATATTATTTCAGTATATATTTACGTGTGGAAAACATAATTTGGCCTTTCTGTGAAACCGTACTATTTGTAAAAGGAGGTGTCTTGGGACGCAAAGCGGACGGAAGTGAACTTGAGGACTTCAAAGTGGAATAGCCTACATTTGATATTTATTTTTTTAAATGATGGCGAAATGATGCCTATAATTTATGCAAGTTGTATTGCAAAAATGGGAAACTGACATCGTCTGTTTGTTTTGTAAATATATAAATATATATATTATTGACGGTTTTTATTTGAGACGCATTTGAGAAAAAGCTACACAATCTTGTTATCAGGAAAACTTTTACTAATTTATATCTTTGAATGTAAATAAAATAAAACGCGCTGGTGTTGATGTACTGGCGGAGTATGATATTCATTATTCAAAGGAGAAAATATTAAACTGTTTTCCCAACTATGACATCAAACTTGGGGAGTCATTCTTTCATTTATGCGGCTGCCAACCCCGTGTTAAACACCGAGGCATTTTTTATTCACTCAGCTCATTGTTCTTTTATTTTGTCAGTCACACGCAGATGGGAAATGTTTCATGAATCTCGCTTTTCATAAACATTATGAGTTTTCACAGATTGCACAATCCATTCTTTCTAAATGGACCATCATTTTTTAGGGCCTCATTCTGGTCAGGGAATTTCCCTCGGCCACACATTCACGACCTTGATTGGGATAAACGACATACTTATTTCATTTTTCTCCCCTTTTCCCCTCTCCCCTCGCTCTGCCACACATTTATTTTTCAGTGTGATTAATACAGCCGTGGGACGCATCGGGCATTATGGGCTCCCAGCGGGGCCCGTCCCTGGAGCTTTTTAGCCTGGTTCAGGATGGGTCAGCCCTGCCTGCTTCATTACGGCACCGCATTGAGCAATCCATAAAAGTCTATCTAAGCATCTGCCAGCTCCAATGGGCTGTGTGATGGGCCCTAATCGGACGGGCTTTCCTCTGCCTTTCATCATGGCTTGGTTATTACAGCGGCTTTAGGATACAGCTAATTAAACAATTTAGAAAAAAAAGCCTGGATTTAGGGAAATGAATTATTATTATTATTATTATTATTATTATTATTATTATTATTATTATTATTATTCACAGCTTTAACACAACATTTATAATTGAATTTTAATCCATTTTTAAGATTTAGAAAATGAATTCCAATATTTTGTCTGCCACAGTTGTGGCCTTGTAGAGTGTGAAATACTCAAAGATCAAATATATAATATTCCCACCCTCTTAGAGGAGGCCTCCATCATCGCTTCCAGCCAGACTAAAAGCTAATCCTTCATTTTCCAGTTGAATTTCAGCTTGAGTGTCCAAATCTCAAGGGACTTCCTTTCACCTTGCCCTCCCACCCCACCTCATCCAAGGAAGTAATATTTGGCTGCCACCAGGGATGCAGCGGAGGGTAAACCCACCTAAACTCAGTTAACCCACCTTTTAGGCTGACGGAAGCCTTTGTGACATTAATTCACAGTGTACCTTGCAGTGAATACTGTTACGCTGTTAAAAATGATATGAAAGTAAATCTTTTAAGGAGAAAAAAAAATCATCCATAAATGATTTTTTGAAGCTTTTATGGGTACTTGTTTAAATTGGTGGTTGTACTTCTTTTGATCATCATTGCCTGATATATTTTGTTCACCTTTCTATTTACCTTTACTTCACTGGCAGCCACCTATATGGAAGTCATAGCCCCTGGCCAGCGTCTTCCTCTTCAGCCCAAACACTCTCATTAGGAGTTGATTTATTGAAATGCATGCTTTATTCTCAGGTGGGCTCCCCCCGAGGACTCAGCACTGTTGTCAAATAGCACCAGAGGCACTCTCCAAAGCACACAGGGGCCCTGCCTCTCTCTCTCTCTCCCTCCCTTTCTCTCACCCACTGCTGCACCCTCCAAATGTCAACATTTGTTCTCAATAAGAGGAGTTATTGTTTCTGTTAAAAAAAAAAAAGAAAAAAATTCTCAGCAACCGGTCGCCTTTGAACACATGAAAAGAAACTTCCACCCCTCCTCTTTGTTTGATTGAGAGCAATGGCAGGTGAAAATGGGAGCAAAGCGTCCATTGCACATGACAAACCTCAAGCTGTGAAGCCCGTTATGAAACGATTGTGAATTTATGCCACAATTAGTCTCAATTGTACAGAGGTATTCCCGTCTCTTTTGAAGGACCTGCTCCATGCCTCACATTTGTTGGGCTATTAGCAGAAGAAACCAGGGTGCCCTTGACAGTCTGGATATTGATGCTCAAGGGCAAAACAGACAATTTACTGTATTGCCAAGTTGTCTGTAGACCATAAGACCTGGCTAAGCCTGTGCTTTAGGGTAAGGGAACAATTTAAACTTATCTAGATATTCTTTAATTCCATGCATTGCATATCAAATACAGTCATAATCCTATCATATAGCTTACCAAAGAGGGTGTGTTCATCCATGCTAAGGACTAGTTGTCATTGAAAGCTAAATTGATGGTATCGCAGGGCTCATAGGCTTCATGTGAGCGTAGAATGGAGAGCAAGTGGACTCATTCCCCTTATCGTTGATCAAATAAGCAGCTCGCATATGCAGATAATTCATGAGCTCTTTGTATCCTTTATCTTCCCATCAACCCTTTCTCCTCCAAAATGCTTCAGACATTAATCTCTGACGCACACCTGTGTGCCTCTCCAACAGGAAGTCAATGCAGCTAAAGTTTTATTATGGCAATAGATGGTTTATTATGTTTCACAAACAGTAACTGTGGTAGTTAATGGGGTGGAATGTTAAGTAGGTCCAGTAGCAACTCATGAATTAGCTACAGATACTGAGACTGTTGAATAGAAATGTCACAGATATTCAGCTTGTATTAAAACATATTCTCACTTATACTTCTACTTATTTCTCTGGTGGGCAGACACAAGCTCAACTAATTAGCCTCTTATTTTTGTTCAGGATGTAATACAGTTATCTCCACGGACAAAATTATAAAAAGAACACAATGTTTCCAGGATAAGAACCATCAGAAATTTCTATTATCCAATTTGAGTCGGAATGTGTGAACTTTAATAGATATTGTTTATACCATTGATATCAGCAATAATTCTGGTTATTTTTTTTCAGAATAATTGTCGCCACTTATAAGATAAAGCAGGAATATATGGTCAAAACAAAATAAAAAGCATTGTTACCCTTTGACTGAACCTTTCTTTAATTCCACCGTGTCTGACACTCTTATTTCTTTCATGCTAATCCACCCATTAAGACCTAACCATAAATACTGCTGATGTTCCGACTTAGGCGCAAGTAGCACTAATGTTCACGGGAGAGTGAGAGACGAAAGAAAGCGGTGTACAAATCAGGTACAGGTGTGTTTAATAAGGCACATCAAAGTAGACAGGGGACTTTAAAAATGAGTCCGGGGTCCTGTCCTCTCGTAAAGGTGTCAGGTGAAATGTTCACTACTCTGGATGATCAAGGGGAGTAAGCTGTGCAGGATTTTGACACACTCGTGCACACACACACAAAGATACACATTCACATACTGATCCTCGCATGCTTCTCACTCCCTGCCCTACAGTGCACACACACACACACACACTCAGACTGAGAGACGCTAATGCTTGTCCACACGACACTCTAAACAAGGCCATTAGGAGCCCTGACTTCCACTCCTAATTGACAGTTATGTTTAATGCCTGTGGTGAGTAAACACTTCAGAGTAGTGGACTGCACCTTTGGGCTGTAAATCAGGGAAAAACTGGAAGCCCGTATTGGAGGCAGCAGTGAAAAACTCCTCTAAAGGTGAATGTAAAAGGTGAGGTGCAAAAGACGTACAATGTGCCTTTTTGTGCATCTGTGTGTGAGTGTGCAGTGTTTTTGTGCACTTATACAAACACATTATACAGTGTAGGTGTGTCTGTTTGTTAGTGTTTACATGTGTACTAGGTATTTATTTTTGTCCTTGTGGTATAGTTACAATACTTGTGCAACTGTACAACAAAAACAATGCATGACATTTACATGCTGACATTTTGTCATTGTATGGTTTAATATTGTCCTTGGCTAACATGTTAAAATATACTGCAATTCTTCTCTCATATTCCTGTAAATCACAAGTTTGTAACAGGTGTATCATCAAAGAAGGCCACAAAGAAAAAAATATTTAAATATGCTTTTAAAAAATAGGCAAGTAAGAATTAAGTTGGTTTCAAGTTTCAAAATAATAAAGTATTCCATTCCATTGTTAGATTGGATAATAAATAAAATGACATTTATATTTGTATATTGAATAAAATTTGAATTTAATTTAAATCGCAGTGCTGGATTGACTTAAAAATATGAAACAATATGGATGGCAGAGTGGTGACAAGACATAAGCAGTAAAGAGATGCTATTTTTACCACTGCTCGTCTCTTCATTATGTCACATAAGTGCATTACAACAGACATAAATATGCTCTGCACAGCGGGGGCCCTATACATCCACACACAGAAACCTACAGAGTCACAGCATATATAGATAGACATGCACAAAAATGTACATGGAGGAGTTGGTTCAGTATGTGCTGGCACTTGCACATACAATGACAAAGACATAACAGCCAGTGCATTCTGTCATGTTAGTACAAGATCTAGTCAAGAGCGTTGACACCACGGCCCATTAATAATAATAATAGTATGTGACGCATCCCATAAAAATTATGAAGCAGGTCAAATAGTTCTTATCTACAAATTTGTGTCAACTGATAAAAATAAAGGAGTAAAGAGGGACAAAGTGACAGAAGTTAATCAGGAGGTTAAATAATTTGGTTTGAGTAATCTAACCATTAAAATGAACAATTATAATGTAAAATATATTTATCACATTAGAAATAAATAGAAACTATGGTTTGTATGTATTACAGTATGCCTTGAAAATCTTAAATAACACTGAAACTTGAACTTATACATTTTTACACACACACACACACACACACACACCTATATATATGTATATATATAAACTGATATTTTACAAGTGTATATGTGTTTATGCATTGCAGCACTTTTGCATGATTTATTTAAAACCCTGGGTTTGAATTTAATACCAAGTGACAGCACATTGTTCCCCCTTTTTTTCCATTTGACAAATATTTCAGCATGTACGTGTGAAGGTATTTGTGTTTGCCCGTGCAGTGTTTATCCAAAGTGTGCGACTGCTTCCCTACACGCTGTGATGTAGTGTAGTTAACACTCAGATAAACCTTCATGCTGACTTGTGAACTGTCAGCCTTTAAGATCAGTGAGTCCAACAAGTGGATAAGGCAGACATAAGAAAAGCACGTTTCTCCTCCTGTCTGTCTGGAGTGTTTTATAAATGAGCTCAACATGTCTGTACAGCACCTTTTTTCCCCATCACGTACCCTGCGAGACATATCAGGGAAGTGATTCATGTTAAATAGTATCTGTCAGACTTGTCGGCTAATTAAATGAAGCTTTGCTTTAAGCATACACTTTAATGTCATGACTTTTCACTTGATTTTACAGCTTTCAACCTAAGCTACTTTCACTGAGTAATGGGATAGGGTGCAAATCGAACGGCATTAAATGTAAATGCACTGAAGAAAAACTGTGGCCCAAGATGCTGGTTTAATGAAAATAAGCCGGAAGACATGCCTTGAGGCACCGTTTGAGGCACTAGATATTATCTGCCAAAATGTTCATTTTAGAAACACTCTTCAAGCATACTGCATCACTTTAAATTATATCTAAATGCAATAAATCAAAGGCTGCTGAAGAAGCCTCTTGAATGAGTTGGGAAAAATCATTAAGACTGAAAGGCAAGTTCATTTGCTTCAACTCTAAAATATCACCAGACAAACAGAGAAGCAGGATACATTTTCCTGAATGTGAATACAAATAAGAGTACAGTTATCATTTAAAGCTATTTTAAAATTTTTCAACTGAGTGATGTTTTTAAAAACAACACCGTTTCTGCAGAATTTTTAAATCCAGTATTTGAAAAATTGAAAAAGAGTTAACAGACACATCAACACTAATTGCACTTTTATGGACCTCCAATTAAAACAAACACTGCCATGGCAGTAAAAATTTAGTCTCCTGTAAGACAGAGGTGTTATACCACCATCTACCACTCTGATCTCACCCTGGCTGCTTACTGCTGTACATTAAGGCAACATTACTGTAACCAGATGCAGGGACTGACTCAATCCAAAGGGATAAAAGCTATTTCAGAATTAAATGTTTGTTGAGTGTAAATAAGGTTATTTTTTTCTTTATTTTGTTTTTTTAAGAAATGCCGATGGTAAAATGTTAATGTCAATTAAAAACAAATCTATAAAAAAAGAAATACAAGCAAACCACAAATTGGAATTAGCAGATGATTCTTTCTTTTTCACTCTCTCCAAAACTGGACTGGCCAGCTCATCGTCTATACAGTCCTTGTCTCCTCACAGGGCTGATATTCATTTTTACTGTTTAAAAGAGGGGTGTAAACTGCATTGTAACTCCTCAAACATTCCTTCTCTTCCTTCTTCCTGCTTCCTTCTTTCTCTCCAAGCTTCCACACTGTTTTCAGGGTTTCTGATCAAACAGGCAATTTCTCACTGGCTTCCTATAATGAAAAAAAGGAAGTTGTGTGTTGTTGGTGGTTTTGGGTCAGTGTTGCACCCAAGATGCCATCCAAAATTTTACCCAAAAGACTGAGGACTTAAGTAAGGCAAGACAGGTTTATTTCCAGCTTTACCAACAAAAAAGCATTTCAAAGTGCTTTTTAATCATTAACCTGATTACAGCAGTACTTTGTTTCGCTAAAACTTTTGGAAGTTTCTCAGTATGTCTCCATCACAATCCAAATGAAACATAATCTTTAAGCCATCGTCACAACTGCTCCCCGTCTCCACCGCACACTGACAAGTGTCTCTACCTCCCTCCTCTCCTTCTTCAAAGCTCCAATTGTACTTCTCCTCTGCCCCAAATAGGGTTATTCCCCAAGAGGTGGGGTGGGGTGGAGGGGACTTTGCCAAGCACACTCCTCTCTCTTCCTTTCTTCCTCTCTGAGGACAGTCATCCACCCAGGAATATTAGTCTTATTGCATTTAATCACTGAATCCTAGCACCCAAAAGATTTCAATTCATTAAAGGCACTCAGATATTCAGGCCAGCTGCTTCCTGGCGACTTGCTAAAGACAAGGTGGAGACAGACAGGCTCTGTGTGTGTATGCGTGTGCGTGTGCGTGTGTGCGCGCGTGTGTGGGTGTGTGTGTGTGTGTGTATATGAGTATGTGCTCTCTCTCTTTTTCTCTCTCTGTGAGACAGGGCAACCCAATCCTCAGCAATGCCCTGGCTGTGCTCAGCACAATTCAGCAACAGCTATACCTAATCACACCACACAGAGGTGGTTCTGCTTATACTCTATGATTGCGCCTGTGCGTGTGTGTGTTTGTGTTGGGATGAAGAAATGTGTGTTGAAGAGTGCAGTCTTTGTACATACACAACTGTGCATGCATGTGTATACATACACACATGCACACACAGACTCACACAGAGCTTTACAAGGCTTTTAAGGGAGAGACTGTTGATCCGTCTACGAGCAAGCGAAGCGGCTTACATCTTTCTGTTACAGAGGATTGGAGGTGCATTCTAATACAATTACGCTGACTAAAAAAGTGCTCGTCAAGGAGGAAGGAGGTGCTGTAGCAACATCTGCAGCTTGAAGCTATCCTAAGGCACTTCAGTGGTGACATATAAACAAAGAGGAGAATGAGTGGAACAAGGCGATTGTTGCAGGCAACATGGCTGTGGTTTAGGGTGGACATGTAAAATGACATTTGGAGTCTAGGACAAAACAAACTGGGATTCCTTTCATGTGTTTTTGTTATTTCTTTGTGGAAAGGAGCCTTCCCTCCTAGCAAGGACGCGCGTGTGTGTGTGTGTGTGTGTGTGTGTCCTTGTTTGTCTTTGTGTTCATGCTGGCGAGAAAGATTCATGTTCATGTGTCCGTGCATGTGTCTTTGTGTGTGTGTGTGTGTGTGTGTTAAAGGGAGATAGAGAAAATGCATTTGCACATGCGGCCGTGTGTATGTGTGAATGTGTCTGCAATACACCTGTGTGTATGCCAGTGCATGTGTATGTGTGTTTTATGCAGAATATACTCCACAGAGCAGATGGCTGCAGAGTGGCTTAGGAATCAATATTTAAGAGGAAAACATACCAACAATGCATCCGCATGTGTTTGCTGTACCCCTGTGATAAAATATTGACTCTCTGGTTTTTGCAAGAATTATCGGCTGTGGTCAAAAATAGGATATGCGGCTTACCAGCCTGTAGCTGCTTTGTGAAAGCAGTGATGACGGCTACACATTCGTGTCAAATGTGGATGTAGACAGGCAGTGTGGATGTTTGTCATGAAATACTGCCACCAACAGCAGATGTCAAAATGTGTTGCTGGCAGTTGCTGTTACTTCTGTTTGAATGAGCAGAAGTCGAGAGAGGGAGAGAGAGAAGCCTCAGTCGACTGTTGTAAATCTATGTTTATTATCAAATGCCTAATCCTTTACTTTGCTTTCAATATGTCAGAATAAATGTAGGGACACATTTTTACAGTTCTGATGAATCGATAAACGCTTTGTATTAATATTGTATATTTTCTTCAGGTTATATTATCTCAAACATTTTATTAAAAAAATACTGTTACACTGAAAGGCTAGGGGAGGTAGACAGATATCAAGGTTTAGATTTTTTTACGTTTCAAAAAGACTGCATATGAGTTATTTTTTAAATAACCTTCAACAATTTTTTAACATTTAAATAAAGCAGATAAGTAACCAGACAATGCAACACTATTTACATCTGCCATGCCTGCACACTAGTGGAACAAGCACTCTATAAAATTTAAGACTTAAATAAGAAACTGCTCATGACCTTGAGACTGTGTAGACTCTTAGGTCCTGTGTCAGAAAACTGAATTATAGTTCTAACTTGATAAAATCTTTGGCTAATTGGTGACTGACATGCAGGTGTGGAGCAGCCAAGCACATTCAAAGACTCAAGTTTTGTTCCATATGAGGAAAATATTTAAAAACACATGTCATATGGTGGTATAAAATTATAAACTTTCACAATGGAAGACATTCTCAATGTGGAAAGTTGCTGGTCTGCCAAAGCGGTGGGCTATATTCCTATCTAAGTCTATTAAGAAACTAAGTGCTATTCACTTTAACTTAATAATGATTGTCCTCCACACAAACACATCCCAGAGATTGCAAATGTGACA
This sequence comes from Acanthurus lineatus, assembly GCA_029814665.1. NCBI lineage: Eukaryota > Metazoa > Chordata > Actinopteri > Acanthuriformes > Acanthuridae > Acanthurus > Acanthurus lineatus. Next base: position 19,888,575 of record JAPZDV010000025.1, read on the forward strand.
TTCCTTTAAGAATACACTTTGCAGTTGAAGGTACCTTAACTGGAATCCGATCTAGCAGCTCTCCTCATCTTTACAAAGAGTGAAACCATACCATCTTTATTTTGGGTCAATAATACAGTTTGTGAATGAACGGCACAGCTGATGGGGCTGCTAAGACATATCGTAGATTTCACACTACACAGAGATTGAGTTCACCCTCTCATGAGAAAGTATGCAGTTGGGACATTTGGCCTATGAGGGGCATGACTTATATGATCCACTGAATCACTTCTGAGAGGAGACCAAAAATCACTAAGAGAGCCCGCAGAGCAGATCAAATATCAAGGAAACACACACACTGTTATTTAAGTATAGGTGACTGGCATGAGGGAGGGTGTTTCTACAGGACAGAAGATACACTTACAGTAAAGGAAGAGCGGTATTTCTATTTTTAAATCAGTTTCCAAAACACAAATGTTCAAGATTCCTTTTATTGGCATTTAAGGAGCAAAGCAGAACCAAACTATGAGCATATGAATCATGATAAAAACACCACCAATTGAAAAACAGGTAATAAATGATATAGTGAGCCAAGTGAGTATAAATAAATAACTTGATTAAAATGCAAAAAATAACTTAGATGGTTTTGGTTTTATTGAAGTGGTAGACACAATATTCACTGCTTCATATGACAGTTCTCGAGAGGTTTAGCCTGAAATTCAGACTTAAACCAACCAGGGGAATGCCCTTAGGGTGGTCTGGGGTGGCACTAGCACTGGAGTATTTTTTAAATATTTAAAATTAGTATTCCTGGTTGACTGCACAAAAGCCATTGTTGTCCATTTTCTCAGATACTGCTGACTTGCCTTTTTAAAAAAAGAAAAACAGAAACTCCAAAAATGTATTAAATTCAAACTCCCTGTCCAAACTATAGAGTGTAGCAAGAGTTGTATAACTCATCTCCTAAATTAGGCCACAGATCCTATCAGTCCCTCTTTTCCTCTTCTACATGAAAAAAAATGCAGAAATGTGAGTTACACTACTATGAGGTTCAAAAATTAAAAAGAGAAATGGTTTTATTAATGATATTCTGACACCACAAAAAACCTTGGCAGCATTCCTTATATCAGATCAGTAAATGATTTGATGGATCAACTCTTTAAACTTAGGGTTGTGTACAGTCAAAACAGGGAAAAAAGAAAAAAATAGGACTAGTTATTTTACTATTATTAGGCAATTCAATGCAGTTTTTGCAACATAATGTGATTTTTGCACTTTTAAAGCACTATAAATGGTTTGTCCTCCCAAAAGTTTTACTCTGTCCTTAACTAGTTTTATAAAAACTGCATTACCATCATTACTGTGAAATTGTAGTGCATTTTTTTAACTTTCAATTCAATATTTACACATTTATATACACACACAACACATAATGATTTGTTTTGCCTCATGGGCATTTGGAAAAGAGATGTGTGGGAAAGCTTTAATTAAAATCATGTCAGTGCAACCTCAAGTGAAATGCCTTCACCTGACTTCAATCTTTTTAGCCCATCTTTGTTATTTGCCTGCCAGGTTTGTAGTATCATACTCATACGTGTTTACTGTGCCGAATCAAAACAACTTAAACTCAGGCTCGCTTTGTTGTCGGTGGGGAAAAACCTCTCCAACAGGCTACTATTTATTTTTCCCAGCAAATAAGCTGTCAGCGGTAATGTTCAAAGAAGCTGTTCTAGGTGTGATAATTAATGTTTGGGATATAGGTGAGTGTACTTGTGTGTGAGTGTTTGTGTAAAAGAGAAAGATCAAGAAGATATAAACCAGAATTTCAGGAGGGGAATATAGGAAGAACAAGAGTGCCCTCTCACCACACATACCCACTCATTTCAGGTGGTATTAGTTGTAAAAGTGGCTTGTGACAGGAAAGAAATGCCTTTCTTTACCATGTTTCTCACCGGAGCAACAATAAAGACACACACCTCAAAAAAGTGAAAGAAATTTCAGTCTTGTAAAATAGATCATCTGACATATATTTAGTTGCATTACAACAGCTGGCATGTTTTTTTTTTAACATTATAAGAGTCCGTAACATTAAGTAACATGTTATTCTCACACAGCCAGCCCTACTACCAGCATAGTCAGAACAAGAGAAATGTCCGGCTGCAGGTATTGTCTTTTTGCTAGAGGGGTAAAAAGACACTCTGGCTCATTTTTATTTCACTTGACTAATCATAATAACCTTTGGTAGTACCAAACCCCTGATGCTGTAATGGTTTCCCTGCAAAACAGTTATGATGGTCTTGCACCCACAGTCTATATCCAGAGATGTAGACAAGCAATACGTTATGTATTTCACTGAACACACTGGAGGACAGAGTCAGATTTATACAAAGTTTTCAAACAGTGCATTAAGGAACATTATTTTACATCACACAGGCTCCACCAACCACTGGACTCTATGTCTATGCTTCCCTCCTATTTTCCCAACAATCATTTGAATGTTCTTAGTCATCCAATGAGGACATAGCTATAGCATGTGTCTCAAGCCTATAAAGGGCAGCAACTCCACTACTAGCCATCCTTTTCCCCCTCAATGATAGCAAAATTTGCAACTTGATGCCCAGCTTTCTTTCTGTTTTGAATGCCAGACCCCTCACAGAGTTATGTTTAGCAGCCGACATCCTGGGCCAGCTGTGGGACACTTCCTGTGCTTCACCAGATGGTCACCCGGATTTAAGAGTAAGCCTTAACTGACAATTGATTCCATCACTGTGGATGGAAGTAGATCGAAGGTAGCCACTGACAGGCAGACAGTAGTATCACTGCCTTTAATAAGGAACCAGATGCAGTAGCTGATTGGTTTGCTACACATATGTATATTTTTTTGTGGGCAATAAGTGTGGAGAGCTGGCAGAGACTATACCAGTTGAGTCCAGTAGAGGGATCTGCCTGTGCAGATAGAACTAGGGTTACAAGGAGGTAACCTTGGTTTCATGACAAAGAGTTTCTCTCAATCATTTTGTCTCACCTGTTTTATCCAGCCATTTGAAACACATAATTATCTAAATACATACAAAGTGTTCTTTGAAAAGTGTAATGACACAAAGCATGGCACATATGTTTTGTTCTGTTTGGTGATACTTGTTTTAGTTTTGGATTAAAACCCATATAAAAAATAAAATAGGATAATGGTATTTTATTTTATTTTAATAATTTTGTTTCACAAAAAGTTAAAGTATTGTTAGCTTCATTGAAGACGATTTACATAGTTTGAAACATCTCCTATAAATTCAATTATTCTGCCTTTTCCTATATGCTGGTATCTTATGTTTGCCCTGCAACAACTGTCAAACATTAGGAGACTAATGTGTGGAAAGAACAGACCTATAAATTATTGGTACCCCATCTGGTTTCAGTGCAAACATGTGACGTTCCATATCCAGTTGATGACCTTACATGTATAACCTCTCTCTTATTTCCCATTTTTCCTGTCAATCTAATGTGTTAACTATGTAACAAACACAAAAGGATCTGACACAAAAATAACATCTAAATTGCATGCTGACTTATTCAAAGCATACATTTGAAGAGTCCTGTGCCAGCAAGGAGGGGAAGAGACCTCTGAACATTAATGAGAGTGGAGTGGTGGTCTCTGAGGAGCCAGTCTTTTGGTCCCTCTGCCTCCCTGTACAGTCCGAGGCGACTGGGCATGGCTTACAAGATCTGATTAGGTGTAAATTAAAACTTCATTAACCGTCAGTGCAGATTAACAGAGTGGTGGAAGAACGCCTGTGTTTAAATTCATCATATATTTCCATGTCGCCTCTTTGATAATGTTTGAATGTATAATGTATAATTGATATTCTTGTATGTCTTCAGCGTTCAGCTTTGATCATCAAGCCACATTGTGCTGTGATGTTTTTTCTTTTTATTCATTTTGAATATTTATGACATTCACAGAAATGGGGTTAAGCAGGTCAAAGTTCAAACTGAGCCCATCAATGCCCTCCAGGTTTAATATATTGTTGTATATGAGCCAAATGACTGATAAAGATCTAAAAAAAACTTGGATTCATGTTGTCATGAGATTTCTAATGTAAAGAGCAATTTGAATAATCATTATAACTATAAAATGACCAAAACCTTTTTTGCTGTTGTTCATTCAACTTTAAAGCCATAAACCTCTTTTTTCTTTTTTTTTCTTTTTTTTTTGCAGGATTCATTATGATATAATGATATGATGTTTACAGTAGTATGTAATGTAATATTCTTATTGATGTTGTTCTGATACCAAGTACCCGAAATATCTCTAAAATATCTATCTTTATTTTTTAAAATGTTCTTTAATTGTTGCTCTGTGTTCACAGAACTAAATAAAAATGGCTGAAAGCATTACCTTATAGCAGTTTTAGCGATAAGCGCATGTTATATTTGGCTTTAACACGGAAAAGTTTTGGAAACCCAGTGTTAACATCCTGGCTGTCCCATGCCCTTCACTCATAAATAGGGACAAGAGACAGACAATTTCACATCTATTTTTATTTTTCTGGGTAAAGCCCATGTGTCAGGCTTTGCTACAGGCCCTGGGAATAGCATGAGAGATATCTGTGTTGAGCATTTATTCATACACAAACCATGCACCCTGAGAATGCATCCACCCAGTCTCTCATGTGCCAACCCATCCCCTTCACCCCTCTCTGTCTTTCTCTGCTGCTTCTCCATGTCAATTACCGTGCTCTTTGCAATGCAGATGGATCAGGATGTCGCTTAAGTCCTCTTTGCCTTTTTTTCTGACACACACAAACAAAATCTAGGGAATTTTTTTTAAGAATCTGCAGGCTGGGGCAGATAACATAGAGTCCTCGCTACCCAGAGGTGTGTCTGCAGGCATGCATTAAGTAGTGTGTCTGTGTGTGTAAAGGAGAGAGAAAGGGACTAAGCTTTTACTGTCCTATTGTCCTCCTACATCTCTATCTCATTCTCTTCCTCATCACATACCACCACCGTCTCTCATATGACACAAAAACACAAACACTTGAGCCCTTGATGTTGTGACACGCACACATTGCCAATTTAAGATCATGTTGCATAATATTAGTTCCATTTAACACCTGCGTTGACATGAACTAAGTTCTTCCCATAACACCTGCATGCCTCCACCCAACGCAAACACATTCATAGTTGACTGCAAAACGGATCACATTAAAGCTTTGAGTATAAATCATTACAATTTTTTCTGTCAAAGGTGAGGTGCCTGCCAACAGGGACTGGAAAGCCTGTAAGTCAGGTTTAAAATACACACAGAAAGTACAGCATGCACTCTCTTTCAAGCACATGCAGGACAACACACCCCAGCATCTAAGGCACAGGCACTATACAGTTTTAGATGAAGATTAACCAATAATTCTTCTTATGCAAATCAATGCCAGAAAGTTTCCCTCATAACTGACAGAGTGAACCACACAAAAGAGAAATAAAAATTTAAACAAAGGTGTTTCTAGTTCACTTTTCTTCCAACTGCCTCAGGCTCATTCAATTAATGGAGGGTTTAAGCAAGTGCACACACATGTGAACACATCAAAACCTCTGCTTAGGGGTTCTGCTCAATGACAGATAGGTTACAGCCCAGGAAAAATTAATGATGAAGACAAATTGGAGCAGCACCTGGCCAGTGATTTATCAAAGCCCTACAGCCGAGATGGTGCTTTTTGCCTGCAAGGGAGTTGAACACATTTCATTGAGAAGAATTTGGAATCAACCACAGAGGCCTGGCAAGAGTTGAAAGTGAGAAAGAAAGAGGATGAGAGGATTTATTAATTTCTTCTGTTGTGAAATGATATGATGGATTAAAATACTGTATAATTTTAATAGACAAATGTACTGTAAAAAAAACAGTTTTTAAAAGAAAGCACAATTGATTATGAATGTGAATCGAAATGAAGGCTCTCCATATTGATTCTAAATCTTATCTAGTTGCAGGAAAAGAACAGCAGGTGAGAAAAACAAACAAAGGTGCGAGAGAGCAGGGACTTACCCCTGTAAAGTTATTAATAATATTCTTGAACACAATTCATTTTGACAAATCACTATGCAGGGCATCAGAGGAGTTTGACTGTGTCGAACATTGCCTCACACCCAGAGTTTGATAACCTCCCCACCTGCACACGCTTTACAACCAACACTTCTCCTGCAGGATATTTGATAGAGAGATAAGCCCAGATGAGGAGGATACACAGTAAATTTATATCTAGCAGGAAAATAAAATTCTTAAGGCAATAACAGACACATAAAAAGGATGTAGGAGGAGCCGTTCCCACACTTCAATCATGAATCGGCTGTAAGTCAGAATCTTTGTGAGAGAAAGATGAGTTGGGTGAGCTCAAGTGGGGCTCTTTGAAATCAAAATGGCCAATTAATGAACTGTCAGGTGTCATTTGCTTTAACCATATTTCTTAAATGATTTTTCAATTTAATGTGATCTTCAGCACATCTGTTTCTGGAGCACTTCAGTGAGGTTCAGGATTTTGATGAGGGTCAGGTAGAAACTATCTGAAATCAGAAATTCACTTCTAATGATGGAGAGAAATCTGCCTGATGGGAAGGAGTCTGAAGTTAATGGCACCATTTTAAAATTACTCTGATGCACTCAAGATGATTAGAAAACTCACATCATACACTGAATTTACTGTGATCGCCATCCAAAAGTGAGGCCTTAATAAAGTGCATTTACAGACAAGTATAGGTTTCAGCTCAATCAAAAAAATAAACTGCTATGCTAAAAGATGTCTGATCTTCATATTTTATTTGTAATCACAGAAAGAAATTGCCCCTATGTTTTATTAGTTTCTGCCTTAATTGAAGGTTTATATGTGTAAATAAATAAAAGGTTTCTTTGTTTAGGGTAAAACTATGCATTTGATGCCAAAACTAATGACAGTGTCTATTTGAATTCATGCCAAAGAACATAAATGAATAAAATAATGAAATAAAAGCACAACACAAAACCTTCAAAAGCACCAGCTTGTTATGTAATTTCAGAGCATCCTCTATTTGTGTGTGGAGCGCTGTATCCCTTTTACGGGGGCACTATGGTCTAAGTCTGCTTGATATTGATCAGGAACCTGGGGGGGGCATTTGTCCCTTCACATCACCCCTGGAGGGCCCAAACTGCAGAGGTGTTCAGGTGGGAGATCTTTGATTGACCAGCATGCTTCCTGACCCTTCAAATAGACCTGGGTCAACTGCTAAACCTGCTTAGAGGTATTTCACCCTCACCTTAGCACTAGGAAAAAAAAACAGCAATTTGTGTATGTTTACATCAGGGTTGATATTATAAATGGAATTTGAGACATAATCTAAAATAAGCAGTGAAAAAGATTTTCATACACTGAAACTAAAAATGATCATGTCTGGTTACAAAACTTAAAAAATAAGATAAACGTTACCGCATTTTTTTTTTTTTATTTTATGAAAAATAAAGTATTACTTTTAGTTACTATTATTTTGCATTAAAAATGTTAAATTCAACATCTGGGTAAATTGTTCATCAACTCTGACAGTATTTGAGCACCAAGCATCATACATGTAAACACAGAGACCTGTAGTCCACTCACAGGAGTCTGCACAGGCACTCTGCGGAGTCAAATATAATAGCATGAGGAATTTGGTGCACAAAATCTAAAAAATACTTGAAGTTTTTTTCTTTTCTTTTTTTTAGATAAAGCTAATGACATTTACAGTTCCTTAGCAGGTCCCAAGTAAAACGTAAAAAGTAAAAAAAAAAAAAAAATTAAGTGTACATCATTCAAAATTGCACATTATATTATTAGATAACTCTTTTGCTTGTGCTTATATTTGTATGGTTTGCTGAGCTTGCTTAAACTAGAAGAAAGAAGCAGTGTTCAATGACCTCTACTCACAAGGCAGCAATGTCTTTATTTTAATAATTGTTGTTTTTTTTCTATCTCTAGATAGGATACAAAGATACAGATTGCAGTCCAGATGTTAATGTGGTAAAAAGGACCATTGCCAATATTCTTATTTTATCTCTGCCCATAGTGGTGCTAAGCCATTTGCAGATGGTTGCCATTTCCATGTGGTATAAGTCTTCATACAT
>JAPZDV010000025.1:19896766-19932001 GCA_029814665.1 Acanthurus lineatus
CGAAGTCCACTGTAGGTGAATGTGTAACGACGCCTTGTTCCCCTGTTGGATAGAAACGCAAGTGCACACACACACACCTACACACACACACACATACACATGCACATACAGTACATACTCACACAAGCCCACGCATACTCAACCCCCACCACCCCTGGGTGATGAACAACATCTGCTTATCCATCCCTCCGTCCCTGCCCCTGGCGTGGCTGCTGGCTTCCTCCTGGCTGCACTGCCACAATGTCATCTTGTCTGCCTCTCTGTCACCCATTACTAAAATGTGTAGTGACAATCAGGCTTTTTTACACAGGCCGCTTCCCTCCCACCAGACTGGGACCAGTGGTCCCAAACCGCACTGAGACCTGATAAAATGATGGGGTGTCATCTTCCAGGCCTGCTGGGGATATTCCCATGATTCAGGACAAGACTTTACATGATGGGTCCTACTTTTCTTCTGTAAAAAAAATATAATTGATTACCTGGTACTGGCCACTTCGGGCCCCAGTAGACTCTTGGACATCTGTCCTCATTGTCAACCATCTTGAATATCCCTGTATACCTGTGTTTTTTTTTTTTTTTTGTCTGCTATTACACTTACCTCCACCCTTGAGAAGACAAAATAATAATAATAATAATAATACCCATTTTTTAAATCATTTTTTCACTTGCAATATGAAGGAAACAAGTTTCTCTTGTAATTATGATGACTCACTCAAAAGTCATTAATATGAAAAATATTTTTAAACTTTTTCTATTTTAGGTAATAATTACGGGGCTCTCAGAATAAAGACTGATTCTCAGTTTCCTAGATGAATGCATTAACAGAAACATGTCAGTAAAAAGAGGGTCTTATGCTGTTTTAAGTCAAAAGTTAAACTAGTAAACTTTTGATCATTTAATCATTGCTTTGAAATAAGCTTAGTGTGCCCAATAAACCAAAGGCTCTTTAAATGTGTCTGTACACTGGAATTACTTGCAAGTTACTTAGTAACTGTTCCATTTTTTTTAACTTTAGTCATTTGATTACAATGGCATGCATGAATTTAACCTGGTTACTCATCTTCTTTGAACTAGAGAACATTCATGACACCACACTCACATTCCTACACACACCTGCAAGTACAAGTTGTAACCGTCTGCCTCATCATTTCTGTGTCTGCACCAGCTTAAAAAACTACTGTAGCTGTAGGGGGCAGGTCACTGAGGATGTTGCTGTAGAAGCACATTCTCTCTCTCTCTCTCTCTCTCTCTCTCTCTCTCTCTCTCTCTCTCTCTCTCTCTCTGTAGCTGTGTTGGCCTATGGCTCTCTGTTACTTACAGGTCTACAGGCCTGCAGTCTCTTGACACAGACAGATGACATATTTATTAGCTTGTCAGATCCTCCCCTGCCCTCCCCCTTGTTCACACATACTCTCTCTCTTCTTTTGTGCATGTTTGTGCGTGTGTGTGTGCATGCACACACAAACACTCACAAGGGGGGAAACAATGGCATTAGATATACAGACATCCACACACACAAACATAAACGCACTCATTGCTATTATACCATTGTGTTGACTTTAGAGTCTATGCTCTTCACTCATTTGGACAATCTCTCTGTTATTCTTTTACTTTTGTTTTGTAAGTTTTTCTGTTTCCCTTTTCTTGTCTTTATCTCCCTGTTTCTCTCCTAAACTTAAACTAAACAAAACAATTGGCTCCACTGTTGGCTAATTGGGACGGGCTCCTGTGGCGAGGTGCGGGCAAAGCGCTTGATGAGGCATAAAATGATGATTAATTAATTTACTGCTCAGTTGGTCATCAAACTGAGAGCTTTATGAGACTCCCAGCAGTCAGCCAGGCCAGCCCAACGCAGCATACCCACACTCGCACACACACACATTCAGAAAAGCACAAATATACTACGTGTGCATTCACAGCTTACTGATGCTGCCAACCATCAGTCTGTACATGCCAGTGCTCCCTGTGGTCAGTGGTATGCATGGAGCGAGCAGCCCTGCCTTTGCAATGACCTGTGTTGGAAACTGACTTGGGCATACAAATGAAGAGAAGGTGGACTTGTTTTGGCAATTTGTTCGCTTGTGAGCAATAAGTAGCCAAAAATATTGATAATATGGTTTTATTTTTTATTTGCTATCAATATTGAGCAATGTGTGACTATTTTAATTCCCTGCACTGTTGCTACAGCTCAAAACTTAAAAAACAAAACAAAACAAAACATACAAAACTCAAAAACATGTTCCTTTCAAAGCATATTTATTAGAAGAAACCCTCATAGATGATCTTACATGTTATTGGACTGTATAGTTTTATAATAAAATTTAAATTAATATTGTGCCTACTGACTACCATGTAAACTCTTAATGTGACCACAGCGAATTTGCCGCCACTGCTAATTGACACGATAATCTGTGATATGTTTGTAGTTTTTCAGTTTTGTGTATGTTGAGAATAATAGAAGAGCAGTTGTAGGGCATGAACTGTGTGTTCTGTATGTTACTGTATGTATAATTTAAAGGGAAGTTGCCCCATGTCAGGGGACCGCTTGACATATCATCTGAAGCCTACTTCAGCAGACACATACTTAACCCAACATTTTGCACATATACTCAAAATCCAGGTCATTGTATGATGCCCAAAGATCTCTTCTGCACAAGGGATTTGATTTCCTCTCATAATAAGAGTTAAAAGAGGCTTGTATCTGCATGCAAAAAAGCGGGTGGGATGGGGGTTAGATATTTATCAGCCAGTTGCAATTGCAAACAAATTGGTGCTAAGATTTGAAATGATTTCTTACCTTAAGATGAGTTTTTCAAGGGAACAGAGAGGAAAAAAAAACAGATTTTAATGTTTGCTTTTCTTGTATATAACTTGGTATGGAATTCTGGCTCTAAAGCTGTATTTGCCTAAACAATGATCAAAGCTATCAAATACTCTGTCTAGTCAATTGAAGGGGGAAAAAAATTTAAAGAGAAAAAGATGACAAAATAAAAGGAAGAAAAGCAGTGACTGATCAAACAGAAGTGATAACCATCAGAGAAAGAAACACCTGGCCTCTTAAACAGGCCACGGCATCTTCATTCCATTCTGTTTATTTCAGCTCTGTCAGTGTGATTGATCATCTGATGTACCTGCGCTGCCAATCTCTTAAAAAAATACTCTATTTTTTGTCTTTTCTCACCGCCACCCAACTGATATGCAAATACAAAAAGGAACACAAAGAAGACGTGATGCCAAGTCAAATATTTTAAAAAGAGGCATTAGCAGCTCTTTCAAATCACCTCAGGGTTGTACAACAATGATCATCTCCTCATCATCCAAAGGGTGCTTGTCAGGATTAGGCAGCACAAGCAATATGTGGTGCTGCTGTTGTTAGTTTTGTTTGTGTGAAACCTATAGTTGTCTTTTATATCCCTGTGGTATTACATGTTTGAATTGGGATCATGGAATATTGTCTATACGGAGAAATCTGCTTTGTCTTTGGCTTAACAGCAAATCATCACTTAATCAACAATGGCATTGTTCTGTACTTAGTCTAGGTAATTTAACTAGACAGTTCCTTGAAATCCCACCCAGATAGCACAAAGCTTCATTTCATATTTATTTTATTCTGTGCTAAGACATTTAGAGTGTTTTTTTTGCCGTAGTTGTTTTGTTTTGTTTCACAACAAATTCTGATTTCCATAAACTGAATATATATCCATATGTATATAAATTAAGATTTTAATTTTTTAATCACACTCAGACTATAAAGCAAATAAATAACTTTTTTTTCTTTTTCTTTTTACTTTAGTCTTAAATAAGTATCACTTTTCCATAAAATTCTGGTTGTGTTTGTCTTCATCTTGCTGCTTGTGTAAGCTAAATAACTCTACACGTGGCCTCTGAAGTATCTACTTGTCTTGGTGGCTTGCTTGTCTATTATTATAACGTTTGACGGATGTTTCTTTTACATGTCAAAATGTAACAATCATGTGGGACTAATTAGTACATCAAACGTTGCTAAACTGGAAATGCAAAGTTCTTTTTAAACATCCCAGGCTATGATCATACTGTGTGAAAAATCAACCACAGTGCACATGAGACAAGGTTGTACTGCAGATAAAATCCATTCATGATTCAAATCAACAATTAAATCTTGTAGTTGTTATTGTTAAAAAAAAAAACTTTCTGAAAAAAATGGTGAAATGTCATTGAAAATCTGACTGCTTATAGAGTTTTTTTTGTTTGTTTTGTTTTTGTGTCAATTGAGCTGTAAATTTCACTATGTTTAAGTTATCACAGCTTGTATAGAATTTAGCCTGTGTAATATCTTACAAATTAGTGGTCAAAATGTGACAAAACATATATGAAAAAGAATGATATTTGAATAATTTCTGCTGCTGAAGACTTCTGCTGACACACTTGGTGTGCATCAAGGAGCCAATACGATTTGACTTCACTGACTACTGCAGCAGAAATATGACTGCATAATGTCATGCAGGTCATGGAATTCAGCTTATTCTCAAAAGAAAAACATTGTTTGAGGTCTTACAAATGGGTTATTACAACTCATACTTGTACTACAATGCACAGACCAAGCACCTTTAGTGCTCACATACATAAAACTTTTTGATAACATTTCATAGTCAACATAGTGGAGAATTCAAGTCTGTGTGCACTTTAATTTAGATTAATTATCATGCTCATTCAATGGACACGTGATTTTTGCAAAAATCTGTTCAACAGTCTTTTCCCTGGTTTTGTTGTGAAACTCAGATGGGTCTCAACCCCTGGATTCTCACATCAGAGCCCTGCAGTGTGTAAGGCCACTCAGAATGATCTCCTCTGACTAAAACCATTTACTGCACCATTCAATCGACTGAGCGTGGTGCGGGTACAAAAGAGAGTCCAGGTGAGCGTTACTAACACAATCTAAAATTCCTGTCTATTTACACGACACATAAAAGATTAAACTATTATATTAAAGGTACCTTTAATTTATCATATTGATATGAGTGGTAGAACAAGTGATCATAACATATAGTAATAATACCCGAGAAGTTAGTGCCAATGACACTGAAATGCTGGCATTAACCACAAACATTAAGAGTTAACCCCTTGGCCAGTTTCTCTCTTTTTGTCCTGTTTGTTCTCTGTGTGTGACCAGCTCCTTTCTTTACCGAATCATATAACTGCTTTAAAACTCTGTGGATCTGCTCCTGAATTCAAAGGTGGGGAGTAATAATTGGATTTGCAGCATACATGCTGGGCTGTGTTGCTTTCACTGTACGGTCCTGTTCTCAAGACCACAAACTGTGGTTTATATATCAGATCCATGCACCAAGAACAGAGGAAATACATGTTGTTGTATATATTTATGTTGCGCATGTGTGTGCATTTTTGCAATCTCTGCCTGACTCTTTTTTTTCTCATTTGCTCTCTCTTTCTCTCTCAGTCAATTCAAATAGCTTATCAGTGGACTGACACAGTGAAGAAGATCTAAGGCATTGCCCTTTAATGAGGGTTTTTGTGTGTGAGACAGAAAGACATAGACATGTGCATGTGTGTGTGCTAGGTGTGTGTGTGTTTACGTGTGTGTGCACGTCTTTGGGGCCTGACAAAATGTCTGTAGCTGCAGGTGAAGAGTCTTGGCTGAGACCCTGATTCAGTCTCTTTGGCAGGCTTAAGACAGCGTCACATCAAGCCTTAAACCCTGGAGACATAGCAGTGTTCGTTATTTGTGTGTGTGCCCGTGTGTTTGTGTGTATGTGTATTATGTGTGGGTCTGAGTCTGTGTATTTATATGTATTTGGCGTTGAATTCCTGAGCAGTTAAGAAGAAATTATTCTGTATTCCATTCCAGACACTTCAATAAACCTCCACATGACAGACATACTCATATTGCATGTGCATAATGAACATGTAATCTTGGCCTATCCAACTGGCATAAATGTTCACTCCAGGTTGTATTTCATGTATTGGCAAATGCTGATGACATACCGTTATATTGTGCATCCCTTTTCACAGTGCTTTGACAAACACATATGTCATGCGCCTGAGCAGAAACTTTTCTCTGGGGTCAGAGAAGCATTGCAACAACTCTAAATAAATCATGCCCACAAACAAAGAACACTGGTCATTGTGGTTTGTTACATGGCCTGTTATTGGAAATGACAAATGGTCTTTCATGTCTTCTTAACTTCCTCTTCTGTTAGTCTCCATTTGCTCTTGGGCCTTTTAAGTGCGAGTCCCTTCCATTACAGAGCCTTCTTCTGGGGCCAAGAAGGGGCTGACAGACAAGGAAAAGCATCATAAGACAGCAGTGACCAACCTACAGTAAGAGAGTGTTTAGCTTTTGTCCTGAGGACACGCTGCAGCAAACCTCAGTGGACATCTGTCCATGAAAGATTTAAACAGAGGATAGGTCCATCAGAAACTCCCCACAAGACGTCCTGTTCTGGAACACAAACAAGACAGGATGAGTAGGGAGCGCAAATGTTGTGAGCATCTCTTAACCCTCTGCTGTGTCAGAAATGTTTCACCTTGCACTAGGAACACACACACACACACACACATTCCACAAACACACATTAAACTGGACAGGTGAATGAAGAGACTGGACTATAGACCTTGTCAGTTCAGTTCAAATTATACCTGACAGTGAGATACATACAGTGCAGTGTCCAGAGACAATCCCTTACCTTCTTCCACAGGCAGTGCAGAAGGACACGGCTTTATGTGTCCACAGCCGCCAGCCTCTGCTCGCTGAATTTGACACATGACAACCTTGACAGCTGATTGTATTTCTCCAGTGTAGAAAATGTTTGCTGACAGCAGGACCAAACCAATCCACTGATAATCAATCTTAAAAATTGTGTTTTAAAAGGAAAAAATTGATAGACTTACAAAGGTACAAGTTAGAAAAATTTCTGATGCAGAATGTATGTAAAAAAAAAAAACATTATTTGCTACTTGCATTCTCATTTTCTTATAACCTTGAAATAATTTAGAGACTTGGTCTGACATAATGAAAAGATAAACTAATCCTAAAATAAGTTCTGATGTTGTTTTGGTTCAGGTTCAGGTTGAGTGACGTTGATCTGCTCTCCTGCTAGTTGCCCAGATGACCTCTTTGTTGCCAACAGACGCCGGTAAGCAGAGTCGGCTGAATACCAAATTATTTATAAGCTGCACACCAGCCAACCACCCCCAACCATGTTGTCTAATTTGGCTTCATCAAGGTCCGTGTGTCTTTTTCTGTGAGTGAGTGTATATACACATCTGTGGTACGAGTGTACATATGTTTGTTTGCTCTTGCATGTATGTGTGTGTTTAATTCATCGGTGTAGCTGCCATAGATGCTTGATGCAGCGACAATGGTCCACTGAACTTTTGATCCACTAAATAGTTAATGAGCGATTTGATTAGGGCCAAGAGGCCCCACTTATTACTGCAGATGAGATCAGTGTCTGGGTCGAAGAAGGAAGGGGATAAGGGTGTCTGATAGAGAGACACATTTTCACAACATTTTAAAGTGGGATAACTTTCTTTATTCTTCTTTTATCTTCTTCATTGGTATAGTTATGCACTTTTCTCAGACTGACTTGGATAACCTGTGTGAAACTTTTGAGAAACTTTTATGTACAGTGGTACTAAGATTTATTGTGCTAATCATATTAAATAAGAAAGTACATAAAAAAGTTTTAGCAATTTGACATATATGTAGTGTTCATGAGTTTCCTATGCAGGATACTTTATTACTCTGAAATGAGGGTATGTATTCAGCTATATTCACCTGACAGCACCTCTGCATTTCTTTTCATTGACCATATAATTGCATGTGCACACACACACTTGCACACACACACACAAACAGACATCTCAGTCCAGCTATAAGCTAGGCTGAGCAGCAGCCACAACAACAAGCACTAATGTCACGGCGTCCTCCTATCTGCTTCTTTCCCCCCTCCACTCAATAATTCAGTGCATGGTGTCAGACAAAGCTGCCCTGGCTCATACAACCCCTGTAAAAGACACCGCGGCTTGCTTCGCTGATTTACATCTCTACCCCCCACCTCCTCCTTGTCGCAATTAAACATTTGTCTAAGTGTTTAGAGGTGAATGCATGCAGACAAAACAGAAGTGGAAACAGAAGTAAGGCCTGCTTGAATAACATTTTATCCCTCTGTGTGCTCCATGAAGAACAGTCTCAGTTCATTGTTGACCTTTTTTAAATCCCAAGTATCAGTGATGTTTACTGCATTTATGTCTTAAACCAAATATATATTTTAACACTGTAATTTTCCTTGCTTACAATGTAGTCCTAATGATGGTTAACAGTCCGTCACTTCATGCGCTGAGCACTCCACAGTATTCACAGATGCCACAAGACTTTTTTGATTTATCTCATTGACCAGAACTTGACAAGAATATGTACCACTGTTTATACCTTTATTTTCCTATGACTACTAGTTTGAGATTTACTCATGACTTAGACACTTGTCCTTGAGCAGGTAATTGGATCACATTCCTGAGTCAGAGGTCAATCAAGTTATTGCATTTAGGTTAAATGAATAAATATATAAATAATTTAAAGAAACACACAGACAGACAGGTGTCATTTACAGCACTCCCTCACTGACTGATAGACATGTACAGACAGACAAACATAAAGACACTGAGACACCAGCCCAGACAAAAAAGACACTGAAAGGGCAGCAGGTACACATGTGAGCACATACGCACACGTGGCAAGCTTGGCAGAAGCCGATAGGGGCTATAGCTGGACATTGTTTTGACACACAAATGCACGTACGCTGTAATCAAATCCACTATAATGTGAGTAAAGGCCTTGCTGCCCTGAATGCAGAAGTGTTGACTCTTGTCTGGCACAGTGTTGGATCTTGGCAAGGACAGAGAACAAGATGCTCAAGTGATGTTGCAGGTGTCTGGAGGATAGAGAGAGAGAGAGGCAGACAGACAGAGACAATAACCACTAAACCAAGTCTGGTCTCATTCCTTGGTCGTCAAATATATTGACACTTTACCACGCTCCTCTGTGTCTCATCCAGAGACACAAGGTGCCCCTTAACTGTCTATATAAGGCGCGCTGGGCCTTAAACAAACTCCAAAGTAAAGTCATCCGTGTCAAAATGAGACACTTGTAGAATTGTTTCACCAGATTGATACAAAGGCTGATAAAGTCCCAGAGTGTTGGAGGTCAGGATACCTAAAAACCTGCTATAACCTGCGCTGAACTGAACTTGAAAACAGTTATATTTTCCTAACCCTAACCAAATAGCTCTCTTGCCTAAACCTAACCCAACTGGGACTGTTTCATGCCCTCAACCACATGTGGATCTCTCCCTTAACCTAACAAAGTAGTTTTCTTTCCCTAAAGCTAACCAAGTATTTTAGGTACCTAAACATAACCAAACTGCAACTGTTGCACAGCTGAGACTGCTGCAACGGTTAACCACATGTTTATAAAGGCTCTGTGGCAGGAAGGCTTTGCGTGTTGCACACAAATACCAAATGGTATTTGTCCTTGTCCGTCTGTATGACACACCAAGGGCGTGACAAAACCATTGGTATTTGAAGAGCTGGGATGAGAGCGTGTTGTATAACCTAAATTATATATACTTTAGCACAATGATTTCTGTTTTCAGTCTCATGCCTTGTGTGGAATATATGGTCTTATAAAATCCAATATACCACTCTATTTAACTAGAATAACACTCAGTGACCACTAGTAATCACTGAAAATGTCTATACTCTGTCTTTACTAACTTTTGTTTCCAAAGCTAGCAAGCACACAGGCACAGCGCCACACTTATACCCTTACTGGCACATATATACCTTCTTCCTCTTTCACTTTGTTCATTGCTGTCTTCACTGTCTCCTCCTTAACTCCTAAGCTGCCCCTGTGTAGCTGGTGGGACACTGGGGGACGCATGGAGCCACCAGTGACAATGATGGATTTGACAAGAGGAAAGTGTTAATGATATTCCCCCTTTGATGGCTGGGGCTACTTCACACACATTTGCATTTCCATTCATCATCCCAACATTTATCATTATGGGGTGGCTGCCAGATCTAATTACAGTCTTGGGCTAACGGGGGGGACGCGCCTGATATGAGGGACCTCGGCCCCTTACGCATCTCTGTTTCTCTGTGTTTGTCACTTCCTTTCATCCTCTCTTGTTCACTTTAATTTTCTCATCTCACTCTCTGTCTTTCTGTTATTTGTTATCTTATCAATCTCTATCTGTTTTCTTTCATATTCTGTGAACACCCCTTTCCCAAACACACACACACACACACACACACCCTGTATATAAATCAGGAGGGGAACACAGGGAAGTATCCAGGCAGGAAGTGCAGCCGTGTAGGACCAAACCCAATTAACTTCACTCTAAATGAAGTCATTTGAGGCCTCTTCATTAGAATTAGCCTAAGAAGAGAGGGGGGGCGCAGGGAGGGAAAAAATAAATAAGGGATGAGATTCAGTTTCATAACACTGTTCTTGTTTGCCTCTCTCTCTCTCTTTCTCTCCACTCTTCTTCTTCTTTCCTCTCTGCCTCTCTTTCTTGCCTGTGGGGTTATTTAAGCAGTGATCCAAGAAGATCACATTAGGAGGTTGGTGATTATCCCCTCATAAGTTTATCAACACTAATTATTCGTGACCAATCACGTGTTACAAAGAAAGTGTTGCAAATTACACAGTTATCACATATCTGATTCTGAGATTTTTTTTCCTCCTCTTACTCCTGATTGGTCCATTTTCATCCAGTTATTCTCCTAGGAAAATAAAATCTCCATCAATATATTTTAAAGGTTTGATCAATAATTTGAGTTTTTAACCGTCTAAATCGAAAAGAATGTCTTTGTCTGCCTGAAACCTTCTCTCATCGAGTTTCTCATCATAAGTTTTCGGGACATTGTTTGTGGTTGTTTGTTCCAGGACAAAGCCCTGTACTGTAGTACCACAGGGGAGCTGCAGGGTCACGGTTGGACCTCCTATGAACAGCTAAGACCATCTCTCTCCATTTATCATGCACACAGCATGATCTAGGCAAGCCTGAGAAGAGTCGTCCTTCAATAGGCAAGCACAAGCATAAAACAATAACGCAGACTGTTAGCCAAAACAGCTTGAAACAAAAATTCCATGTTGCGCGTGAGAAAATGAAAGTCTTTTGTAAAACTTACCTCAGGTGTGTGTACAATCATAGTGTTAAATTTTGGGCTTTGAGGAGGCTTGTAGCTCATTTCACTAAAAATTACATTCAACCACTTGTGAACTTAACTTAAAAAAAAAGCCTACATATGGTCTAGATAAGTCAATTATTAGCGCTGCAATTTCTCCTTTTAGAAAGAAACCACGGACACAGAAAACAGGAAGAGAGGGACAACAGTCGGTTGAGACTGTTAAAAGAAGGTTTAAAAGAACTAAAACAGCAGCTTAAGATGTGAGTTCTTAATCAGCCAAGATGATGTTTTAGTTTGGTAAGGAGAAACTGTTATAAAGAGCAGGCGGATCATGTAGGATTAAAACAGAAAAGAATGATTACACCAATAAAAGAAAAAGAAGGATGGAATGGTTAAACGTCCAGCAGTTCCAATTTGTTTCTTTCTTTCATTTAGTGGTGCAAAAAGTCCCAGTTAAACAGACAAAAAAGTTTTTTTTAATTGAAATCTGTTACCTCCCCGAAACTATTAATGCACTTCTCGGGTCTTTAAAATGCATTAATCAATGATGTAAAAGATAGAAGCCATTTAATCAGAATTTTCTTCAGATAAAGAAATGAAGGGTGGGGGTGGGGGTGGGCAGCAACGGTGGAACAGGAGACCTTAAGTGAGTCAACCCATGCTGGACAAATTACCAAAAGACCTAGCCAGAAAGATAACGACAGCATGAATCGAGGCAAAGCCTGGCTTGGAGGAAATGAAAGGTGCCCTGTCCACAGATAACCATCGTGTCGACTTACACAGCAAATTACTGTGCTGGCTGTTATAACTGGCATTAGACGCTCCATCGTTAGGAGAGACATGGTCGGGGGAGGGAAGGAACAAAAGTCATGTTCTGAAACACAACTTCAACTAAGTTGTTTCCTTTTTTGCTGTTTGTCCCGTCATAGTGGACAGGACTGTGTGATAAGGAGCTGGTAACCTGAACAGCAGATAAAAAGATGTCAGACAAGAGTGCATACACACCCACACATACACACACGTGCAAACACATATGCACATACAGCTGCCATATGTTTCAGGAAGCCAGAGACCCTTAAAGATGAGAGGGCCTTCTGAATTATTGATCAGTGATTAGCAAATGCAATAGAAATGTTACCCTTGATGTTAGTTGGCTGAGCTGTGTGTGTGTGCATGTGTGAGCTTGTTAAACTGTTCATTTAAACATTACAGCACGTGTGCACACGTGTACACAGGCTATACATGTAAGCATTCACATGTTTTTTATGTTTTATGCATCACACTTTATGCATTTTATTTAATGCATGTGAGTGTGTTTGCGTGTGTGTGTGTGTGGGAGAGAGAGAGAGAGATGAAAGGCTACAAAGAGAGTGACCACTGCACTTGAAGGGGGATCTTATTCATTATTAAGTCAGCGACAAAACAGGCAGTATGGGAGGCGGGTAACAGTAGGTGATTTCAGGCCTGTATTGATTACTGGCAACCCCTGGGAGCCAAGTGTAGTGTGACGGCTTGAACAAAACCAGCAGAGAACACACACTCACTCACACGCACACACACAAAGAGGCTATGGCCATAGAATAGCCATTGTCATTGCCTTTGAGGCGTATTGTCTTGGCTGTTGTGACGCTCTTTCACCGGGGTGAGTCATTTGGTTAAGGTGGGTGGCAGGTTACCTCAGGAAGTTGATAACAAGCTAATGTAACACACTGTTTTTGTTTGTTGTTAGGTAACTGATTGGAGCCTATTGTTGGCAAAGGAGGAAGGTGGGGGTGTCCAATAGCTGGCTTTCTGACAATTAACTGTAACTTGCAAGTGCCTTTTCAACTGACAAATATGTCCCATCAAAAAACAATGAAAGACGCGCTGCTTGGGCTGCCAGTGATGAAACACAAAGCAGATACTCCTGATGCATGGCTGAGCTACAGACTTTCCCATAGAAAAAGGAATGCATTCCCCTAAAAGTAACATTCAGAGCCCAATGTTTTGTAAGTTTGAGTTTTAAAAAATGTTCAGATAAGACAGTAGAGGCATTTTTCATAAGCAGCATTAATAAACTTTACATTTTGAAGTAAATAAAACTAAAGCTAAAACATTTTGTCAACTATGCCATCAGTTAATCAGCAGAATATTAAACAGCATCACATTTAATCATCCATTTACCAATGATTAATTAAAAGCCTTAGGGTGCTGGAGGTCAGGTTTGTCTAAAACAACATATATATGTACCCAAAATAAATACAAATAGCTCAGCAACAATCAGGTCTATATTAAGCCACAGAAACTTCATATCATGCATATTGACCTGATAATTTGTTTCTTTATTTTGGATATGTTTTATTAGGCAAACCTGACCCCAGCACCCTTGGGCTTAAAAGGTTTAAAAAAAAAAAAAAAAAAAAAAGGAAAATTGAACATGCAATTTAAAGATGTTAGCTTAGCCTATGGGAAAATTCAATAATGTAATTTTTTCAAAAATAAATGCTTATTTGCAGTCTGAACAATAACAAAAGTTATTAATAACTGCTAAATACAACCTTAATGTAACAGTTTGTACCATCAATGCAATGTTTGATTCATTTTATTTAGAAAAGTGATCACTTTCTAACTGGTGTTTAACACAACCAAAGTAATGCCCCAAAAACTGGATTACAACCCTACATGCGCCCCTCTGACTGGGACAGTAACATCTCATTCATGTGCCTTTCTGGAAGATTAGACCTTAATAAAATTTGATCAGCGCGTTTAAATTCAAATTGAATCGTACCCGTAAGTGGATAGGAGCTGACATATGTTTCAGTATCTCCCAGAGAGTGATACATTATTCTGTGGCCAGTATTAAAACATAATGAAATATAAATATCCATTAATCCTCACATTTCATCCAGTCAGTCACCACGCAGCCCAACTCAGCCTCGGCCTGCTGTTAACACGCTGTGATGTCCGTGTGTATTTTGCATGAGGAGAATACAGTTGTGTGTATTACGTGTGCTGTGCCTGCACTCACCATGTGTGTGCGTGTGCGTCTGGTTTTCCTGGCCATGAGAGAGCAGTTCACACTGTGAAAGAGTCATCTTTATTATAATCTGCCAGAAGTAGTGGCAGCTTGGGAAAGGAACTGCCACAGCTAGGTAATCGAAAGCCGCTAGGCTGGGACGACAAGGGGCACTTGTGAGACGTACCAGCACAAGCCATATGGCATACTGGCTTGGCAAAACTGGCAACTCTCCTCTCTATATCCAATTTTTTTTTTTCAAAGAAAAAAAAACAGCAGGAAAAAATACAACATTTTGTTTTTTTTGTTCCAGTTTATGCTGTGGATTGTTGTTCTTATTTTCTGCGTCTTGTAATCCTGTAGAAGTATATCTAAAAGAAATTTTCTCAACCAGGAATGTGCATAAAAGTCACAGCATGCACATGGTCCCCAACATTATTTAAGGATGCAGTTTACTGTAAATAAACAGGAAAGAGGAAGAAAATTATGTGAAACTCGATCACGTTAGTAATAATGACTCTCATTTGACCCCAGCTTATTTGCTATAAACACAAGGGTAATACAAACCAAAATAAATATTAGCATAATGCTGGGGGCAAGAGAGTGCTTTTCCCATAGAGTGATTAAAATATGAGAACAGAAGACAACACAATGTGAAGTCCCATGGTGCAACGGCAGTTAGCGTAGGAAAGCTAATTTCATGATAAATTAAAGAACGAGGTGGTTTCTCTCATGAGATATCATTCCGTTGTATTTATTCTCTGAAAAGGGGTAAAATTAGCCTTATCATATAACATAATTAATAAAACATTAATTTTCTAGTGAATTCTGTTGTTGTATTTTTATCTTTTTTTTTCTATTTTTTCTTTGCTGTAGGTTCATCTCTCTTAAGACATGATTTGCATATTCCACAAACAAAAGAACAATAACTTGTGATTGTAATGAAGGTTAACACCGTCTGAATATGATGAAAACCACACTGAGGAGTCAAGTTATGTCAGGTCACTGGTATGTACTGGAGGTTAGACAATTCCTTTCACTTTAGAATTATTATTATTTGTTGTGTTTGAAAAGTCATTAATAACATTCTTTATGTATTCTTTTATATATAAATCCAAAGATAGAAGCTAGAAAATGTCTTATTATTGTTTTTTCTCACTCTAGTTTGACATAATTAGAGTGAGTGATTTTGGTACACACATACTCATATGTCAGCTTACGACTAAATCTGTTTAATAACTGAGTACTAAAGCACTGCACAATGGTAGTGGCCATGTAGACACCTCTCATTATTTAATCCCCTGCTATTTTATGAATTATGGCTGCTCTGCATTCTGTGCTTAACTGACTCCATCTACCTACCATGTTAGAAATGCAGTGAATGAAAATGGAGTCAATAGATCATGGGGGATACTTAACTGCAGACAGCCATGATTATGAGGTGCGGGAATGTGCCACAAACTTACTCCGGGCCAATATGTATTGCGTACGCTTATAATAAATGTTATCTTTCTGAGGAGAAAAAAGCTGTCAAGTTGATGAAAGACACAGATGAGCATCTATATGGCTGACCAACCATGCATAGATATGCACAAATGCAGTTTTCACTGAGGAGACGAAGGAGAAGGAAAATATACTGCTATATCACGTTTTTCAATGAGCATGAATAATTGTTTTAACCTGTTTAGGTCTTTATTCTTTTAGTAGTGTGTAAGAAAAGGTTAAAAAAATGGTATAAATCCATATATATAAATAAAGTATGTGTGTGTTTGGTTTTTTTTCTGCTAATTCTTGACATGAACTGAAGGTCTCCCTGGGTTTTTTGTTTTGTGTTTTTTTCTCTCCACAGTCCTCAAAACACATGTTGGCTTGGCTTCCAGTCCGAGAAAAAGATGGGTGTGGAAAATGCGTGAAATCGATGATGAGAGAGAGTGCTATCCGTGGCTTAGTTTGGTCTGACATTAAAAAGATAAACAAAGTTTAGACCTTTCTTGGAAATGGTCACATGTACTAGCTTTGATGTGTAACTTGATTCCTGTGGGCCTGAATTATAGTCTTTCTTCAACTGGGATTCTGTGTAAGATGGCTGACACTGTAACCATGCCCAACCAAGTCATGCAATCCTATTTTGTCCTTTAAATGTTATAATGACAGTGCTTAGACAACAACAAGACATCCTCTGCTTCTCCCTGCTCCATTACCTGGACCTGTATCTTAGCTAGTTAGAAGCTGTACTACTTGTTTGTAATGAATATGTCTACTTTGCCCGACGTATCAAATGGCAGTGTTTACATGACGTAGAGAAAACATGAGATGGCGTGGAAACTTAAAACCTGTGTCGAAATATCACCGTTGTCCTTCTCTCTTCTCACCTGGTTTAAAGGATCATTCATGTAACCTCTCTTAACCATTAGGAATCAGCCATCCTCACTGTCTCGAACATCACAGTGGAAAGAAGTGAAAGATAGAGAGAGGGTTGATGCCTTTAAATTCAATAATGTTGTCATCCTAACTTGTAAGAATAGCGGTGTTTTTCTCAAGCACCTTACCATGTCATACAGACGGACATAGTCCCCTTTAATGTTAGTTAGTCCAAAGCTTTCCATCCAGGAAGCCTTTCCTGGAAAAAAAACAAAACAAAACAAAAGCATGCTTTTAATGGTTGCAGTATGTTTTGGTTAGGATTAAAAAAAAAAAATTATGAATCAGGGTAACTTTGGCAGACATCACATGTGTGAGCCACCACTGCACCAAGATTTCCACCCCTCCCTTAACTTTACTGGTCTCACTGCTACACTGGCTGGAGCAGGTGCTGAGAGTACCTAATATTGACGCAGGTGAGTTTACTGTGGAGTTGGTTTACAGCTCTGTGTGTCTCATATCAACACTAGAGAGTATGTTGCCTGCTTGTTTGTGATGCAGTTGGTTATGGCAGAAGTATCTGTTGACCTTGAAATAAGGAGGAAATGGTAGTAAAATTGTCATGTTTTAGACCCAAAAAGTAAAAATGTTTTCAAAGCAGAAGCAGGTCTTTTGTGTCAGATCAATATGATTTCTTTAAGGTTGTTGTTGTTGTCGTCGTTTTTTAACAAGAGACTGAACAAAAACAAATTTAAGTCAGTGAAGATCTTGTTTTGAAGAAGTGTAGTGAAAAATTACACTGAAGACTGGATTGATGCCAAAATGGTTGTTGGACTGGATTGCTTGAGGAAATGCCGCAGGAGAAAGAAGACACATGGACAGGATAAAGACTTGGTGGCCGGTTATTTTATACACCAGAATCATTTTAAGCTAGTTTGATTTAAAATGCCTCTGAAAAGAAAGACAAAACAAAACACAATTTATTTAGATTGAAGCAACTCAGTGTCATGGTAGGCTGAGAAATAAAGTCACAAAGTTTAATAAACAATTATGTTCATGGGCACAAATTGTCAGCTTACATTCATCACAACTTGGATATGTACAATTTGTGTCTATTTGTGTGAATCCATTAGATAAAATCAGCTGTTTCATGAACAGATTAAACTAACATTGAATTAAAATTACAAACTTCTACTTAGTTTTAACAAAGTGAGTCACAAATTATTTTTATGACTTTTTCACAAACTGAGAAGATGTTTTCCTAATCTTAACCAAAGTGACTTTTGTTACCTAAACCTAACTGCAAACTGGACACTGTCCATGAATATCAGTGTTGAAGTCTGATGCTCTGTACACTTGCCACCCATATCGATTTCAACAAAGTATATCAATGCAGTATTTCACTCATATGAAGTAAAACAATTCAAATACTACAGAAAGTCACGCTGTGTCATAAAAGAAAAGAAGTGTCCACGTACAGGACTTCTATAAATCATATGCTGTGATCATAGAGTAAACTTTTTGAAACTATGGTGAATAAATAAACACCAACACCAGTGCCTGTCTTCAGATTACAAAAAGCAGGGTTTCTGGATCATTTTAACTCTAAAAATGCCTGCTAGAAAGTCTCCTTGTATGTCTGTCAAGGTAAAAGTTAAGGAATATATTTAGTTAATTATGTGAAATCACAGCAGCACAGTCTTTCAACTCATTATTTCAAGTTTCTCCACTCTGAATTTGTGTGAAAATAAATAATAAAAACTTAAAGTTGTATCAGTATTGTTAATATGAACCAATACATGTATGTATTATTTCTAACAGTGTGCAATGCAGCATTATAAGTAAGCTAAGTAAGTTAGTAAGTAAATAAGTAAGCTTCAGCCTTATAGGCCCCTTGCTGTATAGGTGATGATTTCATTGGGCAAAGGGTTCAAGAAACTCCCTATGCTATGCTAATTATCTTTTTTTCCCCTTCCCTTTCTTTTTTTTCTAAGTGATGATCACCACACACAGAGGTGGTATAAAATAATTAGTAATGAGTAACCCAGAATTAGATGAAACCACTGAAACATAACCACAGGAACATAAAGCCATGCACTTAATTAAATTAACTCTGATCCCCGTTTACCTTGACCATAGCATGTTAATATTAAAGAATATATCATTAATTAACATAGGTCATATGCATACTATATTATTATGCCGCAGGGCATGATAGGAGTCCCATGGTGATGAATTAAGGCAGTTTCCCTATCTCTCTAGGCAGCCAAGTGTAAAGCAGGAAAGGTTTGTGTGCACCCAGATGAGCCATATAGGCCATTAACAGAATAATCATGTGACTGGGAAAAAGAACAATGAAGTGACTGTTTGGTTAAGCTACACTCTGACTAAATGCAATTTCAAAATTTCGCTGCTAGCATATTTTAAACTGTGCGAGGAAACGTTTGTGTAGCAAGTAACTGTAACTGCACATGTAGATTGAGTAATCCTACTATTCATTTTAAAAGTGCAAAAATACATTAACCTTTTGAGGGGACAAATCAACATGTTTTTATTAAGACATTACCAACCAACCTATTATCCCAATGACAAAGTTACAAATGCTGAAGGAAGTTCTTCTACATCCACAAATAACTGCTCTTTTGTGGCTTGTTTGCCCCCTGAATATGCTACTAGCACTGTAACAAGGGACCCACTTTCCTGTTCTCTGGTACTCAGGCCCCAGGCCAGCCCTCGAGGAGCCCTACTTCCAACATCAGGAGATAAATACATTGTTCCCTGTAGTATTATTTCTGCCTGAATACCGAACAAATACAAAATGGTCTGCACTCCACTGATGAAAGTAACTTTTAAAGAGAGTGAAGACTAGAAAATGTTGACCCCTTACAAAGCAAACAATTAAGGACCTTAAACATCTAAAGTCCTATTAAAATTATATTAACTTAATATATCAATCAGTTCAGTTATAATTTTCAATAAAATTGCATTTAATCATTCATTTATATTCATGCACTCAACACTTCAGAGACGAACAGCTGGATTATCAACATTCATCTTTAAATGTTTCATGACTAAACAGTGAAATACTAATAGTAAGTTCTTTTATGAGGGCCACTCATATCTTAAGACCTTCAAATATGTAATGCTGATGGAAAAACAAAAAATATGTGATTTTTTTCTGGCCTCAACAGTCCACACTGCAGCTGCGGAGCAGCAATGTTATCTTTTTAATGAAATGAGTGTTTGTTTGGGTAAAACCCACAATATAGCTAAAACAGTTTACAGAGGGTGAACTACAGTAATTAACCACCAAAACTTTGTTTCTGAAGCTTAATGATGCACTGATCTATCACCCAAATACAGTTTTATCACAGTCTCTTTATAATTCTGTTTATTTCCGTCTAAAAGCAGCTGCTCCAATGATTTCTTTACCCAGTTAAACTCAGAGAAGCGGATAACATGTCCCAATGGAACCACTTTTCTTTGTCTTCTCCCTAATTTGAACTGAAAGAAGGAATGCTTGTTGCTTCTGTATTTGCACCCATCCTGCATTGTGAGTATTTGCATTTTTGTAACAACAAAGCCTGTCGATGTCAGATCACTCATCACTGGATGTTGTTTGCCGATGTAATGAACAAGCCTCTGAAGCTCTGAAATAAGAATCAAATTCCCATTTAGGGAGAGTCTAATTTAACTCATGGAGAGCTGTTGTAGATTGTTTGGCTGCCCTCAAAGAGCAAGCATGTCAGCCTATCTGATTGTATACAGTGTCTACTGTGATATTTGATCATGGACTAGAGAAACAAAGTTCTTTGTTCTGTGGAAAGCTCACAGTCATTCAGTTTAAAAAAGTAAACATTGAATGTAAATTGTTGCCATAGGCTAAATAAATATAAAGCACTATTTAAAGGAATGTTTAAGGTATATCCAGTCAGAGCTTAGCAGTAGCTAAAGAATCTAGAATCTCCTAAGAATATTACAATAATCTAATAGTCTTCTATATATATATATAAGTTTTGCCTTCACAGGGGTTTGAATCCAACTGTTGAGGTAGAGGAACTATTTATCTGTTGTTCCCTACATGAAAATGAGACAAATTGATGGAGGAATTGCTCAGGAGCTCCCTGAAAGATGTCAAATTTGTCCCTTGACATGTGCTGAATCTGCATCTCATCAGGCCCAAAGAGCTTCTGAATCCAGTGAGCTGTCCCTTTGGTCATGTGAAGGCTGTTGTTAATAAGTGCATGGACATGTTTACAGGAGACAGATTTGGCATGGAGCATTGTCTTATTGGGATCTGTAAAGATCCTGTGGTGTCACTTAACGGGTTTTCAGGAAGCCAATCATTTTCTCTGCTTCTCTCTGCAATGTTTGAATTCAATAGTGAGCACTTCAAACTTCTTCCATAATCACTCATAGTTAAGGGAGCTAAATTGCACTTTCATGTAACAAGAGCTCTTTTACTCACTTCCTTCAACTTTGATCTTATCAGTCATCCTTCATAAATAGAAGATAGATAGATAAATTGAAAAAATAAATAGATAGATAGATGTGTAGATGAAGAGATAGTTGTGTCTGACACTGTGGGACACTAAAGCAACAGACATTTAACAAGAATAAGAGGCAAGCACACCTGTAACTATCAGCACAGAACGGGCTTAAAAGTTGAGAGTTTGCTTTAGCACAGCCTTGTACACTGTCAGCCGCTGACAGTTTCAAGCTAGCAAGCTAGCAAACAATGCAAAAAAAAGAAGCTAACTTTAATTACCATTTTGAAAATTCTTAACTCATTCCTCACCCAAGTCAAACATTATTATTGTTATTATTATTATTAGTAGTAGTAGTAGTAGTAGTAGTAGTAGTAGTAGTAGTAGTAGTAGTAGGAGTAGTAGTAGTAGTAGTAGTAGTAGTAGTGGTAGTAGTAGTAGGAGTAGTAGTAATAGCAGCAGTATTAGTAGTAAGAGTAGTGGTAGTATTAGTAAGGAAGCATAGATCTGCCTAGTCTTTTTTCGATCCAGAGTTGTTGCTTTTCTTTTGTTTTGTTTGTATGTTTTGGTTTTGTCTGCTTTTTAATGAAAGACACTGTTTTATAAAATCATAGCAGGGTATTTCAACATACAATGGATGTTTCTGGACAGAAACTCTAAGTTTTGATATGTTTATGGTTGAATTGGTATTTAATTTTTGGGAATACTGAAACTGGAAAGGTTATAGGAGATATGATCATATAATCAGTCTGTGTTGATTATAATAGCACACCTACTTTCAGATTTGTTACTCAGCTGCCATCATGGGCATGAGTTCTTTTTTTCTCAAAAGCAAGCAAAATTTTCACTATCAGGTGTGACCAAATACCTTAAAATAAATTTTCTCTCTCTGTCCGTCAGCCAGGTGGCTCCACTCATCTGGCTCGATAAATTCAATGATAGCGTTCCAAACACCTTGCTTATGTTGTTGTGATCGGAGGTGCCAGCTGCACATAGTGATAGTGTTTGCTTTGAGAGTCAGAAAATAACACATTAACATGACTTTTAAGAAGAAGTATGGTGATTAAAACACACGTGGATGCCTTAAGTTAATCTCTTTTGAATTCCAAAGAGTTAATGATCACTTTCACAGTTGGTGGGACTTGCCACTTACATAAATCTTTTTGATGTTTTGTGTGAAACCTGTTTGACTTCTCTTAGGTTTCAATAGAAACAGTATCAACACACCAGGAGTCAGGCGTCAGGCCCAATCAATATAAACAACAATCTGAATTAACTTGCGCTGGCTGATCGCTTTGCTACATTTCATCATGTCTTCCAGGTGTCTAGAAGGAAGAGAACAGCCTTTTTTTTCTTTTTTCTTTTTTTGTCTCTCTTTCTTTTTTTGTAGAGCATACTTTTACTTTAACCAGCCTCTTTATCTCAATAATGGAGACAGTCTACCTGAAATCACAAAGCATAAATAACACAGATGTCCTAAAACCATGGAAATATATTACATTACTTATAACCCCACATTTTATAAAACCAATCTCTCCACTGATGTTCATGCTGTGATCTCTGCTTTAGACAAGACTCTCCACTACTGTACATACCATAGCAGTCCTTAATAAGTCTGTCTGAGCCAATCCTGATAAAGATGATCCTTTATATTCCTCCCTTTCCCATTTATTCCCTGAGCAGCTGTAGAGGAAAATGCTATAAACTCCAAGCAAATGCACCAATTGCATTTTGAAAGTGATAAATATTTCAGAGGCGCTGAGAACATATTTAAACTACATTCAAGTCTTCTCCCTCTTGTGAGATTAGCATCCTCCTCTCACCTTTTAGAGAGAATCAATGACTCTTGTTATCCCACTCGCTACAGCATTCTTTGGGTGTTGAATTGTATAAAATGAAATGTGTGTGTGTGTGTGTGAAGGAGTGTGTGTGTGTCTGTAATGAATGCCCAAGATGTGGCACGCTGTGAACACCATTAATCTACATGTTCTGGAAATATAACCAATTGTCAGACAGACGCTCAGAGATATTCCATCACCTATCCAATTGGCTTTTACCAAGCTCTACAATTCATTTGCGGTGTAATGCACCCAATAAAAATGTAGTCTGACTGCTTTATTGATTGTGAAATAGCTTAATCTTTTCATAGACAAAGAGATGTATACCACCAGTTTTGGCCCAGCAACATTGCTTTATTCCCATCTGAAATATTGCTGCTCACAGTGGTGCATTTCTTTTTATTATTCTGGCTCTTTATGTTGTTCTGTAAGGTTTTCGCATCATATTTAGATGGTTTGTACTCAAACTCATTGGTAAAACACAGTATATAAGAACAAATCACAAATGCTCAACAAATTTTAAATTGCTTAGGTTCTTCATTCAGTCTTATTTCTAGGCCAGTATAAGAATACATACAAAACATAAACATGCAAAACTCCTGTCATAACAGATGAAATATATGTAGATGATGCATACTGGATTGTTGGGTCATTTCATTAAAAAAAAAGAGACAGAGAGAGAGAGAAAGCGGTTGATTTTTGTTATGGGTTTTTTCCAAGACTGAATTTGGCTGATGTGCTCTAAGACTATACCTATGTGCTCAGATGTAAAATATAGCATAGTGTGATCTGTTTTTCCTGTGAAATTCAACATTTCAACATTAAATACAAGCTAACATGGCTGTATGACAGCCTGCAAAAATATTTCAACAACAGAGGTACCTTTTCTTTGTTCTTTAACGTTCTCCATTTAATCTCTCACTCTTTATTCGCTCTCCCCTTTTCACACTTCCCCACCTCTCTTTCTCACTCCGTCACTCTGCCTACAGTATGTGTGTATCATTAGCTCCTTTTCTGCATTATCTGCAGCCATCTAGTGTTGGCTTTGCGCCCTAGAAATTATGCTGCCTCTCTCACTTTTCATTCCCTCGCAGCACAGATACAGAAGGGCCATGTGCCGTTTCAGTTTAAAGCTCTGCTGGAAATTAAAGCTGATTGATTCAAGAATGTTGAGTAATTTTCAAAGGAAATGCTCCTTGTTTTTTTGCCTCAAAAAATTTGCCTTTGCATTAATAATTTACACATTAAATTCTCAAAAAGGTTTTAAAAGGTGTAATACAGACAGAAAGATCAGGCGGTAAACAGTCTCAGTAATGCTTCTTAGCAGTAAAAGTTATGAAAATGTCATGTTAAACATTATTTTGAAACAAAGTGTCTGTCTGAGTGCGTGTAAAAGGTCAGAGAGGTAGAGAGCAAAAAGTAGAAAGTCAGTCAGACAAACCTGACAGACTGAGAGCACAACCTGACATTCAAGGCAAACATTACATTCACTGATATTTGTGCTGTTCTCTCCCCAGCTGGGACAGACAGTCAGTAATAACTGTGAACACCTGGGCAGCCTCCAGGCTCTACACCCCAGCCCCTGGGGCTCTTCACCTGGGACAGGAGGCCCTGCACAGCTTCCCTTCTCGCTCGAGAGCTGCCTGGAGCGGGCAGATTATCGCTCGTCGCCCAGGAGGGACATGAGGCCTGGAATTCTGTCAGACTCTTTTACATTAATCATCAGGACAGAGTGACAGTGCACTGAGAATACAGATACATATCACCAATGTACCACAAAGCCCTCCCACAGTATCAAAAAAGTCAACTTTTCCAAAGTTGCAGTTAAAATAAGGTAACTTTAGCTATTTATTCCAACACCTTTTCTTATTTCTTTAACTTACTGGGTTAAATACGGGCAGGCGTACAGAAACATAACACTCAACTGTAATAATACAAGCACACAAATATGCAAACCTAACATTCTTTCAATAATCCAGTAAGTTGTCGATCAACTCTTTATTGTCTGTCATCACACTCAAGTTGCATGTGAAGATTTAGCAACACACAAATTGATGTGCACAGCTTTGTGGTTATTTCAACAAATATCAATAACAGAGTGTCTTTGTAAAGCCTCTATTCAGGGAACTGCGAGTGTGCGTGTGTGCAGTGAAGATTTAGGCCAAAAGAAGTTGACAGGGGAGATGCATTCCTTCTTAACACCAAAGAAAGAAAAAAAAAATCAATAGCACTTCACAGTCAGTCGTACCGTAGCTTTTAGCGTTTCAGACTTCTTTGAGCTTCACTCTTGACACACTTTACTCAGGTATCTGCGTGGGAAACGAACAAGGACAAAAAAATCAAAACAATGTTTAACTGTCAAGATCACACAGACAAGGCCGCAACAGATCCAAAAGGTGTCTGGGCTGTTTTAAACAAGCTATAGAAGGAGATGATAGTTTAAGAATCAGCTGCTGATGTCATCGCAAGGTAACATACATTAGTTGTCTGTCTCAGAGCCATTTATTAGTCCAATTTACAACTCATGAATATCTTGCTTTTCAAATTTTTGCCAAACGAGGGTAGCAGAGAATCATAATGAACTGATATATTTGGGTAAAAAATTCATGCACACAGAAAATCTTCTAGACCAACTTGCTTGCCCATATTGACACACAGCATTCATGGCCAAATGAAAAACTAATTAAATGAAAACATGTGCTAAGCTCACTGGTGTATAGGCTTCTACTGTACACACAGGGGTCTGTTAGACATTTGTAACATAATTCTGTTATGTTTCAATTACTAGACGCACCTTTGGAGTCCACAGGAAGGTTAAGCAAATATGACACAGTGTATACTCAGGCTGAAGGTGGACACATTTCCAACATTAGTGCTCCTATCTGCCTATTTAATTAAGTTTAGGCCCAGACTAAATACGAGCCTGGGCTTGTTTATGAGGGACCTGGTGGGCTGTAGCCCCTAAGCTTTAAGGTCACTCAGGAGTTATTTTCACTAACAGTCAACTTCATCACAGTTATACACCCACATATAACTTGCTGTTTTACCTTATTATCAGAGCCTCAGATGTTAACTTTGCTCAAATTTTTCTCTGAACTAACTATAAGGAATCAACTTATAGTTAACTGATTTTTTTGTTCAAAAAAGTAAAACTAAAATCTAAAGATGTAATAAATGCATTTATTAAAATACAGTCTGCTTTTGATTAGTAAACAGTACAGGATCAATTCAAATTATTTCTACTTGGCCAAATGTGCTTTTTTTATCTGACATTTTAGCTTAATTTCAAGCATTTTCTGGGCAAATTAAATTGTGGCAGAAATGCAAAAGTGTCCCATTAAATCATTGTTTGCTTAATTCCTACTCAGATGTGCCTGCCTTTAAAATTCCAAATGCACAGCCATAGTCAGTCTTGAAATATTGTTACTGTTTTAAATAATAGATGATATGTCCGGCTAAGGATGTTGTGTGTTTACATGAGCTGCACATTCTATGTTTGGATAGCTTTTGACCCTTTAACAGGAAAAAGGAAATGAGGGACCACCAGCGTTTCATGACATGATCTTAGGGGTGACAGATATCAGAGATAGAAGGAGACTGTAGCTTCCAGACATGACGTACTACTGTATGTGTGTTAACTGAGTTTAAATGACTTTTATGAGGTGTATGGTTTTATCAGATATATCACCAATTAGTAGCCCAATATGTGTAAAAGAAACAGATTTAGTCTATGGCAAGCATAGTTTCTGCCTCTGAAGTTACTAAGACAACAATCCTTTTTGTAGTTGTTTTTTTTTTATTTTAAATGTCTTCAAAAACCTCATTGTAATTTGCCTGTCTTCATACAGACTCAAACAATCGTGAGCAATTAGCTAGTTTACTTTAAGCTTGGATAAATTTAACACAGAGATGCTCAATAAAAGAGGCACCTGAATTTTAAAGTTTCAGTTTAAAATTCTAGTTGTAATTTTAAATTCTACCCCTCTGCCTCATAATGTCTCGCTTTTATATCACAAAATAAGTGTTTAGATTGAGAGTTGAAAAAAGGGTTTCTTTACGCAATGTTGCTGAGAATCAAAAAGACTTACCTACTCAGTAAAAATTTAATAAACCTCAAGCATTCAAGCATATTTCTGCAGTAGCAACCCTATAAAATGGCAGTATCAAAATCCAGGCTTGTCATTTTAAGCATAAGGGAAATACTCTGATATAATATTCTGATATCCATTCTGTGCAGTCTAATTCTTTGCCCTCAGCTTCCCTTCCACTGCAGAGCTTGTGTTTCCCCCATCCCAAGCTAGAGAGGGGAGATAAATGTGATTTAAATTAATAGCCGCTACTAAATAACTTCTCGGCTGGTAAACGATGCATTCATCAGATACAGACAGCCAATATCCTGTGATTCATGGCACTCCTTACCACGTGAAGGATGCCAACAAAAATTGTTATTACTTTTTAATAAAGTGTACCAGTCACTAATCCTCTCATTTATCAGTGGGAGGCAGTTGGTATGGAGCGAGCTGGTGTGAAACGGTGTGCCTGGCTGCTCTGATGAAGAGGAATGGGAAGAGCATTTTAGAATAAAGATGTAGGTAATATAGAGGGGCTTCTTTATAAAGCATCCTTCAAGACAGCAGCACTCACAAGTGAATGGTCAGAAGAAAAAAATAGCATAACTAAACACTTAAAAAAAAGGTCAATATTGAATGTTTTTCTTGGTAATACTGGTGCAGGCAGTTTGACGTGCACATGCTTAGGAACCTCATGCCAAATAATATGGGTTAAGAGATAAGATAGCAATGATAAAAGCTATAGTTTTTCACTTAGAAGATAAGTTTGTGAATATGTGGTTGTGCTTGCTGTTGTGTCATGTAGCAGTCTTGAAAACTTGGTCAGTGTGGTGAAATGGTCTCAGTTTGCTCAGGTTTAGGCACAGAAACTGCTTAGTTAGATTTGGGAAAAGATTTTTGATTTTTGGGTTTACTTTTGTTGCCATATGTTAACTGTTATGAAAAGGCAAATAAAAGGAAACACACCATAGAATTACAGATTTATCTCGGTTTGAACATTTTTGAAATCATTTTGGGCAATCTAACTACACAACTTGAGAAATGTGCAACAGAGAATAATCATTTCCAGACATTTTAATCTGGAAGTGTTACATACTGTGAGTTTGAATTGCCTTCTCATACACAGAGGATTCACAGGAAATAACACTTACACAAAATTAAATATTAACGTCAGTAAATACAGTAAATCTCACTGTTTACTGTTCACTCTCTTATAACAGTAAGGGGCAATTGTTGACTTTCTACTTTCTACTACAGTTTTAATTTGTTTCATTGCTCTGTAAACAGGTGTGCCCGTTGCCTTTTAGTTATATTTCTGACAGAACGGTTGCTCAAGGAGTGGTTGCTGTCATAGTGAACCATACCTACTGGTGTCACCAATAACTACTCTACCAGGACTGAAATTTGAAGAATTGAGTTTTCTTTCTAGTTTTAAAAAAACTGAAAAAGAGGAAACAGTGGTTTGTAATTCAATATTCTCACCAACCCAGCTGTTCCAGATCTTCTGTGTTCAGGCAATTATCTATGTTGCACAAGCCTCACACAGAGAGACTCTTTCCTTTGAACATCAGGATTGTGAACTCTGACCTCTATACATCTTTGGCCTATTCTAGAATTGTTTTTAAATTTTTCCTTAAGCCTATTGCATTTAATTACATCAGAAAATTCTGACATACTGTATGGATGTTGAGCATTTTTGTACATATAATCATAATTGTTTCTATTTAATTTTTATCACACCATTTGCCTGACTTTGTCAAGTCAGCTTTCAGCCTTAAAGCACTGACTATATGGTAAAGCCAGTGCCAGAATGTTTCCAAGGATTATGTCCACTGTGTTTGCAGCATAAAATGAAAGCACCACCCACTACCTCAGGATAAAGCCATCACTGTGAGGTACAGTGATTAAAGACTGTGTCTCGACCTTGTATCCTTGACTGAGATAAACCTTCCAAAATTCCTAAAACAAACAAGCCTCGGCTCTGTTAATTTAGGCTTCCAGCAGAAGCACTGAGGCTGTTGAAGCAGCCATAGATGATTCCCCTTGTGTATGGGCCAATGTTAAGCCTCAAGAACAGGTAACAGTCAATCCATTAACCTTAGCTTTTAGTGGTTGCTTCATGTCACTACCTCTGAGTCTTGCACACACATACAAATGCACACACTGCCGTGTGGACACACACACACACACACACACCATCCCCTGCCTTGATACATTTTTTTAATAGTTGCTAGGCAAAGACTTGAAAAGGTCAGTGCAGCTCCTCTTGACATTGACTCTGCCATTGTAATAATAAGCTTTTTTCCTTTTCTTTCCTCTAACATCAACAATACCCTATCACTGAGCCTGAAGCCATCCATCCACCTCCCATATGTTGGCTCGCTATGAAGGCACACACATAACACACAGACACACATAACCCACACACACCAAAATGCAAACATCAGAAGCATGTGAACGCACACACTTGAGAAATTTAATATAGAATGGAAACATAGACACAAAAATGGACACAAAAACAGACATATAGAAACACACCACGCACACACGCATGGACACACATGCACACACGCACACATGCACACACATCATCTCCCCTGCCTAAGTGGGTGTCAGCAGCCATTCTCAGCTAGGTAATATGAAAGGGCTTCCAAAGGCAGGGGTCATGTTAAATTGTAACGCAAATGTTATTCCTCAATTATCCTTCTGGGGGAAATGTCAACCGCTTCAGGGGGAATCGGACTGGGCCGAAAGAGTGCGTGTGTCTCTATGTGTGCGCTGCCTCGGGCCAAAGAGTCAAGGAAGTATTCACACTTCTACTGCCAACTCTAGTCCCTCACATATCTGCTAAATAAGTTTACTCATGACTGGGTTGAGGAAGTCCATGGAAAAATTCAGCGTTAAATATTTATCAAGAGAAATAACTTAGTAACAGTCGGTAAAGAGATATTTAAATGCTTTTTGCACAGTAAAAAAATCTTAATTATATTACGGCTTAGATTATTACAGTGATGGTTATCTCATCATTTAACTCCATACCTTCCCTCCAAACCTATTTGTCTTCTATATAGAATAAAACGCACAGATTTTCAAAGTCTATCTAAATATCTGCTAAAATCAAATATCAGTAAGTAAAGCATATTTCCTCCTGCTGCTTATTAACATTTTTAAACACAGCAATGGGAACCAGGTCAGCATTTCCTCTGTTGTTATTTTCAGCAGAATCCCCCATCCCATGAATTCTTGCGGTGGCTGCCCAGTTGGGACCTGGGGAGTTTCTCAAGTGAGTTTAATGAAAAACTCTGCTGTGATTGGCAGCTGAATGCCTAAGCTAACAAAGGCTCGCCTCAATGAGGGGTCAGAAGTGAAAATAGCATTGGCCTTTGCCAGTGGCCTCCCCTGCCTGGCTCACTGGATATTACAAGTTACCAAATTTATATTTGCAATAACAAATTGACTCCAATTGGTCTAAGTGGGGATCAGGACCTGGCTGGAAATTTGCAGCGAGGCTAGGAAATCGTTTTGCGGACCTTTGTAGAAGCAAGGGGTCACTGACTGAAGCCTGAGGGGACACAAGGACAGGGGAAAGGACAAAGAAAAATACACATTAGGATATGTGCTTGTCTCCATCACATACACACACTCATTCAAGTATATAAGCTTTTACACACATGCCTATTTTCTTACGTCCTGCACACACAAGGACACACATGCGTGCAAAGACATTTCATCTGTCTTAAATATACTGTATCCGGCAGTTAATCCATACCATCAATACAGCCATTTCCAAACCCAGATTCTGTTATGAACAGTCATGACTTTAAAGTGAACAGTTTATGAAATCCCATTCACACTCTCCATCAAGTGAACAAATAGATGTGATATCAGGCTTTTCATACAAAGCCATATCTCACTGAGTACACAGAGTTGCACTGAACAGAGTCCACAATGAGACCGAGTCAAAAAGACTTGAAAAGGACTCAGGAATCATAATTGGAAGACTGCTGTTCTTTATAACACTCTGTAACTAATAGCTGGATAATAGTAATTATGATCTTCCTGCTGTCTGAAACCAGACTTCTGTCAGGGACTGATTGTTCTCAGCCCCTTTCCGAGCCCCTCTCTTTTATTCTGTCTTTCACGTCATTTCTCTTATCACTCTCTTCTATTGTAAGCACTGTCGGTTCGTCCCCATGGCTACGGCCGATGGTATCGTGTTATCAATGTAATAAAACTAAAGTGCCGGGCAGGAAATTGAAAGTGTATTCGTACAGGAAATAACAGTGCTCTGTCATAATCTACAGTCGAAAACATGTGTTCATCCACGTATTGTCTCCTTATCTGATTGTGCAGAAAACGTTGTGGTCAGCCATCTTTTTTCCGTCTTCCATTTTCCTCTTCTATTGTTTATCTTCCTTTCTCTCTGATACATTATGGCCAATCAAGGCTCATTATTGCAGTCCT
Source organism: Acanthurus lineatus (assembly GCA_029814665.1). Lineage (NCBI taxonomy): Eukaryota > Metazoa > Chordata > Actinopteri > Acanthuriformes > Acanthuridae > Acanthurus > Acanthurus lineatus. Next base: position 19,928,172 of record JAPZDV010000025.1, read on the forward strand.
TATTGCCCCTCTTACATCAGCTCTTAGACACTGTTAACAATGTCCTCTGTGTGGACATAATACATGCATGCTAACCTCTGAAATAAAATTCACACTGTATTATTGTGAAAGTCAAACATTTTTTACCAAAGTATAAAAAAACAGCTTCACTTCAGGACAAATTGAGACTTATGATCATTAGATATTTAAAAAAAAGCTGCTATATTGATTGATCATGTTGTAACTACCCTGAGTAAATCAACAACTAGAATAAAAAAGAACAATTGATTTCCTTAAATTGTGTGCCAATTGCCACTTGAGTACAGGAGCAGTAACACATAATGATATGATACTGTGTAACAGAAAAATAGCTGCAAAATAACATACAACAAAACAAACAGAAAAAACAAACATTTTGAAATGATAAAAATAACTGTTTTGTTTTTCAGAGACAGCTGTTCAAAACCTGTTTCTGTTCATCTGTGTTCCTCCACATAACTGGCAGGCAAGAGAGAGCAATAATGAGAGAGAGAGGTAGCTGACACAAGGCCGCCCTCTGTCTGAAGTAATAGAAAACGCCCTCTACTGTACATGCTGTACTCAGACAGCCTTCATACTGACAGTGTGCTTGTGTGTGAGTGAGCCGCTATAACAGCATAGCAGGCAAAGTGAGACTTTCAGTGAGTGGGTGGGCTGCCATCGGCACAAAGGGGGATCCAGAGTTGATGAGCACATAATCACTAATATGATTTACAAATGAATATGAAGCTAATCAGGGAGCAAGACACAAAGCCAGAGGGTGGTTTGACACTCCCAATATGCAACACGTTCTAAAGACTGTGAGCCAAATAGATGCTTTAATTACTGATCAAAAGAATCAATACAGCCTCACTACCACCATTAAAAAAGTTATATGCATGATAAAAACACAACAAAAATAATATAAATCAGAAAAACAATTAAAGATATAAAAATGAAAAGAAATAAAGAAGCAAAAGAACCCTGGGAACCTAAAATCACAATAACCTGCTTTATTGCTTTTCATATATTGTCCGTCTTCTCCATAGTGAGTAGATTAATCACTTTCCTCCATCCTTTGTCCTCCAACAGTGATATGTTGGCTCTTTAATTGGCTAACGCAGCACAGTGTTAGTAGTACAGTAACTAAAGTGGCATAAAAACATATAGCATTTGCATTAAATGAATTAAAAGCTACTCTCTGAGTTATATTTAAGCAAAAGATTGACTGGAGCAACATATATGAATTTTTCTCTCTTACACATGCATATTCTTTTTATAATTCTCACACTCTCCATTACACACATTGTCTCCCTGTCTTCTCTCTCTCTCAAACGTACTTGCATGTGTCTGTGTGTGTGTGTGTGTGTGTGTGTGTGTCGGCCCAAGGCGCAGCTCTACCCCTCTTAGTTCTAATTGATGTAAATGGAAAGAGTGGAGAAGGCTTGGCGAGGGCTGACCTTGTTATATCAGGGGCGGCTCACCCCAATTAATCACTAGATCCTTGCCTAGATGCTTCAAGCTAATAAACAGCACTCTGAATCTAAAAGTCCCTGCAGTTGTACAGCCACTCCAATGATTGCAGTACCTGCTGCAGATTAAAGCCCACTGTGAATAGAGCGAGGGCAAGTAGCACTTCTAACTATATGGGTGGGGGGAGCTGCAAGATGAGTTAGTTAAAGGCAGATGAGAAGCCAATGGAGCCCACTGGTTTTTTTCCTTCTTATTTTTTTTATTTTTTTTTTTTTACCATTTAAGCATTTCACTGTAAATTGCATGTCAAATTACCCTTGCAGTGAAATACCCTTAATGAGTCCCTCTTTTCTTGTGTAAATAGTCATTTTCCAACCATTCCTTACCCTGTAATACTTAACTGGGGATTTTAGGGATTATGAGAACAAAATTATTTCACACATTTTAAAAGGATTATTTGAACAATGTGGGACATGTCAGTCTCCTCGACGACATACAAAGGCCTCTCTGTGATTTTACCATTTGAAAAACACTACCAAAGCACCAGACAATTGAACGTGGTGAATAGAGCACATGACATTAGGGACTAGAATGGGTTCATATCATAATTACATTCAATATGGCATGTCCTGTCGTGACATTTAAAAGGGAGGCAACAATGTGGCATTAAGTTGTGGAACACAACACAAATCCCTCTGTGTATTATGTACAGTATGTGTCTGGGTGCAGCTGCTAACCCTGCTTTAATAATTTCTTGGAATATTTTAAAGGTTAATATTTGTGATTGCTGAACGTCGTGGCAGCTGCTGTTTTGACTGAGCAATGCAAATTTGATGTGCGCTTGGATTTATTCCACCTCTCCAAGCCTTTATTTTACTCTTACACAACCACTTCATATGATGGAAAAAAAAGAAAAGCAAATTATCTATAAAAGCTATTTAAAGGAGCAAACCCTCACGGGATTTTTTTCTGTATCATTGGTGTTTGTTTGTGAATCGTCTTCATTCATTATGGGAATTGATTACACTGTCGGAGGGAGTGGGCCTTGATGGCTTTCACAGCTGGACCCCTGAGTAAAGGACAGTACAGTGTGTGTTTTATATGGCTTTTACTGGGGTATCTTTGACTCAAATTATGAAGAAAAGAGAGGGGGAGACAAAAAAAGAGTAAGGCAGATACAGGTTGAAATAGGTATCCAGTAAGTAAGGGCAGAAAGTGAGAGCAAGAGGGGATGTAAACAAGGGATTGTATGTAATATGAAAGCAGATGGGAAGTGAAAGAGAGAGTCAACATCCTGGCCAGCATCCCAGGATACACCAGCTGTTGCTGTAACTTCACCCCACACACCCCATCTCTACTCCACCCCATATTTTTTACTGCCTTCTTTTTTTTCTAACTCTTTAGGCTTGCAGAAGTGAGAGGTGTTGACAACCTCCTCCTTTTTTAAGTATCTGATGATTTCACCTCGTAAAGGCAGGAGTCCATCGACACTTTTAACAATAATAGAGTATTTTATTTAACATACACTCGGTTGTTGCCATCATACACTGTCCTTTGCTGTGACATTTTACATTTTGACAGGCTGTTCTATGACAGGAGGAACAAATTGGTGATAAAGGCCAGCTCTGTTAGAGCTCAGCCTTGACAAGCAGGAGGCAGCTCCAGAGTGGACACAACCTGCTGCAGTAAACAGATGAAGCTGCAGTAACCCTTAACCTCATCACGTGTCCTTTGTGCCCAAGTCACCAAGCAATACAAAGCTTTTGCTTAAAGAAACTTGGGTCCTGAGAAAAGTTTTGAGTCTCAGTTAGGTTTTTTTTAATTAATATCTATGGTATTTTTACTCATATATGAGATTATTTGTTCATAGTGTCAGTTTAGTGTCAGTTTTCAATGTGTTGTGACTAGACTGCATCAGTATCTGTAATCTGAACAAGATCACTATTTTTGACATTTATCTAATCATCTCTTTTTTGTATTTCTTTTATCACAGTATAGTATGAATGTAGTTTTTTTTGTTCTTCTCCATATAAGACAGTTAACTTTTGACTCAGTACTTTACTTTTTTTTAATATCTTGCTAATCTTTTTAGAGGTAAATCAAACAAACAAAAAATAAACATTTATGAAGAATTTCAAATTGTCCTGGTTAATATTAGAGGTGAGTTGTCAGCAAAACGTTTTTATTTTCTTTTTTATTTCTAGTTTATTTCTGACATGGTAAACATCGATTAAACTACAAAAATATACACATACATGCTCAACAGCTCTGTTTCTTAATTAGCCAAATAACACCTTTATTTACCATCATTAAAACAGGAAATTGAATTTGCATTGATCAATTCTTTTAATTCGTGTATA
>JAPZDV010000025.1:19932074-19965333 GCA_029814665.1 Acanthurus lineatus
AATTCATGTATACAAGACAACAAAAAACAGAAAAGAGGGATCAAATTAAAAGCAAGTAGTCAAACATAAGGAAACCAAAGAAGTGCTTCACATTATTAATGAACAGCCTTAAATGAAGTGTATCGCAACCATTTGCATGCTGCACGTGTGTGTATGTGTGTGTCTGAACAGGTAGAGGTGGGTACAAAAGGTTTATGCTTGGAACAAACAGTGACGTGTGTGCAGCACCTTTCCTTGCTCTCTCTCTCTCTCTCTCTCTCTCTCTCTCTCTCTCTCTCTCCCTCTCTCTCCATGCTGTGTGTCACATCAAAGTCTGAGGCCTGTTGGTTTGACTTACACCTCATCCAATTAGTCAGCAGTGTCTCAGCGACCCTGAAGAATAGCCGACTCTTTTCAAGGCTCCACCGTCACTTGATCCCAGGTAACCCAATCCCCATGAACGCACACACACACACTCATATATATATAAACACACACACGCATAAAAACACCTGATACCTGGGACTCTTGGTGTAACGATAAAACTAGGCAGGGAAAGGGAGTGGGCACAGACGTCAACAGCATTAGCAAAACAAAAAAACACAGGAGGAGGGGAGAGAGGGGAGCCAGGTACAAAATTGAAGGCTCACAATACAGCGGGCATTGTAACAAAATGAATTTGTCGGTCTATTGTCTGTAACAAAAGAGCTAATTGAAGCCGGGCCTCTGGTCTCTTGTCTGTTGCTCTTTTTGGCATGTTAAGTATGCTGTAAGATATGCTGATTCTCACTCGGACTGAATTATTTAGGTGGGCAAGAAGCCGCAACTGAACAAGTAGGAACAAAAGAGCAGAGGATGTGCTGTGTGCACTGCACAGGTGTGTGTCCACGGGAGAGGGGCAAGGCTGCAACGTGTTGAACACGGTTTGATGTGTAACGGTCAGAATGAAAATCTAAAATACTGCATGCTGTCTGCCAAACTGTACAAAAATCTTTGGACAGGAAATCATTTTTACACTGCAAACCACCTTTTTTTTTCCTTCTATTTTCTTCTTCATTTCAACATCATTGCAGCTCTCTCACCAGCTACCATGACACAGCATTATTAAGCTTGCAAGGACATCTCGGTTCCCTGTACCCGCATGTCTGGAATCCAATTACTGGGCAGCAATTTATGCTGTGTGAGGATGCATTACTATTTCAATATTGAGATGTCAAATTACACACAGGGCCTCTAATGCACTCTGGCAATCATAGCCGACTGCTCAGACTGCCGGCAACAAAACTGTCAGAGGACCTTGTCACAGGGGAAGGGAAATCTGATTCGCTCACATTCTCTCCTGTCTCTTTTTCTCTCTCTCTCTCTCTCTTTTTTGACCATGACTTCCTTCGGTTATTCGGTGCCATTGTGTTCCCTCTCTTTTTTCCCCCTCTATCTCTCCAGGTGTTTCATTGCCCAGAGCTTCATGGCAAGGCGATTGATGAGGAGGACTCAATTCTCTGACAGTTGACATTTACCAGCAGACTCTCCTTGGCATGCCCACATTGTTGGCTTCATGGCAAACAAACAGACAAGCAGACAGCTGGAAAGGCCTCAAAAATGACTGCATCTTATGAAGACATTAAGTTTTTTTTAACATTAAAATGAAGGACTTCAGTAAATTTAGGTGTACAGAAAACAAGAGAGGACATGATGTTTTAAATCACTTCAGTTGCAAGGAAACTTTCTGTGTTATAACCTCAATGCAATTTTAAAAAGCATTTCAACATAGCAAATCAATTGCCTAGTGAGTGTAAAAAAGTGAGAAAAAAATTGGAAAACAACTTTTTTCACAGTTTTTTCACTTGTTTCACACTCTTATATTCTTTATTGTTTTATAATTTCTTTTGTATCTTTTTTCATTCTGCTTCATCCAAAATGCTTTTATTTATATATAAAAAGAACACTAACACATCACTTTTATTGTTCGATGACTTTGTTTTTCTTTTCTGTGTTCTGTTCTTATTTACTGTTGTTTGTTTGTCAGAAATGTAATTTCCTCGTATAACTGCTGTGAAAAATAAAGCATCTTGCATCTTTTCCCACACTGCTTACTGTAATATGTGTGACACTGTCATCCACATTTGCCCTGTTTGTCCTCTGTCAGTGATGTCTGGTACTTTCTGCTGGATTCTTCCTCTCTGCCTGTGTGGCGCTGGAGGTCTCAGCGGTGGTCCTCCAGTACAAAAGCTGACGTGAGGGCGGGTTTACTGGGAGGAAGGCTCACCCGGTGAACACAAAACAGAGATGGTTTGTGACATCTTGTGAAGTTGTCTCCATCCCTGGGTATACCTTTGGGGAGGGAGAGCGGGCGGGGAGCGGCAGCGGCACTGAGGCCATCAGGGCCTTCTATACTTGCCAGGCACTGAATTTTTAATGCGCAAGGCCCCCACAAATGCATGGGCAGCATGATGTTGTCACCCTGGCATATTTTATCACTGATCAAACATTAGTCGGCAGCTGTTGTAAACTTGTAGCTGTCTCGGTGGCGGTGGCGGTGACAGGCTCCGACACACAGCTGAGAGACTGAAGCCCAGCTGGCTGCTTTACGTACTTGCATTCTGGCTTTGTGTGAAAAAAAATAAATAAAGGAGTGTTTCCTCCACCTCAAGCATGGGGTTCTCTCTCTTTCACCCATTCCCCTATTTGTTCCTAACTTATTTCTCATCTCCCCTTACTCTTAAGCTTGTACTTTTCTGTCACATACTTGTTTTTTCGCACTCACTCTGTCTGTCTCTCCTCCTCCCTCCTTCCTCTTCTTCCTCTGTCGTGTCTTATGATTTCCCAAACTGCATGTTTTGTGTCCTTGCAGTGTTAGTGGAGACACACGATGTGCTTCTTACAGCGGCTACCTGAGGGTGTAAAAAAAGAGAGAGAAAAGTATGACGAACAAACACTGTACCTCTAGAGGCTGGGCTCAGAAAGTGAGGGAGGGAGACGTTTTGACAGCATGAAGAGAGAAGGTGGGAACAAACTGTGACACTACAAATACTCACTGTGTTTGTGTGTGTGTGTGTGTGTGTGTGTGTGTGTTTCATTGGCGCAGTTCGCTCTCAGTAGGGTTTCAAATGTGATTTTTCAAGGCATGAGAGACTGAGATGGTTACCTGATATCATGCCACCTGCTCCAGCTAAAACAGGTTGAATCATCACCAAAATAAAAAAAAAAGTTTGCTATCTCTTGTTTTAACTAAAACAGTTCAACAAAAAGTTAAGCAAATAAATGTAATCGAGCAATTTTGGTTGATTAAATACTATATATTACCAGTAATCATATTCTATAAGAATTGCTATTGCTAAGCTAATATGACAATTTGCCGCACTGAGGAAAAGTGCAGTAAATAACGATGGTTTTATTCATTCATAAAAGTGACATCAGCTTCCAGCACAGAAAACCTTTGAATTGTGTAACTTTGTGTTGTTTGTTATACAAAGAAAGCCTGCTTCCATGTGGACATATTGTTAGATGCATGTTTGTGCAGGTTGAAACACCATTCCAAGCAAATATATCAATATTTCATTGCTTCATTTATTATGTAAATTCCTCAACTGAATATTTCAGTAATTGGTTAGGACATGAGACCCTCCCCTCCTCCCCCCAGCTTGCTCCATGTGTCTCTTTTGCACAAAGGCAGCGGTTGGACAGCTCACTGGTGGGAATTACCTTTGGCTGGCACTAAATAATTTTTATTTCTAATTTATTTCATGACAACAGGCACACGCATAGGGAGAAGTCCCCTCAGCCAGCCAAAGTGTCTTGTTGGCAATGATTGATTACCCAATATCTAATTAGCTGAGATTCAATCACTTATTATGCAGAGTGTGGGACAAACAAACTTGAGTCAACTGTCAGCCGATTGATTGATGACGCTCCCAATCCTGCTTTTGTTTGCTCAAATGTCCCGATGCTTGTTACAACCACCAAAGCTCGCTCGGACAATGCAGTCTGTCACTCTGATGGTGAGTTGCCGGCCTCCTGTCTTTCCTGCCAATGGAAACACTCATTTTTAGTGTTTGTGTGTGTGTGTGTGTGTGTGTTAGGAGGAAGTGTGTGATATAGTGTGTATATGTATGCGTGTGTGTGGTGTGTATGTGTGTTTGAGTGTGAAAATATATTGTTGGAGACCGAGCGGGATTTGTCAGGTTGTTGGCCCTATTAAAGGCAGGTCTCCTCTCCTCACCCCGAGGGCAAGTTGGTTTTTAACACAGGGTGAGAGGGGATACAAAGCCATATCATGATTAAAAAACAAAACAATGATGAATAAAATGGGAGGGACATGGTTTGTCACAATGTCTCGCTCCTGCATGAAATTTTCAGGGTTGTTTTTTTCGTTGTTTGTTTCATGAGATTTTTATTTTGTAATTTGTTTATTATTGTGATATAAGTAAACCATTTTTAAAGATTTATTAATAAAGATCAGGCTGATATATTGATAAGGAGTTAACTTCACTCTTTAGTTTTTAAAACCAGAAAATAATTTCCAATTCAAGCACAAAAAACAATTTAAAACATGGCAGCTGTCAAAAAAACAGCAAAGAAACTTTAGCGTTTTAATCACAGGACATTCACATTTACATTTTTTCCCACATCAAACACAAAAGAGAAAGTGTTCAACTTTGTGGATATTTACACAGTGCCAGAGGAGAACAAAAAGATTGAGGCCAGGTTTTACTATGTTAGGTAATCACTATTTTATTGCATATTATACTTAAATTGATTCGTACACACCAGATTAGCGTATACTACTTTAAATACATAAAGACTCACATAACTCATTTAATAGCTACTCACTAATTTTAAAAAAGGGTATGTGCCCAATTTTTATAAAATCAACCTGAGATAACTCTTCACTAAAATGGACTTATGGTAAACACACATTTTTCATAAAAACCTTTGTCCAACGTCTCGCAATTTGACAGATGATTTCTAAAAGGTTGAGTCCTAGTATGAAAAAATAGAACCTAACAGAATAAACCAAAAGACAAATCAGAGTCACTCAATATTTTGGAGAAGTTTTAATGTAACATATGTACCACTTATACATCTCTTAGCAACAGCTAACAGTGTTGTTAAATGAGTTGTGTGCCTCTTTCAGCACAGTGGCTGTACTTGGATTATTATGAACTATTGTGTGTTGATGATCCTCCTTTGTATTCTTTGTAGTGCATGCACTTAAAGCTGGTCCATCAGTTAACCTGCAGCATTTTTAGCTTTATACATTTTGACAGAGAGAGAGAGAGAGAGAGAGAGAGAGAGAGAGATTTCTCTCTGTTTCTATTCAAGAGCTCAGTGACTTAGTACTGTTTTGTCATATTGCACATGATACAGTATACAGCAACATGGCATAAAAGGCAGTGGTTAACATTCACAAACGACTGTGTAGCAACAAGTGTCATTGGTTCCTCCTGGAAGTAACTAAGTCTGAAAGAAAATCTGTTTGACCTGTCTATATTACTCAAAGTCTGACACATAAAAACGACACACTGCTGTTAAATAGATAACTGTAACAATAAGCAATGTACTGTATGTCCCAAAGAACAAGTATTTTCAAATTTAATGATCTTACATTTCAGAAGGAAATGTAGAGTTTAGAATTTTCCCTTTTCTCAATATGAATACTAAAAATTTGATTGTCTAAAAATTTTTTTTCGCAATGCTAAAAACAGGGCCTTTTTTGTGTGTTTGTTTTTCTAATCAGATCAAAAGGACATAGGATACATACATATACATATATATATCAACTGCTGTACCAGAAAAAAATGAAAAGAAAAAAAAAAGTATAACTTGAATTAGTGTAAAGTTGTCTCTTTAAAAAAGATTGAATGGTGAGATTGAATCACAGCAATCTCCGTGCTGGACAACCATGTTTCTCTTGGTCCTTTATTGTGTCTTTACACAATTTGTTACATTTGTGTTTGATTCAACATTCATTTTCCCCTGAACAGCAAACAGCAGAGAGAAATGACAATTTGACAACATTAAAAATGCATAGCGACTCAGGGGCCTTGGAGGCCTCCATTAGTAAATAGGGTCGAAAACTCACTCGAATGTGCACACACACACATACACACACATAGAGGGTTGGGATTCGGTGGGGGGGGGGGTTATCCACAGCTGACATGTTCAAGGTTCAAGGATAAGGGCCTCTGAGATCCAGCTGTAATTTATTGTGAGATATTCAGCATGTGATCTCAGTGACAGTCGCCTCTGGGTTTGTTCATAAGAGCTAAAATGTCTCTCTTCTAACCCTGAGTGTGTGTAGGTGTGTGTGCGTGTGTGTGTGTGTGTGTATGCTTGTGCCTGTGTGCGCATGCCTGATTGCGTGTATGTGCTTCTTTTCTGTTTGTGTGTTAAGGGCAGACAGAGAGGCAGCAAGGGTTGAATTCTCTGACATACATCAAACAACAGAAGACAGATGCCTGGACAGTATTAATCAAAACTTTCCCATTTCCTTAAGAATTAATCATTAAATAATTAATTTGGCAGCTACAGGCAGCAGTTAAAGGGGGCTTGTGCCTTCCCGCTGGTTAGAATTAGTCCTTGTCGAGAGGCTAGATTGATATATTTATTATTTATCAGATTAATCATGGCTAGAGACATTAGGATCCACTGTTGAGATCATACCAGTTATAATGGAGGAGGGGTGAGAGATAGAGAGAGAAAAGGCAGGACCAAATGAGAGAAAGAGAGAGAGAGGCAGGTGGCAGCTGTGTGTGATTACAGTGCAAGGTGGTCAAGGGTACACTAGAGGGCCTGGACACACACACATGCACACGCACATGCACACCCACACACACACATATCAACACAATCCAAAGAGTAGGTGGCAGGCAGGATGTTTGAGTAGCCCCGAGCACTTCTTGTTTCTAAAGCCAGTGCAGCAGAATGGAGGAAGAGCGGGGGAAAGGCAAAGATGTCATTGATCCAGTGCCTCTGCAGAGGTCAGGGCAGGTCCTGGGGTCATTTCTGTTCACGATAAATGTCTGGCGAATCCCCCAGAGGGTGTGGTGAATGACCAGCTTATATCAAAACAATATCTGTCTCTTTCGCTCTCTCATTACCCCCCCCTCCTCGCTCACCATAACAATCTATGGTAGATGTGTCTTTTTGTTGTTGGTTTTTTCTAGTTCCCTGTGGAAGGAGAGTTGAGCTTGTCAGTGTGTCACTCTCTGAAAATATATTTATGATAAAGTAGCTATTTAGTAAAGTTAATGCAAAGTCAATTTCTTTTAATATATTTGATTGCATTTTAGTGTTTTTTTTTGTCAGTCTGCACAGTTCAGTTAAAAAAACTGCAAACATTCAAAAATGTCTGAATTGTTGTGACATGGAGTTTATTCATGATATCTTTTTGCATCATATAGTTGTTTAAAATAATTTATTTTCCTCTGACCTGTCACACTGTTGTGCCAATCAGTGTGTCCCTGGCTAAGTATTTGAGACATTGACATCATAATCAGTTGTCTTAAAACCATAAGTGGTTTGAGAAAGTTACAAACTGTTTTAAAACTTGTACCAAACTATTGTAATTTTATTAAAAGTGCCATTTATTTTTGATGTTCAGAAAGCAAAGTTTTTCATTCTGCAGCAAGTCTAGGAGCCTTTGTCCGAAAGAATGACTACTTGAAGAGGGTGGATTTACTTCCATTTCCTTCCGTTGCACAAGCATGAGGCAAAATAATCAAACTAAGGGCTTTCATACTGCAATACTGATGTTGGAGCCAGTGTCTGTACAGTGGTGATGGAGCTGCTGTTTCAATGTCCTGCTCATTCAACCATCCAATTTAATCATGAGTTAAAGCTAACTGTGAAATGTGACACTACACTCCCTCTTTTTTTAAAAAACTTACTTAAACCAAACTTATCATAAAACTTAGGACTTGAACATGTGCCAGCACTCAGGGCATAAAGTAATCTATCTATCAAGCACATTTTCAGACAGCAGCAACACACACACATACAGGTGAGGATGCTACAGAAGAATTAGCTTCACTGAACATCAGCTCAGGTCTAGGTGCTGTGTGGCAGCCTTGCTAATGTTGGAGTGCAAATTCAAAAGGCAACACGAAAAAAACAGTTACCTGAATCCAACCTACTTCTACTCTAGCTGACTTCAAATGAGGCTTGATTTGCTGACAGTTGTTCTTGACTCTGCTGAGATAACTCAGACAATGTGAGTGGTGGAAGTCATTTGTGTTGGTTTTTGCAACTAATAAGATAGAACCAGACTGCTTTGCTGATGACATTATCTTCCATAATGTCGTATAAAAACGCTGGACACCAGGGAAGGCAGGACTGTCACATAGGTGAGGATGGTCGCATAGCTGAAGATGGTGCTGTGTTACATAGTAACAGAGATAAGAAAGAAAGGAAAAGGCTGGGCCACTTACAGGGTGTTTTAGGTATTGTTCGCAAGAGAAAATAACTCCCCATCGCATGAACTTTTAAGTTTGCAGATGTTTCACATGCATAAAAATGCAGTATAACACATTATATAACACGTCTGTGGAAATGCATAACCTCAAAAATGCAAGTTGAATGTCCTTGTTAGCATGCAAAATAGCATTACGTTCACCTGTTTTTATAAACTGTCGATTAGCACCTAAAAAGGTCATAGTCACACAGAGGCCTACACATAATGAAATATGTACTTATTTGTTCCAAAATGTGTTCAAAAATGTTAAAAAAAACATCTAAAAAATGTATAAATATTGTATAATATTACTGCAAGGTTAAAACAATATAAAATTTGTTGTCCTTTATATTTCATTCAGTAAAATATTGTAAGTAGTCTAATAAATCAGCTACAATTGCTTTGACTATATTAACATTTTAAAGAGTCAGTACAATAGGAAACATGTACACACTCCACATGAACTGTACAGTACCTGACATATATGTAAATTTATACATTGATAACTGTGTTTCTGTGAGACTGCCTTTACCTCAGAAAATATTGGTGTTATTGTTTTCCCATCATCTAACTTCTTGCAGTCAGATATGGAATTTCCTCTTTCAGCATGCTGTAGGTATTCCACTACAAAAAAAGTCTGGAGCAGGTTAAGTTCAACATTGTGTGTGTGACTTTAACACTGGAACACCTGCTTTGTATTCTGTCTCCTAAAGTAGATGTCATCTCTTCTTGATCCCAACCAGGCAATAAAGCGTTGCTATTAGAAGACTGGACAGTGTTCCTATAAGTAATTTTCATCAGAAACATCACATAGGTCCTTTTGGAGGACACTGACATACAGCCTACAACTTGAACTGAGTAGAAGAGTTTGTAGAAATACGCACCATGCTGCAACTGAAAACTGTATGATTCTACCAACTGTTGTTTATATCAGGTCTTACTACACAATCTCGGTGCCATGTGCACCAGAGTGATGCATTTTTCTACTGACACATCAAGAAAATAAAGGTTTGGTTCCTCCACAAGCCTTTCAGTCACTGCCTCTGAGCTGAGCCCTGCACTCAGTGGCCTTACAACATAATGGCCATATCACTTGTTTCATCTTTCTTGTTGTGCGACAGCATTTAAGCCAAACTCTATAATAATCAAGCTAAAAGCTATACATTATTTGTAAGACTCTTGTGCCCTGCATATCATATCAAACTTCCACAGAAGACATATTTGACTGTTCAGCACAAAAAAGCATCTGTACTTGCCAGCATGTTAATTGAAGCATAGAGATTGAAATTACTGTTTTTGTCCATTCACCTTTCATCCCTTCTCCCTTCTTTCTTATCACATAGCGCATCTAGCCAGCAAATTTAGAGGGGTAATTGTACATCAACAACACAGATAGTGAGATGAGAAGTGAGAGGGGGCTCCCCATACTGTGCCCGACTCACACTCCCTCACAGACACAGTCAAAAAACGTGGTCATGTCAGTGTGAAAAACCCATTTGTGTTCAAAAACAAAACACAACCTCAACTAATAATAAGCTAAATCACTCAGTTATCACCATCCATGCAAAGCAAGACCTCATCAAGAGGGCTGCCATACCCAGATCTCCTCTCTCTATGGAAAAACAGAGCAGATGAGAATGAGGGGGGCCAGCGATGAAGGGAGGAATAAAAGGGAGAGACTCAAAAAGGGATAGCCCTTTTGTGGAGAGGAAGAATCCATTTTGCGAGATGATTTGGCTTCAAATCTGCAGGGACTAACCCTTGACATGAAGTCATATTGTGTTGGAGTTTTAGCCCTAAATTCATACATCAATTATTTACTGTCAACGCCGATTGTATAAGCGTAGGAAATTACAAGGGATGGGTATTTTCTCTCAGGCAGAAAGAATGTGATACAGCGGATACACCCAACCTAATGTGCCGGACCTAGTGTCCACGCAGCGTCCGAGGGAAGAATTATTTATGTATTAGAAAACAGTGTGCTGGGGCAAAGGAAAAAGGCAGACACATTATTTTAAACCTTTCATAACATGCATCAATATTTCAGCAGAAATAAATAAAGGATGGCTGGCTTGTTTGGAGGACAGCTGTAGCTCGCTCCGCTTGGCTAGCTTGGAGCGGGGGCTCTTGGGATGCCACGCATACCAGCCCCCAGAAAAACCCCTCCATCTCTTTTTAATCATCCACTTAGAACAGGGTGACTGGAGGAGCTGTCAAGGTGAGCTCCTTCGACGGGAGAGGATGGATATGTTGTGAGACGGAAGGAAAAAGACGAGGGAGGAGTCACTTTTTGCTTGGGAGACAAAAACAGCAACAACCAAAAGAGAACATGTTGCTTTGTTCGGCTATGTCTGTTGCTCCATTTCGAGCCACAAGTCAATTTATTTCAAATCGCGATGCTGTAGTAACCGAAGCAACCTGTCTGCCCTCCGTCTGTGCATCGAAGGGAAAAAAAATCTCTCTAAGAACAGGGAGGTCCCTGAAAAGTTCTGATTGTAATTAATTGTTGCTGAGGGGGAGAAGAGAGTCAGTGAAACCGAAATACAACGCGAGAGAGAGGGAGCCCTCTAAATGACTTTTGCAGGGGAGGAGTACAGTAGTCTTGATTCGGTGCAGAACAAGAGCTGCTGGCTGTGATTGCACAAATACCTTTGCATCCAATTACATTTTGTCTTGATTACTTTAACGCTGATGCATGTTCCACAACTCACCTCTTGACAAATTTTTAAAGGCTTCACCAACTCGGTGTCCCTGTTTTTGTTTATCAAGTTTGTAATTACTACCGAGTAATGTGTTGCTAACTCATTACATAATAGTCCTAAAAAATTCTTGTAGAGTGAAGGAAAACACCGGTGACTTAATAGTCAAATTGATTACAGTGCCATGTCTGCTGTTTCTCTTTGCAACACAATCATTCTGTCCTTTGATTTGTTCCCCTGCATTTGGAAAAAATCAATTCTCCCAGGACTGAGAGAGGCCGAGCGAGAGAGAGAGAGGGAGAGAGAGAGAGAAAGCTCTTGGTGCAGGACAAGGTGTAATGTGTTCTATTACAATCCCAATTGAGCCAGCAGGATGCTAAATTAAAGCTCATTTAAACGGTCCACCGCAGAGTGAATTCAAACCCAGGCTGCACGGCTGTTAGCCAGAGATCTGTGTGTGTGTGTGTGTGTGTGTGTGTGTGGGTGGGTGCACATCAGACAGGGTTTGTCTCCCCCCTGCTCTCCCCACATGCATGTGCCTGCATGGGGAGCCATAGGGCTGTGGGAATGAATGAACAGCTCTGTGCATTGGTTAGCTTCCGCAGGAAGAGGAGTTTTGCCAAGAGAGATGCATTTACATCATCGATTAGGCCCAAGTACCGCTGTAAATATCAAGTAACAACACAAGGGAGAGAGTTTGACATTGCTTCTGTGATTTTACTGCATCTGTTACCTCTCAGCAGTAAAAATAAGCTTTTTGTTTGTGAAACTTTATCATTATTAAGAGTGAAGTTACAGCATAAATAGATTCACCAAAAGAGGAGCAGATGATCATTTGTCCTTTGACCCTTGATTGTCATTGACCCTTTGATACCAGTGATTACAGCATGTCCTCAAACTAATATGCTCTGTGTTTACTTTTATTTGTTTTACAACCTTTTTTTAACCTTTATATAAGGGGAAAGGCACGTTAGTATAAATCAAATGATCCATGGCCCCACATATGTTAAAGTACAGTGTAAACAGTTTCAAATCCACTTGTTTGCTCCCTGTCATGGTGAAGTAGTTAAGGGTTAAACCCCTTAAACCTTCTTAACTTCTACATGGGGATGTTAGCATGCGTTTGGCTCATGTTAATGCCCCATTAATCTATACTAGCACGGGGGTATTTAGTGTGACTGTGGTCTCTTCATCTTGTACGGACAGAAGTTTTTTTTTGTTTTTTTTTTCCCAGCCATCAGTGTCTGAGAGGAAGGCCTCCACAGCAGTTTGTCTGAGCAGCTTCTCCTTCTCTTTAAAGCCCTTGCCACTCTCCCATAAGCCAATTGGATCACAGCTGCTTATCACAGGGAGAGGCAAGTCTTCTCTGAATATAAAACATTTGTACTACTGCCCTCTAGGGATTCTGCAGAGGCACCGAATCTCATTCCCCAACAACAAATGTTATCAAGGACCTTCTTCTGTGTCTGCTTTCTCTGGGGTCCCACAATACACAAACTATCTGTAAGGCCCAACAGCAGAGTGCAGAGAGAGGATGTACTTCAAGGGAAATACGATGAGATTCTTACTTTGAGTACGTTTGCGGGTGTGTAGATTTATTTTTGACAAGTTAACATGTGTAGACTGTTGCCCACTGGAGAATCTTTGCTGATGCCAATGAATGACTACCACATTAGTGTTTACATTACATTATTTTAGAGCGTGATGCAACAAGAAGAAATAGTGCTAAAACTTAAAAACTTAGAGGGCAGCTCAGCTCAATCAGGCATTTTTGGCGAAAATGGCTGTGTAATAAATGATAAAAAATGTGTTTTTTATGTTATTGCATCACAAGTTTTTTATTTGATACAATAAGTGAAACATGGTAGATTAAAAAAATAAATAAAAAATAAATATAATATTCAGAATGTATAACAAGTTACATTTTTAAAGATGGCTCATAAATTGTTGACTTAGTTCTTTCAGTAGTGCCTGGCTTTGCTTCACCGCTCTACCAGGCTGTTCTGAGGAAAATGGATGGATCATTTCTTCTCTCCAGGACACCTGAGGAGAATTAAAGGTGCCAGTTTTCACGTCTTTTTAGATCTTTACACCCTCCTCCTGTGCTGCTCTCCTCCTCACAATAAACTGTCCCTTTTTTTATGTGTTTTTAGTTCACCCACTTATAATCTGGATGAGATAGCTCCCCTCTCCATAGCTGTAAGCGGTATAACTCTTCCCTGCCTTGCTTTATCTCCATGTTCCTACAAGTCGGCTTGAATGGGGAAACCATTATCTCTGGGCTCACAAAGGAGCCAGACGTCCACATTCAAGATGTTCTATACATGATATATTGATCAATTCACAGAGACTAATAGTATTGTAATGAATGGAGAAGGGGACGGAGTTAATGTCTCCAGGGTTCATGCAAACTGCAAACTGCAAATGAAGCACTCAGTGACACAAAAGGTCTGGTCTGGTGAATTATAATTAGACCCCAGCTTCAATAAAAGTCAAGGGGTTGTTGCTCAGCCCTCTGCTTAATTTACTACCGACTCCGATGACAGCCTAAAGAAAAGGCCCTGGTTAGTTGAGGGTAAGATGTTAAAGTCATTTAGAGTGTTGATATAATAGAAGCCAGCTTTGAGTGCTACATTAAGCCTTTATGGCTAACAGTTAGCTCCATAAAAGTGTTCAATGAGTTACTCATGGTTGAGCTTTACCGTCGAGTAGAAGCTCTAATAAATAATTGTGAAATTAACCAATTTCAGAGCCAGCCAGTGTTTTTTTGCCATTCTTCAGGGCTTAAGGGAAGAACAGAGAGGAGCTGGGGAGATGAAGCAAAAAGAGAGGAGAAAAAAGAAGAGAGGTGCCAAAAACAAGATTAGCCTTTCAAACCCTTCTGAGTGGTGCTGCTTTCAAGCAAACAGCTGACTGTGCTGGAAACCATATCTTAAACACATGTTTGCACAGAGGAGCGTTTTGCCTCACAAAACTGGTTGAGAACCACTTTATTAACTTGTTCACAAAGACAGAAGAAATTAAGCCTTAAGAAGAGAACAATAACTGCTGAACTTTAGTTTTTTTTTTCTTTTACACCAGAAGAAAATAACCTTTTTAAGAGCTTTTATCATAAATTTAACTCTCCCATAAAAAAAATATTTAATTTGATCAATTTCACTAAAACAATTCAAATTTAGACAAATTTTCATGCTGAAGACAGGATGCAATAATTGTCAGGAGTGTTCTGAATAGACATTAGTCTTTAAAAAAATAAGAAAAAACATGAAGGAGAAAGGCAAAATATACATAACAAATAAAAAACAAAAAAAATAATGAAAAAATCGTTCTGGGTATGCCAGTTTCAACCACACATACTCATACAAGTGAGCTGAGCAGTAATAAGTAAGCACTGTAATTTGCACTTGCTGGCAACAAATCTGATAGTGATGCATTATTATGGCTGTCATTTGTTTTTCTCATATCAGTACAATGACGTGCACAGTGGATACAACCCGGGGGGATATATATTTCTGACAATTGCAGCAGATAAAAAAACCCACATTAGGCCATATGTAACTGCTGTGTCAGCTTTGCAGTCAAGTACTTTTTTTTTCAACACCATCCAACACCTTTTAATCTTCTCCTCTTCTTTATGAATAATGCTAAGTATATTACTCACTGACAACAATGGATCTCGCCTCAATTTATGTTCCAGCAACCTCACAGCACGAGAGACAATTTGTATCTTTCTATGCAGGCTCTCAGCTATATGTTTAGAGGCTGGAGGGGGGGCATCTGTAGGCATCTGATATGCTTTGGTTTAGTAGGTAAGACAATGGGGGCCTCTGGAGCAATGTGCGATTTTCTTTTCCTCTCAGAGGCCCCTGGAGTAATGTTGTGTGATTTTCTTCTTTCTTTATGGAAACCACTCGAGGCAAAGCCCACCTACAGCTCGATGTGCGAACACGCCTCTTTTTCTAATCCGCTGCCATTCATTGGGGGAGAGGACTAACAAAGATGACTTTTGACAACCCGAGAAATCAAACCGCAGCTGTCAGAGCTTTTCTTGAAGAAAAAACATAGAGGAAAAGGAGCAGCCTACACAGTCAGCTCTCTTCACACTTACCCCCTTCACTTAGCCAACGCTTACACACACACACACACACGTACACGTGCACGCACACACACACACACACCCAATCATTCCTAGAAGCCTCATCCTTCCCTGCCTCTCCTTCTGCTGCTCAACAAGAACTTTTGCTGACACTTCCCTCCGAAAAGAGGTTAAAAAAAAGAGGACAGGAGGGAGAAAGAGTAAAGAGAGAGGGAGGGACGGAGGAGGGGGGGGTTGAGTGAGGACAGAAGTGACATAGATAGAAAGGGGGAGAAAAAGCAGCTAAAAGGATTAAATAGAGAATTAGCTCACGTTTCAGAGGGTTCACTTTGCTGATCTGGTGAGCATTTCAGTCAGAAAACCTCTATCCATCCCTTCACTCTCCCTCCCTCCCGCAGTCCATCCCACCCTCCTCTCCTCCACTCTATTTTCCTGTCTCAATAGGTTGGTAGAATTAGTGAGACTCTTGGCAGCCACTCCGGGTGTCACTTCATGGGTTCACTAAGGGCACTGCTGCTCCTTTTCCTCAGGCTCGGGGTCGGGGAGACGATGAAATCTCCGTGCGGTTCGAGCGGAACAATGGCTGCCGTGCAAAAAACGTCTTGCTTGGGGGTGGTGGCTTGTGAAAAACTATGTTGTTCTGGGGCCCCATGCTCCTTGAATAGATTTGTTAAAGCCCCTATGGTTGGTTTATGCTAAACAGAGCACAGGCATCAGGGAGAGGCCAAGGCATGCCCAAGCCAGAACATCACTACATTGTGAGCGCCACGTCCACCCCCACCATGCACTGCACACTTTGATGCTTCTCCTTTTTTTTTTTTTTTTTTTTTTTTTTGGGAGATGCCCACTGAAATCCAAATCTCTCTACCCCCCCACCACTCTGCTCTTTCCTCCCTTCTCCCTCCAACCTCCTCCTTCAGTTCCCTCGCTTCCCCTTTTCTTCTATTTCTGCCATGCAAAGATAATCAGGTTTATGTAAAGTATGTGTGCTCTTTTGACAGTCGGCGATACCTCATTAATTCAATCACACCAAGCACCATTGTTCCCAAAGTGTTTGAAATGCGTACCGGGGAAGGGGGCCTTTTTTAATCCTGTCAATCAATGTTAACATTTTTCTAGCTGTTGCCATGGCTGGGGCCAGAGTTCATGAAAACAGAGAATATGAGCCAACAAAACAAGAATAAAGACTTATTTGAGATTGGTCTTTTTAAAAGGACATCTACCATGCACAAAAACACGAGAAGCAAATGTAGACAAGTTTGGACACTATAGCGTGGCTGAGAGGGGGTGAGAGAAAAGAGCATTTGGAAACCAAACAGGCACCATAAAACCTTGACCCGGGAGGGCTCTGGGAAAAACCTGATGAATTGCTCTCCGGAAGGACTGTGGTTTTTCTCCCCCTGTGCGTTCTCCAATAGCACAATGACTAATGCATTTCAACACATGACTCTAAGGGTTCCAGACTGTTGTAATGCCCTGCTGGAACTCTGGAACAACAAAACTGAAAAAATGATAACTCAGGGTCTTTATTTGGGGGGGGGGATAAATGCCATACAGTATGTTTTTGTTTTGTTTATTTATCAAAAAAATATGTATGATTTACAAGATAATGAACTGCTTTAATCAGCAATAATGATAATCTATGCAAATTCTTTAATAAGCTATAACAACAACGAGAAAAATGTGGACAATCACCCAAAAAAAATTCAACACAAGGCAGCTTTACGGCTTCTAAGGGACAGGATTAATAAATATAATGAACCAGAGATCATGGATTTAAATCGACACTAAGCAATAAATTACAAAGTTATTATTTTATTAACACATGGAGCAGACACTCAGTCGTGCATCCACACACCAACACACACTCTCCAACAATGACAAATAGTCATGTCTGCCCTCTAGTTGTCACTACTGTAAGTCAGTGACACCACTGTATGTCCCACAGAGATACAGCACACACTGAGCTTACACTGCCCACTGTGCCTCTCAGTGAGCTACAACACTAAAAATAAAATGTTGAATTTATAATGAATGAACAAGGTAACATTAACAGCTATTGCACCTGATTGCTTTGCAGGATGAACCCATACCAATTTAACTGTTAGTTTCCCAAATTTGCATGATTTTTTTAAAATTTCCATTTATTTGCAAGCTTTTCTTTTTTTTTACTGTTGTGAATATAATTATTGGCTTCTCAAGGTGCAAAACACTTTGGATGTGTCCTTATAAAGTAAAAGAAAGTCAAATGAGATATTGTTTTCATAGCACTATGTTCAAATGTAAGGTCATATCTACTTAATTAATATCCGAATTTGAATCAAATTTGACTAAAAGCCGAAGGTAAAAAATATGCTCAACAAAACATTATAAGTGAGAATCATTATTAGAATTTTACCAAAATAATCCAAACTGAAATCAGACACAAAGATCAAAAACACTCTCAGAAAATATAATTTTAGCATCCACAAATCAGTCTCATCAAACCTGACACGCAGCTAATCATTGAAATAACGAAAAATCATGTAAGGGCAGAAAGTTCTAGTGTCCGGGAGATCCCGATCCCTTCTTCTCTGTCCATTTACAACCTAATCTGTTGTGAGAATGTGAAAAAGTAGAGTGAGAAGGAGGAAGGAGGCAGATTAAGCCATTGAAGCGCCGGGGGTGCTTCCTACGCATCACTGATTCCTTTCAGGCCAATTTAAACACTGTTTGTTTATTAGTGTCTTACGCACGGCATTAGCGGCCTAGCTTATCTCGGCACACACACAGAGTGGCACAATACGGCACTGTTCAAAACCCAGATATGACTCTGTGTGTGTGTGTGCACAGAACCTCAGTTGTTCAAGTCACTGCTCTGACCTTGTTTAAGTAGTGAAAGACCATGTGAGACACGAATTATTGGACACCGATGCTCTTATGCTTTGTGTAAACATGCTCAACACACCCAGTTGCTACACAGCCTCTGTGGCACTGACAAAAGACTGGAAGGTGCACAGAGGAGATTTGGTTTAAACTAATCTCTCTTTACTGTTTACCATATATGCATGGACATATCAGCTGCTGCTGCCATTGTTTGAGAAATACCTATGGTTGCTATATCTGATAATGGCCAGTGTAATCCCTTTTTCTCTCTCTGACCCCCACCAACCCACCCCTTTTTTTTCTAACTCGGCCTCTTCTTTGCCACTTGTCTTCTTTTTCTTCCTCTGTTCCTTTTTTCATTCTATATCTTTAATATCTTTGTTCCTTTCTGTGCCCTTTCCTTAATCTCATAGTGGAGTTAAGGTAAAATTAATAAAATGGTGGCAGGAGAAAAGTAGAGTGCAAACACATCTTTATTTTAAATTATCTGAAAAAAAAAATGAAAAACATGCTTGTATGTCTTGTTTGTCCATGCGTGTGTGTGTGTGGTTGAGCGTGTATTTTCAACCTATTGAGTTGTTTACTTGAATATGAGGATGAGTTTGAACTCTGGTACCTTTGACTAGTCCACGACTTCTCTGTGACTACAGCCTCTTTAACCGCATTTGAGTTTTGTTGATTCAGAAAAGGTTTGCACAACTTTACAGACTGATATATAGTGTGTTGTGTCTAAAGTTTGCAGAGGTCTCTTGTGTGATTTGTACTCAAACATCATAAAGACAGAATTTCCCAAATTGAAATGTTCCTTTAAATATTGGCACATACATGCAGGTTAATGTGCTTTTTCACTACACCATGTTTATCTGATTCTGTCTGGGTGTTACGATAAAAAAAAAAAATTACTCCTGAATGTGTGGATGTTTTAGAAATACACACTTGTATTTTCAGAGCCTCTCACTTTCCATAAAGTACACTCACTATAAATTATTAGTACACTTTACAAACCAAGTCTCTGCATTTAAACACAGTAGTCAGAAAACTTTGATCAAATTAAAATTTGGTATATTTACTTCAACCAATAACACATGGAAGTTTTCAAGCCTCTGCAAGCAGATTTTCATGCCAACTTAACTGTATCTGTTAATACGTTAACCACAATGAAATGCCTTTCTGTTGAGAAAGAAATATCAAAAAAAGTATAAATTGTCTTATAAATGCAAACAAAATCAAGTGGAAGCAGTGCCAATAACATAAGAACAGACTAAAACACACTCTCAATATATAAAAATCCAACTGCACACTAAAAAAGACTCTTAAAAAAAGACTGATTCGTTGACCAGCAGCAGTGTTTAAGTCAAAACCCCATATAACGTCTTTTCATTTTGTTCAGTCCAACACCATCTTCTTCACAAGTACAGGAACATCAACTGTAAAAACACATAGATGCAATACATCACAAAAATATAAACCATAAAGACCCATGCATTAAAAAAATATATACACAAATATATTTTTAATTCAACAATAGGTGGAGTTTGGATCAAAATTCCACTGATCATAAAGCATGTGACACCGCAGTATTCGGTCTGGCCAAGTATCATTTCATCTGTTGATGAAAAAGAAAGAAATCATAGCCTACGCATCTGTTTCTGTGGAGTGTAATGACATTACTGAAATGTCTCCAGACAAACTTTTTTATTTTGTGTCTTACATGCGTTTAATCTTCTGGGCAGAAATATAAGGAATGCACTGCATGTAACAGACATGTCGGAAGCAATCTCTGCCGTCGAATCTGAGACATCTTCATTGTGTGACTGAAGACAACATCCATCAACGTTGCATGAAAATAATTTGCCAGCTTTATTCAATCTACATACGTCTTCACCCCCCTCTTTGCTCTACCTCCAAAACTCACTCAGATGAGACGCCATGAGATTGTTATCTTGCCTCGCCTTTGTATGAAAATCAAATTGGGAATTGCTTTTTTCCTTGATTCACTTCCATGCAAACAAAGAAGTTGTTTTCTTATTTTCATGTAAATGTCTTTTTTATAGGAGGCGACAAGAGTAATCAATCTTCCTCAAGACAAGGTAGGAGGGCCTGCCGAGAGGGGATTATTGGTGCTTAGTAGCCCGGGGATCATAAAACAAGGAAATTGAAAGTGATATTTAATTGACACTGCCATTTCCACTGCATGGCAAAGTCTCGTCCCCCCATCGCCACGTCTCTCCCACACGCCAGGCCATCTCGCTTGCCGCAGGTGAAGAGAGGGGAGGAAAGAACTCGCCGGAGCAAATTTCCTTTCAAACTCTCCTCTAGAACCCGGAGAGTGAGCTGTCAATCTCGGAGCGCAGCGCTGTGAAAGAGACAAGCAGGGGAAAGTTTTACGCCGAGAAAAATAGGTTTCAAAATGTCACCTCATCGGCATGGTGCACCATACTCTAGTGAAGTGGAACATCGTCAACATTGTATCTATCTGTATAAATAAAATACCTGTTTTATTCAGCATTGCTTGCACAGACAATAATTGAAAAAATTGAACATGGTATGCATACTCCTACAGAGTAAATATAATGCATTCGAAACCAGCAAATAAACTATAGAGGAGTAAATCATGCTTCGTCAACCAATCGTTCATTCAATGCCTCTGGTCCCTGGAATGTGAAGCTAAAATTAAATAAGTGTACTAAATTATAGCAACATTCCTCTAAATCCTCTTCCCAACACCTCTGAAATCATACACTCTGTGTCTGTCATTCCATGCCACAAATTTCACCAATTAACACCCCATAAATTAATCAGCTTTCATTCAATTATAACTCAGACGGTCTCCAGTCTAACATGGCAATAAAAGAAGGAGATAGAGTTGAGCAGAATTACTGCATGAGATACTGACTCTGAAATGGAAAGTGACACTGTCTAATTGGAGTAACCTAATGAGCTCGGAAGGTGTCTTTGTCCAGAGACTTGTAGTAGAATAGGCGCTGGTTTGCCTCTCTGGCACCTTAATGATGGCTTATGATCTGACCTATGGATCTGCGAGAGGTTCCCTGTGCCAGCTTATCCCATGATAAATTTGTAAATTAAACTAAATCACTAATATTGTGTTAAAAAAAATATGAGTAAAGCTTTAGAAATATTCTAACAAGTGTTACCAGCCAGCTATTGTTGTGTGTTGAATGAAATGTATCTTTGTTGTGCTCGCCAAGGTGTCAGCTTTTTAATTTTTTGTTTGTTTGTTTGTTGAAATCAACAAAATCATTTAAAAATGTCCTATATTTACTGTAGGTGTGCGATACTTCCAGTAGCGACAATAAATAGAGCCTGCTCACACTGATGTCTCATTGGTATTTGAGTATGCTTGAAATCAGTACTTAACTATTTAGCTAAATTAAGCTTGCAAGGCAGCTGAGCTGCTGAGATTTCGAGTCTGAAATCTTGCAGGTCAGTCTTGAAAAGCTCCAACTGTATTTGTTTGTTAGAATATGGTCGAGCAATCAGCCTTCTTTGAGAGGTGGTACATGGGTCTGGTTTAGTTTTGACGAGAGCAAGAAGCAGCTGCAGGCTTGAAAACAATGGCAGCTGCTATAGAGGTTAGCGTGGATGCTGCAATAGCAGCAGTTTTATCAGAACTGGACAACATTTTCACATTATAAGCAAAGCAAAGAACAGCAGTGATGGAAACAACATTTTTGCTCTTCTCCTGACTTGCTTTGGCAAAAGGAATGAATGTGACTGACAGGACATTCATCCAATCATCTCCCAAGTTCTTTTCTGCCCCTTCCAAATGCCTGTGGGCTGTTTTCAAGATGGACATGTGAAATAAATCCAATGGATATATTAAACTTTCCATCCAATGTGTCAGGTTTAGGGATGTGATTTAAATCGTCACCTAATGGCAAACTCATTCATCTTATTTAAACTGAGCTGAAGTGATCTAAATAGGGAGGAAATTAACACGTTTGTGAACTTAACACAAGTTCATTCATTTGAAATTCCCTGGGGATCAATTAGTTGTTAGGTAGGCACATTGACAATTAAGCTTCATATGGCTGTTAACTGCACTAATGGTCACATGAAATCACACAAGCTGAGATGTGTTGGCAATTTTCACAAAGAATGAAGTTTAGGTTTGACTCAAAGTTCACTAGATTTGTCAGATGACTGAAAAACAATGTGTCACCACTTCCTAATACTGTTCAAAAATTTAGCAAAAGTATCCCAGATACAGGCACTGTCATCTTGCACTCGTGACACCATTTGCGGCCAAAGTCTGCACAGGTGGAATCAGTAGTGATCCGCAGATGGAGTATTGAGGTCCAGTGGTGTAGATAGTCCACTGGATCATGAGATGACACATTCCCTTGTAGTGAGCCTCAAATAAATGATTAAACTATATAAAATAACTGATTAAATTGTATTATATATTTTATATGACTGGAAGTTTTTTACTCAAGCTCAGGCTATTCATGGGTATTCCATAACTTGGCTTTCAGGGAGTTTAACTAGTGTGCCTTAATGCTGGCTTTTGCTTACAAAAGTTGGCTTTGTATAATTGAACAAAAGTTTTGTGTTTTTTTGTTTGTTTGCTTTAATTTTGTGTTTTCTCTGCTTATAATGCAAGATAGTTTCAGATTCAACACAAACACGTATCCAGTGGTTGTAGCCTATTTGTTCCATCACTTTTCCCATTGCAGCAGCAGCTATCCACTCAGCCTGTCTGTCTGACAAGATGTATTTAAAGAGCTTGTTTCTGACCTACAGAGGCTTTAGGCAGGCTTTGGGGACAGGCAGCAATTGGTGTCAAAGAGAGGCCAAACGGCAATGATTTATAGCCAGGAAGATTTGACTGGCGAGAAGCTGCTGCTGCTGCTGCCACAATTACCATTACTGCTAAACTCACACACTGACTGCATGTTATTCCATCGGCTGCTGCCACAGCTGTGTGCTCACACCGACACACATGCACACACATGCAAACACACACACACACACACTCTTTTCTCTTTTTTACAAGTGCTGTTCATGTTTAAGCGGTTGGGCCTCAGCGTCTTTGGCCTGCCTTGTCCACTTAAAAGGGCATTAATCAACGACTACTTTATAAATCAGAAGCTCCTTGCAGGCTCAAAGCGATTATAAGGTCAGGGCTCTGCAGAAGTACTTAGCCAATTCCCAAACCCACCCGGACTTGATATATTTTGCTTCCTTGTGGCCAGGCGATTCATCATCATTCTCCCACTGAGGCATAATGGAAGAGGCAGGGAGAGAGGCCTGAATGTTAAGAAATAGTAAAGAAGATGAGGGAAAGGAAATAGGGGGAGTATAGAGAAAGATCAGGGAATAAAGTGCTTCATTCTCTATCCCCCCCCTCTCACCACTATCTCTCTATTCTTTTTTCCCCCTTCACTCAGTCTCTGGCTCTCACTCTTTCCCTCTCTGCTGAAATCCCTGGACACTTAGGGGGCACTTAACGCCAGCCAGGCCCATTCATCCTGGACTAGCAGCTCCCCCAAATTATTTCTGACAAAGCTGAGACAAATGTCTGAAGGATGTAGCTACTGTCCTGAATGTGAGAGCTCTGTAGGCCTTCAGGATAAACAGCACCTTTGGCCTCTGTCGGGTTTGAAAGGACCCAGAAGGAGAGAACATGGAAGCCAGACAGCTTGCAAGAAAAAGGAATGACAGAGAAAAACAGGGAGAGAAAAATGCCAAGTGAGGAGGAAGGAGATTCAAAAAACCAGATAGACAAGAGATCAGCAGCAGGAAGAAAGTGAGTGGAAGAAGTCACAGAAAAAGACAGTGAGAGACAGAAAAAATGAGGAAAGCGGGAAAGAGCCCTTAACCACAAGGCTGGAGGCAAATCGCCCCAGGGTGATCTTTCCCCTCTTGAACACTGCCAGCAAAAAATGGAGACCATAAGTCAAGTTAAAAGGGCATCAAAGGTCCAGTTCAGAGAGAAAAAAAAAATGTGTATGAGCACACGGCAATATCCCTGGCTTACAGTATGAGGCCATAATCTGATTTTCTTTTTGATTCTTGAAAAACTCCATGAAAATCCCAGTAAATCACCCCGGAAGAAAAAATAAAATGTCATTGCTCAGTCAGTTAAATAAATTGAGTAAGACAACATCCTGTCAGTACTGCTCCATCTAGAAACAAATCTAATAGAGGCCTGAGCTGCACCTTCGGTTACCTGTATAATGCCTAATTTAGCGACAAACAATGTCAGCCTGAGGACACACACTTGAGTCCTTTTGATTTGAAACTAGAGGAGAGAACAAAGGGCAGAAAAGAAAGTATGAACAAAGAAGTGAAGGTGTATCAAGAAAGTCTGATAAAAAAAAAGGGCGAAGCAGAGAGGAAGAACATGGAGACGAAAGAAGAAAAGGATGTGCTTGCTCGTCACCACTTCCAAAGACAGACACTCGGTGTGGTTTTGACGGAGCAGGAGAGGCTGGACGTAAAGTGGAGAAGACAGTTTCCATTACCCCTGGCACCCACCGGAGAATAATTTGCTGAGGCTGGGTAAATTGTGATTTAAGAAGTGTAATGACGTGTAATAATTTTCTGTCACTGTTGTCAGTTAGGAGACAAGGCAGGTCTCCTCGGCGAGGGGGTAGGAGGGGGTGGCTGCGGCGGCGGCAGGGAGACAGAAAAAACAGGAAGTTGGATGCAATCCAAGCAAATGAGGGGGGACATATTGTGTAATGTGTGAAGCGGCAACTACAATCAAATCAATTACTGCTATATCAAAGCAATGGTAAATGCCGCGGGAGAATACAGGTGCTGGAGTTAGATTACAGCGGTAAGCCCAAATCAAAACTTATTGTACCACACGTTTGCTTTTTCATTAATCGTCTCAGAGAAACGAGATGACTGCCACGGTAAGCCATTAAAGGGGTTTCAAATAAACTGGAAATGACCCTTGTTGAAAATAACTCTGGTGCTTAATCCCCCCCCCCCCATAAGCCAACCTGAGTTTGCCCTCAGCAGTTTTAATCCATACTACTGATTAAATATTTCTTACTTACTCTGTTTGTCCCTGCAAAAGAAACAACATGACTGTGTTGTAAATGGCTGTCTAGTAAATTTCATTTTCATTTCCTTGAGAAGTGTTGGAAGATTTTTTGAGAGATGTTTTGCTATATGTGATCTCGTTGTGTCAGACTATATTTTTAGAAATCCTCAAGTCTAACAATGATCTTAAAATGATTATTTGTACATTCTCTAAAATCATCTTCAAGTTCACAAAATCTACAACAAATGAATGTCTGGTACAGTTCAGAAGTTCAGGTCAGGGAAAATGCCAGAATTTCATACTGCAGTTGTTGCAAACTAAATATTTTCACTATAAATATGTCTTTTACAAGTCAAAGCACGTTATTATTTAACTGTTTCATCTTTCATTTTGTTTTGTTTATGATGTCATAAAAGGAATGTTCAAATTTAAGTAGGCAAGTATGTCCTTTCTTTTGATTTAAAATATCTTAGAAGGATGTCCTCAGAATTATGTGAAGCTTTATTTTCCCAGTGCCCAACCAAACCTATGGGCATTCAACAAAGGAGCTTTATCTTTGACATATGTAATTTATGAAAAATAAAGCACTAGCCTCACTGTTATTAATGCCTCATCACAAGCTCCAATAGAGCAGGGAGTCGTGGGCTTTGAGTGATTATGTTATCACTTTTAGTGTATGTTTTGCATAGACGTGCACAGGTTTCGAAGAAGGAGACTGAGAGAAAAGAGACGGCAGACTTTGCAAATGTTAAACAGCATCTCAGAATAGGTCTCTTACATGGATGTTATATATTTAAATACAAAGAAGCAAATTCTAAGTTAAACAAATGTAAAAGTTTTGATATATTTGCAAAGATTCTGCATTCTGTTTTATACCTAAACATTTAGAAAAATTGACAAATAGTACATGGAAATAAATAAATTATCTTGAATCCTAAGAGTGAAGGCAGCTTATTTGCAACAGGATAAATGGGAAAGGAGAGTCCGTTTCAATTATTCAGCTCAGTTTATCACTGAGGACGTGGTGCAGTAAAAATAATGTCAACAATCAGTGTAATGCAAACGATATGCCTCATCTTTCTCCCTTCTCTTCTTGGTGGACTGCACTACGTTACTATTTACAGTAACCATCATTAATACATTGCAAGGCAAAAGAAGGAAACCGTATTAAGACTTTTTTTTCAGCTCAGCAGATAACTGCTTTGAGCATACATATGTTTATCATAGTAATATCTCTATTACAAGTCGCTTAACAGGAATGCATAATGCATCCACGCAGAACATAAAATGCCATAAATCAAAATGAAAATGAAACGGATTACAATGCAGCACAGTGACTAAGCTGCGGTGACAAGACTAATTCAACATCTTTTATGGTCGAGTTTCTGCTATTCGGTATTACACATTTGCTAAATTACAAGAACAAGCCCTGCCCCTGTTTGTCTTACTCCGTCCTCTCTATAATATCTTCTTCCCTCTCTTTCTCCCCATCGTTCTCCGTCTCTCTGTGCTGCTTCCGAAGCCAAAGTTGTTTGATCATAAATTGTTGAAGTGCAATGACTTGTCTCCTCCACTTTCACTCAGTGGTCCTAGTAGTAGCAAGAGCAGATTAAAAAGTCTGCCACACTACCCAACCGGTCTCAGCATACCATTAGCATATATATGAGATTTGAGACATTTTCTAATATTCTCCAGCAGGACTCATCTGTCATGGCCTGGTGATGAATTATAAAATGCTTGTTTGGGTGTGAGGGAGCTGGAGAAGTGTTTCCTCCCCTCCTTCTCCTCACTTATATAACCTTTACTATGCCTGTGTTTAAAAAATGGAAGGGGAGGAAATCAATGTTGGGACAATTCATTAAAAAACAGAGTTTTTATGCAATGTTTGTGTCTATGCCATCAGTCAATATGTGTGGGAACTGCTATCAGCTCTAATGCACTGGGGTCATGAAGTTACAGGCAAAGTTAGCACCACCTTTCAGTCAAAGGTGTAGTTGTCTGGTCTTTATCGCATTGCAGGCAAAGCTGAGTTGACACCAGGTTATGAAGGATGGCCTTGGGAACTGCTTCGTCTTCTGAGGTTTCTGGTGTTGCCGATCATGAGGTGGAGTTTCAACCAGGCTACAGTCTGGTGCTGGTGTGCAGGCTACAGGGCCACAGAGATGGGAACCTGTCAAAAGCAGCTCATCCATCCTTCCACAGTTGCCATCATCCATCTACCAGCTCAAGGCTGATGATGACCAGATTATTAGGAGTGACAAGTAAATCCCATTTTGTATACTCACAGATTTTTTAGCTTTTAATTTAATTCTGTGTACGGTCTCTTTCTCCTTCTCTCACTCACCCATATTCTCTCTTTCTTTTACTCTATTGTGTTTACTCTTTTCCCATCCTCCTGAAACCATTGCAGGTTTGAGCCGTCAGAATAAATTCCTTCACTTTTAAAGTAGGATTATTAACTTCAGCTTTAAAGTCCTTTATAGAGTAAATAAGAGATAGAAACATTATTCAAAGCAGTTACTTTTGTCCATCTTTTAGGCATGTCTGGAGTGTATCTTTTAAATAGACACAGTCCGGTCACACATTCATCCCCAAAATTTGAAAAAGCTTAGGTTGCTCCTGTTTAATGTGTCTGCAGGAAGCAGGGGAAGTTGTCAGATAGAGGCCCAGATAAATCCAGTCTTGCACAGTGGACGCTCATAATTGGTTTGTCAGAACGGTGAGGTGAGGAAGGTATTCAGCAAGAATATAGCAAAGAATCTGGAAAACTATCAAATGATTTAGGAACGATAGGTATGGTCCATCCTGAAATGAGAGGACTTTAGTTTAACAATTTCGAAGAGGTATAAACCTACAGTTTGCAAGACTGAGACGGTATTTGACCTCTTAAAGAAAGCAATATATTCTCATTGACAAATATGAGATCAAAGATTGAATTTATAGTTTATTGCATGTACACACACATACACACATGTGCATATATATATGTGTGTGTGTGTGTATATATATATATATATATATATATATATATATATATAAATGTGTATGTGTTAAGTCAACAAGTTCAATTAGGCCCACAGCTTACACTACATATAATTTAGCTTTAGCCACCACATCTCATGGTGTGACAGGGGAGGTGTAATACTTTATAAAGCTTTACATTCCAACTCCTTGCAAATATCCCATGTGTTAATTAAATGAGTAAAAAGTGCAGTGGCCTGTGTCTTAAATTAATTGCTTTCTATTAGATTACATTATTGTAGATAGACCAAGCCATATTATTAACATTGTTGTACATTCTCCTACATTCAATTTCCTTGAACATTATTATTGCGAGAAATCACTCTCTCCTTCTCGTGCTGTCTCTCTCTTTCTTCCTTCTCGAGATTGTTCCAAATTTCTGTCATGGTGCATTCTGCTCAGTTAATTAAAGGGGGGCTAAAGTGCAGTGGCCTGTATCCTATTGCCATCAAATCCATAACTTAGAGAGAAAACATTTACATTAACTTGCCATTAATACCGCCTATGCCGACTTTTCAATTCCCGCTAAGTATGATCTTACACAGTAATTGCTGTTGCCTGTAAGACAAAAAGGCGAGAAAGTCCATGAGGATGACAAGAAAAAATTTGATGCTACTGTTAATTAAAAGAATAAAAGTGCACCAGCCTGTGTCATGGAAAAAACAGCTTTGAGTAATAAAAATATAGCCAACAATCTCTTCCTCTCCTTCCTTTCAATTCAGTTTTGAATGCTATTACACAAGGTAATGGAGTTTGGGAATGGGAACTTCTTGATAGCTGTCAGAAAGAAAGAGAGAGCGGGCGGAGAGGGCCTTGTATTTCTTTCTTTTTTTTTAATAAAACAACTAAGCTCAGCAGTCTGTATCCTATCTCAGCTATTGGATTGGATTATTTTACATTTTGATTGAAATGATGTCCGCGCCAGATAAAAGCACAGACCCCAGCTGTTGTAATTGAATCAGGGTGGAGTTGTTTATTCGGTTGATCTACAGCGGTGATTTGCTTGTCCTAACACCCAATGCATAAAAGATCCACTCTTGTTTAACACACTGCTGATTAGATCTGTTTAAAATGGCGAAACAAGAGGCGTCCGTGTCCAGAGATGGGCAGGCATAAAGATAATACATATAACGGCATCAGGAGAAGGGGGGAGGAATGGAGAGCAGCCGAGAAGAGAAAAGAGAAAGAGGAGGATACAAAGGGGCCCCACGGTCCCTGGCTCTCTTGATCGTGTGTGTGTGTGTTGGTGTGTGCGTGTGTGTGCGTGTGTGTTGGTGTGTGCACAAGTGTCTGAGTGCTGTAGATGCACCATCTGCTTAACTTTCCATGTGTGACCAAAACTTTCAATAAATAAATTTCACATGGCATGGATGCCAGATGCACAGGCGGCCTTGGATGAAATTTAAATAACATCTAATAGGAAGTAAGAGTAAGTGTGCTTGTCCCCAACAGACTCCTCTGAGAATTTCAAATGGTTCTGTATTGAATAGTGCTAAGGCTAATGCAGGTCATGCTACAGAAAGAGATAAAAAAATGAATGCAATGTTTCCAATCAAGTTCATTTAATCACAATAAACAAGTAATGAGACCAAAATCTTAAGTGTCAGATACAACTATTTCACATAACATTATACAGTATGAGTTTATACACGTGATTTAGTGAATCTGATTTATGTGGACTGCTAAATGCATGCTATACAATGGATGGTTGATCATCAAATAATGACTCTTATCACTTTGGTGTAGGATGCACATCCATCATGCTGAGAAAAAGGTGAAGTACGCCTCAGTGCGCACTGCATGCTGATTTCAATATTACTCCTTGAGGGACCACATATGAAAACATAATCTGCTTAGATTGTGATGTCCCTCATACAACAATAGCTATACCAAGGGCACGGGAAAAGTCCATGTGTTTACATTTTTTGCATATTG
This sequence comes from Acanthurus lineatus, assembly GCA_029814665.1. Lineage (NCBI taxonomy): Eukaryota > Metazoa > Chordata > Actinopteri > Acanthuriformes > Acanthuridae > Acanthurus > Acanthurus lineatus. The sequence goes on from JAPZDV010000025.1 coordinate 19,962,140, forward strand.
AATATGTGATAAGAGGCCTTCTTTTAGTTCAATATCAATATCAAATAACTGCAAGAAAGAGTTTCATTTTACCTCTGGGATGATTTCTGTCCCTCTGCTGGGGCTCAGAAAACAATGATAATGTATCAAATGTGATCTAGTATAGGCTATTTCTATCTAAAACAAATAAAACAAGGTGATTTTCAGAAACGGTGTACATGCATATACTATTTACATATTGATAAAAGTAAAGGAAGCAGTCTTACTTTGTAAATCAAGCATAACATCCAAACTTAAGATAAATATGCCATGTAGAGTGCAGCCCAGTAGTAACAAAAAAGATGGCAATATGTTAAGCGTGTTCATTGAAAAAAGCATGTATTCCCGTTGTTCAGTCACAGCCAATAAACTACACTAAGATAACTTCAATGCAGTTGTTGGGTTATCATGAAATCCAGTTGCATACATTTAACATAAAGTCTCATAATAAACTGCTCCGGTTTGGCACAAAGCAAAAAATACAACAGTATCAACGGTGAACTTTACTTGGGACACCAAACACTGTGTAATCTCTGACATTTACCGACATTCAGATTAGGCCAACATTTGTCAGAAAGCCTAACCTTTGTCCTTCCTTGTCTGTGTATTATCTGCATATTAAGCCTTTGCTGCTGACTCTATCACATCCAAAAACACAGCTTTTGTGAAAGATGCAGATCATGTGTTTAATAATTTCCCATGTTTCAGGCTGCTATTGGGTCACCTCACTATAATCAATCATCTCTATTAACTACCGTATCTCGTGCTCCACCAGCCGCGACCCCTGGACATCTGAGCTCAGATTTTATCGCCACATGCACGCCACGTTTTACTTTCCCTGTCACCCCTGTGTTGCTTAACACCTCGTTCTTCTGACTGCTCATGTGGTATTTAAACATCCAGTTGTCTTGTGGTTGTTTTATTGGGGTGCTACAATTGCACATTTTGGCCTTTCGATAACCTGAATAACCTGAAACATCTCAGACACCTGAAATCCACATGGAAATGTGGATGAAAACACATGAAAACAGAGGCAAACAAGCGAAGCTACCATATGTACTTAACCAATCATTGTCAAATCAATAAAAATACATAAATGCACAACATTGGGCATAAAAAAAACTTACACAAATGTCTTTTCAAAAAAAAGGAAATTTTAGTACTTGTTTTTAGTCTTATACTAGGTTTAAAATTGTTACTGTTTTTTGAAGACTAGAATATTTTTTTAGCAACGTTGTTGTTCTACATATAGTTATACTATACTGCTCCTAATTGATACTCAGACTGCTGTTTCACCAAATTATAATATTTATACAATGAAATAATTTATTTAATTAGCTAAAAAGGCAAAACCCTGAAAGGCAGAATAGTCTCTTCCTGAGTGCATGACTCACCACAGCAGCTTCTTTTATGTAAGAAAAACTGCTAAGATAATCCTTAATTATAACACTTTATTTTAAATCTAGGCACAGTTTATTTGAGCATAGCTTGTGTCTAATGTAAAGAAATGTGAAATATAAAAAAAGTTTTAAAAGTATGAAAGTAATAATTTACAGGGATAATTTCTCTTATTTGGAAAAAAAAAAAGTTACATGTTTTTCAACTTCACCATTTCTAAACAGGCAGGATTTAGAATAAAGGTTCAGTGTCCAAACCTATGAAAAATTCAAAATTCAGTGATTCAATGATTGACAACAGGGTTGTTCAAACTCTCATGTCCTCTTATATGGCAGCTTGGCCAGAACTTCTTGGTGTCGCTTTTTTTTAGGACAGAGGATGCCTCTTTAGCATTTGTTAGCGACACAAAAGGCTTTTAAATGACTACAATGTAAATCAATCTGCAGCAATAGTGAAAACAACTGTACCTGATAAGGTACCAAAAGTTAAAAAGTCCTTAGGGGGGCAGAGGTTGGATTAGATTGTGGGATTCATTCACACAAGACTTTAAGCCAGTTTGAGTACAACTTAAACAAATGTCAATAATCTTTTCCTAAACCAAATTAACTTTTTGTTTTGTTTTGTTTTTTTTTGAAAGGCTTTGTTGTCTAAAATGAACAAAGCTGCAACTGTTTCACGGTATGTGATTAAACTAGTATTAAGAAGGTTGCATACATGTAAGACAGACTTAGTGGCAGGAAAATAGGTGCTAACAGGTTACCGAAAGGGGTCCAAGAGGGTGACCTGACCCAGCAACAGCATGTGACAAGTTGAAAGTGAGAATGTGTTTGCAACCACATGTATGTATAATAAGAGAAACACATAAAAAACATAGATCTTGAGACACTATCCTGTAGCTCTTTTTTATGTAAACTACCTTTATGGCTTAATGAAAAACATTTCTTTGTCATAAAATAAAATAAATGTCAACTATATCAAACTTATTGGGCTTGTAATACTGAGAGTCAAAGTGCAAATAGACCTAAAAGTAAACATATGTCCTCTGCCTTTAGTAATTGTCTGGTTTACACTGTATAGATCACAGTCAATATCAGTGCACATACTCACACTGCATTACTCAGACTGGTGTCGTAGATATTAACATCTGTCCACAACGGAGGAAGAGAGAGAGAGCAGGAATGAATGAGACAGAAATGTTCACAGCTCATACACACCAGCGGTTTGACCTTTTCTCTCAGTGTCGGCATCAACCCTTCAAACACTCTCTCTCCCTCTCTCCATCTCTCTCTCTCTCACACACACACATACACACACTTGGATAAAGAAAAAAAACACAGCAGCAATAATGTGGAAATGTTAACAGCTTACAATTAAAAATGTGATTTATGTTCCGTGCAGCTGTTAAATGACACTGCGGCCCAACGATATCGATTTCCATATCATTAGCATAATAGTTTTATTGTGGTATAATTACTAAATAAAAAGGATCCTACCTGGCAAACCTTACTGCGTATCAGGGACTCTTAAACGAGCAAAATGTTGCCTCACACAAGTAACATGGGTCAATTGCAGCCGGGGATAGTCGGGGGTAATGATTAGATCATTAAAATTTAGTCTATGCTTCACAGAGCATAGAGAAAATTAACTTCCCCCCACCAAGCTCATTTTTCTGCTGAACATGAAATAATGATTTTCTGCCAGTATAATTACAAAGCTAACATCTGATAGAGTCAGCATCCAGGGGGGATTATCACATGCATGAGTATTAGACCTCATTA
>JAPZDV010000025.1:19965656-19989035 GCA_029814665.1 Acanthurus lineatus
CCCCCCCCCCCCCCCCCCCATTTATTATTACCGGGGGTCCTCTCCCTGACAAATGGGATTTCATTTATTTAACCTCTGCTGATCTATTCCAGTGAAACGTATAAACAAGCCATCCGTTTTTTTACGACCGCCGCAGAATCAACGCCTCAATTATCTAAAGGCTAACTGAGTGTTAAAGTGAGCCATCTGCCAGTGGGAAGCCCATTGATTTAATTTGCCTTGTGGTTTACCCCCGATGCAACTGGGGCCCCACTTTGTGCCTATAGAAGAAGAGGCGACAGATACACATATCCCTCATTGAACTTGAGTTCAAAGAGAGTGGTCATGGGGTGTTTGTGTGCATACAGTTGTTGCCATGTCACTGCGCACTCCCCTGTTCCTCCTCACTGCGTACCGACATCCACTACACCTCATACTCTTCAGTGAGATACAAGTGAAAAGGAGAGATAGAGTGAGAGTGAGGGAGAGAGAAAGAGGAGTTAAGGGAAATCAATATCCGGGCTTAAATTTGACAAGGAGGATGCTGGGCTGCCGATGGAAGGGACACCTTTGTTCTCCTGTAGCCAACTAATCTCTGCCTGCATGCTGAATGAGTATTGACACAGCATGTGTGTCTGTGTGTGTGCATGTGTGTGTGAGTATGCACTCGTTTGTGTGAATTTGCTATGTCTGTGTTGTTCGTGCATATATTTTCCTCAGGAGCTGATTGGATAGTATGTGAGTAGTGTTTTTAAGCATGCATTTATGTGTTTGCGTGTGCAGGTGCATGTGTGTCTCTGTATGTGTGTTTGTATGTGTGTATGTGCTTGCATCCTGGAGGGCTCCTTTGCAGCTAATTTTATAGTCGGCCCCACACACTAATCAGTGTGCCAGCAGTAATGGAGTTGTTATTGGAGTCCATTACAAAGACCCAGGATCAATGCTGGTATCAGTGTTCACAGATGCAGCTAGTTCACCCGTACAGACACAGAGATTTAGAGGGGAATGTGTGAGAATGTGTTTGTGTGTGCGTGTGTGTGTTTAAATACTTGTTCAGTCTGTGTAAAAAAATAAACAAAAAATTCAGACCACAGGCTCAATGAAATCAAGAGGTCTGTTACTAATAAAGCTGTTATTATATTATTTAATTTCAATAACAAATTATATTAAATTAGACTATTAAATTAAATTAAATTAAGGGCGATATTAGATGCAAATGTAAAATTCAGAAGTCAGGTGTACCAAATAATTCTTCATGGGTGTCCTGTTGGTGTTGTGTTATGTTGAATTCATGCTTGAACATGTTTGGATATTTTCCATGGCTGGTTTACAGCAGCATGGATACCAAATTCAGCCAGTAATCACCTGCTGCTCGCACTGTGAGTGTTATTGGCAAGCAGATGAGAGAAAATCCCTTCAAGTGACACTCAATCTCTTCCTGAACAACAGCTAAAGAACACATGGTTTACTTTGTGAACCTGTGTATAGACTCACATACATATGCACACACTCGACACACAAAGCCAAGTGCAGTAATCCTAAATGACTCGTTTTTTTTGCCATTTGCATGCTTTATTTTACCTTTTTTTTTAAAAATTCAAATATAAAATCTTGAATCGAAATCCAAAATGTAAATCTTTCGATTTTGTTATTTGAATACTCAAATATATAATTTGTTATTCTCCATGCTTTAAATGCAAGAGAAATTTTTAACTTTATTCATTGAGACAACACATCCTTATTAACCCCCCACTTCTTCTTTTTCGCCTCTATCATTTACACTGGCATCTATCCCTAGCCCACCCCAACGCTTTACTTTGCCTCAATTATTTATCCTCCATCCACCCCTCCCTCCCTCCCCCCTAAAGCATTTACTTCTCCCCCACTCTTCCTCCTCCAAAAGAGGGATCTTTTGCTCTGTCTTTGTATATTTTTTTTCTTTTTTCTTCCTACATCACATCTCCTCTTCTTCTTTTTTTCACTATTTTTTTGCATCTTTCAGTCAAAGTCTCCCCCCTCCATTCTCCCTCCATCTCTGTTTCCCCAGAGTCGCTCATATGGTATTTAAGTGGAGTGGGGCCCATTAACCCTGCCAGCTTGTGTCTCTCCTCGTCTCCATTGATCAGAATGCACACTGGAGATATTTTATTACAGCTGAATGTGGGGGACTGACGCAACCATTTAAGCAACTCTTCATTTTTAGCCATGATGGGTCGGTATCATCTGTGTAAATGTGTGTGTGTGTGTGTGTGTGTGTGCATGTGTGTATGTGTGAATGAATATAAGACTGGACACAGAATGAAGGGAAAGTTGTTCCCCAGGGAACCATCAGAGGGAATTATGAGAGCATTTAGGCCGGCTTGAAATGGTTATTGAAAGAGGGTTGTTTTTTTTTGTTTGTTAGTTTATCTCTTGATAAATTGTATCAGTCAATGTCAAGTGTTGTTTAAACCCATAGATGTTGCCATCTATTATTTTCTCTGCCTCAAACACTGTGATTGCGTGAAACTAAATAGATTTTTTTCATTGGCTATTTGTTGGACATTTTAGTACTGACTTGGAGTGAATAACAATAGCCTCAAAGAAATTTCATCAAAAATCTGGTAAGAGAAATGGGAAGTTTTATAACAGAGCAGGGTTAGCTTGGACTCACATAATCCAGATTTGATTCTGATTATGTGGTACTTGTGGATAAGTTTCCAAAAGTTCAACTGGAAACACAACTACAGCCTAACAGAGCACTCTAATGTTGGTCCAAACTTATGTTATAACCAAACACAATGTGTGAATTTGATATCTCTTTCCATTTGTTATCTGCAACCAAAATAAGCAGGCGTACACTTGGATGCCACTTTGTTCAGTGCAGATATTTAGTCTTTCTTCATTAATTAAAATAACTCGAACAAATTATTGGACACAACTATCAGTATAATACAATATAACTCAACAGCATCACAAGCTGTGCTTTCCAAAACTATCAAAGTTGAATCATTTCCTTTCTGAAAGTTACAACATTATTTTATCATTTCTTCGTTTATTATGATCATTAATTTACTGTATGCCTCAATAAAATATCCTGATCTATTACTATTTTAAAGGTATGCTATTCATTTGCACCATAAGTCTAATACTGTCTATATATTACATTTAAAAACCCAGATAAATCTCTAATCTCTATTCTTACACTTTATCACTGCAGATGGATCCTCGATGCCACTGACCAGGTTAGCATGTAGCATGTTTGGGCATAGTGGAACTAATGTAAACTATTGTACTTTTCGTGTTTCACAGTACATGGCTGCAGCTGTACTAGTGAGAGGAAATGGCAATTGCAGAGACAGATGAATGAAGGGTGAGCAGAGAGACATCAGGAAAAGCTCTCCAGGTAAATGTCAAGGAGGCTCGGATCCAACTGTTCATAACTCTGCATAGATAAGATTCATCCATGGCTTTCCATAGCAATCCCATAGCTCACAGGGCCTCTCTTTTTGCTGTGATATGGGGGTACTTCACCTCACTGCTTCTCTCTTTTTCTATCATGGTTATTCCATACCCTTTAGGCAGGATTGCACTATTGCAGAGTGGATGAGTCATGGAATAATTCTGGGTTGAAGCACCGTTCAATTATTAGATACTCTGGAGCAGCAGCTCTTCAGTAATATTCAGCATGTGCTCATATGCTGAAGGCCTGCTAATAGCAGAGGGGGTCATCCAAGGACATCATATCTTACTCAGTTACTGTAGAGAAACACTGAGATTATATATATAATTCAAGATTCAAGATGAAACATCTACCAAATACCTACGTTTATACATGAACCCCAGATGTTGAGTCTGAACCTGAGAACATATGGGTTGAAAAGTGTACCTCGATAGCTCAGGTGCCAAAAACATTTGACCCCAACATGTTCTTATTTAAGCCTTTTTTTTGTCTGAATATGAGCATTGGCATAAAAATGTTGATGCACTCTCAGGTTTTTATTGTTTAAATGTGTTAATACAGGTTAAATATTCAATCTCTATTGATTCGACTTCATATTACCTCTTACTTCACATAAGTGCCGTGTTTTGTTTTCAGTCAAAGCTATCGTGGCTGCAGAGCCTCTTTTATTTTTATTCTTTCATTAATTTTTTCTGTGACAGCTACTGAGATTGAAAGTGGGTGTGTAGTACTGTGAGCTACTTTGGGGACAAGAACAAATGAGGAGATAATGAAAGAAGTGAGCCTGGGGAGAAAAACCAAAACACAGTCAATGAGTTTGTTCTGGTTTCTTCTTAGCTCAGCAGTTTTTTGGCGTCTGACTTTGACTTGATTCAACTTGAGGATAAATGTCAAAACGCAGGGATTTCTACTGTAAAAGTGCACACTGAGGAATGCACATGAGCAGAAACACATACTGTGCAGGTAAGCTGGAGTGCACACACAAACACACAAACACACACACACACACACATACACACACACACATACATTTTAAGCTCTTAAGCCCTTATTACTTGCTGAGATACCAAAGAACTGTATTAGGTTTAAAAGCTAAAGGAAACAATTTTTTTTTACAGAAAAAAAACTGATAGCATGATACACATTTGATTATGACGTTTTCATTGAGTGTTAAAACCCACAAGTATGTACCACAACCTCTACACAGTGGATTGTACTGCACAATCTGTGCACTGTACTGTGTTGCAGTTGTATTTCATTGTAATGTATTTTGTATAGCGCCATACAAAAGTGAGATCTCAATCACTCACACAGACCAGTGTTGCTGTTATTGCTGCTGACATCTACATGTTGACACATTGTCAGCAGGAAAAGAGAGAGAGAGAGAGAGAGAAAGAGGGAGCGCATTGGCAGCGCAGTTGCACACGGAAAAAAAAAAAACTCCACTGGACGAGGAGTCGGCTCAGCACAAGGAGCTGGCCAATTATTTCTGAAATGGCAGGGGAGTTTTTGAAATGTGAGAATTTTTCCCTGGATATACACCGCAGACAGCGAATAAATGACAAGCACATAAACAAGACGTTCAACTGATGACTTTTTTCCTCTTCCTTTTCCACACACACACACACAATGGACAGAATAGTGTTTCTGATATCAAAATTATTGACTCAAAAGCTCCGACTGCTCAGTGAACGAATGCATGTGTGTGTGTTTGTGTGTGCTTAAGCCTCGGTGTGTGTTTTGGTGTGTCTGTTTGCGTGTGCACACAAATTCCATTCACTTAATGCAGCGATTTCAAAGGTTGGCCTGTGTATCATGAGCCTGTGCTGTTTGACATTTGATTAAATAGCATTACTGCCAATCAGCAGAGCAAGATGCTGAGCGTCGGGTCACACAGGCTGTGGATTCTTTCCCTCACTGTTGAAAGGCTGCATATAATGAAGCCAAACAAAAATGTTTACAAGTCTGTGTTTGCAGTTTATGTCCACAGTCAACATAGTTTTACATGACAAAATGTGTCACCACCAGCTTTTCTTTCCCCTATATGCCAATCATATGCAAGATGCTCTTAACAGGTTAAAGTTTAACACAAAAATGGCCTTTGCGCTACGTAAAAAATAAGAAGCATTTTTTATGAATTAGCACCTTTGTTGGATACATCCATAAATAATCAGTTCCCAAGGGTTCATAGTAGTTTTGAAAGAACACAGAATTCAAAACAACCACTTAAACCACACTCAAAAAAAACAAGAAAACCTCTCTCTGACTAAGAGGATGTTACTCTTCCCTCCTTTCATCTCTGCTTAATATGTATTTTTTAACAATCTGACAGAATTGTATTGTATTACATATCAGCTGCTTCCATTGATGCTATAAGATCTTTGCACTTAGTAGTGTAATAAAACCCAGTTTTCCATATTTTTCTAATTAGTGTGCCTGTTTAACAAGTGAAAACATTAGTATTAGTATCTTAAACTGCATCATTTTAGACACATTTTACCAAAACTCAGCACAAAATATTTAGATTGCTGTAAATTTGGAACTTCCAGTAGAATTTAAAAAAAGAAGTTTAGGCTTTATATCAACTGCTTTACCACTTAAAACATTATACATTTTTAAATAAAATATCGTGTGAGCACACAGTAGTTTCCATTCATTTTTGTGTAGTATGATTTTTTTATTCTTTTTTTTTAATTAGCAAAATCTTTAAAATGTACAGTATGGGAAGACAGAAACATGATACACAAAATCATTGATGAGGCTGTCTAAAAAAAGAAAGATGAAGCAAAATTGTCCCTTCAAAGATAATTTATTCTGTATCTGACAAGCCAAGCATCATTATACACATTTTTACCTTTTCAAGTGACTTTTAATCAAATATTTAACTTCTGTCCAACTTTTCCAGAAATAGATTATCTTTCTTCCTTCCCCTCACTAACTATTGGCAGTTTGATCAAGAGTTCAATATCAGACCCCCAGAAAAACAGCGGTATTTATTTGTTTTCGGGTCAAGCTTCTTCCACAATAAAAGGTTGACCTGTGACCCCTCTCTCCATTAATCAATGTAGAGATGAATAAATAAGTGGGATATGTGGCAGCTGGCCTTCCAACAAGCTGTCTACAACTGTCCAAACCACTTCAGAGTCATTTACCAAAGAGAGGCCTATAGATCAGCCAAATGGAGTTTGAAACCTAAAGAGTGACCGGGGGATTGGAGAGAGGAGGACAGGATGATACCACACCAATCTGCTGCTGGTGCAAGGGGGGTCTCACTGAGGAGGAGAAACATGGAGAGGATATGAGGGGAACGCTGGAAGACTGCATAGAGGACAGGAGAGGATTTGTAACAAGTAATCAGACAAGTAATCAGATAGTGGATAATATGTTGCTGTGGGTGGTCTGGAATGGCCAGTGGACAAGGAGAGACTGGGTGACAGAGAGGACTTCTGAAGAGAAGCACAGGTGGTCTCCAAGGTGAGACATTTGAAGAAAACTTCAAAGAAAAGAAAGATTTAATGTGACATTTTCTTCTCATTGCAGTATCTGACTTTAATATAGCATTTTACCTATCAGGTTCTTGTATCAAAAACAAAGAGAATTCAGTATTCAAACTTTGAGGGAGAAGGGTTAGTGTGTGCTGTAAATGTAGTATTTGCAAATACTGTTTGATTAATGGTGATAATTGGCAGAGGTCACCTCACTGGTTGGCACTGCTAACTCACAAGATAAAGGTTCCTGTAAATGTTGATAATGAAAAAACTGGATGAATGGAAAGAGGGGAGAAGGAAAAGTGAGGACAGGGATGGAGTCGACAGAGGAAAGGGAGTAACAGTGCGCTCAACTCCTTCCATTATTGATTATGAGCTGAGCCCACCAGAGGCACCAGATGTCAACCAGGCAGCTTAAGTTTCCACTGGCCTGTTTAAAGCTGCCAAAACTCATCTTCCTCACTCATCTTCTTCTGATTTCCCCTCCTCTTTGCTACAAATACATGATAATAATATACTAAATAAAAACAATATTTTTCATTCCGTTATGTCTTTTAGAAAACACTTGTGTATCCAACTAATTTGCCACAACAAATTCTTTATGAAAAGACAAGAAAAAAAATACTAGATGGCCTTTTCAATCACAATGAGGAAATGCTGTTTGTTAAAGTTTTTGGTAAGCCACAAAAATGTCAACACTGAATGTAAGTGGTCACTGGTATTTCACTTGTTTTTGGCTTAAAATACATTCTAGTAATATAGTATCTGCTTGTACTGAATGCAGTGCAAGAACACTTTTTTTTAACTGAAATTTTTTAGGTTAAATAAACACTGTAAGAACATGGTGATGATTATGAGAAGATGTTGTTCACAAAAGGAAAAATAAATAAATAAATAAAGTTTTATACTCAAGGTTCACCATCAGACACACTAAAAAACATACAGCACCTATGTTACAAAAAAGGTGACCAAAATCAACATTAAAAAATAACATTACTAAAAATATAATTGAGTGGAAACATTGTGGGATCATTTATATGTGGGAGAGTAAACGTATGTTTACCTCAGCCCCTCTTGATTAGGTGTCTGTGCTTCCACAGCATCCATGACTTGTTTGCGTCAAGTATAGCTAGCATTCTTTTTCCTAATTTACACTAAGGTCTAAGAGTTATTACAAAACAAGAAATATTAAATTTGGAAGCAGAATTTTTCTATTTGGGAAGGGTTTCTTTCATTTTTAAACTGCGAAACACCTGTTTGATTAGCATCACTACAAAGAGAACAGTTACAAGAATGAGATTCGCATGAAAATCCAGACTGTTGACAGGTAGGTATGTATGTAGGAGATGGGTGTCACTTCATCAGGATTACCTCTCTAAAAAATAATTTCCAAAACTTTTAGAGTCTTAGATGATGTCAAACTGGCTGAGTACGGATTAATGCCCATCCACAATTTCACTTGCTGTTATTTTCACCATCACTTTTTCTCTGCCTCCCTTTCTCTCTCTGTGTCCCTCCATCTACTATTCATTCATTATTTCCAAAGAACAAACTGATCTATTGCTAATCACTTACATAAAGTGAAATTCAGCACACATAAATTGACAGACAGAGAAAGAAGGGATGAAAAGACATTTGTGTATATTTGTGTTTCTCTGTGCCCATCTGTATTGGGCACTCCAAACACTTACAGCCACAGGATTTTGAGAAGAGTGGAAGAGAAGAGTGTGTTTGTGTGTGTGCTTTTTCTCCGTATTTCATAAAAAGAATCTGTGGGATACATCAGGAGTGTCCCAGTGACCTGATCCTGAACAAATGGAATAGTAACGCTCTGGATGGGAAACAAGAGCAGCCACATAATTCTATTTGAAGAGAAAATCAATTCAACACCAAAACACAGGTCGTCCATCCACCACGCTGTGTCTCCACTATGGTTGTATATGAAGTCATTGTCCCACTGTGTGCGTGTGTGTGTGTGTGTGTATGTGTGTGTGTGTTGCTGCTGTCACTTTAGAAAGTTACTTGTATGTTTTTCAGCAGTGTTGGTTCATGTATCCCTCTCATTTATTTCGGTGTGCCTGTCTTCTCTTAGTTGCACTTATGTCACATGGTTAAAGAATAAATCTGACTGTTAGTATGAGGCAGAGCAGAGTCATCTGTGTTGTCAAAGTGGAAAGCAAATGTTGGACTTGACCTCCTTTTTTGCTGCAGATTATCAAATCCCTTTATTTTCTTCATTGGCACATATTGCGCCACTGAGCCTAAACCATTAATGCAGAAAAGTACTGTATGAGCATAATAACCAAACTGATATTTACCTCTTCACTTTATGGAAAACCATTTGATTTCTTATAAATACTGCAGAAAAATAACTTACAGAAAAATATCGGGTGAGTTGGCTGTAATGCACAGCAGTGCTAAATTACATGACATATATTATATTTATATATTATGATATTTGACATATCTTCAGTGTGAATTAACAAAAGCAATGAAAACTTTTTTCTATTAGCCAAAAGTAAATGCAGCTGCATTTTACATCTGACTTTTGAATATCCTCAAGTTTAAAATTAACAAGAAAAACCTAAATGTTCAGTTTTATTAAACTTAATTCACTTTATTCTAGTGCGACACATCACTCTCAACTGGAAAAAAAAGTAAATACGGTTTGTAACTTTTTGACAGTCATGCAGTTTTTTTGTTGTTGCTGTATTCAAACTGAAACAATGCCTAAGATTGAAGGGCTGATTTCCGGCTTTGAGAATGTGGACAGTGCAGCAAGACAATCAAAGAGCTGCACACCAAATGAGGAAAATAAGAAAAATATACTAATAGCCTACTTACACACTGCACTGCACAGGAAAATAAGGTGATCTAAATACACACATTTTAATGCACTCATACAACTCACACACACTTAAATAGACAAGAGAGGAGGATTATTTTTAAACTTCACCTCTCTCTTCTCCCTCTTCTGTCACTCTATTGATTTCCTGACAGAGGAATGAGAGGGGAGCATGCGACCTATTAAAGACCAGTGTCTGGTGTCTTAAAGGTTAACTAATCAACAGTAATGGAAAAGAGTCAGACACTTTTACCTCACCACAAAAACACACACACACACACGTGCACACATACATGTTTGCACACACACATTTGCATTATGCTAAACTTATAATAAAATAATGTCACACTCCCCCCTTGTATGTTTGTGTGTTTTTATGTGCACAATTGGTTTCTATTAACTTGCAGTAAAATCAAAATATTTTTTCTCCTGCTTTAACAGCCTCATGCTGGGTGATTGTAAGTGAGAAAAATGATGTGAATGTGTGTTTGTGTGCATGTGGATTTACTTGTATGACTTGAAATGTAAGTGCAGGCATGTGTATTGCAACGGGTGTGTGTAAGTGGTATTAAATCACATTTAGTTTTGCATGGTGCAGATGTGATGTCCAGGCCTCTGTTTAAATGTCGCAGCATTGATAAAGTGTGACTGGGCCCAGTCAACTGTTAATGTTTTGATGTCGCATTATGGACTGTTTAGTTCTGTGTTAATGGGCTGCTGCACAGGAAATGTTACATTTACATCAGCCAATGCATACCTCAACTAGGACTTTCATGTATTATGTTTTTTCTCTATAGATTCATTATATGCTGTATAATGTATTTATTTTTGTACAATAATTCTGTGTCAGTTTGAGAGATAATATTCAGGCAAAACATAACCTGTTTAGAATTACATTGTTGTGCTACTAATGTGTAGATGTTCCACTCTGTAACCTACTGTTCACTGTAGTATTTCCATATTATTTATTTTGCGGAGTATTTATCATGTGGTGTCTTGTTTTATTTGAGCTCCACACCTGTGACATTTATGGTAACTTTAAGCTTAAGTCATTTTTTTGTATGTTGGGCATCCGCAGTACTGCAACCCATGAGCTGTCTGGCTCTATTATTTCCTGATTTTGAGCAGCACAGTTGCAATACTGCAAGAAACCAGGAGGTGGCAGCTCTTATACTGTTTCAACAAGCTCCAGATCCAACTACTGGGGAGGATAACACCATCAGCACTATCATACTGCCTTCACCTTTGTTTAGGAAAAAAATAATAAGAAAAATTTATTAAAAATTGGAGAAAGACAGATAATGAAATGGCATTTATTCTTATTAATTGTTTTACTGACTTGCATTGATTTGATCTGGAGCTTAACTGAAGCTTAACTGAAAAATATGACAATTAATTGCTTTATTTAAATTGATTTTAAATGTCATTAATTCCATCATTTCCATTATTTAATGTTTTAATTTCAGTGCCAAAAATTTAATTAACTTTTTTGTTGTTATTATTTTTCCCAGGCGTGCTTTTCTAAGTGACTGACTTGACTTTGAAAACCAACATGATCTTCTTCTGAAATGTTCTGCAATGACTGACTCGCGGGCACATAAAGGAACAATCAGCTCTCACAATGTCCACATACCTGTTTTAGTTACATTAGGAATTGAGAGCGTTCCCAGGGGGTGTTTTGTGTCCATTTAGCCCCCTTTCTTCCTCTCTGAGAGGTCACACACCCACACAGCCAGTTTACATTTGCTCTGTCACAAAAGCGATACACTGCAATTTCCCTGCACGAAATACCCCCTCTGGTCACTACCAACAGAATGACCTTTTCTTTCTGTCTTTCCCCCCTCACGTCTTTTCTTCCTCCACATGTGATTTTAACACTGACAATCCATCTTAAAATGAATATACACACTTCTATGTTTTTTTTCACCCCCAATCCCTTCTATCCATACCGGAATAAAGGATAATCCTCCAGAAAGAAACATAGAAGGTTTAGAAAGAGAGGCGTAAGAGTGTGTAGCTGGAAAGTCAAACAGGAGGAATTCATCGCTGACCTGCAGCAGCAGCAGCAGCAGCAGTGTGGATGGGCAACAGGAGCTATTCCCCCATGACTTCACCCTCTCCTTTCCACACTTCTCCTCTCCTCCCACCTTTTCAACCCTTTTCCTCTTTCTTCCCCTGGGTGCCTCTCCGCCTTTCCATACCCATCCACCTCCTCCTCCTCCTCATCTTTTTTTTTCTGCTGCAATCGTCTACTTCTTTTTCCCTTCTCCTCCTTCTCCTCTTTACTTCACTTTACTCTTCAGCTCATCTCAACCTCTCTCTCTCTGCCCCATCCCTCCATAGCCTTCTTGTCTTTTCTTTAGTTTATTGCCACTTTTGCTGTCCTTCTTCCTTTTTTTCCCCTCTGTTCTGCATCAAGTGGCCATTTCTTTCTTTTTCCTCTCTCCCCATTGGCCTTTCTCTTTCCTCACTTCACTCCTTTCCTCCATCAACCCCCCCAACCCTGCTCCTCCATCCTCACCCACCACATACACACACACACCACATACACACACACACACGCACACACACAGAGCACTGTTCCCTCTCTTACCCTCTCTCAGACTAACACAGGGTCTTTCCGGCCCACTGCCTCTCCTGTTCAAATGTAACAATGCTCAGCGTGATTTGATGATGGCCTCAGTTCACCGAGTTGCGTTTGTGTGTGGGGTGTGTGTGTGTGTGTGTTTGTGTGTGTGTGTGAGTGTGTGTGTACTGTAGTTGTACATGTGTGTTTATTCCGTTTTCTTAATCCAGACCCTTTTGCTGTAGAAATATATCTATCTGTGTGTAAATTATCACATAGAATACAAAACACTTAAGTGAGATACTATTGTAAAAAGTGATTAACAAACTTATATGTAGGTAAACAAAGTAACAAAGTAACTTTATCCATATCTCTCTATAATCAAACTCTATTGACATTTTACCCTTATTTGAAGACACTGTCTCCCTTGTTAATTTGTCTCAATTTGTCTCTTTGAATTCATCTTTACTTAGTTTTTATTTGTTTCCCATATCTCTTTAAATGATTATAATGTGTAGGTATATTACTTACTTTTATTACTTAAATTATAAATTGGACCTATTCATTGTTTAGTCTCACCGTGATCACATGTCTAAGTCTTCTTCTCATTTTGCTTGTTTTTGTCTTGTATTCTCCTTACTTCTCTGTCAGTCAACACATCTGCTCTCTTGCTGTATTTATCTTATTATTTTCCAAAATTTTTTTGGCCTTTTTGTAACTTGTTTATTCATCTTTCTTTAGATACAGATTTTCTTTCCCCTCTCTCTGTCCCGGAGATGTGCACATTTTGAACGTGAAGATGAAGAAACAGTGTAGAGTCACTTTTTAAGAAAACAGGAAACAAAGTGTTTGTTGTTTTAATGCACTTTAATTTGTTTGTTTGGCTTAATAGATGTGTAAATGACTGTCTCTATGTGTTTGGTTGTATGTGTTATTGACACATATACAATGTGTCTACACAGACGTGTGGGCAAACAGTACAACGCTGTCACTTAGTCACCTCTTCCAACAAACCACAGTTCAATGCAATTATGAATGAATGTATTGATAAAAAACAGCTACAACAAACTCCTCACAGAAGTGTAACTTACATCAGAGAGAAAGAAAGTAAACTTTGATAACAGCATTGTGTGTGTGCTTGTGTTTGAGCGTGTGTGTGGGTGTGTGTGTGCAGGTGTTGGCTCTCTTCTCTATGCAAGCGCAGGCATTAAAACACATCAGGAGGCGGGGGGGATATTGACTAGGCTGTGTCTCCCTCACACTCGTGTTTGGTCGGCAGGCAATCTACCAACCGTCAATCACAGAGAGGCGACCCAAGTTGGGAACCATCAAACAGCCTGACTTCTGGTGTCAGTGCTGAGGGGGATCTATTTCAGCGTGACACCCCATCAGCTGCAAATCTAAAAAGGCCTCCATTGTCAGAGCGGGGAAGCAAAGGTATACACATATTCATGAATGGGGCACCTACATGTGCACGCACAAACATGTACTGTGCACACATCTACATGTTTTATTTCAGCCTGATAGAATATTTACATTCAGCTATAACACATCAGGAGGGTTTTTTGTAAGTAATAGTATATGCATGAGAATTTCGATGGTTCATATATTCAGTTTCTAAAGTGAATCCTTTTACATTTAATTCTTCTCTAAATGAACAAGACAACACGTACTCAGTGTTCATATCGAGTCATTTTTTATTTTTTAACAGCGTAAAATCCCAAAAAATATTATACTTTATATGTTTTGTTCATATAAAATGAAAATTTTACCTACGATCAAAGGTCGAGCAATTACATACCATTATCCATATACTAAATTTTAAAAAATCTAGTTGCCACTTTAGCTGTGTTTTTGTAAATTGGTTTGAATGAGACAATAATAAAGCATCGGCACCCTCCAGGGCTTATGATCATTTGAAATCGATTGATAGAAAATTACTTTTTTCCACCAGTGATAAAGCATTGCACTTCGCCTAACCTTTGAACTCTTGCCACTGTTGCCCCTGGCTCTTTGGCAGCCGTGGATGGTAAAGTTCAACATGACATTCAGACACACTTAAGTGCTCTCATGGTTTGAATACAATTAAAAGGTTGCTCAATTTTTTTTTTTTCCCCCATGAATGTGACTGATTCAAGCCTTCCAGGTATAAATGCAGTTACTAATAAACATTAAAGAAATATTGTTGTTCATGATCAAACAGTGAGGGTTAATTTTAGTTCATTCAGTTTTGTTTTTTTTAAATGTGTGGTTTAACTTTATCTTAAGAGTATGTTAAACCATGTAGTTTTGCAGATGGAACATATTTGCTATATAAACTCTCTGCATGACCGTGAGTTATTAATTACCTTTGACACCACTGCCTCATATGAATTCCTTAGGGACTACAACTCTTAAACCCTTGTACCAAAGTCATCTGGATACTTAAACACCGCTCTCAAGTTAACTAACAACATGTCTGTTCAGCATAAAGTATCACTTAAGCAAGGCATATTGATCCTTATTTAAATGCACAACTGTATATGCATATGGATTATCTGAAAACCATTATCAGAACCACTGAACAAGCAGAGGCATATCTCGCTGTTAATTATTTCACAGACATCCTAGACAGACAGTAAAAGCGTATTAGCTTAATAATTACACAAGAGGAAAAAATAAAAAATAAGAGATAAATATATACTGTTAGTGATGCATGAAGCAGTGTGTACTTAGAGAGTGTTTGCAGGTGATTTGTCATTTGTGGTTTGTACATACGGGGCAATAAACAGGGAGCTAGGGGGAGAGGCTGCATTCCTAACCTACAGTAATATAAGCCGCTAAAGTATTATCGACCACCATCGTTGAAAAGTGTCTCTGATGAAGCCAAAAAGTGATTCACTGCCGCCATCAATCTCATTCTTATCTCTCAAAACACATCTTTCTTCTTTTGCCTTAAAGTCTCTTTCTGTCACCGACATAAAGGATTACAAATTATGCAAAATCAAAATGCTATTATGTTGTGCAACATTCTCACGATACCAAAAAAAAAAAAAAAAAAAAAAGAGCAGGTTGCATGCTGGATCCCGCAGTGAATGAGCAAGCCTCCATCAGCAGTGAATGTTGACAGAATGAGACATTGTACTTTTGAGCCATGAAATTACAGGCTGGTAAGCCCAAGGCAGTCGCCAGGTGTGACTGATGCAATCGGGGGGCCTGCTTGGACAAACGCAGCGCTGAACACCAACATTCCTGCTTGTCAATCATGTTATAGATCTCCAGGATATAACTCTTCTCAAGCACAAAGGGTAATTGATGAAGTTAATTTATGAATTGATGTATATATGGACCATACCCTCCAGTTTTTAACTAGAAAGGAAACGTACTCCATTCAGTTTAAGCTTGCCTTCCAGCGCCTCATAACAAACCAGATAAATTAATAGAAGTTTCAGGAATGTACGGTGAGGATAATGACCACATAACTATCTAGTTTATTACAGGTCACATTTAAATGCTTGTCAGTTGAAACTATTGTAGATATTTAATTGATTTTCTCTACCGAAGTGTCCTCACAAATAGATTCACTCCAGACACACAACTGGGGACTTCTCTATTGGCTGCAACTGTAATCCTTTTGGGTGCACAGTGCTTGGTCTTTTCTGTAGTCTATCAGCTTTGCCTCTGCACAACACTGACAATTACAAAAAGAAATTGATAAGAGATTTATAAAATGCTTTAAGCCCAAAAGAAAAGATAAGACCAGGATCTATTTTCTTTATCTTACTTCTAATGATATAATTGTTAAGAGCAGGCCTGGAATTCACACATTTGATCCCTGCTAATTGCAGTTTAATTCCATTGAGCAGGTTCTATTTATAAGCTTGAACAGGGGGTGGTCTCAGAGGAGAGGTAACTGCGCTGTTCTCTACTGTACTGTGACTATTAAAGTGAATCAAAGCCTCTGTGTGGGGCCCTTTAAACTTCTCCCTCCCTGGTTCTCACACCTGTCCTCAGGGCACCAAGATTTATGTTTCTGTCCTGCTGATGAACCACCGCAGCCCTCACCTGCAACACTGCTGTCTCCTTCTGTGTGGGGTTTGCTTGTGGGTTTGTATGAGAATGAATGTACAGCATGTGGGTTTGTGAAAGCTTGTAGTATTACTTGGGGTCCCATAGTGGGACAGTCCAACTTTCCAATAACAATGAACTCTATTGTCTGACTAACAGTTTTCAAAGTACTTTTATTGGGACATTGTGCTATAAATATATGTGTGCCCTAAACTGTGACCATAACATCTTTACTCAGAGAGAAAGTTTTGTGATGATGAAATTAGCATCTGTAAAAATAGTCTGCTCACGATATTTTACACTTCAAGACAAAAGGGAGAAAGTCTCATTCTTTAACTAATTGTACTTTTGATGGAACACAAATTTCTGACAGAAACATTCTTATCCTGCACAAACCTGATTATATGAAGATTAATGTCAACATAAACTTGTGACCAAGAGAATTTCAATTGTTATACATGGGTGTTCCTCTCAACGACTGCAGTGCTCGATGTGTTCAAACTCGGTTAACATCCTCTTCGGCAGGATGGAAAACAGTGGCTACTTTAGTGTGTTCTCCACATGTCAGCAACAATTAGAGTCATGTCCTCTGTGATCCTCTTTGACACTCTCCTGATGGCCATAATATGCTGTCCTTATAAATATGATGGGCTCTTAAAGGACCCACAGGAGGCTGCTTAAATCCATCTGAAATATGCATAGTGTTCTCAGTCTTCTCTACAGAGAGAAGTAAGATACAAGAGCCATGTCCATTATCGTGCCATTAGCTCATTTAGGCTCACATGCAGTTCAGTGATGAATCTAATGAAAATCAAGTATTGAGAACTGCAAGATTGTGTCCTTAATTTTTCTCAAGAACTTTTTTTTTACAGCAATAACACAGCCTATTTACAAAAGGCTGTCATTGTGGCAAAATATTTTATGCTTAAAAAATATTATTCCAGCTGAACCATCATTCAAGAAGATAATATAATGATGACTGGATAGAATACATTCATTATGACTGATGGAGTATTGACCATGAACTCTCATCTGTCGTTCAATAACAGGAAACATTTAGCCAAGAAAAATCAAAAGCAATTGATCCTAATACAATAATCAATCTTGTGGAGACAGGTTGCATACACGCTAACATACTAAAAACCAGCAAACAAAAACTCAACTTCAATATTTCTCATTATGGGATGGTGGATTAAGCCAGGCTGCTCATCAAAGCAGAAGGAAGGCAATCTCGAGGATCCCAGGCTATCGAGGAACAGAGTCGAGAGAGAAAATATCGAGCTTTAAACGGTAGCTTTTAAAAGGTAAATGGAGTCAAAATGCTTCAACCAATAAATTTGCCCCCAGAGACAAGAGGGAATGCGTAGCGGGCAGAATAATACATGTGGGCGAGGGGGTAATGAATTGGAAGGGATGCAGAAAATGTGCAGCGCTGAGCCTGGCCCTTTGAAATGGATGGGGAGTTTGCAGAAAATACTGCTCAGATGCCCTCTGAAGCATCTTCGTCCAGGAGAGAGATGACTCTCCTCCATCCTACTCTGATGTTAGGACTCTCTGTGTCCTCAGGGTCATGGTGGGTACCCATGTACATTGGTTTATGCCACCAGTAAGCTTTGGCACAGTGTTGGGCACAACATCAGCTGCAAGAAATTAGGTGAAAAGGGCTGACTTTACAACCATTTGACCCATAGTGAGAGTTTCCTGTTGTACTCAAGGTTCTCTCATATGAACTAATTGATGGGAATTTAAACTATTGTATTTAGTACAGACTGCTGCAAAGTGAGTCAATAATTTCTGTTTGTTCATTTGAAATCACTGAGGTGATGCTAAATTTTTTACTTGTAGCTACAATCTCACATCTCATCTGCATAGTTAAGGATTGTACAACTTTACACCTGCTTAACTTTCTCATCATGCAAGAAAAAGAGAAGAATAACTGAGATTTCTACTCCCTCGCAGGCTCTGGCTTTGTTGAACATGCAGCATTGTTGAGATTCTTGCAGCAGCTGTTCCTCCATAATATCAATGCCATGTAACAGCCTCTCTCTTTCACCCCTTGAAATGCTTCTGTGACACACTCCACTAGAATTATTGTTGCTTTGAAGTTGTGTTCACTGAAACTATGTATAGTGGCATGTTGTTCATCAACTCATTCATTTACTACTGTTGTATAGTTCTTAATTATGTAAAAGTGAGATCTGTACTGAGTTCAAACACTGAAAATATTTGGATTCTTTTGGCCACTCCCTATGTTTCACCATCAGTTAGAAGTTGTGGTGGTCCTCTAAACCCCCATAGTGTTGTCTTTTGGCCTCCCAACTGTTCTTATATAGCATATGTTCTGACAGTTGAACCTTCGACTTGGTGCGTGCTTGTGGACACTTAGTATCTATTGGACATTGTCATCGTGAATGCAGTTAACCTACAAGGATGTGTTGATAGACTCCCAACCCTGTCCACTCCCACCATTGTTATAATAGGGTCATGTGATTTACACTGCCTTCCCATCCTCATCCAGTAAGTGTTTCACTGCATAACCTCCTTTATGTTTTTATTAACATTTCTATGGAAAACGTGTATTATTTCATATCGAAACACTATGTTCCCTTTTACTTCCGTTTTGAGTACCTGGTCCATTCACCCAAAAGATAATAATTTGTGGTGAAAGCTTTTTTTCCATTCTGACACATAAAATCTCATATCGAGCAGTAAGGACCATCTTTATTTTCTGGTCTCCCTCTCATGGACCGCTAAAAGGATGCCATATCCTAAAATTTGGTGGCATGTGCAGGTTTGACAAGTACTTGTTGTGGATGGCATTCTCTCCTGAGACCCACTGAACTTCTCTCTCAGTCAACTGATGAAATATTTAACATTACAATGGCAGCGTCTTTCAGTGAGAATGGTGTCACTGACTTGGATCTATTGTTGTGTCCATGTGCTGTTACAGTGTGTTGTTATTGTCCATCAGTGATATTTTTTGAATAATTGTTGTCAAGATTATTTTGCTGTATTGTTTAGTTGTTAATTTTTTTAGATGTCATGTTCGTCTCTTGTTGTTAAAAGAATGGTTGAAGTTCAGATTGGCAAGAATCAACCGTACAACACCCTTGGATATTTTCATGGCATGGCAATATACCTAAACAACAATGTGTCAGTGTCTCCAAGACGCAGAGGACACATAGGTTCAAGTGTGAGATGTATAATAATCTTTCTCTGAGCTGCAAATATGTAAAGGTTGTGGTTGTAAAGACTTTTTTTTTTAATATAAAATATCTGTTTACAGCATGGATTTCCGTGGCAGCCTTATTTTTTTTCATCAGTAGTGTTGCAAAATAGATGGAATTGGGGACAGTGCAAGGTGTTGTATTCAATATATGGGCTTTCATGTGATAAATTGAACGTTATTCATATATGAGTGCACACTGTTTTTTGGTTATTCTGGAGAGAAGTTGCTTCTTGCTGCCCAGGGACACTTTTCCTTTTAACAGAGAAGCGGTTGAGGAGCGGTTTGGGGGGTAAGATGGTGGAGCGGGGTGGGGGGTGGGGTAGGTGGTGAATCTCTACAGACCTTGATACAATTACTGTGCCTTCCCCTCTCCTTCCGCACCACTTCTGGCCATGCTCTCGCCGCGCCGCTGGGAATAGAAAGGCCCAGCTATCTGGCAGAAGATTTGGTCAGTCAGGCATCAAATGCAGGGCCCTCTTCTCACACTCTGTGCCGGGGGTGGGCACGTCAGGGGACCCGCATTGTGCATTTTCACACACTTCTCTCTGAGGGGCAACTGAAATCCTTAGCCCTCGGAAGGAAAATCGGGTAGAAGGAGAAAGAGCAAGAGAGGTAGAGAAACACTGATGGAGGGAGAGTGATAGGTGAATGAGGGGAAGAGATAAAGCCGGGGAGAGAAAGATTGAGGTAGGAAGTAGAAGAAAAAGAAGTAAAATATGTCCAGGGGCTAGACAAAAAGCATTAAGGCTAGAGGCAACCTTGAGGAGACAAACAACAGCACATCGGTCACTAGAGTGGTTCTTTCTTTTTCGGTGTTCTGTCTGCTTTTTTGTCTGTCTGTCTGCACCACCCTGACACCACCTCTGTCTGTCTCTGAAAGGTAGAAAAGGTTTTATTCAGGGGGTTTGGAGAGTTGACCCTGTGTGGGTGTGTGACAGTAATGGCTGTGGGCTATAGGGCTCAGGGTCAGGGTGGAAGCAAGGAAATGTATTTCTATTCCTGCTTTCAGGGCACTGTACTTGTTCAAAGACTAATGTCACAAGAAAGGTGTAAACCCCCGAGCAACAAATCTCCATCACCAAGCCAGGAGGCCCTCTCATTTCCCTTAACTATCTCCAAAGAAAATGTGATTGTTTCTCGGATCAGCTCAAACTTTTTTTGACACGTAGGGCGAAAGGGCAGCACATATTATTTGTCTGTGGGCACTGGGGCAAAAAGGAACAGATGAAGGAATGGAATAGTTTGTGGAGCATAAAACAAATAAAAAAATGCCTTCTGTCACATCACAAACATGCAAATATCTCCAAATATGTTCCCTTACTACCAAAATTTTATTTAGTGGCAGTAACATAACAACAGACAAATTTGCATTTATGTTTTATCTCCAAAAATAAACAAAAAAAAAACATGCTGTAGTCTTAATTTAAAATTCAGGATGTTAGAATGATGGTTCTCAGGGACAAAATTAAAAAGTTGCTTTTTAAATTTAAATATATATATTTTTAATGTGAAAAAGATTAAATTAAATAAGATTTTTCTCCTCCAAGAAGTCATTTGACTGACAGGACAAACCTCTCTGGTGCACAACTGTAAAAGAGACTGTTTATCTTTGGACTAAAACAATGCAATATCAAAGTCACATGTCATGCTCCCCAGTGTCACTTTGGCAGGCCTGTGTGAGCAACATTGTCCTCTTTTATCATTTTAGTAAAAACACATGTTGAGGGCATCCCCTAATTAAAGACACTAATGATAAGGGAATAAAGTGACACCTTGTCTTACCTGCTGCGTGTGTGTAAGTGTGTATATGTGTGTGTGTGTGTGTAGGGGGTCATCAGCAGTGTGGAGATAGGTCTTGCAATGCACAGAGGTGGTCTGTGTATGTAGAAGAAGCAATGATGAGTACTAATATTAATTCATGTAACACAGATATACTGTACCTTCCAGTTGTCCAAGTTGTCCATTATCAAATAATGCGGTGTCACTATAATTGTTAAGTCATTTGTTGCAAAAATCAAACTTTCTTTGAATAGTTTTACAGATGTTTTTCTGCAAACTTCACCTTTCACTTAAGAAGAAGTGAGGATGGGCGTTTCATCTAAAAGTTATGTATTTGATTATAACTGTTAAAAGTGTCCATATGATTGCTGCAGGTTTCACATATATTTGACAAAGATGCCCCCTGCCTTTCAATGTGATTTAATTCCTTATATTTTTATTATGTTATGCATAGTGACTATAGAGTTTCTACAAGGGTTTCTTCACTGTCTCAAAAAGTTATCTTTATATCTTGGTATAAAAAAAGCCTAAGTGTCATTCACGCTGGATAAATCTGTGCTACAAACATGCACATCTTTAAAGTGATTATAAAGTCAAACAAAAGACCCCTCTTCTTGAGGCGGCTAGTGTATGAATATTATTATTGTTGTGCATCTCTGTGAAAAAGGGAGAGAGACTTCCCAGCCATCTTTATTGCGGTGTTAAGGCTCAGGTAATGCCTCCGAATAATGCATGATAAGGCAAACATAGGCACTCCTTTCAAAATATTCAAATGTGATCGGCGGAGTGGAAAATAAAGGAACGTGGATGTGTGGAATGACTTCTCTCTTTTCCATACTCCTTCATAATATTCATATCACCACTGATTTTCTCTTTAACTTTGTTTTTCAAAGTGACCCTGACACAGATGGAACACACAATTGGATGTTTTAAGGAAACAAGTGTTTCTAATAGATAAAATATGAATAGTACTTTTGAAATTTTATTATCAATTACCATTTCATCTGCAAGTGACCAGTCACAGCCACAATGTTGTTAAGCTCTGGAGTGTTTTTGCCTCACACCATTCACATTACTTTGACCGCTACACTTTTTGTGCAGTCTGCAGTACAAAGATGTTCATTGTAATGCTAGCTAGCCAGCAATGCATGCACCACACATGTATACCAATGTGTTTTTCTCACAAGGAACATCAGTGAGAGATGTGGATGCAACATTTTACAGCTGAGACAGCTGCTTTAGCTGCATGCATGTGCCTCGCTGAGCTTCATCACTAGCTGTTGATTATAATTGTGCAGGTTTGATGTCAATAAGACTATTTTCGTCGATTTTACTTGTTGTTTGTTTATTTGTTTGTTTTTTGTTGGGAACAGCGCAAAGAAAAAGGCCACAAACCAGAGATGCACTGCTGCAGAGCATTGTTTTTCAATTTAAATGAAAATGTGAAATTAAAAGCTTTGGTTAGCTTATATGCTAAGTTATTTTCAGGTGATACTGCAAAAAAAATAAATCCAACTACCCTTTATAGCCTAGGTACTAGTGGTAACTGCACATGGGGTTCAATACCACAGGTGCCAGACATTGTCAGGTTATAAGTCTGTTGTATTCCTTAAAATTTTGGTGTAAAAGCTAACGCAAGCAGTCACTTAATATTATTGCCATTTCTGAATGTGTCTCACAGTGTTGCCCCACTCTGACTCCTTGAGGCAGTTTCGAGTGAACAGATACAAAAGTGCTGCCATGGGAATTTGCTAATACTGTGTATGCAGCTGAGTGTCACGGCACAGTCACAACATGAAATCAATAGGATTTGTGTACATTAGCATGAAATGTCAACTAATTTTGTGACAGTTAACACGACTTCCAAAAGAGTTCATGTATGTGTAAGCAAAGTGTAGAAATTTAATAATGTGAATTTTTCATGAAACATTATATTCGTGACAAATGCAACATTTAATGGTAAAAAGTGGAGAGGGCTCAAAATAGAATCATGCCAGCAGTCAC
>JAPZDV010000025.1:20008644-20033676 GCA_029814665.1 Acanthurus lineatus
AAGAGAGAGAGAGAGAGAGAGAGAGAGAGAGAGAGAGAGCAGCTACAACTAAATCATTCAGCCGTGGTAAATACGAACACACAGAGGGAGCGAGATGGTAAATTAACAGGAGCTTTCTACATAGAGACCAAATAAAACTGTAATCAGCGACGCGTTACTTTTCATTAAGCGGGCTTGACAGCAGCATATTCAGCCACTCCCGACACACACAGAGCAAGGTCCGGGCTGAAATAAACTGCTCTCAAACCGAGAGTCATAAGATAATTCCTTAAGCTCCATTAACAACTCTTAGCCGCAGGAAATGGGCTCCCCCTGAAAACATCTCCAAATCTAAAAGCTTTATCGACCTGGCAAACCTCAGCTGATGGCTTCTCTTTTTTTCACCTCTCTCTCTCTCTCTATCTCTCTCTATCTCTCTCTCTCTCTCACTCCCCTCCCTTTTCCTTTTTTTTTTCAACTTAAGGGACAGAAACGTCCAACTGAGGTAATAGACTTTGACACAACACATTAAATGGGAAATGAGAAAAGGGAGAAGAAAGGGCACTCTTAAACGCCTTCTAAACGTTACCAATTAGAGGTTTAAAACTTGAATAAGATGTAGGCCTTTGGCATATGCCTGACTGATGGGACATTTAACTGAGTACCTTCCCTACTTGGTAAAAGTGGCACGTAAGTGAGCACGGTGTGTAGGCCCCGGTCCTCCTGTGAGGTAGCTGAGTCAAGGGATTCATACAAAGCTTGATCTCACTTTCTAAACCAGCAGTCATGCACTACATGATTGTCGCCAGATATATATTTTTTTTCTCCTCACAGTGGTTCCTCTGATATTCTAAAAGTTATGAAGCCCTTTTGGTACTCCTTCTCAGTGTCTCTACTTTTTTTTTTTTTTTAAACAAGCATCCTGTCAAACACACATGCTCTATTTCTAGTGGTTGAAAGGCCCACAAAAGCTGAAACAGAACAATCAGCAGCATGGAGCTTCCCCAGAGAGAGCGAGAGTCTGGGTCAGGTTAATACCACTGTGACCCTGAGCCATAAATATATTTACACATCATTACACATCAACATACACACACTCGAACTCTCACACACGAGCACACACAATCCCATTCAAATGTTTGCCACACACACGCATCAGGCTTAATTGAATATTTAATCTATTCATTGACTAACATTAATATGGTGAGAATAGCAGTAATGTGATCAAAGCTTAAATGAAAATATGAAGCATGACCTCACACAAAGAGCAGCACAGAAAGACCACACACACACGCACACACACACACACACAAGCAGAGGGCACAATGCTGTTATGGCCTGAACGCCCCCCCTCTTCAAGAATCAATGGAATGGCCTTTTATTCCAATTAAAATGAAACGCATTAGTATTAGAAAATATAAATTCAAAGCTACGATAAACAAAACAGCCTGTAGGTGTGTAATCATATCATTTCAAAAACATATTTATTTCTGAGGATTAAATTGCATCTAAATGTCACTTGATGTGAATGTTTGGCATGGCTGATCTTAGCAAATGAATGTATTGATATAATGCAGACTAATACACTACAGTAGGTCACTGGAGGAGTTTGTATGGGGAGTGATTGATAAGTTTTTGGCCTAAGGTAGAAGGAGGTAAGTTATACAGCTCTTTTTGCATGCACATGGAGTTCAGCTCTTTGAGTGGTTATTCAGAAAGTTTTAAGTTAGTATCTTTTGTTGTTTCCCTGTTTTGGTTGATTGAAAATTACAAGACAGTACTGTCTGAGAAAATGGACAATATCAGCCTTTGTGCACCCATCCACTACCTCTCTCTCAAGGGCTTACCTCAGAGGGTCTACAAGAACATGTAGGCTACACTAGGGGAGGGAGCTCCTTTCTAACAGCAGGTAAAAAAAGCGAGATGCTAAAATTAAGGGTGAGAGATGATTGCATGAAGATTGATGTTGTCTATTCTCCTCACATTGTGCTGACTTGCAGTTTCCAATTAACCAAAGCAGAAATACCATTGAAGTTTTTAAGTAAGTTAAAATTACAATCTGTTCAACTCAGGGTTGAGCTGGACATGCAGCTAACAAGAGCCGTAGAACTCATCTCTTTCTATCTAAGGCCACAAACTTATGAATCACCTCTTACAGAGTTGAGTGAAGAGAGAGATCAGACCAAAGTAGAGCACTTAGACCAATAAAGGTAAAATCAGGATTCTGTGGCTTCAGTAAGTGACCAGTATGTAAGTTTCTTAAATTGGAGCAAGGATGCCCCTCCACAGCTGTCAGGGTGTAGAATATATTCCCCTCTACCTTTAAAACCTGATACATCTCCTCTAATTCTTCCTTCACTGCTGTGAGATCTGGCCTGTGTATGTAATGTGTGTGTATCTGTGGCTGTACTCAGAGCTCTGCTGCCAGAAGAACATGTCCAGGATGTGCCTGTAGGCTGGCCTCTATCAGGCCTCTATCATCACCTCCCTGCAGTGGTCCCACAGGTCAAGAGGTTTCAGCCTGAGGGGCATCGCTTTTCAACAGCTCAGCCTGACTGACTGAACTTTGAGTGTGTATTTTACAGATAGAAAATGCCACCCATATCAGTGACCAGTTTTTAATATTATATACTCTACTTTAAAGGGAAAAAGGACAAAAGTAGAATATGTTCTAAAAAAGCCTCTAAAAGCATCAAGAAAAATGACAAATTCTTTTTTTCTTTTTCAATTAATGGTTAGAGATTTCCACAATTCAGGTTTGACTTGCTTGGTTGCTTTCTGTGCCTACCAGTAGTGTTAGTTCCCAAAAGAAGGTTGAGGTTTGTAGTCTCACACCCTGTTAAGGTCAGAGGAAAGGTCAAGTATGTTTAATCGTGGGTCATCACAACACACCTCAACTCCTACCGACATGTTAGATTTACTTAAGCTCGCCAGCAGATAACTCTGATTCTGTAAGGCAGGCATCTGGGCTGGTCTCTCTCTGTTCATAATGAGGGTGAACTGTGGTTTTTATTTATAGCCTGGTCTAATCCCAGTATCTTTCAGGTTCGTATGATATCTCATAATACAGTTGTGACACACTTAGTCATAAAAAGGAGGATATTTAGCCAACCTTAAGCCATTGTAACAGAAGAAACAAAGGCCCAGTGAGCCTGAGTTCAAGATTTTTTGCCATGACTACTTTCACATTAGTGAATTACATAAAAATGGCTATAAATAATTTGAATGGGCACACATGCCATTGGGTGAAAGCTGAACTAGAACATAATTAAAGATCAAAAAATCCCACAAAGCTAAAGCATAAATGAGATTAAAATTATGTTTCTCTTAGTGTTACTTGCAGATCACGATCTTAGTCCAGTATGCCACAGAACCTTGTAGTCATGATGAGTTTACTGTGATTACACTGTAAAGCTTTGCCTCTCCAAAAGTTAACTAAGATCTATGTTTACGTGAGTCAGCTGTCCTTAAGTCAGTCGTCAGTTTAGTTACACACAAAAGAAGAGGAAGGGAAAAAAACAATAGAAAATGAGTTGTATGTTGTTTTTTTTCATCTACAGAACTGCTAAAGTCATGTAGACGTAATTGCTAAAGGTCAAAAGAGACTGTGTTTTACCAACACATTTGTGTTTATCATTCAGGACAGATCAATACAATATTGTTGTTTTAAAGAACAAAAGCCAGGGGAGACTTAACACTGACCTTTGCTTCCATTTCCCATTGTGTTCAGGAGGTCCAACAAAACATACAAATGAGGCCCTCAGGTTTCTCTGGATATAAAAGGTTTCTAAAGTGCTGGCTGGGTGTTTAGCTGTGAAAAATATTGGATACTTTTCTTGTACAATAAATCACCTTTTAAAAAAAGTCACAGAAGAAATTTGAAGGAAATGTTTCTCTGTGGAGCTCGACTGTTGTCGTTCCAGACTCTAAAAACAGTGACTGAAGCACATATGACACAAAAGTTTATACAAGAAGCTTGGTCACTAGCATAAAACGTTGTTATTGGGTATTTCCTTAAATTTCTGTTTCATATGTATCACATTTATTTTTTTGCAAAACATATTAGTGATTAGTGATAAGTGATTAAGGGCATTTTTTAGCTTATTTTGTGGTGAAAATATCAGGAAAATATCAGGAATTTTAAGCTTAACATCATCTTTTCCTAGCCCTAACCACAGCATTGTCACAATATAAAAAATGAAAAGTAATGTGAACTTATAACATATCTGTTGTTTACAGAGACTTAAATGCCAATTATCTCAGAACCTAAACTCTTGAACATCTGCACATTAGTAACAGGGAACAGCTTATTTAAAATCTAATGTTTCATTGACAGTGTCTTCATCACTGTATTTTGAGCTATGTGAAAATGTTAGAGTATTAGTTACTTTTATTTTGCTTATTTTGCTCTTCTGCTCTCCTCAGATACAATTTGAATTCTGGCCTCAAAGTGCCCTGAGCAACACTGCCAAGTAGAAGTTAGGTTTATGTGGGTCTACTATGAGTTTATACCAACAAATATGTTTTGAATTAAACATAATAGTGATTGGATTATGATATGATTATGATTCCACAAAATAACCAAACCAAGTAAAACTACAATATAACGCCTGTAGTTTGGAGGAGCAGGTGCAGCAGATTGTTGTTGTTTGCTGCATGGTGTTTGATGATTGTTGTTAGTAGTTATCTGATTATGTGCTTTAATGGAGAATAGTTTTCCCAGTGGTAGAAGTTATCCAACCGTTTTCTCTTATACAAATCGATATCACTTCTGCCAGCCTTTATGGTTTAGCACTATTCTTGTTGAACACAATACTGTTGCCTAAACTCATCTTTTTAATCATTCTTAATCATGATATTTTTCTAAGCTTAATTAAGCTAACCTGAACCATAGTTTATGTATCATAACTACAATCTTTTGGCATGAAATGTATACATTAGACCATACTCATTCACACACACAAAGACACAAAATAAACTTTGACTCTGAACGCAGTTCAAGGTGTTGCCAAGTGGTCCAGTATTGACTTTCCAGTGACTGCAGCCCTAAATTTATGATGTTGCCTCACAGCAACCAAAAAAAAAAATATTTTTACATTTTTTGTGCTTTAATGTTTAACAATGAGGTGTCTTGTCAGACTGTTTGCCAATTAGTTCTGCTATAAATTATCTAAGTTCTTTTATCTGACTTGTTTTTCCCTTCAAGTGCTGCTTTGACCTTTGGAGTCTCATTATGGGAAAAGTTTCTGAATTGGCACTCGTATTATCTGAAAATTGTATAATGGTGTCATCTGACTCAGTGTAATGCAGAAATCATTGCTTTCACTGAAGAATGTTTACAGTACAATGAAAGCTTTTTCACAGAGTACCTCAAAAAGTAAATTTATTTTTTTAATTTTTCTCTTCTTCTGTATGATTTACATCAAGCCAACCCAGTAAAATCTACATTTACTGGTTCAGTTACAGGATGAGGGTGTTGTAAAGAAGGAATCTTCCATCCATTCTTTAATGGGTGCTGTTTGTCTTTGCAGACATGAAGTATCATCACTAGCAAATGTGCATAAGCATTAGTTTTTTCTATGGTGTGGCAAAAAGCACATGCACTACAACGATGTAATTATAAGAGAAACTCTGCATTTGATTTGGAGTTGAACCTGATGTACAGGTCAAGGATTTCAAATACTGTGTCCTGTAGCATGAGCATGAACACGAGTGTAGCTTTGTGGTCATGCAAGGAAAAAGTTGTTGGTCCTGCACTATATATGGTGTGAAAACATTTGCAATTTAAAAGCTAAAATCCAGCAATTTTCCTCGGATTGCCTTTAAACAGGAAGCAGAGTTTTCTAAAGTACAGGGTTTGCCTTCAGGTGTTTTGCAGCAGTGAGAATGAAGGCAGAGAGGTTCCAAAATAGCACCTCTAACAAGTCCCGCAGAGAGAAGAAAAGAGACACCTTTGTGGGCCCGTTGCTCCTGGGCTACAACATGTAGTGTGACGACTCAGTAACT
The DNA here is from genome assembly GCA_029814665.1 of Acanthurus lineatus. Lineage (NCBI taxonomy): Eukaryota > Metazoa > Chordata > Actinopteri > Acanthuriformes > Acanthuridae > Acanthurus > Acanthurus lineatus. The sequence continues at coordinate 20,014,630 of JAPZDV010000025.1, forward strand.
CCAACAGGTCGACTTTAGACTATTTGAAGAGTTTTGAGAGACAGCCTGGCCAACTGTGAGGATGTGCTCTGACGCGCCAGGTGATTCTCCGTCTGCCATGCGTCTCAATCAAGCCTAATGTCCGCTTTCCGGCTTCTCTATCTTTACTCTCCTCTCTCCTCTCTCCTTCCTCTCAGCTTTTCTTTCAATCTCCCCTCTCCTCAGGTGGAAGAAGGGGGGGATTCATTTTCCCTCTAAATTATGATGAGTCAGCCAAGCGATGGGCTTCCCACCTCTTTCAGAAATGACTGTTTGACTCAACCTACAAGCAGCACTTTCTCTTGACAATCCAGAGGGAGAATGGGGAGACAGCTTCTTTGTTCGCAGGCTTGTAGCTGCACTGGACTGGTTGTGACTGAGTTTACAGTGTCCACAGGCTGTCAGGCTAACTGGGACTTTACGATGGACAAGGCTCCCGGTTTTCCATTCAGCGGAATATTTTGCAGGCGCTCTCAATTTCTGTTTTTGTACCTTATTTGACAGTTGACATTTCCCACTTAAAATTACCTCAGCACCAAAATGCATGGATATCAATGTGAAAAAAATTTTTCAGTTCTACATGAATGCAAACAATGCAACAAATGATTTTTTAAGGCTTCCTTCTCTCTTGGCTTTATGTCCTACTGTTAATTAAAAAATTTAGAATGTAACCTAAGTTATTTACTCCTTTTTTGAATAGTATGAGATCCTTGATCACAACATTTATTATAATTTTTTTTCCCAATGTATACGAGTTAGAAAACACCTTGGCATATATCTAACACCACAGTTTTAAGCAGAAGATGACAGAAACTAACACTTAAAAAAGAGAGAGCAGCGGAAGTCAGTTTTTCCTGGGTCTGTTTGAAGGGTGTTGAGGTTCGCCCCTGCATAAGCAGTGTGTGGGACTGGTACAGTGGCTGCGGCTGACTGACCTGCCTGCTCATTAAGGCACTAGCGAGCCCATTTGGCCTGCTCCTGTAATGGGAGCCTGTACTGTGTCAGAAACACTTATTTGCTTCACAGCCATCACAGAACGTTAACATTCACGACAGCCCGTCACATGAGGGGGGCGAGGGGGGTCAGAAGGGTGCCTGAGAGGGGTTGCTCACTGCCCTAGCCCAGTCTTATACACACACACACACATACAAACACACAGACATGCACACAGGATTCGGACATTTTGCACACACAGTAGATCTGCATTTCACACATGCACATCTATAATACACAAACATAACACACCTAAAGTCCCACAGCATATGCAGACTCTCGCATAATATGTAGGATCAACTGCACACACAAACACAGTTACACGTGCGCTTACACATTTTCATTTTCTTAGCACACTCTTTCGGAGATCACATGCACCATCTTTCAAACGCACACACACACATACACACACTTCAAAACTCTGCGTTCTCTCACACACTCTAGGAAACATGCAATCAGCCCTCTAAGTAAAGGTCACATTTGCAATGCAGGTGACTCAAGCAGAAGGCAGCAGGTAATTGGCTGACGGGACGGGGAGCGCTAATACCTCGTCTCTGAGAGATAATGTGATGGATGGGAAATGCTTGGCATTGGGGTAATTAGATGTGTTTGGAGGAGACTAGACAGGGCCAGGGCCTCCACTTACGGAGAGTGGAAGTAAAGAGGGTGTTGGGGGGGGCAGTTAAAGAGAGAGTAGTAAGGTTGAAGAGCAAGGGTCACACAAGGTCTCCACCAAATTTAAGAGATCTGCAGACAGAAATAGAGAGAGAATGTTAAAGTAAGCTTAAATAGTTTGTGAGTTTTAAGATGAGATTTAAGAGAATTTAATAGACTTCATATTGACTGCTCCCTCACCTTGAAGTCAAGGATCATCTAAAATGAAATTCAGCACCACATATTACAGCACAGTTAACATGATACATAGCAGATTAATGTGTGATATATTGCCATGGCTTTTTAAAAGTGAACTAATATCTTTAAAAAATGCAGATGAGGGAAAACAAAATCATATAACTGGGAAAGAATGAGAAGAGAAAAGACCTTGTGACAAAACTGATGTCTATAGAAATTTCTGTATATATTATTTTGCATTTATTAAGCTTATAGCTTCTTGGAAGAGACTAATATTGTATGACAGAAGGTTATTAGATGTATGCATCTCAATGTGGCATCTTGGGCCACTGTATTACCACGCTTATTTAGATACTGTACAATCAATTGCTCAAATAGACCTTGTGAAAATCAATTTAAGTAAGACTGAAATTTGCTGTTCAAACAGTAGGAAAGCACACATAGTGAAATGAGAAAAAGGGTGAGAGGGAAAGGAGGGAAAAGGATGAGTGCAAAGCGTTCTAATTGAAGTGGGCCAGCTGTGGTGGGGTGAAACCCTTTAAGACACATGCATTATTTACATAGTGTGTGTAGCTGTGTAGGCCTGCGTGTGTGTGTCTGTGTGAGACACCCTGTCTGCATCGCACCTCCTTTGGTGAAGGCGTATATTCTATCACAGGGCATCCAAGTGGAAAGAAAGACTCAGCCATTCTCCATATAGACTATATACAAAGTCAAAGGGAGGAAAGCAGAAATGGAAATACTGTCACTGACACTGCTCATGAGCAGGACCAGAGAGGAGGAATTAAAAGTACTTGTGAGAACTACATCAATTACAAGACACAAAAAAGGGAAGTTTTATTATATTACTGATCACAAATATATTCTGTCATAAAAATAAAAAAGGAAGTACTGGTTTACTGTTTACAAAATTTTATTTATGTTTCAGCAATAGAATGGAAACACAAAAAATGTAGAATATAGTCTCATTACTGATTATAATGACAAAAAAGTAAGGAATGGTTTTTTTTTTGGCTTAATCCTCATACTCCCTCCTCCTCTTCTGTAATTTCTTCCTCTTTCTGCCTCTCCTCTTCTCTCCTCTCCCCTTCTCTCCCCTCACCCAGCAGGTTATTGCCTCTGTGTGCAAATAAGATTAGTAGGTTGTATTTTCTCAGGTCTCTGCATTGAAACAGTAAGCCTGGCTGTGTATATAATTAGAGAGAGATTATGGCAAGGCCACTGCCAGCAACAACGGCCAGCTGACATTTGGTGTGTGCATGAGTGTATACGTGTGTGTGAACTGGCTGCAGTTGTTGCGCAGTGGCCTCACCATAATCTCTGTGTAATTGTAAGCGTGTGTGTGTGCCTGTGTGTGTGTGTACAGGACCACAGGTGATGTTTGACGTGTAGCAGGGCCAGGAACTCGGGAACTAAAGTGCCAACAATATGGTGTCTATAAAGTGTAAAGTTTTATGTGGGCTGCAATTCACCTCCTGATCATAGTTATAGAATGATTGATTGATTATAATAGACATATCGGGGCTCCCTTTCTATGATAAAACTGTGTTCATTCACTTGTCAGTGATTGCCCTTTGTTACCCCAAGCCTCAACTCCCAGTGTAAACATGCACCCCTGTGAACTTGGCAGATGTCTGTAGCCGGTATCTCTCCTCCTGATGGCCCGAGTGTTTGACTTTGACGCCATCGATATCCTGTTTATTCAGTCCGCATAGGAATAATCACTTCAGTAAATGTGTGATACTTTGCAGGATTTATAGGTTTATAGGTCAGAACTGTTTCCAAACACACTGACTTGTGGGGGATTTCAAATTTCAGACAATAGCATCACTTCCAATGCAAAACATAAGTAAAGTAAATAGTCTAAAGAAAGCAGAAAGATGGAGAATTACAAGGTAAAGTGAAAAGAAGGCCAACACACAAAAAAGGACACAATTTTACATTTCATACTGATATTTCACTGTATTTAGTTGAAATGTACATAAACACCCACATATTTTTTTTAAAATATATATGTATATGTGTCTCAGGTTCTGAAAACTAACAGGCCGTATAACTGTAATTGCAGCTCAATCTGCTGTACGTTGCATAAATATTGGGTCACACATCTGGCAGCATGTAGGGAGTTTTGGCAAAACACCCTTTCATTTAATGGTTAAATTCCAAATAAAAGAATTTAAGAAGCAAATACCTCTTCATTCATTAAACACTCTATAAAACCGCCACTGACAAAGATTCAGAGACAATCCTCCTCTCTTCCCCCTTGTTTTCCATCTGCTTCCCATCACTCCGTGTTGCCTGAAAGTTACTAAATAATAGAAGAATTATGGGTATTTTATTCAGCCAATTTTCACGCACAGTTTCACACAAATTTGCGCTCAGAGCGCTTTTCTAACTGACTGAAGAATCTTCATAGTGGTTTGCTGTTGCCTCCTCTAATAGACGCCTAACAGCTCCCCGCTCTCACCTCTCGCAATTAGTTTTCATTGAATGCTATTGATTTCTATCCCCTTTCAATTGCATACACAAAAGTCAACCCTATAGATGTTTGTAGTCATTAGGAGATGCTCTTTGTGTCCTCTCCAATACTAATTATGTCTGGCTGCTGGTGTTTGTTATCCTCCCTGGATGAATGAAAAAAATAAAAAACTCCAAGAGGAAAAAAACATAGAATCACTACATGCACCAGTGGACATCTGGGGTCCTGTCGTGTGTGTGTATGTGTGTGTATGCGAGCGAATGTCTGAGCGCATGGCTATCCTGCCACTGTGAAGCCTATGGAGAATACACCCTAATAAAATAAATATGACTTGGATAAAGAAAAAAGTAGAACGTGTTTGTCCCTTGGCACGTCTCTCTCCGAGTGTGTAATGCATTGTGTTTTCTATGTGGCCTGGCATTTCTCCTGCACTGTTAAAAGAATGATCCCAGAAATGTCTTTGTTGTATTTTATTTTAAGTAAATCCAGACGATAAATTGATTTTTCCTTTGAACAGAATTGGGGATTTATACTGAAATCTGTTTGAAGGTGAAATAGACAGGAAAGGAAAAGAGGAGAGGTGGAAAACAAATTATTTTGGCAGTGCAATAAAGTGCATTTATTTTGCTGATAGATTTATTTGCAAAAAAGGAAGTGTAGAAGTTAAAGTGGGTTTTTTTTATATTTGTGGGCATTTAATGGTTTTTCGCCATTTACATTAAAATCTTAAATTAAATATTTGTCATTATTTATATTTTTTTTATTTTGCCCACTTCATTGCTCATGTAAGCAAAATGTTGCAGATTAGAGAGTAAAAGGTTGCACAGGTCTCTGTGTTTGAACTAACCTCTGTCCTATTTACACATCCTCTAAACAGGAATGCCGTGCATATGTACAGAACAGATTTGGCTAGCATCTCTAAGTTGAATCATTATGCCCTTTCCTCTGCATGGCAGCAGTTCAATGATAGCTCTGAACCGTGAGAGGGTATTTTATGGCATAGACATGTAGAGGTTGATGCTGTCGAAGAGTCAGTCTTTCGTGTTTTACACCTGAGTATAAACATTTTTGAATATTTTCTCTTGTAAAACAAAATCAAAAGTTATAAGTCATACAAGGAAATTCTAGCTTTCCAAAGTCCAGGTCAAACAAGCTTTGAAAACAGTCAAAGTTTACTGAAATCAATCCATTTGCATTTCAGGCATACAGTCATGCCTTACTTGGTAAATCCACAAAACATTTTAACATTTCTGAATTTGACATGCAAATATGCATCATTAACCATTACTAAACAGTGTGGACTTTTTAGGGACTTGATAAGTTGGGGTCATTTAATATTTTAGGAAAGGACAATTTTGTGTTGTATGCTTTTGTTATTACATTTGTAAATTGTCCACCCATATGTTAGACCTACTGGAATTTCAAAAGAAAAAAAAGATCCCTTTTGGTTTTAGTTGTAGTCTGGGAGGACAGAAGCAGACACTAATGGAAAAAAATGATCCTTTTCCTCATTGCTTTTATTCCACTGTAGACATTTCTGCAGCTCAGCAACCAGCCCTCTGCTTTTTGATTACAATGAAACACACATGCCCATTGGATGTGAATGATCATGTGATATGCATTTTCAGGTGTGTTAGTCTGGATGGATATTATTTAATATGCTTTATATTAATATTTTATACTGTATTATATCAAGACGCTTATTTAGGGATCATTTTAGCTTTAAACAGGGATTAAAGGTAAAAAGCCTGCAGAGTTACATATTATGGAATGTAGACAAGGCTGTGAAATGATGATAGAATCAGTGTTAGAAGAACAGTGGTTTATGTGCCCTTTGGAAAGATTTAACCAACATTTGCAAAACACCTCTGCAAGAAATTCTGAAGGGGTTTTCATTTTTTTTAGTTTGACAAAAATTGTGTAACAGGTTACTTATCTCAGTAGGTAAAGATGTTCCATATGTTCCCTTTGAATGACAGTAATCCTGTAATCTTATGAAATTAACCAACACTCATCGATAAAACTGAGGGACCACACACATTAAGAGGGCATTTAGAGGAATTATGCTGTTTAAATATCAGACTCAGGCTGAAGACTTTCAACAGTATCAATAGTACTGTCACAGAGGTTAATGCCACTCACTTGTTGAGGAATTTCTCCAATACAAAGCGGGCCTACTGTGAGACACACACATTACAAACAGTTTTCTAACTCTTTTCACCACTTTTCAGCTGCTTCATCCCTTATTAAACCTCAATAAGATCTCATGTTGATGGCATCTGTTTTTCGTGTGGTGTTGACTGAAATACATTTAGTAAATAAAGCAGTGTTCATAGAAATAATGGGTCATGACCCCAAATACAGTAGGCTGCAAGCAACAGATCAAGATTCTTTTTAGTTCATTTCATTTTCAGTCCTACAGCATTCCTACTTAAGGATCTAATAAACTTTATGCCTGCATTGACAGGCTCAAGAGCGCTATGGCATATTAAATGATTACTACCCTCAAAAATACATATTGTTTCACACAAAGAGTTATCTGTGGGGTTTTTTTATCCACTTTGCAAAGGTTAGCATTCAAGTTTCCCCTTTGACAGCTAATTAGAATAGCTTGTTTGACAGGTGCACAGATGTGTCTCAGGTAAAAGTCTAATACATCAACTTTAAAAAGGATTCAGGAGAAAACTCTTCTCCTCTGGATCAAAGTCAGAAAAAAATCCTCTAATTATGATGACGTTCAGACCGGGGGTCTCACTCTCCCTTTTTTCCTCCTGCTCTCTTGATCTCTCCGTCGCCAACTCTGCCATCTATCATAAAGTGTTCCTTTGATAATTACATGCCAAAATGACTTAAAACTCCCCCTGCAAGGTGTAAGGTATTACAGCCTGAATGACATGCCAACTCACCTTAAGGACTTTTTAACAAGGTAAGTCAGGAGTACGCCATGCAGTCGCTCACTCTTTTGCACAATCATTTGGCAACACCTAATTACAGCCTTTCATAATCCTCCGACTCGTTATTTTGACTAAACAAGTTCACAGTGAAAGCCACTGTGGCAGTCTGCCATCTCTCTCTTTCTCCCTCCGTCTCCAACGCTCGGTTTTACTTGTGTGTGCGTGCGTGCGTGCATGTGTGCGTGAGTGGAAACACACAGGCAGAAAGTAAGGTGGAGACAGTCTGCCACTCAGTGAAACAGATAATTAACTGATGTACAGAGGAGTGGAGATTTATTTATTTATTTTAACAGATTCAGTGGGCAGGGAAGATCCTGCCTTTGTGTTTGTCAGGCGATGGAAATGAGACTTCAGGAGAGAGGGGCAGAAAGAAAATAGAATGTTGATGGGCCAAATACCAAGCCACAAAGTCTCTAGTGAGTTCCTCCATGAAACACAGTGTGTGCAGGAGTGTGTGTATGTGTGTGTTTTTGTGGGTGTGTGGGCGTGTGTGTGGACGCAAACCTCCAGAACAAGCCAGCAGAGCCTGAACGCTTGGCACTTGCAGTTCATGTGTTAAATGTGGGCATGGTTGTCAGCGTGTATAGAGGTGTGTTGAACTTGCTTAGCATGTCCCATGGACATTTGCACACTTTGTATACTTTTACACAGCATGTCTAGGTAACGGAGGCCTCACACAGACACACACTTCCCTGTCTAGTGGCTTCAGTGTGCTTGTGTATACTCTATGAAAGACTGGGTTAAAGGTGGGTTTGTGTGTGTATGTGTGTGTGTTTGTATTTCAGAGATGTGGACCATGCATGATCACACTGACGTGGTTCCTTTTTGTTTCATTTATTGTTTCTTTTGCTGTTGACCACGAAATAAAGTTTAAAAAAAAAAGGCATTATGTTAGAATACAAAGACCTTATGCTTCAGGAAGTTAAAAACAAATGATTACAAATACATTCATAAACATGTCAGAAATTGTGTTTTGTGACGTTTTTTTCAGGAGGTAGTCAGTCAGGTGAGTAGAACTGACAGGAGTTTCCACAGAGGAGTCAGAGATGAGTGGGAGCTATTACAGCCTAAAGCAAGAGCTGCTGTCAAGGCATACTGTAAATTCCAAGTTGTGTTTGACAACAAGACATTTTAAGGATTCCGACAGCATCTTTGTGATTCTGGGATTTTGTCATTTTGCTCCAATTTATCTTTCAACCCAGTATCCATCATGTGGTTTAGCACAAAATCATCTCTGTAATTTGGCGATGCCTTTAGTATAACAAAGTATATCATTATACAGTCATACTAAACAATCAAAACTCAGGACCATAACTGGAGAATTTTTCAATAAAACTTTTATGTTGTATGTACTAGGGTCAACTTCACACAGTACGATGGAATTCTTACTCTGCAAGTCCTCCAGCAACATAAGTCATGATTAAAAAATAGCAATACATTAATACATTCAACACATACAGGTACATTCATTCAGGTATTAAAAGTACAAGGGCAAATAAATAAGTTGAGTGCAAGTTCTGAGGTATGTTGGTGTTTTTTATGCTTAAAACTATGTATATGTATGTAGCATATATTATATTATTTTTATTTTATTTTATTTTATTAGCCTAGTGTAGTAGGGTTGCTTGCCCTCAGCTTTATCTAAAGATACAGTGCTTGTGGTTTTAATTTTGCAGTTCCTTTGTTTGAAGAATACAGTTATCACATACATTACGTTGTTTATTAAACTGTTAAACTAGATATTGTAAGTGCATATGGGGAAGTTATATTAAAATACACATATTTAAAATGCAGTTTACCCTATTTCAACTCTCTTAAAGCATCATTCTTCAGATGTTGTGATTTTACCACCAATCTGCATTTAACTCATGCACTTATGTAACCAAAATATAAATGATTTGACTTAGAGGGACAACAAAATGTTTTCTTCCTGAGCTTGTGGGTACAGACTCAACATTCACATGTAACACCAACCTTAACTGTTGAGTTTTTGTCATTTGAAACAGGTGTGCTACTTAAATAAGGTTTCTATAATGTCAACTACAAACTTGAGGCATGTTCCTTGTAGCAAGTTCAACCACATGAAGTGAGCCTTAAGTGCTCTGCAAAGTGTTTGGGGTTTGTTTGAGGTCATGCTGGAAGTGCTTATGCTCCCTTACACTTTAGACACTCTCATGTGTGCACCAGCCAGAATCTGAAAACCACATGAAGAAATATACCTACCCATATGTCATAAGGCAAATCAAATAACATTTAAAGTTTAACTATATTTACAATATGACAACAATACACTTAACAGTCCCATTTGAACGGTACCGGCAAAGCTCGCCATATCAAATATAAAAGAGAGTTTAAGGAAGGAAACATATTTTTAAAGAACTATATTTTCAGGAAATAATATGTATTTCATTTAATAAGAGTCATTGCTGTAGGGAAAGTGCAGAAAGAGACCATATAGAACAGATGAAGAGGAGGTTTACATTGAGTCACACTGTTGTGGGCTGTATGTAAAGCAACAGTGACCTCTATGGTTTGAAAAGAGAACTACACAATTAGAGAAGAGCATAAACTTTGATTTAAGTCCAAAAGTAGGCTTCAAGGCTGGTCATAATGTGAGAATTGTCATTTTTTTATTTAAATATTTATTAGAAGCTATTTGATTAGATTGTATGAAAATTTTATCTTTTTTTCATCTGTTTTGCATTGAAAACATGCAGGCAGACTTAATGATAAACTTAGTATCTTTTTAAAATTGGTTGCCTTGGGGACATTTCAGTTAACATCTGTACTTGAAAGGATAAAATGAAGGATTTAATCTCATTGATTGCAAATGTGTGTGTTGTTGTATGTTTGTGTGCTAGTGTGTGTGTTGGTGTGTGTGTTTGTGTGTGGGGAACCATTTTTTTTGTCTCTGCTCTTACACAATGTTCAGAATATGTCTCTTTGTCTGTCAGTCTCGTCTGTCCATCTCTGTGTCAATCATTGTGTGTTTGTGCAGGTGTGCATGTGCCTGTGTGTTTGTGTGTGTGTGTGTGTATTAGTGAGAGAAAGAGAGAGAGAGAGGGAGAGTCTGACTGTCAGACTGTCTGTCTGTCACCACTGATACTAGCAGTTTGCTGGAGGGGAAACATCCAGATATTTCTGCTTGACCGTACAGCTGCCCAGCCAGAGACAGCCTCTTTTCTTGCTTGGCCCCTCTATGGACTGCTGTGTGTGTGTGTGTGTCTGTTTATGTGTGTCTCTGTGTGTCTGTTTATGTATGTGTGTGTGTATTTGTGTGTGTGTGTGTGTTAGTCAGACAAAGCAAGACAATGTGTGGCCGCTTGGACAGTGATTTTGGAATCTGTTTCACCCTTAGGTGACTGTCAAGCTGTCAGAAAAGCAGGTTTGTTCCAGCTCGAGATGTACCTCACCATGTTTATATTTGCAGTTATTTTCCCCTTTGAGTGCTAACATCTTGTTGACAACGCTGTACACAGAGAGGCTGGACAGGTAAATAAGTCTTGTCTGAAGGACAGTGTACTGCTTACTTGTGGTTATTTTGAGAGTCACCCAACTATTGTAAATCTTAAAAAAGAGCATTTTTCAAGCAGAAAACTGCTCTTTGAAGTTTTCAGATTAAAAAAAAAAAACAATATAAAAATAATTGTACACAATCACACAAAAAAATGTTATCAGGTGACAAGAATGAAAACACAAGTTCTGACCTCAACCTAACAGTAAAGATAGAAACAATACAAAGCTGTAAGATTACTGCTGTTTACTTTTTCATAACTTGTTTGGTTGTACATAATAGTTATACACTGTCTGCGAAAACTATTATTGTGATTTTAGCAAAAGTTCATGCTTTAATCCAGTGGAATGTGCTCAGATTGAAGCATTAGACCAAACCGCACTGCAGCTGTATAAGCGTCATATCTGAGCTATCCATGTGGTTTATCACTGTAAAGATAATAATGAGCCTCTTAGTTTATCGTCGTACACAAGACAATCTACTCTGCTTATTGTCTCCTCTCCCTGGGTGAGTGTGCCCTGCTAATCATTTCCCCCGAATCCCCCCAGCAACAAGGACAAAGTGAGAAAAGGCCACTTTGTCACAACACCTGATTACCTATTATGAAGTCATAACTATACAGTCACTTTCATCTAACAGAACGACAAAAAAAAACAATAAGTGGACATGAAATTTTGGCACCAAAAAAAAGCAACAAAGAGTTTTGTTGAGCAACAATCCAGAAATGTCCATTTTTATGATCCAGGATTGTAATGAATGAAAGCATGTGAGATTAGTTAGGGGTTTTGTTCAAGCCTGTTATCAAAGAGAAACAACAATGGTGGAGAAAGACAGATTGGGCTTGTGTGAAACAGAAAGTTTTTTGTTTTTCAATTTTCAAAGCCTTTCCTGAGAGTCACTTGGGGAAACAATCGCCCTGACACTGGTCCATTGTTTCTGGGCGAGTATGAATACAACAGTGCTAATGTGTCTGTTGTCCGTCGTTTCTGGCTCTCTGCATTCATCACTTCCCAGAAGATAGGTGATCAAAGATAGAGACGACAGGATGCCAAAGAGATATCACAGAGAATGTGAGGATTTACATCTGCACTCCTCATAAAACCAGGCGCTTTTACAATGGAGCTCTGACGAGCCCATGAGAACCGAACATAACTCTGAGTGTGTGTGTGTGTGTGTGTGTGTGTATGTGCCTACAATGGATTTCCAGCTCCAAACCAGTCTCCTGTTATTATCTTCTGTGTAAGAAACACCTATGGGAAGCTCAACAGAAAAGCCAATATCAATCATTTCACAGAGGACCAAATATTAGAATTATGCTTTCGAAAAACCTCTGTCCTCTGATGTTAACAAATGCATGCGCACAATCCCACAAAAGCACACACAAGCAAACTTACACAAACACACAGCCACATACAAACACATGCACACATGCAATCACAGAGCATGGAAGGGATTACAATATTTTCCCCCCTCAGTCAGATTAGACAAGATCAAATTATTTCCCTTCTCTGATGCCAGTTTTCTGCTGTCTAATGCCGGCTTTTCAAACAACACAAGGTTTATTGTGGGCAGCGCACAATGCAGCAGATTTCAAATTCCTGTCAAATGCGGTGTGACAGAATACAGTAGCTCTTCTTGCATTCAGCAGGAGGGGGCCCACACTGGCCACTTACACTGACTGCAGCTAAGCTGTTTATGTCCCCCATTCAGCAGTTACACAGGCCAGCGAGTGTAAACACAACAGTATCTTTTTAATTGTGCTGTTTCAAGCCTCGCTTCTCTGTCGAATTAGAGAGCGGACCACTCTCTGTCTCTCCCCCCAATCTGGCAGATTAGGGGCCTCGCTGTAAGGAAATGCCGGGGTGGCTCGGTTTGGGTTGTCACAGAATCAGCTTAAACTTTGCTCAGCAAGCATGGCGAAGAGCGATAACAACCAGATGCTTGTTTGCCGTGCAGAGATGCTGCAGCAGGGGTGGCTGGGTGAAGGCGTGAGCATGCACGTCTTGTGTATGTCCAGCAGACTTTTATGCTTGTTGTCTTCTAACATATTTGTTAGCAAGCCTGAGATAAGAGAGTACAGAGTGAACGAAGAGACTGAGATAGGTCCTGCTTATGCATGAGTATGTGTTAGATTGAGACATGAGAAAGTGAGGCAGTGTGTGAGTGAGATACTGTGAGTTTTAATACAGTGTTGAAGGACAGATTGTGTAAGAAAGTGTATTTATAATGCAAATTTAAAAAACAAGCATATTTTCCCGCTTAAAGTAAAAAGAGTAGTTATTAGTCCTGATTAAATCTTTGGAATGACATTTACCCCTTAGCTGCAGGTAATCATGATTGTACGATGTTCTGGAGTTTCACAGATTCACAAAAGCCTTTTTTCATCTCCCATATTTTGACTTTTGGCAGGACAAATCAAACCTCAGAGCCTCTGGAGAGGAATTTGGTGCATAAATACAATATCTATTCTTCAAGTGTTACATCTGTTTCATGAAGTTAGATGGTGTCAGCATTGAGCAGATCATAATTTTATCTGAACTAGGTCTCACAGAACCAGTTTCCCACCAGTCCATCTGCTTGCTGACTTTGTAAACCATAGTGTCTTAAAGAGAGATGGTTCCTCCCAAGAAAACACAGCATCAGTCACTTTTAGCGGTACAAAAATCACTGATGTTTTACTCATGTGTCACAGCCCTCTAGTGACTGTAGTGATCCCAGACTCATGTCCATCAGTCGTAAAGGAGGAAGTAGTGTGATGTTGTGTGATTCTGTTCATTTTGTACATTCATAAGCACAATTGCTGACATGGGGAGGACTTTGTTGTGAAGTTATGCAGATGGCACCACCATCACTGGCCAGATTTCAGAGACACATTTCAACATTGACTCTCCCTGTTCCTCATAGAAATGAATGAAAAGCTCAGTCTGGTGTTACTACAAGCAAAGCATTTCATGGGATACTCACCGTTTGAATAAACCACATGCAAAAGCTACATTTTTCCATTTGAATTAGAATGATTAACATTACTTCAGATTTGTTTACACAGCCCTCACAGTTCATTAAAACAATCCTGGCATCTTACTTGACATCCTGGTTAAATTGAATAAATCTCTTAAGTTTTCTGAGACTAAAACTCCTCCTTGATATAAAAATGAGATACATTTGTTTCTGTTTCTCTGTCTCAACCATTAAAAACTTCTCCAAGATTGGTTGTGATGCATTTTTAATTGCACCATGTGCTTTTGTAGAATGATCAGCTGGAGTTAAATTGGTTAAGACGTGTAGCTTTTAAAAATTTAAATACTGTCTTTAAAAGACGGAGGCAGGGATATAACTCTGGTGGCTGAAGTAAGGTCGGCACACATAGAAGGACCTAACCTTTTCCGTATATAAGAGCTGTGGAGAAGTCTGTCACTTCTCACATTCATATAAGAAGAGAGGGAGGGAAGGAAATGAGGCAAAGAAAGAAAAGGAAAAAAAGAAAAGGGGAGAGAGATGGATGTAAAAGCTCATGAATATTATAATGACAGTGGTTTTTATTTTTTTACTATAGGCTCTATACATTACTGCCAGTCCTTGATAAGTTCGCTGACATGAGAGTGGCATATTGTTCATTACATATGCAAAAGGCATTTGTGTGTGTGTGTGGGTTGGTGTGTGTGAGTGTGTGTGAGTCCATTTCCTTTTTTCTATCTTAATGAAAACCACTGCAAGCTTTAAAATTCCAGTGAGGACTATTTTTTACATGGCAGGACGTTGATGCCAGCTGGACCTGCTTTTGTGTTTATAGATCAAAATGCAGTTTAGTTTGCAGGTGAAGGTTTTGTAGATGCATGCCAGACTGCAGGTTTGAAGACCAGTTTTCCAAGAAGCCATGATATGCTTGTTTGGATTTCCACCCTACTTTAGTGTGTTGCTGTTTAATTGTTTATTTGTGCATTTAAAAATAAAATTAAAAAAAAACTTGTTAAGTGAAAAAACCCAAAGTCCAAGCAAACTCCTCTCTCCATCAGAAAACACCTTGTCAGGGGTCTAGTCTGTATTTCCTAGCTGCTGATTTGGCAAACCAACAAACAGCTAATGAGAGCAGAGGCAGTGAAGGGTTTGGTTCATGGTATCCCCGGTCAAAAAGATGTTTTTTTCTTTAGCGGTGTTGATGATAACAGTTATTGATGATAATTGTGATATTTCAAAATGAAATATTGATAGTGTGTTAATAAAACACATACAATAATATTGTGTTAATAATTCAGCAGCTCTTCAATCATTTACATTCCTTTGTGTTCTCACTCTGTTGAAGTAGGTGGTGGTAGAGCACCTTAATGCTGGTTGTCAACTGCCATAAAACAGAGAAATTTATTGGGTTTTTTGTTCTTTTTGCATGCTTTTGAACAGAAATGGTTACAAACTGCCTCTCCACCTTCCTATTATCACAGTTGCCCTGCAATAATAAGTTCCTATTGTATGAACTTCCAAGCAGACAAGGTAAAGAATCAGTGGCTGACTCTCAATATTTCGTACTTTCCTCTACAGTACCACACTAGCTTTTTTGTATGTTAGCACAGTTTGTAGCTGTTTTTTTTGTTTTGTTTTGTTTTTTCAAATGGGTAAGTTCTGGCATTATTAGGCTTTATTAGTTGTTGATAAAATTTGGTTGAAATAAGGTTGCTGCTACAAATTGTTTCAGTATGGAGTTGTTGGATTTAAAGACCAACTTGATGAAATACAAATGTGTCAGAAATGTTCCCTAACTGACTGTAAATTATGATATTTTATTGTTAATTTTGGATGTTATGTTGCATGGCTAATATTACTACTCTGGTGTTTATTGAGCATTGAAGATTTTTGGATAGCTTAAGTCCATACGAGTTGGACTGAAGTCAAAGTCTGACAGTAAAAGTTAGGATTAAAGTCTGACACTGGTTTCTGATGAAGTCAACACAAAACTCTGCTGTTCCTGGTTTTGAAGGTGTAACCAGTTTAAACACCAAAGTGGTAACCTTCATTAAAAGTTGTATTTTTGTGATGAAGGAAATAGTTTCTCTGAAAAATCATGTGACAAAAAGCACTGTTTTCAAAAGGAGAGATATTTAGTTCTTGTTATGAAAATACAAAGGCAAACATTTAACTGCATTGTAGGAAGAGTTCTAGTAAACTCTAGAAATTCTATTCAAGTCCTCATTTTGAGGTTAATAAGTCTCTTGCAGGTTCAGAAATTTCAATTTTACAAACAAATTAGTGTCTGGACCATAGATCTTGGTGATTTGGTCTTAGGATTTGGTGTGGATGAAAAGAAAAAAAAATGTGTGAATGTCACCTTGGCGGGTCTTAGAAAGCATCTTTCATTGCCTTGATTGTTAAATGTCATTGATGTGCTCTCGGTCAGGTGTTTTAAAATACATAAATTCAGCGAAAAAATAAATTTATACTAATATTTTCAAAGGCAAAGAAAAAATCGGGTCTGAAGAGCACTGAGGTGATGCCTATTAATCCCCTTCTATCCGACAGCAGCGTTGGAAAAGGTAGGATCGTGAAATGACAAGCCCCTAAAAAAAGTGAACGAGCACACTTGAACGGTTTCGACTACAGCTCCCCTCAACCATGCCTGTGGTTTTGAAAAGGAGGCAAATATACTGAATTCTGTCTGTAGACTGACGCAAAGCCAAGTGGACAGGCAGGTAATAGGAGGGCGAGGCAAGGAGGGAGAGAGACAGGCATGGAGCAATCATGAAAATGAATGCAAATGGAGGCAAGGGCAGCCATGGGAGGTCCAGGAGCATGAAGAAGGGTGCGCTTAAAAACCATGTGTTCAAAGAGCACAGACCCTTACTACATTCAAATGAAAGGGGCTTAAAATACTGGACAACTTTGAATAAGTGTATGGTTCTCACATTTTTCATTTTACGGAGAAATATATAATTGTGCTAGAATAGGATAATATGAAAATTCTGTTTTATGATTTTGTTGCTTCTTTCTTTATAGATCATAGACACACAACAACATTTTGGTTATTTTTTTTAAACCTCTATCACTCTGTTAACCATTGTTATTTCCATAATTTCTTTGTATCCTTCCTTCAAAATTAGAACAAAATTATCTTTCTAAAACCCAAACTTTCTTTCTTTATTCCTAAACTCTGATCATCATCATCATGGATACGGTCAAAATAGCATAAATAGCACAGAAATAACTACTTATGTAAAAGACGTGTCGGTTTTGAGGACATACATTTAATTCCCAAAAAGATTTTCCTGCAAGAGCTTCATCTCACCAACTTTTACAAGAAAGAAATTTAGATAATAATGAATTCATTTCAGTGAAATCACTGCAGTGGGGTAAATTTGCACCTTTGATCCCCAAGCTCTTTCTCATTGCTTTATTCAACTTTTACATTCTGCTCCTTTTAACCCCCAGGTTTCCCCTGCAATCCTTTCTTTCATCTCTCATTTCATTCCTTCTTTCCCACTTTCACTTCCACTTTGTTTTCTCACTCCCATCACCTATGCCCCACCATACACTACCCACTGCTTCTCACATTTCTTTCTCTCTCCATCATTCCTTTCTATTCTGTTTTATTTTCCACCTTTTCTCGTCACTCCCTCCTATTTGATCCATCCTCCCCCTGTTTTCATGGTTCACATAGTATGGATGCAAAAACCCTGTCAGTTTTAAAACATGATGCCCAGTGACCTTGGAACAGCACTAAAGAAATAAATGGGAATATACATACATCAGAACTGTAAGTGTGTGTGTACATTGATGTGTGTGTGGGTGGATTGGTTTCCACCCATGTGAAAAAAATGGAGTAAATGAATGTGTATAAATTGTGGCATAAATAAATTTGACAAGTTCTACAGAATTATGATACTGATTGCAGATTGCATAAGTGTTCTTCCTATTTTGTCTACACCTCTACTGTGTAATGTCATCTTGAGTTTTAATATGCAGTGTCGCCACCTCTAACACCTTTTTATGCTGCATGAACAGGAACTGACTATTATCAAACATGTATTATAACACATAGCTAAAATGACAAAGATTGACTGTAGTAGATAAACTGTAGTTTAACCTCTTTAATCTGCACCTTTAAACGAAATACACATAAAGTTTGCTTTGTGCATGGTTGATTGCACTTTCTCCGAGTTTAGTGACTTTCCTGATAACTTTGAAGGTAGGACTGGTAGGGGCTCCTGATGAAGTGTTGGCAAACATGCATACATAATTTCTCTGTCTTCTTCCCTCTCACTTATTTGCCCTCTCTTTCCTGCACCACAGGTTCTGGCCTTCCTGCAGCTTTGAACATCTCAGCTTGTGGTTCCAGATTAATAAAACAGGAAATTAATGAATTTTGAATGGAATCCTCCCAGCTGGGGGCAGGTTGCGCCTCATTAAGGCCTGTATTATTGATCAGATTGAAAACCTCCAGTACCCCTGGAACCTAACTGTTATAACCAGACACCAGCCTCCCCCTCTTCCATAAAGGATGCTAATTGCACAGAGGTAAAGGATTAATAGCTAATTGAGCATATTTTCAGACAAATCATCATCATGGCTTGACACTGAAACGAATGTCTTTAATATGAATGGGGGCTGTCACACACAGTTAGCATAGTAACATTAAGGGCAAGATAAAGATATGTAAAAAGAGACTCATAGACCTCCTATTAGTATATACTGTTTAATGAGAGAAGACATTTTACTTAAACAAGACATATAAGTGGCAGTGCTTTAAAATTTTATTTGTATGGGGAAGACTTGTTTTTAACCCTGTCATGCATGAATTGTTTTTTAAAAAATGATTTTTTGGACAAATTATTAACTTATTAGTACATGCAAAAGGATGTCTTTAAATTTTTTATATTAATAATTTTTAACAAGTAACAAAAGTTGCTGGTACACTTAAATTAGCTGGCCAGTGGTGGCAGTGCTTGGGTTGAATTACTAACTTCCACTGAAGTGACTGATGTGCAGTCATTCCATAAAAACCAATGCATGTACTAGAAAACTGCTATTCAATTGCTGTCCATTGTAGTGACCACTGATTCTACCAAAATATCATTTAAATGTAATTTATAAGAGTTTTCTGTTCGAAATATGCGTGTTTATTTGTTGAAATCGCACTTAACATACAGTTACTCAGTCACAGTAATTTGTAATAAACAGAATAAATTTTTAAAAAAGTAGACTTTCACTACCAACTCCTTAATGTAATCTTACTGAAGAATTTCTGAATTTTG
>JAPZDV010000025.1:20042215-20057324 GCA_029814665.1 Acanthurus lineatus
TCTGTAGTCTGGTGGTACGGCAGCGGACACTTCTGTATCTTTTGCCTGATGGCAGCAGGGTGAACAGGCTGTGGCTGTGGTGGGTGTTGTCTTTTAGGATCCTCTTGGCCCTGCGCAGGCACCTCACCTCCCCAATATAACTGATGCTTGGTAGATGGGTACCAATGATGTTTTGGGCAGTTTTAGTCACTCATTGCAGAGTCTTCCTGTCATGGGCCATGTACATCCCATGCCAGTTTGTGATGTTTCCAGTCAGGATGCTTTCAATATCTCCGTCGTAGAAGCTGACAAGAACCTGGCGTGGGAATTTTGCTTTCTTAAGTTTCCCTAAGAAATACAGCCATTCCTCCAGTGAAGGAGCCGATAAGCAGATTTAAACAAAGCAAAACCTCCTGTAGCAGCTAATAATGACAACATGGGGCTCAGAAGTCAGATGAACAAGAATGATGAGACAAAACACAACTGGCACAAATATCAAAGATTAGTTTGCAATGTACTCCACGATGGGAGGATGTCCTCCATCAAGTCTAACTTGCTTTGGCATAGGACATGGGTTTTTTGATAGAGGTCCAGACACTAGACCCTTAAGATGGTCCACCAATCTTACAGATGTTTGTCTTTGTTCTGCATACAGGATATCATTTATCGTCCCTGGGTGGGCTTGAACCACCAACCTCTCGGTTAACAGCCGAGCGCGCTGACCGATTGCGCCACAGAGACCTTTTTTTCCATGCTTTTTGACAAAATCTCATCATCCCTCTTTCAACTGAGCTCTGTGTTGCATAAAAGCCAAGTCCTTCTTTAGTGCTTGTGTCCATTTCAATGGATTGATCCCTCAATCCTACCGGCACCTAAAAGGTCTCCTTTTGAAAAAGATCCATTTTCATTGGGCTGCAGAAGTGCTTACCAAGCCAAGGATACAAGGTTTCTTGTTGTCTGTGCATGTTCTCATGGTTTTTCTGGGCAAATAAATCAAAGGCAACTGGACTTGGTAATATGTCTGTGAAGACATTTCACCTCTAATCCAAGGGGCTTCATCAGTTCATGCTCGTCTGACTAGGCTAGGAGTCAGTGTTTCTTGTTGCTTTATTGTGCTCTGCTTGTGGATATTCATTCTGTAGCAGGGTAATTGCAATGGATGAAGGTAGCTTGTGAAGATTGCTGAGATTGCTCTAAGTTTTACAGAATGTCCTTCTCCTGTAGAAATTATGCAAGGCTTTGCAAAAAAGTAGGCACTGCTGGGACTTGAACACAGGATCTCCTGTTTACTAGACAGGCACTTTAACCAACTAAGCTACAGCACCATGAATTTTGATATTTCAAAGGGTTTGATAGTGAAATAAGCTCAATGATGTTGTTCCTCATCTGTTTCATTAAAAAGAGAGACAATGCCAGGAAAGTCTTGTCATGCTTTTTGGGACGAACAAAAGAGTGCAAAAGTGTAAGACATGGGTTTACTGATAAAGGTCAAGGTTTGCCTCATTCTAGACAAGGGGTGTCAAACTAATTTCACCGAGGGCCACATCAGCATTATGGTTGCCCTCAAAGGGCCGGTTGTAACTGGAAGACTGTATAAATGTAACTATTCCTTAACACATTGTTAAATAACTGTCTCTGTATTGGATTTTTTATATTATTTATTTAAGTTACAAATATTATATATGCATTTGCATAAATGTATAAATATTTAGCACATTGCTCTGTAACATAAATCCTTAATCCATAAATCCCAATTTATCAGGTTAAGAAACCCGCATTACTACCTCAATAAAAGATCAAACTTTTAAGTAAACAACAAAAACAAATATCATCAAATACAGGTTGTTACATTAACTTTGTTTGTTTCTCACAGCCAGCATAGGGGCAGAAGTATGGTTCAACAATTAATTTTGAGCTGCTGAGAACATGTGTGACAGATGTGGCATTATACCAAAACAAAGAACATGTAATTAACTCAAAATAAAAATTTCCTCAGCCATGATAAAGCTAGCTTTCACTGCTGCATCATTCTTGGCTGTAGCTTTTGTGAACATATCCTGCTGCGATTGTAGTAACCCTTTTAATTCTTGGACGATTAGTTGTTTTTCCTTGGAGGTTAAATTTAATGTACGTAGCACTGTGTTAGGTGTCAAAATGTCGACGGATATTGTACTCCTTCACCACCGACACGGCCTCATAACACAAAAGACACACCAGTTTGTCTCCTTGAAATACAAACATATAATCATTTTCCCATCTTTCATTAAACTGCCTTCCTTCTCTATCAATTTTTCGCTTCTTGAACATTTTGGGGTTATTTGTTGATATTTCTCACCCACACTGAGGTGGAAACACTGAGGTGGAAACACTGTGAATTGCTGTCACTTCGCGAGTAACAAAATCAATGTGCATTGTGGGAAATGTAGTTTATGGTCAATGTACGCTTTAAAGCAATATAGAATTTTATTTTAAAACTGACAATACCCCTTTTTTAGCTCTCACAGGCCACATAAAATGACAGGATGGGCCAGAGAAGGCCCGCGGGCCTTGAGTTTGACACATGTTTTACATAGTTTACATAAAAAAAAATGTAAACATTTTGATCTTTCAGGGTTTATTGATGATTCAATATACTGTAAGCTGTATTGCAACTTTAAGCATGCACATGCCCCACAGCATGCAGCTGGGGCATTTTTTTTTCTGCCCCATCAGACAGCCTGAGTCCAACACTTCATACAAATATTGTACTTAAATCATTCATCACACTTGAATATCCTTAAAGATCGCCAGGGTCAACGTACACCTAAACTCTCTCTGCATACCCATTCCTATCAAAAACTCGTTTCAATATGACCTAATGGACCTAATGAATTAATCTCTAACATGCTCTTTGTTTATCTCAGATGGCTCTGTAGATAAAGTCCACGTCACAGCTGGCGCACTGAGTTTGATTCAATCACACTGCTCTCATCTAATATCCCCCACCACACACACACGTAACCCACCCCATATGATTCAGGGTCAGCCATGCCCATCTCCTCTGCTCTGCATTTAGGACTCATGAATAAGTAATGACATCTCTCATCACCTCAGAGCACTGACAGTCAGGCCAAGAGCTTTCATCTGCTCTAGCCCATGTTCAATGTTAATGTTTTCCTTCCTTCCTGATCATGTGACAGACAAGCAGCTGACCCGAAACCACCATAAACAGTAGCGGCCTGTAAGTGCACGACGGTGAGGAAATGGAAATATCAAGTCAGATTATTTGATTTTGATTTAAAGTCATTACTCGGCCAGGGTCAAGACTGAAGACGACAGACTCTTTAAGAACCCAAAACTGAAATCTAGGAGTATTAAACTAAAATTTAAAAAAATACTGGAAAAAACTGATTAAATGTTATTATATAAATTAAACTTTAGTTGTTGTTTAGGAGCTTGGGAACTTGCCAACTTCCTGACTTGCCCTCTAACTAATGTAACCCAGGGAGCTACTAAAAGGGGATACAATGAAACTCCTCACTTTAAATAAAAATACTATGCAAATTACGATTACAAACATTGTTGAAAATATCGGATAATGTAAGCACACACAATCAAGCAGAATATGTAGGGGAGATTTAGTCATTCTTTGACATGTTAATGCATAAAAATGCTACATATTACATGTTAAAATAAAGCCTGTTTCCTCCTGGAACCAGAATGAAAAGAGAGTCAATAAAGAACAATGGCCTTAAGTGAGGACGCACGTGAATGAGATTGCTCTCAGGCCAGAGGAAACAACGAGATACAATTAATTCAATGAAAACACAAAGACAACAACATGTTACTCCAGTGTTCATTGACTTTTTCAGGACTGTTAAAACCAGCATCACTTTTTTTTGTCCCTTAAAGATAAATCAGATCATTTAGTTATAAAATCCACAAAAGGGTCTCAACAAGATGTTAAAGAGGCCATGAAAAATTAAATGTTTAATTATTATAATTTTTTTTATAAAGAAGTAGTTTCACAGTAATGCAGG
Organism: Acanthurus lineatus; assembly: GCA_029814665.1. Taxonomy (NCBI): domain Eukaryota; kingdom Metazoa; phylum Chordata; class Actinopteri; order Acanthuriformes; family Acanthuridae; genus Acanthurus; species Acanthurus lineatus. Next base: position 20,046,214 of record JAPZDV010000025.1, read on the forward strand.
AAGAATACAATAAAATAATTTGTAGACAATGCATAATTGTTATCTCAAGCTCTGTGGGAAGAGGATGTTCTTGAGATTACCAAAAGGGATTTGTTAGTTGCATTTGTGTTTAGCAAAATTTGTACAATTCAAAGTTTGTGTGACACCTGGATTAAAGGTCTGGTTCTTTCCACACATTGCACATCTACAGTATCCAGACACATCAGAGCATCATCAACACGCCACAGTGGTTCCTAAACAGGATTGGTGATGCGTTTTACTGCCATAGTGGTATCTTAGAAATACCTAGATGGTATAAATGACTAAAGTTTACAGAGGCATAGGAAGCCAGAGCCACCATTGCTGAAGACATACAGATTTTATACAGATGTATGGAATGTTGAATTCTCCTTTCTGTCCCGTGCAAATAAGTAGAGACAGTGCTGTGAGATCACAGGGGAATGTAATGCAAAACACCAAAGCACTGACCCTTTACAGTTACAAGTAGCATGAAAATGACCTAAAACAGATGGCACAAAAAAAGTCAAAATGTATTTGGTGAATGTGGGAAATCCAAGCCTGGAATTTGATCTTGCGTCCATGTTGCATCAGTGTTTGATGTTACCTTAAAGATGCTGTGTAGAGTTTTCCCATAAACTTACAAATTTTCCGTTTATATCCAGTGTCACTTACCAAAATGCCTGTGTTTATCCTGGAGGTCTAACAAATGCCTTGAATGCCTTTCCTTCTTCTTGAGACGCTTGTGAGGGAAAGTTTACCTGCCAAACCTTTAACGCTTACATTGCTGCTTATCTGCAAGCAGTCTTCTTCCTTCCAGTTTTCTGCTGGTGCAATATTGTTTTTTTCAGTACAACAATGTGTATCACATCCTTTGCATGAGTCCTCATGCACATGCACAGGAACAAACAAAACAAGAACCCACATAAACACAATACATCATAGGGTTACTAGCAAGTAAAAACTCTACAGAGTTTGGGGTTTTGGTCAAACACCATACAAGTCAGTGAATTTCATCTGATAAAAAGTTCTTTTTTCCACATTTAATGAATATCACAGTCTTTCCCAAACACATCTCCCAGCAGACCTTGGACCTGGTACTGAAGTAATCCTGCATGTTTCCATTACAGGTCTGGAGATTCATCTTAAATGATGTTACAATGATTATTTATTTTAATCAGGTTTTTTATTTTTGTGCAACATTGAATTGTGTTTGCAGTCTGGTTCCCTCTTTTTCATTTTGTAATATGGTAAAAAAAAAAAAAAAAAAAAAAAAACATCCAGTGATGGATTTGCCTTGAAGATGCAAGTATGGTTTTTGGAGCTAGTAACTAATAATATCGAACCCAACCCCATCAATTATGTCCTCTCTCTCTCCTTCTCTCTCTCTTTCTCTCTCCCTTTCATTCATTTGTCCTACTCTTTTGTCATTGTTGCAGAGGTTGGCTAGTGCCCCCCCACCCCCCTCCTCACTTTTGCATATTCATTTCATGTTAAATTGATGGATTAAGTTATCCCTGGCTCAAAATCAATCGCTGCTTGCATTTCCTTATTCCTTTACACTGGACCACTATCCCAGAGAGGAAAGAAGAGAGGAGGAAAGAGAGACTGGGAGAGAGAGGGAATGCATTGAGACACTGATAAGGCTCAGTCCCATTATATGTCATTTTAAACAAAGCAGCAAAGCAGCCTGTGGAGACTCCCTATCAGCTATTAAACAGAGACGTAGCATGCAGCCTGAGATTGATGATTAGCATTTTCTCCTGGTAGAATAAAGATGCCGGCCTCGACCAGCGATAACCGGAGAGAATAAAAAGAAATGTTTTCCCTTTTCTCCCCTCTTTTTCTCCTTTCTTTTTTTTGTAATTTTCCCTTTCTGTTCTTGAGTCCCCAAATATCTATATCCATAAAAACACTGCTCATTTCTCTTTTATCTTCCACTTTCTTCTGCCTTAACTCTCTCCTTTCTCTTCCTCTCTCATCACCCCCTTGATGCCCTTCCTTTTTCTCCCTCTCTCTTCACCAAGGCAAATAAATGCACAGGCCGTGTTGCTGTTCTTTTGTCTTGCATCCCTGTGTAATCTGTTAGGAGTGGACAACATGGAATCCCTTATGTCACAGCCGGAGACTTGTAAGTCCTGGCCAGATACAAGGCAGAATGACACAGAATGAAAGCGGGGTAAAAGGGGGGATTTAAGTAAGAGTTTGATAGGAGTGTGTAGGGCCATTGTTTTCTTTGCTGCAGGACCAATGTCAACCTTTGTGCTGGGACAGTTTTAACACCATGTAAAGGCTGAAAGACAGCTGGGTTTCAGATGCAGAGAAAGGATGTTTCTGCTTGATAATCTGTCAGCTGTTGAATGTCATTGTGTGCTGCCACAGTGGAAAATTACATTTGCTATTCAAGACACTTGTGAGAGGTTTAAAAAAAATAATCTCTTTCTGTCTCTTAATTACAAGTTACGGAACATATCACTCCAGAGTCAAAAACACATTGACCTTCATGTCTTTACTTTCCCTTACAGTAAAGCTGCTGTCTGTTTTGTTTCCAATTAATTCTTTTGTGATGGAAAAATTCATTTTTCTTTTTTTTCTCATTTATAGCAAACATTATATTCGTTACACTTAAATAGACATTACCGTACTCTTGTCTTTAATTCCTAAAGTTTTTACTGGCTTTCACTCTCACCTGGGGTCAAATTTGGGATTACCATGTCTTATGTTTGAAAAAAAAAGCCTTTTTGAAACCTGTAAAGAGCTGAACTGTTGCAGACTGTTATTGAGGAGGTGAAGTAAAATGGAAAAAGTCCAAGTTATGTTGGGCGTTCGTTAATACAGGCTTGTGATGTGTTTGACAAGCTTGTCATGTGTATCTACCTTCCTGATCTTTGTTTTGTTTTGGTTTTTTTTTCAATGAGGACCATTGTTTATCTTCTTCATCATCCAGATACTTACAAACGAAAGACCCTCAACACTTAAACTTGATGAAAATCTTGTTGACTTATCAAGCAGTGAAGGTGCTCAGACTTTCCTGGTAGAGACACAATTACAAACACTTTTAAACTGACAAAAACAACTAAATTTCCAAAATTCAGATCCAGTGTAATTCTTTCCAGATTTGTATTATTTTCTGACCAATTTTTTATTTGCTCAATTAAATATTCCAGTTTGTTTGCTGTTGCCTGTATGCCATCCTAAAGTCAAGAGACATGCTTGCGATGAAATTTTCAGTATTGTAAAATTAAAACAAAGTGTAGCCAATCACACATAACTTTCTGTGTGTTATAACAACCAAAAATAACCATACTGGTTTCAATATTGTTTTAGTTCATGTACCAAAGCTCACTTTATCACCTACACAAACACAACCAAAAAAATATATGTATACATTTATGGACATACATATTGTAAAAGGACAAGCATAATTATTTACATAGGCCATACTTGGTCCTCATGCTGTGACAAAAACTAAATCTTAAGCAAAAATGTGTGTGTAGGTACATAATATGCATGCATATGCATCATGTGCACATAAGGATACACATAACACACACATATGGAGGCCTACACACACATTTATGCAGCTGTGGATGTTCACACATACGAGGAGACACAATGTTTGACTTGCGGTCCTCCCAGTGGTCTTCCCAAGTGGTCAAAAGAACATCACTAGAGCTCCTCCACTTGCTCACAGCCAGTACTGCAACCCAAAAAAAATCTGTATGACCCATTTCTTTGCAGCAAAAATAGGATCAAAATCACCGATTTAGGGCAGAGACAAAAAACAGAAAGTTGTGACAAAACCTTTCAATGTATTATTATTATTATTATTATTATTATTACATGGGAATTAAATTTTATTACACAGAGCAGTTTCACTGGGTGGGTTGATTTTTTTTTTTTTTTTTGCTTTGAAGTTACTAGTAAAAGTGAAAGTTATTAGATTAGATTCAACATCTATGTATCTTAGTCTGAGTATTGCAAACTAGTTATCATACCACTCACCTCTGAGTTGTCACCAGAGAATGACAACGAGGGACAGAGACACAGAAGTCCAACAGGAAAAGAGACTGTGAAATCAAAATCCCATTGCTTTGATAACTTTTTCATCACCATGGATGGTCAGTTAGACAAAACACTATCTGCCTTGCAGAACAGGACATGACAAAAGAGTCAGAGAATGAGAAAAAAAAGAAAAACCAACACATTTGTTGCAGTGTTGACAGATGTGGAGACACAGGAAGGCATTCCCCCAAAAATTTTACTAAGAACATTCATCACAAGAGATTTGACATCAGCCTTTCATCAATCAGGCTGTGAATTCACCCTCCCACCTACTCTACTCTTCTACCATTCATACATTCCCTGACCACTTGTTTCTATCAGAAGGGAGTAATTTTGTTTTTGTTCATATCTTTTCAATTCGCGTGTCAAGAAAAGAATCCACCTTCTGTTTCTGTCTGATTTTGTCTTTTCCTCTCTGCCCAGCTTTGTCTGCTTGACATTTCCCTTATGGTTTCACATGTGTTGGTTCTCTACTGAATCATGTAATTAAGCCAAAGCTTTCTTCTGATAGGCTGATTATTGCTTGTGTTAATGCTTTTGAAGGAGAGATGATGTATATATTTTAAGATAGTCTAGTACAGATGAAGATGTTGTTGTCTAAGGTAAAGAGATGCAGGCTGATGTCCATTCAATACTGATACAGGATGCTGACGCCCCATCATGCGGATACATGAAATCATACATGAAATCAATGGCTCTTAGATGTTACCACCTTACCTGGCAACTTCAAAGTGATAAAAAGACTCAAAGAAATAACTGCACCTAAACTGGGGCACAGACCCTACTGTGACATTGCAGAGGTGTTAGTGTATTTTTCTGTTTCAAGCTTTTGTGCTAGGCCACACTAACAATGAGAGTAATATCATTCTATTCATTTCACACTTAGTACAAAAGCAGTTAAGATTATTCAAGAAATTTTGAACTATTTTTTTAATTGTGATGTGGGATGTTTCTGCTTTATTGAACTAGTTTTTGTTTTTTGATTTTTTTTTAAATACTAAGTTTGTGAACACTGAAAATAAAACTGCATTTTATCCTCCACCGTGTACTGCAGCACATTTGCTCCAAAATACAAAATCTAAAGTCTATTTTACATTTTAAACACTAGCTTTGTTTTGTGATATGTTAAGCTGGCATGAGAGAGAGAAATACACAAACTAAATATGGGACATATAAGACTGACAAATTTCAAAGAAAAATCCAATTTTGTTCTTCATTTGAAAGTACCAGAGACATGAACCATTGAAGTGGATGGGTGTGCCTTTTAGTGAGTATCATTTAAGCCAAATCATATACATAATGGATTATTCCTACTAAATTATGAAGCGTAACACCTGCCACACTATGGTGTTAGCAGTGTTGTTTTATACTTCAGAAACCAGAGTGATGCTTGTTAAGAGAGCTGGATCTCAACCAGTGTATCATGACATCATGGCCTCAGATCAAGTCAATGTTTCAATTGTAGTAGGAATCTTTATTAAGACAGAGAACAATAATAAGAGATAAGAAAGTATATAAGCGTATAGAGTGTAGCCCATATATTTACTTGTAGAGCAAAGTCTTGTGGGGTTTGATGTGTCTTTCACTCTCATAAACACACACACGTGCACACGCAGACATGGGTCACTGATGTCCTGGTGCCTTATCATGGCTTCAGCTCTGCTGCAGATCAGTGGTTACTGTCAACTAACACTCGACCCTTGACGATAGCACAACAGGGCATGCGTAAATGTGTGAGTGTGTGTTTGTGTGTTTGTGTGTGTGCAAAGGCAATATGCAAGAGTTTATCTGTTTCCTCTTCCTGCTCACTCTCATCTCATCACATTCCAAAGCCAGTCCCTCCCTTTTTTATTCCCAAACAGGCTTATGTCTCTATTTGTTGTCCTTCCTCTGTTTATTCAGTGCTTCAGTCTTTCTTTTATTGTCTGTCAAGAAGCTTGACAACACTGTTGAAAGTAAAGCTAACATGAAGAAGATCAAAGCATGTTGACAATTACAAATTCTCATTCATTCAGTCACTGTTCAGCCAACATTCCCACTGGTCACATCCCAGCTTTCCCTCAAGGTCAAAGGTCATCTTTTGAATATTCTGGCACCATTTTCCCTAAGTGTCAAATGTCACATGCATGTGTTCAGCTTATCAGTCTCACCTCCTGAATAGCTGACTCTTTTGAGATGGAGGGTGATGATTTTCCCCATCAAACGGTACCCTTCAGAAGAGGGCACTCGGCACCACTTACTGAATTCTTCACAAAGAAAACACACACATAAACACACGCCTGTATAATCCCTCTTTACACGCCCCCCTGTGTAGCACGTCTTTGTTTTTGCTTGTGTAAAATTACAGTTGTACAGGTGTCCAGCCGGCAAAGCGATGCTGACAGACAGGCATGCAAGAGGACAGCCAAGCACTTGTGTTCGCCACAAAGATCTTTCTTGTCTTACAACTGGCTGTCCTGCCCAGCATGTGGCTTTGGTTACAAAACCGGCTCTTCAAGCGGGAGCCGCCTTCATCTCCCCGAGGAACACAGAGGACGATGGAAAGTGCTTTCCAAGATGAGCGGCAAAGTGGCTTCCTCTTTCAAAGGGCCGTGGATGTACATGGCTCATGGATTCCTGTGTTAGCTGTGAGATAGCGCGGCACCTGGAGAGGCCAGACAGGAAGAAAGACAAGAGACCAGAGGAGGGAGATGAGAAAAAAAAAACAGAGAGAAGCGGCTTAGATTTGATGCCAGAGAAGAGACCAGCAGCTCTCTCAGATTTCAAATGTCCGTTGTGTGAAATTGTGGTTTCAAATGCTTACAATCTGACTGCTTACCCGCCTTTACCGCTCCTCATCCTGCACTCATCAGCAGCATATCATGAAAAATGTAGATTAGCGCTTTCACAAAAGCATTCTGCACAGGGCTGAGTATTGTGAATTCCACCTTTACCAGTGGACACAAATCCTCTCTGCGGGATACATCTACACTATTCTATGTATTTTTGTTTGAGCTTTTTCATCAAAAAAGTGTTTTCCTCCTGCAGCCAAATGTAAAACAGAACTTTCATGTGTTATATCGCATACAAAGACAAATGAAACAAAAGGAAATGTCTTTGTTCTTGAAGCTTGAGACAGGGGTAAAACAAAAGGCCTTTGGTGATTGACACATCCAGAGAGTCCCCTGCCAATCTCACGCACAATCCATTTCCTCAAGCCAAAGTGTTCTCTTTGTGTGTTGAATATGTTTTGGAACATGCTGGCCATTGATTGACATAGGCGCAGGGGCTGGTAAAACATTACTGTGGTGTGAAGCAAACAACAGTCCGTCTGTCAATCCGCCTCAGATGTTTGGCCTGAGGGGGTGTGCTGTTATAAAAATGGCACAAAAATCTGGGCATTCTCTCTCTCTCTTGTTCTCATTCTCTGTCTGGTTGTTCACTTTCACTTGTTCTTGCAGTTCTAAAATATTGTTATTTGTATATTTTCTCTAAATAGTCTTTCAACTTTCCACCTGGTCATCTGACTGCTTTGGTCTGCTGTATGTCTTTCGTTTATGCTTTGCCCCTGCTTCCTATTGTCTCAGCAAGATGTGTTTGGCCTTCAGATTTCCTTCATGGCCAATTTTCATGAGCTGATTTTGCCAGGTGCTGGAGTCTGTTTCAGTTTGAGGTTTAAAAGCACTTTGGCAGCGATGGTCGGCACTCAAGACAGTAGCCATCATTCACCCTGAGAGGCAATATAACAGGCAATTCTCCCTTGAATTTTTTTCTAAAGCAATAAATATTAGTCCACTTTTAAAGACGATCATTGCAGAAATGTTGAAAAAAAACATAATTACACTGTTTGTCCCATTTTGGGCTATGTGCAACATTGTATGTGACTTTAAAGTAAATTTTACATACGGCAATGATGGTGAGATTTATATACTTGTTTAGGCTATTGAAACTTACTTTATTATTTTTTCTTTTAACAGTTGGAAGGCATAGTAGTGACACCCAGTGCGAATCACCACCTTGCACCTTTCCGTTTCCAAATGAAAACAATAGCGAAAATGCTGTATATATAAAATGTCCCGATACTTGTGTATTTCCAAAATGTCATATGGATTGATTCAACACTGGCATTACAATTTTAATCAGCGGTGTAGAACCAGGTGTTAAAACGCATGCGGCAGCCCTCCAGGCCATAAGAAATTGGACATGGCACCAGGAAATTGTGTCTCCTCCAGAAACAAGTGTTTTGTGATTGTTTACCCCATGTCTTTAAATTGCATTTCTTCCTTTTTAATTTAAGCACCGAAGCTATGGGATTGAGGGAGCAAAAGAGGGAGGAAAGAGGATGTGGGAGGAATGGGGGAAACCTTTTTCACTATTTTTTTTCTTTTTCTATCCCTCCATCTTCTCCAGTATTAACCCTGTCTGATGTGATTCCTGTCAAATGCAAATGTCACGACCTGATATGGTCAGCCCACAGGGCACTTTGACTACATGCTCTACACCCAAATTAAAATATGAGGTTGAATGGTGCGTGTATGTGTGTGTGTGCAAGACATTTCTGCATGCTGCATGTTTGGGCACATGTGCATGTTTGTCTGGCTGCTCTTGATGTACTTGCAATTACAAAAAACAAAAGCAAAAACATGATTGCTAAGAGGACGAGGAGAAGTCAAGTGTAAAAAATGAGGTAGAGCTTCCAAAATACAGCAGCTTTGTTCACACCACATATCTGAGTACCTATGTGAACATACACACCAATCAAAAGGTTTGTGAATGCAGGGATCCGTCTAAAAAGACTCATGAGGAACTGCTGTGCATGCACAATTCAGTATATGAGTACTGAAGCAATGTGATAGAAATAAATGCTGCCTCTAGTTTTCTCTACAGTACCTTTCATTTGAAATAACTGTTTTATTTTCCAAAAGTCAGGTTGTTGCTCCACTTAATCACACAGCCTACTTGGACAATGAAAGGGCAATAAAATGTGGTGTTAGAGAGCCAAAATATTTCTTTGGGGACAAGAAGGCTTTTGGAAACTGATGTATTAACAACTTTTCTTAGATATAAATGTGTTTGATCATATTGCCAAGGCTTTTAAGGTCCAGTGTGTAGATCAATATGCATCTGTAATCTGAATATTTCAGTAATGCAATATTATAATCAGCTATGTTTTCACTAATGCGTAATCACCCGAAGAATCCTGTTTTGAAGGAGTGGGTCCTCTTCAACAGAGTCATGGTGTACTGCCTTTTTTTTTTTTTTTTTTACCAATTACTGGTCTTTTTCATTATTTATGAGTTTCCTGGTCACCATAGGTTCTCTTTGAAGAAGAGAAGGATATGATGACTGGAGGGATATTCCTTTGTTTGCAATCTGCGACCTCTCCACTAGACGCCACTTAATCCTTTACACTAGCACCCTCTCTACACACAGAACATTTCATTCATACTTTATTTTCTGTGCTTACACCCTGTTATAGTCAAACATGCAATTGCAAAACGAAGAATCAACAGATAATCATTAAAAAAGGCTGCTGCTGACTTTAATTTCAGCTAAAAAAAATGGTAAATTATTGCTGGCATGTAAAAAATGATTGTCTTTTGGCTGAATATTGTTCTGTAACACAGATGCTTTAAATTCAGTTGTTCATTCTTTGTATAAAAATATCTAATATACTTTGATGGCTGTAGCTGCTAATAAAGTGGCAGCACTGCCTTATTTGTTGAGAACTAAAGGAAAGGTTGTAGTTGTTATGAGCAAACTAGAATTTGTATTAGGTTCTTCATGTAGCAGAGGTACAGTTGAAAAGTGCTGAAAAGTGCTTGTAGGGTCCAAAGAACTGTGTCTGTACAGCTGCCTCAGAGTTTATACTGTAATTGTGTGATTGTGTATGCGTGTGTTTGTGTGTGTTTGTGTGTGTGTGTGCATGTTTACGTACAGTAGAATACCCCTAAATGAACTTAGATGTACTGTGTAGTTTTCACCACTAGAGGGAGGCATGTGACTGGTTATTAAGGGCTGTTACATTTAACACAGAATATCTTGAACACTAAAAGCATAATGCCAAAAGGAATCAGGCTTACAAATGAGATAAGTTTTAAGTGGTCAGGTGCCCTATGCACTATATTTAGCATAGCCTGCTGAATATTTAATTTTCAAAAGTTTTAAATCATGGTGCTGAATGCATCCATATTTTCAGGGGTTGTATTCACAAAACATCTTAAGGCTAGAAATACCTCCTAATTGGCTGATATGGGAGTAAAAAATGGGCTTGTAAGTTCTTAATTTAGTAGTTCTACATTTTAGACTCAGAGTATTTCACAAGGCATTTTAGCTCTGAAATCAGAAAATTTGTTGGAAGCAGTCAAGAGAGAACCACTAAGAGCAAATCACAAACAAACTCATAACAGCATCAACTTTTAAGAAACCTTTAATAGTACCAAACTTTTAAAAAGCTATTGCCTTAATCCCAAGGGTCTTATTACCATAGAAGAGCTAGTCAAGAATGCAGTCACCTCAACAAACAACAAAAACAGCAACAGTATAACAACAAAGTTGTAAACAGTATCCATTTTCTAGATCCCAACAATTATATAATAATTACATATAAACATCTACAAATGTATTATATATCATTACATTATGCATGATGTAATGTAATATCTTGCTGCTATGAGTCAATGCTCAGAACTAAAGACTGCACTCAGAGCATTACACCCACTCAGTTACTCACGTGTGTGGATAGGTGCACGCACTCAGACACTATGGACACACACTGCTCTCGTGGACTCTCGACTTTACAGTGGGCCAACGTTTTCACCAAGCCAGCCAAGAGTAAAAGACCATCTTTAATGACTCCCACTTTTCTGCTACGTGACGTGGTGGACACCAATTATAGTCTGCTAATAATAGTTACAACCTTTCCATGTGCTGTAAGCAAAGCAGGAAGTACTGCCCCCTTATTAGCAGCCTTATAGTCACCAGGATGATCTACTCAATAGATAGATAGATAGATAGATAGATAGATAGATAGATAGATAGATAGATAGATAGATAGATAGATAGATAGA
>JAPZDV010000025.1:20057424-20068515 GCA_029814665.1 Acanthurus lineatus
ATAGATAGATAGATAGATAGATAGATAGATAGATAGATAGATAGATAGATAGATAGATAGATAGATAGACTGACTGACTTCTGGCTTTGTCTTCTAAACCAATACAGACGCACATGTTTGCATGTGTTGGAACAAACATCACTGATCAAAATTAATATTGATTTTAAAAAGGGTAAATATATCTTATTCAGATATGGAACAATGTACTTACACATAGCACCAAGCTTCACCCTTTTTACCAAAAGGCAGGGTAGCTGTATTTCTATTCTTGCCTTGGCACAGACCTTGAAATCTGCCCATTTTACCAAGTTTAGCTGACAGATTTTTCAGAGTATGATGAGTTGAAAATTCTGTTTGATGTCAGGCAATTTCTATTTATTTGATTGCTAGTTATATTTACTGCACAGCTTGGACACACACTTTCACACACACACACACATACGCACACACACACAGACACACACAGTCTGTGGCGATGATTAGTTCTTGAGTTCAATCACGAAAAGGAATCAGATTTACAATGATGGTTTGTTTGTTTGTTGTTATATTTCTGAAATTTATAAGATATAAACTATATAATAAGAGAAGGCTACATATGTTGTGTAGCAGCAATATTTTGCTCCAGTTGTCTCTTATTACATTGTCTGATTGCTGTGAGATAAACAATGTTTTCTCATTACTCTGTAAAATACTGCAGGTAAATTCAATAGATAATGAAAAATTAAATTCTTCAAATCCCAAGTATTCATGGGGAACACAAACTGCACTTTATGTACTGTATAACTTCATGCTTATACTCCCTTTCAATCTAAGCTTAACATGGCAGTTTAACAAAATTGCAATTCAGCATTTGCCTTGTAGAAATACCTGTTAAGGTTGATATGAAAACAAACGCAAGGGTATTTTTTGTCTTTTTTTGCATTGAAATTAAAAGCATCATCTGTTCACTCTAAAACTTCCTCTCACTCTAGGGAATGTTAACTTTTTAGGTTTATAGTCGACTTGAGGCAGAAATCCTTGACGCAATATTTTTTTAATTTAGAAGAAAATCACACAGCAGTCACAATTTCAAAGTAAGCCTATTTAAAATAAAAGTTTAGCAAATGTGTTCATTGCTGGGCTCTTGTTTTACGTAAATTCATTTTGTATATAAATTGCTTATATTTTGTTCCTGCTGTCGTCCAATAGTAGAATAACTACTTACAAAGTTTAAAAAAAACTAGTTGGTTATTTAAAATTACGATGTTTTGGAGAGTTGTGAATGCAGCATCACATTCATGTAGGGGCAGAATGATACGGATCCGAGCAGCGCCGAAGAGGATGGATGTCCCCTGCGCATGCGCCCTGTGGGAGCAGAGAAATCGTGGCTCTGTTAGCATCCACATTTTGCGAACTGAGAGGGGAACGCGGAGTAAAGGAAGGCGTCCTGCGCACTGTAGGCAGAAAGATACTGGCGACTTCAAATATCCCCAGCTAATCCTTCAGCTAACCATTATCCCTCCATGCTGTCCGGGAAAGAAAGATAACAGTAATAACCTCGCACTGCCACCTCGATTAGCCACCGTGCGAGACAGATAAGGGGAACTGCGTTTTGCGTGAGGAATCTTCCCTCAGCCAGAATCAGATTTCTGATTTTAATATTAGAAATATAACTGCAGCCTTCTCTAACGTAATTTCTTGTAAGAATGAGGTTGCCGAGTCACAGACAATGTGCTGTGGAAGGAGATGGAAAGAAGATGGACCAGGCTCCTCCGTTCAGAAACCCTTTTGTGCACGTCTTGAAATTTACCCCTCTGGAAAAGGCAAAGGTAAATCCACGTTTGCATACTTACACGTGTTTATAAACGTTAAAGTGCTGTTTATAGTCCTGGTGGACCACCTTGGTGCGACACAGTGCTGAGGCTGTCATCATCTTTTAACTTGGCAATTTTCCTTATTGCTTGTAGTCAGCTGAGCTAGTGTTAGCTAGTCGGCTAGCAGTACGTTAGCTACATGTTGCTTTCTCCATACTGTTTCCTTGGCTTGCTGCTATGCTTCAATGATGCTGTAAAGAGCTGTAAAGGACAATCATTATTTTAAACAATGAAAAACTGTTGTTTAGTCAGGTGCAGCGACGTTGTGTAGTTAAAAAATGAGTATAGAAAAGTAGAGGAGCGACGCTCCTAACCCAGGAATCCGCTAACAGTGCACTAAAATAAAATACAGCTATTTGAGCATGGCCGCCTGTCCAAGATGGGCCTAGCTTGTTGCTCTTTACTGTTATCACTACTGTAAGGCATGAACACGCTGTTTGATAGCTTTTACCAGTGTTTATGCTCTCGATACAGTTGAATTTGACATTTGTATTATATACGGAACCGTTTTCAATTTTGCATTGCATTTTACTTGCTTTGCTCGTTATCTCAGTGCGTCCACCAACTCCACCAGCACGTGTGGATGTGGACGGTGAAAAATGGGATGGAGAGCTGACAGCTGTGTTCATATTCTGAATATTTTCTCCGGCTGTTAGTGGTCACACGTATTTAGTTATGAAGTGATGAAGTTTTACAGTTTTGCATTATGGAACAGATATGCATCCCAGTTATCCATCTTTGCAATTGATAATCAGATTTAAAGCTTTTAGGCTTCTCAGAGATAGGTATTGACTTGCAGGCTCCTTCAAGTTCCCAGCCACTGATTATATTTATGAATTGAATTTGTTTTTGATTTTTTTTTTTTTTTTTGGTAAAAAACTTTGAGTATGTATCATTGGAATGCAGTCTGCAGTTGAATTGCAAGATAATGAATGAAATGCTTTTTAGTATGATTGATATTGCAAACATGACATTTAAAATCAGTATATTGCAACATGTAGCATTATAGTTTATAGACATTGTAAAGCTAAAGAAAACCTCAGCTCATCATATATTAAAGTGTGGACTGGATTGTCTTGTTCTTTCAAAATAGGGCTGCACATAAATTTGGAGGCGCATGTGGGCCCTCTGTAGTTCACCTCATATGAACTCTCTCAAAAGCCTAAATAGTAAGAGAGATGTGTGTGTATCCACCCATAATCAGTCGATTGAGTAAGGTTTATAAGGTTTAAAAGCCATGATTTGTGTTTTTCTCCTTGGGGTCCAGAAGCCGTCACACTATTTAATGACAGACACTACTTAATATTGGGGCAGGTAGTCCATTCAAAACAGAAAAAAATCCAAAAAATGTATATTTAAAAATGACAGCATGCATCATAAAACTGCTTATAATGAGTGTATTGTTGGTGTATTGCAGGCAGCTTGAGATAAACAAAAAACAAATGCTTTGTATCTCAGTAAGACAATTTGCCACCTTATTGTAAAGACCTCACATTTTAAATTAACTGCAGCTTTCCAAAGCTGCCCTGTGATTGACATACAGTGGCACATTTCTTGTATTATTTCCTGTAAGTACAAAACAGTGAAGCACATTCATTTCCCGTATATTAACTGCCAGTGTGATTGCCATAAAGATTAGTACATCAGGTATGCTATAAAGTATTAGTAAACAGTGTGAAATTGGGGCACAGCTGTGAGGTATTTTCAGTAACGCTGTTCAGTCTAATGAGAGAGCCTCAGTTTTATGAATGGTGCTTCTCTGGCATAGTAGATGTAAGAGTGTATCTTGTTACAAGTAAGAACACTGACCGAGGGAGGTTCCCACACATTTATTTCCGTCTGGCTCTTTGGCAGAGACCAAAGGGACAAAAGGTAGAATGTCAGGTGGACCAAAGCCAAGGGAACTGGTAGGTTTGATAGCGTCTCCTAGAAAGAGAACTTAAAGTCAAGGAAGCTATTCATGGAGAAATAACCATAACCATAATTTTTAACAATTACAATCTGTTGCTGCAAAGTCTTGTAGCCTAACTTTGTGATGTTATGTACCCACTATACTTAGCAGAGTATGTAACAGACTATAGCAGCTGTTTTAAAACAATGGCCACATATTATAAAATAAATTTAAAAAATCATTCAGCAGTATCATTTAATTGTCTTGTCATTTAAGCAACAAAGGTTTTGTGCTCGTGTTTGCTTTATTTTTGTTTTTGACAACCTTTCCATTTTTGTTTGCATACATGTGGTGTAACTTTACAATAAGTCAGAGTGAGTGATGCAAGATGCGTAAAACCGGTTTCTTGTAAACACTAAGTGCTGACCCAAAAAAATGGGTCATGAGGTAATGGAATTGAGTTTCTTTGTTGTTCAGATGTAACTTAGTACAACTCTTTTCACCCTGTTGATCTGATTTTTTTTTTTTTTTTGTTCGCATTCACAGCAACATGAAAGACTCAACAAACTGAAATTCTGAGGTCTAAATCAAAAAAGATGTAGTTCTGTATACAAGTTGACTAGTCAGCAGACAACTGAACATACAAAATTGGTTTATGGGTTCAAAGAGAAAAGGGACTGTTGTATGTGCTCCTTTCAATTATTGTAAAATTACAATGCTAAGTGACAGTCTAACTGAATGGTTTGAGATGAGGAATGTTTCATAGTTCATTAACACTTACTGTAATGACAATTTTTTAATTCAGTTTTATTTGACCTTTATTCAACAAGGCGAGTCATTTAAAACATATCCTTATTTGCAATGGTTTCCTGACAAATGACAAAGACCCTTAAGAAAATAAGGAAAGGGCTAAAATGAAATGGAAATGCTTAAAAAGTTAAAGAAACTATTCATGTAACAGTGGTTGTTGAGAAATGGACAAGACTGTCTAAAACCTGTATTTTTATGAGTAAAATATTTTCAGGATTACATTTTTAAAAATACTGCATAGTTCCCACAGGGGCAGTTTACAGATTATAATCTGAGCAAAAAGAACAAAATAAAATTCATTTAAGCCATGGGAGTATTCTTAGTGTTAGACGGGATGACGTGACCTTTCTGCCTGTAAATGTAGAATACAAGCCTGAAAACGTATGTAAAGACAGTAAAAACTATACTGGTAGTAAAATGCTGAAGGGGGATGGTTGCTCGCAAGAGCCTGTATGGCAGACCCTACAATTGAGAGGAACTGAAGACTAGTGGTAGAAACTTTCACTTCTTTACAGACTTGTGACTCTTTTTTGTTTGTTAATGAGACGCTTGTGTTCCAGAGAGGGGGACATAAGCTGCAAATGTCTTACTAATAACAAAATTGGTTAAGTGACAATTATTGAGCAGTTGTCGGGAGCTGAAGGCACTTGTTAGTAGGTGCTTCTGTAATTCTGTAACCTGACCTTTCAGTCTGTGTAAAGATGCTCTTGCAGTTTCACACCTTGATAAGCTCATTAATTGATCTACAAGGTTGATTTGCATAGACTTGATGTGAGAACATGTTATGTTTTTCCTACAAATTTCGATGTATCAGCAAACATTCTGGGCCTAATCTAGTATTAAACCTTTAAGGTTGACAGAGGATTGGAGTGCAGCTGCTAATGTTTAAGTTAACTTAATTCCCAGAATAGCTTTTACAAGCCTAATTGACGTTCTTTGTGTGATTTATTGGGAAACCCCTCAAAGATCTAAATCTGTTTTGATCCCGCTAAAGCAGCAATGAGTCAATAGCCTATTCTCACACTATAGATTAGTATTTCTGCGGATCTGCTGAAGTAGTGGGTAATTGATGTGTTCCTCACAAGTATAGTCATACATATTCATCAGGCTTTATTTTACGAAGTACTTTACTCAATTTAAGTTTAATTGAAAAGGTTTAATTCCCAGAATAGTGACAGTTACCAATTTACTGTCTTGCTTGTCTTTGAGTTAAGAAGGTGTTATTTAAATAAAGCCTTAATGTTTACCACTCTGAGTGAGATCTGAAAATACATATCATAAGAGTTTGCTGTTAAGATACTATGCTAGCAGTTATCAAAGTATTCTGGTTTACATGCTCCTGCTACCACACAGAACAACCTTACCAATGAGTTTGAGAGGATTAACACTCAGCTACAGCTTCTTTTTCATCTTAGACAGTCATAAAAGGAAACTGTTCAGGCCTGTAAGAGAGAAACATCTGTATTTTGAAAACAGGAAGTTCATTCTCGTCACATCTCTACTAACACTAAGGTTACAGCCCCTGCTCTTTGTCCACTTGAATTTCTGTGCTTTCTTTAGCAAAGCCTTTTTTGTTTTAGTCTGAGTTAAGAAAGTCGAATAAACCTTGTCATTGATTGAGAGTTTGTCACTTAAACTCACAGACCTACATATCTCAATACATATTTAGAATAAAAAAACTTACCAAAGAAGGAAAATAGTGGCTATATGATAATGGGTGACAGGTTTTATAAAGCCGATACTACTGGTTTAATGCCGCATTCAAAATTAGAAAATTCGCATCTCGCTCACACTGAGATTAATGTGAAACTGCTGTTGTGCTGTTTAAACTGATGTTTGTATTTACTCACACAGAGTTTACTTTTATAACCTTTGGTTAGTATCAATGGTGTATATGCAGACTAATTCTGAACTTGGTTCTCATCTAGGGAGGCAGACAGCTCTTGACACTGTATTTCTGCAAAAATTCAGTGTTGTTTTATTAAGGCACTAACAACTAACCATTGTAGATTGTATAAAAAACCTTTTTATTTCTCCAAATTTTAATTGTAATAAATATTTTGTTGGTAACACACATTTTGTTGAGTAATGCTACACATTAAATCGGCCAAGAGAGCTTCAAATTTACCCTGTGATTGGTTATCAGTCCCAGAAATCTTGTTCAAGGCACCATTATTTTTAGGTAATCTGGTTCATATTTGATTGCAGTCATAAGTTTCCATTTTGTAAGTAGTGCGCACAAATGACTGCACCCTCATCACAGAATTCTGCTGTTTTAGACTAGATTGTTATTTGGATAACAAATAGAAGTTCATTTTGTGCATTTAGTGCCGTTACAGTGTAGGCCCCACATTGATGGCTGCAATGTAATTCAGTGTATTCAGTACAAATAAATGTTTATTTTGTTTCTTGCTCACTTTTAAGACTGTGACAAGCCTCATTGCTTGAGTTCAAAGATGCCTTTTAGTACAATCCCTGAATTCAGACTAACTCCCAAATAACCTCTCTGCTTTTGTAGCATTGCATTCTATTCTAATTCTGTGTGACATTCATGCAATCTCATGCTTTGGGGCTGAATAAATTTTTCAACAAATGCATTATCCAGTGGCTCTAAAGCCTTCCCTAGCCTTCCCAAACTTGTTTGCTCTTTCTTGTGCAAAAATATGTACTTGACATTTGTATAAAAAGAGGAATATGTGTAATGAAGGACAAGTATTTATTAATTTATGTATGTGAAGAGGATCTTGGGAATGTAAATGGTTTGAAAGACTATGAAAACGAACAGAAACTGGGTTGGTATTTTTTTTCATTGTGATACGAGTGGCAGGACTACTGAGTAATGTCATTTTGCGACTACCTCCCCCCATACCCAACATAACACATCTATAACCTAGATAATACCATCATATTGTTGACATGGTATTTCTCAGACTGGAGGTATGTTATGGGGTAAATAAAAATGTGGAAGAAAGTGCTACTTAAAAAAAAGCAATTCTAACTGCTCTCAAAAATGTGCTTTCTGTTTTTATCTGGTTGTATGTCAGTGGTTTGAAAAAAACAAATTTTACAAATTTTAGTTTGATTGATTTAAATTGACCATGTTATCAGACAAGAACACTTTTCAGATAAGATAAGACCTCATGCTCCCCAGTAGTGGTTGCTATCAAGACAAATATTGACCGAAGATAAATGCTGCTATCAGGGAGTCATAACAAGCTGTAAAGTAAATAGTCACCATTAGGCCCAAACACTGCTACCCTCTGTACATTGTGGGACAGGTACATAAGAGAAAAGGCCTCTCTCAGCTACTTTAAATACTGGAAGATTAACTGCATGCACCATTGTTTTTTTCTATTAATCATTTACTAATATAGATCATTGCTTGTTACAAAAACAAGCTTTTTGGGAATTTGTTTAAAATGTACTAAAGTCCAGATGGTAGGATGCAAATATTTTTGCATCCTACCATCTGTATCAGATATGCCTTACAAGTCTTTCTATACAAGGGTTATGATCCCCTAATGCCCCACCAAATATGTGCATCTAAGTTATCCAAAGAGTAAAAGGCTAAATATAACAGTATATTAAAGAATATAGCTGGGTGGTAAATAAATAAATCAGATATCACCATATTTTGGAGCAAAGTCCTAAATATGGATCATGCAATAATATTGTGGGAATGACAGAATGACTGTTGTCACAAAATCTTAACACAAATGAATTTGCTAAATAATCGTCAGTAATGTTGATAAAATAACTAAGCAGATGGAGACAAATACTTGCACACAAAGAAAGTGTAATGCCATTATGCCCGTTTACAGTGATACAGCCTTTAAAACCAGTTAGACAACACAACCGCAATCTCACAATACAACAATATCAAAAATCCAAGATGATATCTGCTCTCATGTCATTATACCATTATGCCTTATGGCCCAGCCCTGTTACACAGTAAACACTTCATATATTTTCTATGTTAATTTTTTTTACTAATGCATTGATAGTAAAAAAAAATATGTTAGACTCAATGATGGCTCAAAACTTCATAAACTTTAGTCAAACTGAGGCTGGAATATGCAGTGTCGGATCTGTGTCTTTATCCCTTTTTCTTTTCTCTTTCTTGAATTTCTTACAGATTGCATTCATGACAGTCACACTGTTCCCCATCCGTCTGCTCATAGCTGCATTCATGATGCTGCTGGCTTGGCCTGTTGCGTTCATAACCTCAGTGGGACGATCGGAAACCACCGTTGAACCCCAGTGCCTCTGGAGGAGGTTGGTACTTTGTTATTAATGTGTATCTGTTTAATAGTTTAAAGATTAATTTTGTATTGCAAGAGGAACCCTAAATTTAAAAAGATTAATATTAACTGTCTTATTTCATTTGGGGTCACTTTTTAGTTCTTGACTGCTCTTCTCTTTAATTTTTGTCCCACACTAAATACCAAAAAGACTCTGCCTTGAGTTTTTGAAAATTTTGCAGTCAGTTATCCCACAAATGCATTTATGCATCTATTTTAATATCCAGTGTTGAAAATTTATCCTCATCGGCAGTTTTAATAAAAATTTCCCCCCATGCATGCATTTATCTCATTTCTAGACTGATGGACATAATTCTGAAGATCATCATGCGGGTCATGTGGTTTGCTGGAGGTTTTCATTGGATGACTGTAAAAGGACGAAGGGCACTGCCTACAGAAGCACCCATCCTCACCCTGGCACCCCACTCTACGTACTTTGATGCCATCCCAGTCACCATGACAATGGCCTCAATTGTCATGAAGGCCGAGAGCAAGGATATACCTCTCTGGGGCAGTAAGTAACCAACAAGAATTTTAAAGTATTAATTTCTTTATTACCTCTAAGGCTATGGTCAGTATCGAGAGGATGAAACCATTTGATCTAAGGACTCCAATCTGAAAAAAATGATCTGATCCCTTATGACAGTATTAAAAAATTCTATTTGACGGAATACAAAAACTATAGACATTGTTGTTACCCAAAGTTGTTTTTCCACTTGTGGGATACAGGGAAGGATAAAGACATACAGAATGCGTCTTGTGTTGTGATGTGCTGTCAGGCCGGAAAAGCCACTCAGTAAATGTCAAGTCACAACATTGTTTATGATTTTGATAATGCATCAGGAAAGAGAGGAAATGGCCCAGTTTACTTCATAGAACTCTTTACATGAGTTGAAGCACAGCTTGGCTAATTTCCTAAATTGTGGCATACCAGGAAATGTGTAATGTCACAAAAAAGAACTACAAAGTCATTGCTGCAGTTGAAGCAGAAGTTATTTCCATAGTAAGACAATTTATTTGTCGGCTATGACTCAGCAATGAAATTCAGTAAAACATTCTGATTTTTCTGTCCTCACGTCTGCAGTGTTGTGACATCGTCCTGATGACACTGTTAAACTCAAATGTTCCTTTCCAGGTTAATGATCAAACTTGGCCAGAGGAAGAAAATAACTGAAGAGTAATTCACAACATCCTCAAAATACTGGCCCTTCAGTTCAGTTTTGAACCTGAGTTAGAAATGTTTTTCCCCCTTAAAGAAACACAATGAAAATTCAACAGATTTAAATATTACAGAGACACACAAGCACTCACATACACACTTAGCTTCCACCTTTATCAGATAGAATACAAATAAAGCAAATATTTTCCTGCAATTTTTACAAATTCCTTTCAGGTGAAGTTCACATTTTCATCTTTCTTTCACCCATGTGTAGTTTCTAGAGCTGATGTAGCCTTAAAATTACAAGCTTACTAACCCACATTTTCAATAATGAAGCATCCACAGTTCTCTAACATAGAGCACCACTCGAATAAGTGTTTTAGTGTTTGTATAAAATTCCTTGGCTGTATTCCAAGTTTACAGACGTTTACTTGTAAAGGGACTTTGGTACTCAATATCTAATAAGTACATTTTAGAACATGTGTCCTAAAATTCTGCATCATGGACAGTCTCGTAGACAATTAAAAGGGTACCTTACGCATTTAAACAATTCATAAAAAATTTGAAACTTTAGATATGATGAGGCTTGACAGGAGTTATTTACCTCCTCCTAAGCCACTTTAGGTTGAAGTTATTTAAACTTTGTGTTTGTTGTTCGTTTTTGCATTTTTCTACCAAGTTCGATTCCAGTCTGCAGTGTTATGTTGTGCTTCCATTTTACTAGCCTCCCCTGAATCTGGTGTTGAGTCACCTCTTCATTACCATTATGCTGGAATATTTAGATATGCATTTGAGTCTTTTTTAAAAAAGGAATAAGTGCACGTCCTTATGTCAGTGGTGGCATTTTGGCTTAGTGACAGGAAGTTTACCTGAACCTCATGGTTCCTGCATACTTTGTTTCAGCTGGAATTTCTAGCTCATTATCTGCAAGTCCAAAATTTGTATTTCTCTACCAGTGACAGAAGGGCTGGGGGGGGGGGGTGGGGTGGGGTTTTACAATAAAAAAAAATGTAACCCACAAAGCAGCAGAAACATTTAAATAGCTTACTGATGAAATTTAAAAAAAAAAAGGTCAAA
>JAPZDV010000025.1:20068615-20078681 GCA_029814665.1 Acanthurus lineatus
CCCCCCCCCCCCCCCCCACCCCCCCCCCCCCCCCCGGCGGGCGGCGGCCCCCCCCCCCACACGTACAAAAGATGGATCCCACCAAGCAGCAGGACCATTTAGATAGCTGACTGTGGCTATTGTCAATACAGAAGGTCACATGCAGAGGTCATGTAGGCCTTGCTGACACTCCAGTATAACAGTAGTAACAGTAGATCCTATTAACTAGCTTGCATGTTACTTGACCTTTCTAGTTGCCAGTTTAGGCATTTGTTCTTATGTGCTTGGCAGCAGGACATGCAGTAAAAGGCCTTACTGTGTGTTATTTTAGGCTTTCCGTCTCCTTCTCCTCCTCCTGCTCAGCCTAAGTCAGTAATTAGCCACTTTATTACATCCAGGCTGAATAGAGCTTGTCGAGTACCTGCAGTATTATATGCTTGTACTGCAAGACAGAGACACATGTGCTCATTGGCCAATTGTCATTGTCAACAACATACAATCAACCAAGAGGAAGATACAGGCTAGAAACATCGTATACTTTATTTTTGGTGTGTCTGCTTAGGTACACTATTTTGAAAGGTTATTAACCAACGTTTCTGTTCAGCTAAAGTACACATTTTGTAATTTCTGCCACAAGAGGTTCCTCAGTTAAAGCAATAAAAAAGACATGCACTAAATGCATTAAATGTGTGGGTTTTTGAGATTGTTTAATGTCATTGTAGATGAAAATCTACAATGACTGACTCTGGTAGAAATGCTCTTAAACCAGGTCATAGTTTTTTACATATTAGGTTAAGTCATACTGCCTTAAATTGTATTTATTGACTTCCTTCTTTACTCTTATTGGGTGGTGTTCATAACACCCAAGCAACCCAATGACAGGCACAGTACCCTTGAAAAAAATTTTCATATATCTCCGGGCATGAACATTGATTGCATGTTTAAGTTTGACCTGTCTTGTCGGACTTGCAATAGGAACGGGGCAGCAATGCCTGGCCAAGCAGGTGGAATCCAGAATAAGCATTAAGACCTGATCAGCCACAGTGACGTGTGTAGAGAGTCTCTCAGGGTACGAGCTCCAGCCCTAATCCTTTCCTGTCAGCAGACAGCGCACAGGGGGAATCAGTTTCTTCTCCTCATGGCCTCACTCTCCTCTTTCTTCATCTTATGCTATCCCCACTCTCCTAAGCCTGCTGTCTCTCTCTCTTTTTTGACTGTCCTTCTCAAGGCTTTTGGTGATTTTTAAATTTGTTAATAAAGATATGATGTAGAGAGAAAATACTGCCTGAGTCCACATAAGCCCTTCAGATGATATCCAGAATATTTAAGCCCACTGTTCATCTGATCACAGTTCCTTTTTCATTTCCCTTTGCAATTTGCCTTTGTGGCTAAGTTATCCTAAAAATGTGAAAGATGCCCCCTATCTTTTTCTTGTAGATTGTTTACCTTACAGGTGTCATTAGCGGAGTTCTCTCATAGTGCAACTTTGTGTTTACTCCAGCACTCTCACTCTTGCCGGACTCAGTTTGACACAGTCAAATGGCTTTGCTATGAGAAGTGAAACCAACAGTTGCAGCAGTGAGAAAAGCATTAATCAAACTGCTTAATTGCTCTTTAGAAAAAAGGGAAGTTGCACAGTACAGCAGTGAGACGACTAGGGAGTGTTTGTGGGGGGTTTTTTGTCAAACACAGCAATTGTGTTTTGCTATGAAATTGTCTGTTCGAGGTTTATGTAAAGACATACAAAGTTTTGCCATATTAGGGTTAGGGTTTAAATGTCTAATCAAGGAGGGAAGTCAGAACTATTTTGCATTTGTGATCAACACGTGAAAGTCATCTGATTTATGCAACTAACCTCAAGGAATGTGTGATCGTGTGTCAGAAAAAGAAGATACATCATTTATTAAAAAGGCTGTTTTGATGATATTTTTCCTCACATGATGGAGTTGGGTTTGTTCATCCCTCCCACCCTTTGTGAAGAATATAGTTGCTTTAGGCATTCTCCTTACAAATGTGCTGACTTGGCTTGACTCAGTTTGATCTGGCATATCAGACCAGCATGGAAGGGATTTCCGTTTCCATTGAAAGAGGGCTACCTGCATGGGGGCATTTCTTTTACCAATGACACATTTGTCTTGAGTCAGTCGTTTTTTGCTGCAAGTGTTTTACTATCACAGAGCATAGCAGGTAGAAGAAGTGGTTTACTTGTTGTAGGTGTGCTGTTTGAAGGGGCAATGAGAGTTAGATGTCTGCTTCTCTCCTTCAAAATCTCAGACTGTCTCTGGTTGTACTTGTCTGCTGCAGCAAAACTCTGCTTAATTCATGTCCTATATATTCTTCACAATAAGTCCCCCTTTATGTCTTATTTCAATCTTCAACCATAAAGCAAGCAAGTAAAATCAGGAGTGTGGGATTTCATCAGCAGGTACTTAGACCACCTCTGCTCAGCTGAAAGTAAACATGATTGAAAAAGTAAAATAAAGCAAAAATCAAACAAACACACAGAGATCCAGAAGAGAAACTGGACCTAAAATCACAGGGATGAAGTTAAAAGCTACGAAACTACCGAGAGATGAACACATAGGCCCAATCCTACACTATCCGCTGTGCGCCAGTTGCGCATTGGGCCAGGAAGGTTTTAATATTTTCAGGGGAGTTTCCAGGTCAACCTTTGCCACCTTGTTCTAGGAGCAGCAGAGGTATCCTGCTCTTCCCCGCCCAATGCGCCACTGGCGCACAGCGGATAGTCCAATCAGCTGTGTAGAATCATCTCATCAATTCATAGGTGTTTCATGGGTGTTTCTCTCGCCAAAAATGCATGAACCAATCGGAGAATCCACTCCCATTCACTTTAAAGACTAGTTTTGCCGTGAGCCAGTGGCACAAGCATATTGCTATCGTACACCTGGCGCAAACATAAACAGCTGAACTACAAGGATTTATTTATTTATGTATTTATTCGTTTATTCGTTTCTTGGCCGTACAGGGACAATGTTTAATGAATGTATTGTGTCAGACAGCTCTCAGCTAATTAACTAACTCAGCTAATATCTAACCACATACGCAGGCATGCACTCATGCACGCACGCAGGCACACACGCACACACCTAAAAATTAAATTCATTTTGTGAATAGAATATATGTGGTAATTAATTGTTGACGGACTGTTTTTCTTTCAACTGCTTTCAGCGGTGAGGAGACATAACTCTTGGCTCAGGGTTCATGTTATAGATAATTATTATTTAATCCTTGTTTTTCTAGTCAAATAAATACACTGACATGAACACAGAAGTTGCTCCAGCTGTCAATAACCGATCTTTGAAAGACGATCTGACAGTTGTGATCTTGTCCCATCCATTGAGATTAATTTGACAATATGATTACAAACATTCCTAATTTGCAATTTAACGGGGGTTGGGGGGTGTCTTAGCCAAATGCAAGATACACACACTCCCATACGCACGCTGTTTACCTCAAACTTCATAATTTGTGATCAAAAATATTTTCAAAGGACACAAGGACACTTAACTAACTTCACTGAATATATCCAATGCACACTTAAATATTTTACTCTGCTGAGAGGCAAAAACAGAAAAGAACGGTGTGTGTAATTGTGGAGAAGTGTGTGAGCACGTTGGCCAACTGCGCCCCATCTTACGGTACAGGCTGTTTTCCGTTTGCGTCCTGAGTTTAGACCAGTTTCTGGCTAGTCTAAACTCCTGGCGCATTTGACCTCATTCCGCCGGAGACCTCCCGCCCCTCGGCACACAGACCAAGTGCAAGTGGATTTGCTATCATTCACTGGTGGCAAAAATTACACTTGCACCAGATGTACAATAGCAATGACACTTGCGCCACTGGTGCACCGCGTTTGGGCCGGGTGTACGATAGGGCCCATAGACTGTTAAAAATGTCTTCCAGAAGTGTCCTGTGCAGATATTAGTAAAGGAGAGGCTCGTTTGTCTGGGAGTCTAATCTTGAGCATAGCTTGGCACAACTTGGTGTATTAAAACTGCTAATGTAATGCCAATCAGTGCAGCATAGTCTGACCCAGTATGGTCCAAAGTGTCAATGGAAAAGCTCTACTTATTAACAGGCCCTTCATGTTATCCTATACAATATCCATCGAAAAATATTGCCTGTGGGCATCACATCTTGCCTCTTCCCTTTCCAGTATTTAAAAAAAATGTAAAGCTGAAGCTGAAGAAAAAAGGGTTATGGCTAATGGTTTGCCCTTTCCAGCGGTAGTTCCTGGTTTGTATTCGGATAAGAGGCTTTATTCAACATGTTTTTACATTTCTATGAATGTCACATTAACACAGAGGAGTGTTTCAGTACAGTCACACTCTTCCACTTTGTAGCTCTGTTGAGGAGTGATTTGGATTTAAGTGCTTTGTTTAAGGACACCATTAGTGCAGTGGCTGATGTAAAGAGGACCTTGGCTCTCCCCCCTCACTGGCTTTTCTTTGCCAATACAGTGAAGTGTTTGTGCTCTGAATGATTCAGATTGTTTTCATGTTGTGATCATATTTCTCATTTCAAAAATATATATTATTTGAAGCAATTCAATGTCATCTGTATTATCTGCTTAAGTGAAAAGGGTCGAGTATTTCCCTTCCGCTCCACTGAACCGCTAACTGATCAACAGGAGACACAGATCATACAAAGCAGCTTTTGTTGCTCAGGTGCAAAAGGAAATTTAACTGTTTCTGTATTCATTTCTCTCTCTTCTCTCTTCTTCTTCTGCTCACTTCTAGCTTTGATTAAGTACATCAGGCCAGTGTTTGTATCACGGTCAGACCAGGATTCCAGGAAGAAGACTGTGGAGGAGATCAAACGCAGAGCTCACTCAGGAGGGGAATGGCCTCAGGTAAAGGAATAACAATCCTTGTGCACAATCCTTGTCCTTTTTTTAAATCCAAGTTGAGCAGAGGCCAACAGTGTCAAGCAACAATCATCTAAGAAATTTTTAAACCTTGAGGTACTGACTAGTTTTTAGGAAGCCAAATAAAGTGAAAAGAAACTAATTATTTTTGTTTAATAAACTATGAATATATTTAAATTAAAAGTGGAATTTTACAAGTTAAATCTAGTGCTGTGGAAAACATTTAAAAAACTACCTGCCCATCAAACAGCAACTTATAATCAAACAGAAAGCCAACAAACATTTAGCATTGTAACATTCTCAAAATGCTGTTTAGAATATGAAAGCTGTAACGTGTGATCCATTCCTTCTTTTCTACAGATCATGATTTTTCCTGAGGGAACGTGCACCAATAGATCCTGCCTCATCACCTTTAAGCCAGGTAAAGCTTCTTCTATCATCATTTTTCTTCTTATTCTGCTGCCCTCTCTTTCCTTGTCCTTTGAAGTCACACTGCCAGCTGTTTACTCATAGCATACACTATTATACTTCATACTCCCCAAGTTAAAATGTATTGACTTACTATTTAATAAAATTACTCTCTGAATTAATGTCCAGTTCAAATATGTCAAGTTGAAACGCATCTTTTATGGCTTCTTTACTCTTGCAGGGGCCTTCATCCCAGCTGTACCAGTGCAGCCAGTGGTGATACGTTACCCTAACAAACTGGTAAGTCTGTTTATGAATGCATCAGCAACACAGCCTAATTCTTTTATCACATAGTAGTCAATGATACAAGCAAAACACCACAGTGCTGAGAGTACATAGTTACTGAATAAAAATACTAAAGGTGCATGTTGTACAGATTGTATAGTCAAAACATAATTGTGGCCGTGGTTAGAGGTTACCTTATATGAAGCACTTGCTATGCTAAAAATGGTAGCCTGGTGTTGCATGGGCTACATTGTCTGTGTCTGAACTAAGGATGCCCTGTAGTCTGCTTTGCGTCCTTCCAGAGTCACTCAGTAGGTAGGTATAGTTCCTGCTGGTCACATGGTGGGAAGAAAGGTATTGCAGATATATATAGTATCCATTAAGAAGAAACGTTCTGAGTAACGCACAGGCATTTTGCAAACTCAGCAGAATCCAGCACTGAAGTGTGACCATGCTCAGTGTCATGGTAATGTAGTGTGATGTTTGAAGGTCTGTGGTTTTGGTTATACAGAACTAGGTCATGTGATGTGTAACCTGACCTTTACGGAAACCAAGTGTTAACATCTATTTTCAGCAGCCAAAAACTGGGTAAATTCCAGTCATAGAGAAGGAAATTAGTAATGTTTTTGTTTGGGCTAAATGTCACACATCACAGTGTCAGAAAGGTGTGAGAAGAGCTATTTAAGAACAGGCATTAAATTTTAAAAAATGGTAACTTGAAGGTGGTGGCAATTAGGAGAAATAATTAAATATGCAGCAATTTGAAAAACTGAATTCACTCAGGGATTTTGGGAGCCCATGTATTTTTCAGTGTCTGTCATGCAGATGTCTTAAGCACCTGGACACAATGTAAACCAGTGTATACCAATGCAGTTTCAAAACACTGATCATAACCTGCATGAGTGGCTTTCCTTATGCAAAGAATGGTATGATGAAAGGTTTTGGCTGTTTGTTAAAAAAACGAGTTCCATATATTTCTGTGTTAACAGCAGTGACAATTAAAAATGCAATTAATCAGTAATATTACAATTAGCACCATGAGAAGCAGCATCGGAGCAGACTGCATGGTGCTTTATTCATAAATAGCCTGTTCGTGCAAAAACTGCTGCAGTCCTTAGATGTTTGCCTGTGATCTGTTTAACGGCTTTGTTTTTAAGTGAAGTACAGCAGTTATGCAGATGCAAATGCTGTGGGCATCTGGGAGTTGTCATGGCCAAAACAGCCATTTTAAATGACCATTATTTTTGATATATTGATGAATTAATCATTTGCATCATTTGATTCAATTTGTTAATCAAATATACTACCCGTTGTGCCTCAAGAACAACCCCTGGCAAGAGATCTATGAAGGTAAAGCTTTTATTCAGAAAGTGTGAGATTTGCCTTGTTCAAGTCTCAGCAGTGTTTTGCTTGCCTTCATGCCACATACACCGGATGCTTGGATGAGAATATTATCTAAACTCAGTTATGCCTGACATTCAGTTTATTATGATAGACTTGCTGATCAAGGAGGCACCTACTGGCAGGCCAAAGAGTCTGACTTAGTCAAATTTGTTCAAGCCTGGTTTTGAAGAGAATTCACTGAAGCGAGCAACTTTATGATGGCCTGACTGGGAATCATGCTAATCATGATGTGACTCAGAAGGCACAGTCGAGGCATTGCTCAGGCTTGTTAGTGAGGCTGTAGAGAACCAACTTGAACTGAGGATTGTGGGAGAAAGAACTGGTTGAGGAATCAAGATCTTATAAATCTTACAAACCTTTACGTGTTTCTTCTAATTAAAACTGTTTTGCAGATTTAAAGTGAATGTCACCTTTTCTAGGATTTCTTGTAACACCAGAGGCAAACCGTCACATTATACTTAGGTGGTGTTTGCTTTGGAGCAGTGTCTTGCAACATTGTGACTCTGTTAGATAAAATTTTTTTGACAGCCTATCATTTTTTTGATGTCCGGAATGTATGCATGCAATGTGTATGGGTTATTACTTAAGTTAATAGTTGTTAGTAATGACAGACCTAGGCCTGTGTATTTCACTATATTAAACAACCTTCGTAACCATTGAAGTTTTTAAATGCACCATTAAGCTGTCAGTGTCAGTTAGCATGTGAAGTAGATTGTATGGTTAACTAGGTGTACCTAAATGCACCATGAAGCTATCTCTGTTGCCCTTGTATTTTGCTGTACAAAGCAATGTAGCCTACAGAGTTTACAATGTGCACTTCAGTGCACCATGTAGCTGTCCCTTTTGAGAATCTACCTGTACTATTGCCACTTAGCAGATTTTAATTTTGGACCCTGCTGGCCATGAACATCAAAAAAAAAGGGGAAAAAAACACTCTGCTGTGACATACATTCGTATTTTAAATGTAACGGTGTCTATCTGACTTTATAATAGCTAGTAAGATTCCATTGTTCCTTGTTCTGCAATAAAATATACTTATGCTGTGTTTGTCACTCAGCTGGAGGAGAGAAAAATTACACTTATCGTCATGATTTCAATATTTTCATATTTAAATGAAAAGGAAATAGAAAAAAGCCAAAAAATGTAAAATTTTGTAGAAAGTGGCTCAGCAGTGTTATTATTCAAACTACATTTAAACCAGTGTCTTGACTAGTCATTCTGAGGCAGTACATGGAGCTGATTTTATGCCTTAACCTGATTATGCAGTAATATGGGTTTTGTGTGCAAAAAAGCATGAAATGATTGCGCCTTTATCTAGTGAAAGAAAAGCAACAGGAAGGAACTGAGCAATTGCTTCTGGTAAATATTTTGATTAGATTTTATTTCCATCTTTCTAAAAATGTGCTGTCCTCTTTACAGGACACAATCACATGGACGTGGCAAGGGCCTGGAGCGTAAGTGCACAGTTTCTTTATTTCATATGCTGTCTGCTTCAGTTTCTTTCTACTTGAGTTTATTCTGTGATTTTTTTTTCTTGGTTGATTAAAACACCTCTAAGCTCAAATATGGGAATGTGCAACTTTAAAACTATGTAGTAATGCTGCTGTTTTGCAGTTATCATAGAAAATTATTTCTAACTAAATGATTAATAATAAACAGTGACAAATCATCCACTCAGCATCCATGTGCACATCATTATTCACACTTGACAAGAGGAGAATAAATTTTGACTTTAACAACAGTAAGATACATAATGAATATAAATGGGAAAAAAAATGTGTTCTGTAGGATGAGAAATAGTGTCTGTCTTTGTTTTTCTCAAGAAACTTAACTTAATATGTTTTCTTTGAATCAATTAATGAATGAATGATATTTTCCTGTCTTGTCTTGTGACCCATCCCTTATGACTCTTTAATCATATGTACAATCAGGTATCATATTAAATGTTGTCATTGATTACATTGTACATCTGTAAAACAGGCCACTGTATTGGAAAATGAGCACTGTGATCTGAACCAGTATCTTGACTCTGAGATCTCAAATAGACTGGAAGGAGATTAGCTCTGGCTCGAGGAGAAAGATTGCCCTTGTTATCTGTCTCCTCAGTCTCCTAATAATTCAATGTCCTGTTTTGGCTTTCATTGCTACGTTGGATCACTCAATGCAGTTGACTTTCTTCCCAGCTCAGCAGTACAGAGCTATAAACTATTTAAGTAAATCTTTAAAAGACACACAAACTCAAGCGTATGCATGCAGAGTTTCCTTCCAAGCCTCACATAGTAAGTTCAATGCTAATATGACCTTCATATATTATTTCTTACCTTGATAAATTGAGGTTATATGCATCACATTCTTATCTGCCTATATCCAAGTGTGTGAATCTGTATTAAGCCTGACTTTACATATCTATGCGTATAAATTCTGTCCTAATTATGCAAAAAATACCGCAAATAGTAAAGTGTAAATTCTCAGTGATAAATATTTTTTTCTAAGGACAGAGAAATCTTTATGTTTGCATTTGTTTATTGTTGTTTCTGATGTCCTTTTATTATCCAGGTTTAAAATCTTGTGGCTGACGCTCTGCCAGTTGCACAATGAGTTTGTAATCGAGGTGAGTCTGTCAGTGTCACTCCATATGCTGCATGTACTAGTGCGACTGTAGATTATATCCTGTTTACCCTTAAAATCACTGCACAAGTTTGCCAAATTATAAAATGTCTGTAATGTGAAGGGACGTCCATTCAGACCCGTACTTTGTTTTCTGAAGAGGTCGTTTGTGCTTTTTCTGCCTCTTTTATTTTCCAACACTAGACCGAGTTTTTTTTCTCATTTCTGTGCCTTTTTTTTTTTTTGTTTAGCATTAAACCTCCAAAGGATTCTCATAATAAGCATACATTATAAATTGAATATTTATAAAACTTTTTTTTAGAAAAATACTCATTGGTATGTAGAAAACATACAAAGAAAAAAATTAACTAATTCATTTTTTATTTTTTTTAATGAACAATTGTGTGAAATGTTGCTAATTAATCATTTTTGGCGCTGCAGTTCCTTCCCGTCTACACACCCTCAGAGGAAGAAAAAAGAAACCCTGCTCTCTTTGCC
>JAPZDV010000025.1:20089780-20105412 GCA_029814665.1 Acanthurus lineatus
GATAGATAGATAGATAGATAGATAGATAGATAGATAGATAGATAGATAGATAGATAGATAGATAGATAGATAGAGAGGTTGATGAGAGAAAACTGTTCAGATATTTCAAGAATGGACCGTGGTTTTATAAATCTTCTTTATGTTTGGGTTAACTCAGCAGATGATCATTGATAGAGACCAAAAAAACATCCAAGAAAATCCTTAAATTGGGTGAGAAAATATGCAATGATGGGAAAGAGAGGAGGAGGGACAGATGAAGCTTGGGTTAGGAGGGAGGGAGAGAGGAGAGTGACGGCGATTGGGGGGTGGGGGTGGGGGGTTGTTGATTGTTTCTCATACAAGAGTGGTATCGCAGACAGATCTCCATACCAGACCAGAGGGTTCTCTGGGCTCTGTGTGTCAGTCACTGGAGCCACAGCGGGTGGGTGGGCTTCTCTACAACTTATAGACTGCCTGTCCTTCTCATCTTTTTCCGTCTTAATCCGCGTCTTGTGTCTTACTGTGACTGTCTCTTATTCTTTTTACTCTTTTCATTTCTCTAAACAATTTTACCTCAATCTGAGTCCAACTTCTCAAGAACAGTCTGCGAAATAATGGTTAGCATCAGTGTGCAGCACACTGAAGAATATTTGCAAAACTGGGATTAAATTGTCCACACTGACAGCTGGAGGAGCTTTCACCTGTCACTTTTCAAAGGTAAGTGTTAAATTTCACAGAAAATGTGAATTTTTTATTTGCAAAGTGTCTAGATACGTAGTAAAACAGCTACTCTGCAACGTGTGACAGTATTAGAATAAATTATTTAATTTGGCAACATTTGTGGTAATTTATGTAGAACCGATAACAGGTTTAAAAGATGATTGGATAGATTAAGAGATCGGGTTGATACAATTGTTGAGTGTAAAAAAAAAGTTAACATTATCCTAACAAGAGCAGATAGATATTCACTTTATTTTTTTTCGATTAGTCTAAAAAGTGAAAGCAAGTGCTCTGTGTTTGGTCAAATAAAAAGCACATTTCCTACTGGAGAATTTTTTTTTTTCCTGCTCCCTCCTTTTTTTTCTTAAACGGGGCCAGTTTATGATAGTTTTTTTCTAATGAAAATGCTTCTGATAGAAAGTTCTTCAAGAGAAATCCGAGTTAAATCTGGTGGGTAACCTGCTGTGGTGAGACAGGATTAGTCGACACTGGGCCAAATCTGTAAGCAAAATGGCGATCAACAAGTGGGAAATGAAATGAGCATGCTGTGATGGCCCCACACCCTTGTGCAACCCTCAGCCTGGATCCCACATTAGACGGCTTTCTTTCACTTTCCTCTTGCTCTCTCTTTACTTCATCTAATAATTCTGAAGTCTGAAATTAATTAATATCTGTAGCAAATCATACTCTTTATGTATTTCCCTTCAACACTGCCTTTTTATCATGTTGAACTCATCTGGATTTCAGTAAAAGCTTAATTTCATGTCACCTTGCATGAGATTTTAAAAATGACTTTCTTGTATTTTTCTCATTCTGTGTTCAGGCCTCTGCAGTTGCATCTACTTTTCTCTCTCTTCTGCAAGCACCGGCATTTTGCTTCAGAGGGCTGTGCACCCCTCCATGCTGACGGAGAAAGTCCCTGTCGGCCTGATGTCCACAGTTGTAGCTCCGGAAAAACCCACCTCCAACACCATGGGCCCTAAAGAGGTCAGTGCAAATGTGACACAATTGTAGCGGATTAATGGCATGCCATTCAGTCTGAATAAGAAAACTTAATTGAATCACTGCGTGGTGCAGGCGTCTTAATTAAATGCATTTCTCTCGTGCTCACTCTGTCTGACTCAATTTATGCAGACCTCAAAAGTGTTGGGTGAGAAAAGCGTAAGATAAGCATAACAAAAACCAGTTGTCCAGAAAAAAAATGCTATTTTTGCATTTACAATGTATTTAATTACTAAGGGGAGAATATAAAAAGCCTCAGCTGGTGCATTAGGCTATAATGAAATGAAGGTGACTATCATAGTCTGTCATGTGTGGCAAGTGAGAGAATAATAACATATGAGTCACACTTTTGTATATAATAAGACTGGTTAGACCATGAGCTTAGTCATATTTACATGTTTGTACATGTAAATATGACTGTGAATGTGATTCATCTGCTCCTTATCATTCTATCTTGCCTCTCTCCTTCATCTGTTTCTTTACATCTCCCTACTGTATTAGCAAAATTAAACAGAAAATATACAGTAAATTTAAGTTAACGTCATAAATGTTGTTTTCTAACCTTCAGAAGGTGATTATGAAGCCTACTTTTCAGCACCTTTTACAGTACCTTTGATTTCTTACCTTTGTGCCCTCCAACTCTTTAGGTGGAGCTAATCCTGGTGAAGGAGCAGAATGGGGTTCAGTTCACCTCGACCAACTTAGTGGCTTCAACCCCTAATCAGACCAACCCCAGTGGGGAGGAGGAGAGGGAGACCTGGGGGAAGAAGATCGACTTCCTCCTGTCTGTGATCGGATTCGCCGTCGACCTCGCCAACGTCTGGAGATTCCCGTACCTCTGCTACAAGAACGGAGGAGGTGAGAGGGATTGAAGGTGTGATGGCTGGAGGACATTCAGGGGTATAAATGTAGACGGTGCAGGTGGTGCAGATGCATGTGAGGTGAGGGGATCCAAAAAGGATGGAAAGAAGGCCAAAGTGAGTGTTTCAGATTGCCATCTCGGAAATAAGCCTGTGTGGAATGAACTTCCAGAAAATAAAGTTTTGTGCCATTTTGCTCAAAAATAAAACCTCCGTAAAAATCATCCTCCCAGATCTGCAATGAGGACTGCTGGGTAATATGCATAGTGATGTTGACAGGTCTTCATCAGGTCTCTATTATGTCATGTGACACGACATTATCAAGTACCGTAGTGAGTTTAGATTTATAATCTGCCATGGCATACTAAATGAGCACTTTTGAAAGCCGGGCCCTTGGATGCCCAACGGTAATGCATCAGTGTGGCTGACTTTAGCTTAACAAGAGGTAGGATGTGTTTCAGGTGAGAGACAAAAATTGTTTTTTCCTACTAGAGCAAAGAATACAAGATTTGAAGATCTAATAGAGGAGAGTTTGTACATTAAAAACTTAAATATGGAATAAAAGATAAAAGAAGGTGAAGAAGGGTTGGATTCATGCATGACTGAATTGCACATATTTTCACCTGCCTTTTCTATTCGTGCATGTGATTGTGTCTGTGTGTGTGTGCGCATACTTAGTACTGTGTGTGTGTTTTCCAGCTCCTTGTGTTCCCTGTTTGCTGTTAGAGATTTTTTTTCACCTCTTTAAAGGGATCAAAATAGGGGGAAAACCACCACAGCTGCTCTGAATAGATTAGCTCTAACAATCACTGCTGCTAATTATGGCTGTTCAACATAGAGCTCTCATTACATTTAAGAGCTGTAAATGGTACTGTAGACATAGTCAGGGCTGACTACGCTCTCAAATCCTATATGTTGTCATAACATTTGAGGCAATTATTCAAAATATTTTTTTTGTGTTTATAAAATTTTTGACATTTTATGCCTTAATTTATAATACAGAGATATAGTAAGTAAGGGGAGAGAAAGATAAGTAATGAAAAACAAAGGTTCCTTGGCAAAAGCAACCAGTGATCTTGTGGTTCACAGTCTGGCATTAAACTCTGAGCCACCCAGGTGTTAATCCCTGTATCCCCAGTGCTGTGCTGTGAAGGATACTGGTATTGTGTAATCCAGTTATTTGTGCTATATATTATATCCCCATAAACCTTGCAAGGCTGTTATACCTAATCTAATCTTCTCAATGTGCTTTTTGTATCAACTCAGACATGTGATGATTTACATTTAAAACATGTGAAAACAGTTTATGCTGATGTTGTTCTTTACACCCATTTGTTGTGGGTTAGTTTTGCATAATTATGCTCAAAAGTTACATAATATTTTTGACTTGAAATGACATATTCAACTAATTATCCAACAAATATCACGACAGTTCTATTCAATTAATAATTAAGAGCTTTAAAGCTGATGTGTTACACTTTTTTTCCCCCTAAATTCTACGAGTAAAGCATTTTGGTGTGTGATCTTTTATGGATAGATGAGGATTCACCCATCTGTGTCTCTGTGTTTGCAGGTGCGTTTCTGGTGCCGTATCTGTTCTTCATGGTGATAGCTGGCATGCCTCTGTTCTACATGGAGCTGGCTCTGGGACAGTATAACAGAGAAGGGGCTGCAGGGGTGTGGAAGATCTGCCCCATATTTAAAGGTACGAAGTGACACGTCCTTCTACATATATTCTGATAGACAGACAGATATACACATACCCATACTGGGGTGGGGGGGTGCGCGCATGCAAATTACCCCCTTCTGACACCTGCATGTTCTCACAGGAAGGTCTGTTAAATCTGTCGTGATATGTCCGTCTGCCTACATGCCTGTCTGTCTGATAATATACTTCATCTAATATCTGCATGTCTTTCTGTCTGCTTGTCTGCCCACATGCCTGTCTGTCCACATGCCAGTCTCTTTTGTCTGCTTGTCTCCATGTTGAGCAGCGACAGGCATTGTTTATCCCCCACCCCACCCCGACAAGAACATCAGGTTCTGTTGGCACTCAGATGGAAAGCAAATGAAAATTGGGCTTTTAGACTCTTGTCCTGATTGTCCAAATCCTTGCAAACAGTTGCAAAGACCACTGTCTGACATTCTTTCAGGGGTACTTTTCAACACATCAGTAAGCAGAGCGCAGTTTAGGAGAATGCCATCCAAACGTGAACTAATGGAGAAACAAATATTGAGACAAATTTGGATTTCTGAGCAAAGTCAGTGGTTGAAAATATAATAATACTCTCTGCCTGGTACAACTTTTATGCAGTTTACACACTGTGACTTGTGTGTATTGTCCTTGCATTGAATTTTCTGCTCTTATATGTTTAATAGTTTCCTTGATTCCATATTTCACTTCTCACTGTGAATTGCAAGATGCAACGAAAAAGAATCTCAAACACCACAATCACCAACAGACCATCTGTTGCTTTGTATGTTGCAGTCTGATGTGGCATCACGTCCTTGCTGGTCTGAAGGTGGCTCACAGTGTGTATGTGATCATCTGTGTGTGTGCGTGTGTGTGTGTGTGTCTCCGAGCATGTGCCTCCTGTGAGTGAACACGCGCCTTCTGTCAGGGACCACACTGAGTAGGTTGACGTTTTAATCACACGCTTCACTCTCTCTCTGTCTCTCAGCGGGGGGATAACAGTAATTATTCAAATACACACACTCACACACACAAGCCCATATTGACAGTAATTATTCTGATCAGCAAGCTGGTTTCCTCTCAGGATCAATGCATTTGAAGAACGATGGCTGAGAAGGGGAGACAGGGAGAGATGGAGAGATAACATGGCTGCATGTGGCGCTAATATGAGGCATCACACCTCAGACAAATATCACATCCACATTTCAAAGGAATCGATAATAAACAGTTGTGTTCATGCCTTTTAGCAAAGGTTAACAATTAAATTCAGCCTTAGAAGAGTGGACAGTGTTTCAGATTAACAGAAAGGGTAGATGTTTTGATAATTAAGGCATGAAGAGGCGATCTTTAAAAGTTTCAGAGCTCTCCTTAAGATCACAGGTGTGTGTCATAGGCTAGTTAGGCTAAGTGAGAGAATGTGCTTCTTGGTGGTTGAATCTGAGTGAATTTGATTAAACATTTTGCAAATTTAAGACCAATAAGAGCACTTAAATACTAAAAATTAATAATAACACTGTCAAGGGTTTAAATTTAATTTCAAGGCCCCATAAACTTCTTCACAATTGTTCAGAAAAATGACTTTTAAAGTCCCAAAGAAAATACAAACAACCCCAAAATTACCTGAATATCTTGAAAGAAATATTCAGCCTTTTTAATTTTTTTTTATTTTTTCATTTATCAGAAAAATGCCTTAGAAATATTGAAAGTGAAGGTGCTGTTTCTGAAGACAAATCACTTCTTTGATTGATTTAATACATCTCATCAATTACATGATGATAATAAAGAAAGAGTAAAAATCCAAGTTCTGCTTAATGAATTTATTTTTACATTTTGGACTTTTTTTGTATTTTCCTGTTCTTGTAAAATATTGGATGATTTTACATTTTTGGTGCTCAAATTGTTGTTCAAAATGAAGTAATCAAAAGCTAAGTTATTATGCCTTTATGTGGAAGTGGGCAGGAGAGAGATGACAAAAAAATGCTGAGAGAAACCTAGATGTGGAAAGAGACACAACAAAGGTCACGGGCCAGACATGAACCAGTGACACTGCAGTTTCCTTGTCGGTGCCTAAACCTGGCAACCACAAGGAAAGCCCGAACCCTTATCTGAGAAACATAGAGCAAATCAGAGTTCTCTCTTTGTTGGAACTGCTTGCAACTTACTGATACCTGAAATATGACAGGAGGCCAAACTACACACTGCATTTTTTGTATGTGGTTATGGCCCAAAAAATGAGGAAGCATTTGTTATTTATAGAAAATTTTAATCTTTAAAATATTAGCAAATATAACTGCATGCTCCTCTAGAATGAAGTGGAGTGAAAGTATGATATAGAAGAAATGTGAAATCTTTAAATAAAACACAAGTACCTCAAATCTTACAAAAGTCAGGTGCTCAGATGCTGAATTGGTACAGCTGTTCTATTAAACCTTCACCATGTTTAATTCCTGTTCTTGATGCCTGTAAGTATAAATGATTTGTGTCCCTTCAACAGGTGTTGGCTTTACAGTGATCCTGATCTCCCTCTA
Organism: Acanthurus lineatus; assembly: GCA_029814665.1. Lineage (NCBI taxonomy): Eukaryota > Metazoa > Chordata > Actinopteri > Acanthuriformes > Acanthuridae > Acanthurus > Acanthurus lineatus. Next base: position 20,096,563 of record JAPZDV010000025.1, read on the forward strand.
TGTTGGTTTCTACTACAATGTCTTGATCTCCTGGGCCTTGTTCTACCTCTTCTCCTCGTTCACTGGCGAGCTGCCATGGGTCCACTGCAACAACACGTGGAACAGTCCTAACTGTTCCGACTGGGCCGACAACAGCTCAGTTAGTGACATTTACAAGGCCACCCCTGCTCAGGAGTACTTTGAGTGAGTCAGCCTTAACTAAGACTTTGAAAATTTATTTCTTAGTTTAAATAAAAGTAAAACCTGTGATTGATTTTTCATCTATTATATATTAGATTATGCATGTGAACATTTTATTTTACTGACTGAGCTTAAGCTTTACTGTACTTTACATTGAAACTCTGGTGATGCGATACAAAAACACCACATGATAGCCCAGTTTTGGCTCAAAATTACTATAATTACCATCAACCCTTTTTTTCTAGATTTAGTAACATCTCATATTATCTACTTATGAATAATCATGGTACATCTTTCTCAATATGGATCCGGAGTCCTGTTGCATTTATCTTATTTAGCCTCCCTTGCACTGAAGCCGACCAGGTGTCTCTTATTGCAGAAAGTCAGGGGTTGTTCTGTTGTGACAGTTGAGGCATTTCATCCATGCTTCTTGAAATGGCGCTGTGCTATTTACACAGAACCACCTGCAAACAATTTGCCCACATCATCTGAACGTTGGTTGATCTTATTCAGTCTCATCTGTTAGGCTGTCTCTAAAATGTTCTGAATCAAGGTGTTAGAGACATTCAGTTATAATTGACAGGTTACACATGTAATTGAATGCAATGAAAAGTATACTTTCCAAATCTGTTGGCTTTCTCTTCAGAGGTTTTCTGTTTGCAGGCTGTTACGATCTGTGAAACCTTCAGATGTATTAAATTGCAAAATTTTGCAACATATGCACCAAGACATCATGGAACATCTACTCAGCCAGATTTCCAATAATCTATTATCATACCTTGTTAATACATTTGCCTTGTTGATTGTGGGCAGAACTTTATGCAGAATATTAAGATCCACATCCTTAGTTCATGTCATGAATACCAGGACTTTAGGTTGCATTGGCATTGCCATTTGCTAAAACCTGACCGTGTAGATTCTACATGCACCCTGCAAAATGCAATCTAAAGCAGCTTTAGGAAGGATACCTTCATGCTAGTGCCTGCCCTTCTGACATTTGTGTTTCAGATCAATAATTTTTCTAAGCTATATACTGTAAATATTCTATGCTATGTTTCAGCCCTGATACTCTATAGATGAGTGTAACCTTTATAATCAAAGTGACAGGAAGCAATATGCAGTCAGTGAAAAAAGGAGCGTCATAGAGACAGACACAGCCTGTAGTCTTCTATCTGTGCTGCTCCACCAAAGGCTTTTACCTCTGCCCAGCCTGGCAGGTCTATGCCAAGTGAGATCTTTGTAAGAGACCTTACTTACACTGTGAAAGGTGACTCCATAGTGGCCATAGTTTTTACCCGAACATTTTCTTTCCATAGACGAGGGGTGCTCCACATCCAGGACAGTAACGGTATCGATGACCTGGGTCGTCCACGCTGGCAGCTGACTTCCTGTCTGGCAGTAGTGATTGTTCTGCTCTACTTCAGTCTCTGGAAGGGTGTCAAGACCTCTGGCAAGGTAGAGAAAGACTCAGTCGACATGTTTCTTAATGTGAAAACCCACAAAAGTACTGTAAGTTCTCCAGCAGAGAACTTGAGACATGACTTGTAACTCCGTTTTAGCAGATGGAATTTAAGGATATACAGTATGCTACAAGGATATTCGGAATCTACTACTTTGCTTTAAAGCCACTGATCAATTTAGAGTCACTGTTTCTGCATACATAAATGTGTTTGTGCATTTCCCCTCCCTTGTATGCATGCATCTGTGTGACTCTGACTGTGTGTGCGTGTGTGTGGTGTTCTCTCCCTGTGTAAATGTGTGTGTATGTGTTTGAACCTCGTGCAACCCTTTCAGGTTGTGTGGATCACAGCCACATTGCCCTATGTGGTCCTGACTGTGCTGCTGCTCCGTGGAGTCACTCTGCCCGGAGCCATCGATGGCATTAAGGCCTACCTCTCTGTGGACTTCCTGAGACTCTGTGACACCAAGGTGAGTGTCAAAAGGGGGTGAGAGTGGCAGGGGTGGATAAAAAGAAGAAGAAGAGGAAGAAGGGAAGACTTGGGAACAGTGGTTGAAAGACACTTAATGAACTGGTTCAACATTTGAAGATTTAGTTTTGTTTAAAAGCAGATGAAGAAGAATAAAGCAACTTAAAAAACTGAATTGTCTCCAAAAAGACTTGACTTGTTTCTCTTGCAACTTATTTAGCTGACTTTTTCATGCTCTTTAGCAAAGCTGTTAAATATAATTAAACAATAGATCATCTTGAAACAGCTAATAAATCAGTTTTCACTATAATAGAGGGTTTGTTTTACAGCATGTTTCTGGCAACTCATCGTAAACTCTTGAATTATTATCCCAAAGCTACAGTGTGATCTAATGCCATCATTCCTACTTAAAAACATCTTTTTATGATTGCAGATAGTTTTCATTTAAGCGGATAACAATCTGTGGTTCAGGCTTTAACAGCAACAAAGTATTGCTGCTAGGAGTAAGAACAAAAGTAATAGTGACAAATTCTCTTGATCTTGTTTTCATAATTACATGCCAAAAAGAATAGAACAAACAGAAAAAACAGGAATGGAAGATTGAAGATATGAGACGGGCGAGAAAGAGTAGAAAACTTCAGCTCTGTTGACACAGCAGACTCGATAAAAATCTGAATTTGGAACAATTTCTGTGAACTCAATTATTGCTCGTCATCTGAGAGACATTAACTGTCAGTCCCCTCTCAGTGCATGCTGTGGTTTATACTGTTGAATATCCTTAAAGGAGTATTTCCTTTAGAAATTAAAAAAATATGAGAAAACTGTTTGTGTAACCTGTCACTAATATTTTCCTTATCCGTGAAACCCACCATCATGTCATATAACAATAACTTATTTATATTAATAGCAGGGACTAAGCTCTAACAAGTAATCATGCAGGACTAAAGGGCTCAGTTATGGAGAATGAGAGAGACAGCAAGAAGAAGATAGAGAGAGAGATGCATGGCAGCAATTGGAGAATTAGATTAGATAGATGCATGGAGCAGTAATTTGCAAAATTACCCCCCGTATTCACTAGCGTCTTTCATCTACTGCCGTTGAATGAGTTTCCTGCAATTATCCCTAATAATGGTTTTTTCCTCTCCTGTGCCTTTTGTTTGCCGCTTCACACAAGTGTGCTTGTTTTGTCGCTCTCCAGGTCTGGATTGACGCAGCGACACAGATCTGTTTCTCTCTGGGAGTGGGCTTTGGTGTGCTGATTGCCTTTTCCAGCTACAACAAATTCAGCAACAACTGTTACAGGTAAAGACACATGAGGGGAGGCAGAAGGGGAATTCACAGAGACGCAGAGAGGTTGGGGAGTTGCTGACACTCATGCAGACGCACACAGACACACACACACACAGACGCGCTTGCATACAGCATAAGCAGGTGAATTACAATAACCTTTGAAGCTCCTTGAAACACGCCATGTCTTTGACACCATGCTGTGCAACAGACAGCTGCAGCACCAATCAAAACTGTTGAACTCTTTGAAAATCATCAGCATCCCACCGGAGGCTTTCATCTCCTTTTTGTTATTTTTTGCCTTTTTTAATATCTCTGATAACTGACACGATGACACTGTGCACCCTGAGGATTCCTTACTGAGTATGACCCTGAATCATTGAATATATATTACAGCAAATTGCCAAAAATGTCTGACTTTTAAATTGAGAATTGTGATTCCTGTGTAATTTTTTGCACGTGCATATCTGCAGTTACTGCATGTTCAAATTAAGTCAACCTGTTTCCCTTTTACACGCATTTTCTCTACACCTTTGCAGGAGGTTATTCTTTACCAAGTGCCAACAGGTTACCTGTCAGGTTACTGTGACAACACACTGACTACATGATCGATCCATAAAATCCATTAATGATCTCTAGTATTTTTTTCATATAAAAGCCAAGAGAAGACAGGCCTTGGCCCACCCCTCACATAGCCTTTAACTGACAGGCTGATTAATTACATTGACATAGACTGTTTGACAGTTGATAACTGATTTTTTAACATTCTCATTCTGGACTGTTTAAAACGATCTTATTTTTTTTTATTGATCCAGAGATGCCATCATCACTAGCTCCATCAACTCTCTGACCAGTTTCTTCTCCGGCTTTGTGGTCTTCTCCTTCCTTGGGTACATGTCCTACAAACATAACGTGGCCCTGGACAAAGTTGCCAGAGATGGTATGGTATCATTTGTCTGTGTTTTTAAAGTGGTGTTAAATAACACCAGAACCTATATCTAATTGAATTTGATATTGCACTTTGTACTTGGACTATGAGCTTAACCTCTGTTGTATGTTCTCCTCATGCGTTAGTTATTGTGTGTGAAATAAGAGAGTGCATGGTATGAAGGTTTAAATAGGTACCTGTTGTCGAGAAGCCCATATTAGGCTATTTTTCCATGATGTGGATGTTAATAAATGACCTTGCAAAAAGCTCAACAGAGGCAGAATAATGAGATTTCTTTTTTCAAGAGTCCGTAATATTTGAGATGAGCTATCCTTATCTATCAAGAATAAATTAAAGAAAAAAATACAGTTCAAATGCCACTAATTTGATTAGTGGAACTGAGTTGCTTACAAGTTAATTAAAATTAATCATATTGAACAAACTCTTCTCCAATATGTAATGTTTATTCCCCTCATTCTTTGGCTTAAGTGTTGTCTCTTTCTTGTATCAAATGCTGCATAACATTTTAGAAATGTATTTTCTATACTAATTGGACTGTTCTAGCTGATTTAATATTTGCCTCATCCACTTAGTCATTATTTTCATATTATGGATTACTGAAAAGAAAATCTCATTGTATTGATGTATTGTAAAAGCATCAATAGCCCCTCCAACAATATTGTTGCAATATAAATGTTTGGATTTTTGGTTAATATTTTGTTGGTGCTGTTTTCTACTTTCCTCTCATCTTCTTTAGGTGCTGGCTTGGTGTTTGTTATTTACCCAGAAGCCATTGCAACATTACCTGGGTCATCAGTGTGGGCAGTTATCTTTTTCATCATGCTGTTGACTCTGGGCATTGACAGTGCTGTGAGTACTCACACACACACAAACACACACACACTCACTTACCACTTACATAGGCACCCGTTGTTTTAGCCAAGTGATTTGTGCCTTCTCCTTGTTTTTGGCATTCATGTTATCATAAAGTGTGTGCTGTTGCTGCAGTATTTCAAGTGTTGGTGGGTATTTTACTTCATGTTCTATAATTTTGAATGTGGTCTAAGTCACTGGGACTTTTAAGCCTGCCTTCATGTGACTATTTTAATACTGCTATCCACTTTGAACTACTTTGTAAGGGCACCATTGGTGAATCTTTGGCTCCTAGCTTTGCAAGACTATATTGAAAAAAAAAACTCTTAGACTTTTGATGGTCAAAATTTGAAGGACAAATTCAGTTTGCATTTTTTATGTTTTGGTACCTCAGTGCAGCATTTATAAAAAAGTGTTACATCAACAGTGAGTTAGAAATTCAATTCTTGCTGGTTAAGTGGGGTTTTTTTTAACTTTTGATCTCTGTTGCAGATGGGTGGGATGGAATCAGTGATCACAGGGCTGATCGATGAGTTTAAATTCCTCCACAAGCACAGAGAGCTGTTCACCCTCTTCATCGTTGTCGCCACCTTCCTCATATCCCTCTTCTGTGTTACAAATGCAAGTATCATACTCAGGGATATGTTGTTGCCAATTAGTCTTGTATGATTGTAAATACTTTTTTCTGCACTGTGTTTAGACTGCAGATTGTTCTGCTAATCATTTGCAATGTTAAAGAACTGAATTATTCTAAAGTAAATCTGTATGATAACTTAATACTTAAAAAACATAATTGTTACATCATTGTTACATTGTACATTCATTTTATTTTTTCCAGGGTGGGATGTACGTGTTCACTCTGCTGGACCACTTTGCTGCAGGAACATCGATTCTTTTTGGAGTGCTTATTGAAGCCATCGGCATCGCATGGTTTTATGGTGAGAAAGAATGATGGAGGGAAGAGGAAGGGGATGATGATTCATCTTTTCATGCTCTGCAGAGCTAATGCTATATTAAGGGTTTGATGAGCAATCTGTAGTAAAGGTGTGCTGTGCCTCAGTGCAACACAGTTCCATTATCCGTATGGATACTGGATCTATTCCCAATAATGGTGTTGGCCTCTTTAGGTCTCTGTGCATGTATTGTAAAGGTACAAGGATGTACTGTGGCTGTAGCTGGGCTGCTCATAAGGGCTCGGTCAGGTTTAAATGACGCAAGTTTTGACTGCTGTCAGTGTTATCTCTGTGTTCACTCAGCAGTGAGCCACCACATGAAGAAGACTGCAGCTGCAGAACAGGCAATTCCCATTTGTCACAGACAGGAGTCAGCTGTCTAATAGCTGGGTTGTAGATTGTTATGGTGGGCAAGTGGGGGGTGGGAGGGCGCTCAAAGTCAATTTCTCCCCAGATGTCTAAATTCTATTGACACCCAATTTGTACCTAGTTTTGGTGTCATCTCTGCAATTCTGTGTTTTTTATGTCAAGTTTTTACAACACACTGACTCTATTTGAACTATTGTTTTTCTCTGCATGAGATCAGTGTTTTCTGAGGTGAATGACATGCCTTGAGCATGATTTTTTTTCCTGCACTTTCCAAGCACTCTATCAGGAATAAATATCCTCTTTATATTTTCTGTTGTTTGTTAGAGCCTCAGCTCTTTAATATTACAACATAATTTAATGTTTGGATTGTCCTCAATCTAAGAATCCCCTGGCTACCACCTGATGACAGTTTAGCCTCTGAGGGCCACATCCAATTTCTTATGGTTTTCAATTTAGCCAGCAGGTATCAGGGTCAAGATTTCCTCTTTCTTGTGCTGAATTGTTTACAGTCTGATCAGCAACTTGACTTTCAAACTCAGCAACAAATCAGCATTTTGGCTAATTTCTATGAACAGATATCTACATATAAATGCTGAAAAAAATGTTAATGAAAAGCTTAGTTATCATAATAAAAAAGTCTGCTGGTTCCTAGATTGCACTTGTGCTGATGTTCTGGCGCTTTTGTTCACCATATGGATTGTTTACCTGCATGAAACCAAAGCTGATTAATCAACACTCCACTGACTACCACGCTGAAATCCCTTTCCTTCCTTCCTGGGTTTTTTTTCTTTTTTTTTTAGCTAAAGATCAACTGCTCTATGAAGGATATATTACCTCTGTTTATATTTCACCTCCAGCATCACCAGCTGAGAAAAAGGAAGAAAAAGCTGAGTGTGAAAAACTCACCAGCTCGCAGAAAATCTTATAAAAGCAATCTAAAGGTTAGAGAAAATGGTTGACCTGAACTTCTGTATTGAGTTTCTTGTCTCAGGTCTGCTGAACGGGACTGGGGAGAGATCCATGAGGGGCTGAATACTAACCGGGCCCCGGGCGGTGGGGTCAGCATATGCCCCACTCTGGTTGGTCCTGACCTTGGCAAGTCAGATAAATCAAGCCTAAGGCTTTAGTGAGCCTTTCCCTCCCCATCCCCATAATTGTCGACAGGAGCCCTTGACCCTTGGCCACCGTGGTCTTTCGCTCTGCTGTCCCCTGCCTAAGTACATTTAACTGTGCTGACTACTTTGTTGTCAGTCTGGATCTAATCATTTTCAGTGAGAAATGCCTTCTAGGCAAGGAAGCATTAGTAAAAACTGTACAGCCAGGTTTATGAGTGAATGAAAGTCTTGATGAGGTAAAAATGGTGCAGCAACTTATTACAATTGGTTAAGCAGAGTGACTATAGTTACAAATGGTTGTGAGTTACCTTGTTATTTACATCCAACACTGTCATGGGTGTCATCGACCATATACAAAAGCACATACTGCCTTAAAAATACTGCCTGTGTTTATAATATTCAGTGCTGTATGTGTATTTTGTCGTTTTAAAGGCTGTATTTTACCATGTCTTGGAAATAATATGAAGTACTTCCATGTGTTTCAGGAGTGGACAGGTTCAGTGATGACATTGAGGAGATGATTGGTCAGCGACCAGGAAGATACTGGAGGCTGTGCTGGAAGTTTGTCAGTCCCTGCTTCCTCCTGGTGAGTCTGTGCAAAGACTTACTGTTCACTGGAACCCTAAACAGGAAAAGTTAAACACAGACACAAAGAAAAAAGTACTGACTCAAACCATTACTCACTGTCACACAGACATGGCAGATTTTTCCCAGCTTTGCGTCAAGTGCCTTTACTGTGGGCCACATCAAAAAGTGTCCTCTGTCTCTTTAATCAAATAAGAAACATTAATTGTGTTTGCATCAAGGTGTTATAATTTACATTCCGAACCATTGCTGTAGAAATGGTTGGTTAAATAGTGTTTTTACTCTCCCTTGAGGTGGTTTTTGCCTTTTTTTTAAAAAAAAAAGGTCATTGGTATAATGTGAAATGGAAACATCTTTTAACCTTCATGGCTGATGAGCAGTTTTCACTCAGAGTGAGGAAGAACAGGCTGTTCTGGCTATTGGCATATTCCCTGAATCTTTGCCTAATGCATGAAAAAAAACTGAAGACCTTATCAGTCTTTTCCTTTAATTTTTTCCCTTTTAACAATCTTTAATCAGGCATGAAAATCACTCACCTTAGGGCGAAATTCGCCGTTTTGAAACCAAAATAGGTGACCTACGTGAATCGTGTAGATCCGATGAGAAAATAGTTTGGGGGGGTGGGGGTGGGG
>JAPZDV010000025.1:20105512-20145063 GCA_029814665.1 Acanthurus lineatus
CTATCTTAACAAGCCTCCGGTGGAAAATTAATTGGTAACGCTAGCTAGCTTGTATAATTAACGGTAAATCACAAAAATGAAAATCACTTAACTTTCGGCGAAATTCGCCGTTTTGAAACCAAAATAGGTGACCTACGTGAATCGTGTAGATCCGATGAGAACTTTTTTTTTTGGTGGGGGGTCGTATCCTTCTCACCTTTTTCACCCCTGACCCGTTTTCATGCCTGTTTAATTGTCATGAGCTCTTGAGCTGAAACAACATTTAAGATATTGGTGGTATTTAAGATATCAGTTAAGATATTAGTTTTCCTGCAGTATGTTTCCCAGGGATGCACAGAGGTGTGATTTTTGAATAGTGTCTTGGCATCAACACACCACCTCTTCCAGTAGTGTGTGTGTGTGTAGTTCTGAGGGTTTGACATCATTCTCTTCTTTAGGTTATGGTGGTGGTCAGCTTCGCCACATTCAACCCTCCAAACTATGGCTCCTACATGTTTCCTCCATGGGCCAATATGTTGGGATGGTGTCTGGCCATTTCCTCAATGACCATGGTGCCTCTCTACGCCATCTACAAACTCTGCACACTGCCTGGAAAGTTCTGTGATGTAAGTTCACACAATGACATTGTAACAAAACTTATATAAGGGTGAATGGGTCACTGAAATTTCACTATAATTAATATCTTTAATCTTCTGTTAGTTTTTTCTTGGCCAAAATCTTTCATTTAATATTTAATTTTTTCTTTTCAAATACATATCTTTTTACATTTTTCTAATATGTTAATTTCTCTTTACCAATTCTCCTGAAACAGAGACTGGCTTATGCCATCACCCCAGAGACAGAGCATCATCTGGTGGACAATGGGGAGGTCCGGCAGTTCACAGTGAGTACTGACTTTATCATGACTCATGTGTGTCCCCAGAATCATTCCTGCTGTTTTTTGCTGAAACCTCACACATCTGCAGGTTTTTTTAAGACAAATATTCATATCAATGAATTTACTGATTTTCAGCCTGTTTGAAGTAACTTGACTATTGTGACCGTTACAGGGGAATGATACCATTGCTCACCTAATGGGCTTATTGCATTTTTTTCCACAGCTGCATCACTGGTTGGTGGTCTGAAAAATACTGATATCAAGAGAGAAAGAGAGAGTGAAAGAGTGAGAGAGAGCATAAGAATATGGACATTTGGTGGATGAATGGATGCACAGCAAATGTGATGAGAAAAGTAGAAAGATATAGCCATTTAAAAAGATCCCAGTGACGGTGGTGGTGGTGGTGAGAGCAGTTTTATAAGGGCCGAAAAAAAGAAATCTATAGAAATTGTAGTGTACTTTAATTTCAACAGTGGATGTGTGAAGCTGTGCATTGAACCTTTCCACCATTGTGCTAACACTGGTTAATGGGATTCAGTCAATAAGGCTTCTTCTTTCCTCAATAAACAACTATTTGTGAGAAGTATCATGCAAGTTTTAGCTTGTTATCTTTACTTTGCACGTGCACCAGTTGCAGTGTGAGAAATGTTGGCATTGGTTGAGGCAAGATGTTTATGTACATGGAAGGAAGATGGTGAGTTACGGAAAACATCTGGGAAAATATGTATATCCAAAATGCAGGATCTGTGTTTGGGAACAAGACTTTTGTTTTTAATAATTTGTATTTATTCTGTTAATTCTTAGTCATTTATCTTCAATCATTAGAATTGTTTCAATTTTATTTTGGATCAAGACTTGGAGCTTGATTTTGTTTAACAATCAGAGTCATAATGAATGCATCAGTCCCTAATGAATCCCAGACTATGTTAATGTCATGTTAGTCATATATTTATTTTCTTGCTCTTAAAGACTGTTATAATGGTTCCTGCAGACTCGAAGAAAGGTCACCTAATTTTGTTCATTTCAAAACAGTTCACAGAAAAAGAACAGATGCTGAAACATCCTAAAAATTACATAATTTTAACAAAGTGAAAGCTATTTCTATATAAACAGTATTTAAGCTTTCCCATTAGACATGATCCAATTTTTCATAGAAATTAAAGGTCTTTTCAATAAAATTGATCATCTGAAAATAGAAGTCATTTCTTCTTACTGAGTTCCTGTTTTTAGTTCTGGTGAAAGGACCAACAAAGACACAGTTTGGCAAGTTAAAAGGTTTGGGAAGAGTTTTACACTGTTGTGGGATATTCTAAAAAAACTTCCAAATTACTGTCACTGACACAAGACAAGAACATCATCAGCCACAATGCTGATCTAATCAACCAAAGAGTAAAATAAGCTCAGAAATTCAGATATCACTTCTCACATGAGCACATTTTGCCATGGGATTTTCTGTCTTTTAATCAATAGACCAATTGATTGTTAACATCATCCGTATGAGGTCAGTATCTTTCCACTGTACGAACAAATTAGTGCCAATGCACGTTTTCTTTTCATATAAAAGTATAGATTTATAGTGTGCGTGTTTTCTCCCACAAAATCTGATTTGAAAGCTATGACTGTCACATTTTCCAGAAAGCATAAAGCTTTAATTTTACCGTTTACAGAATCCTATTCAGTGTTTTAAGACTGTTTAAAAAGCTGCTTTTTATTATTATTATTATTATTACTGCAACTGCAAACAAATAGTGTGTAATGTAATATATGAAGTAATTTAAAATTATATCTGTGTAAGTAAATGTAATGTAGAGGGCCTTGTATTGTGTTGTACTGTATAGTATTAAACAACAACCAACAAGACCAATAAAATTGTATACATGGGTTACCGCTTTGTTACTGTAGAGTTGATACATATTAGCCTTAGGAATATTGTTGAAAGTTCCATATGAAGAACATTCATATAATCTTCTGTCTCATGAACTTTTTCTGTTTTATCAGAAACTTTGTCATTTTTCAAACAGGTCAGCTATGACTCATTTTCATCTCATAGTTCATGTGACACACTGAAGGGTTAATTATGTCCCAAGTCGTATGCCTGTGCTGCTGTACTGTGCCTTGTGCTGTTTCTGACTGTATGACTTTGTTTTGTACTGTCAAATAAAGTATGAATAATTAAATTATTACATTTTAAATGTTGGTCTCTGATTTCTTTTCTTTTTTGCCTTATTTTGTAATCAAATACAAACTCTCTTTGCTACTATTTATCCCTTTCTCGCAAGCACTGGTGGTTTTGTAGCAGGTCAGACAAGGACAGAACATCCCGTCCATTCCTTTTGACTGAATCCTTAGGTAATTAAGGCAAAATAACCACTTGTTTCTGTTTTGATTTGGTTTGTTTTGCTTTGTTATTTAGCTGGATTGTGCATTTTTCCATTGTCACATAATTCAAACTTTTAATAAAACCATACACAAATCAATGGAAGCCGAAAGCAGCCTTGGCCACTACTTTCTTTTTTCATTTTGTTATCTAAAAATCAGGAAGTAGTCATCTGATTATCACCGAATAATGAGTTGTCACCTCATAATAAGCAGATGTATTAATGCCTTATTGTCATATTGCAAAGCTTGTTTTTCGTGATAATGGGATCAATTAATGTGTTATCTTGTCATGACAAAGCTCGTTATGATAACAGAATAAAATTAAAACAACTTTGTTATCTTGTGATAACAAGGTAATTTTATCCTGTTATCACAAGATAACAACCTGTTTTCCCATAACAATGAGATGATCATTTCGTGAACCTGAGATAACAGAATAAAATAAAAATAGCAGCCACCATGGCCACTCTCAACTTCCATACTATCATTAAAGTTGTAAAAAAAATGCTACAGGTAGTAGTAGTCAGTAGTTTTTGTTATATTTTTAGAAGTTGTAGTAATATATTTAAAATCCTAGTGCCAGAGTTCCTCTGTGCATAACAGAAATGAAAACATCAATTTGTCATAATGTTGTGCTCAATAATCCAAAATGAGACATGGCTCATCTTGCCTCCAAACAGATCTATATGCATGTGAAGTGTATCATCCAAACAGAGAAAGCACAAATAGAGACACATAAAGCAGCCCTAACGTGGTGAAGAGCACCTCTAATTGTTGTGAGGTCTTTCAAGATTGGTCAGCATGACCCCGAATCGACAGTGCTCATTACAGTAACCAGAGAGCCAAAGCACACTGCCTCAAGACAGATGACCCAATATCCACAGCAGACATCATTTGGGGATGATTACAGTCTAAAAAAGGCGTTCAGATTTATTGACAGTCTCTCTAGTCAGCAGGTGGCTTCATCATCATCAGTGAGTTTGTTTTTCTCATAGGGTTTGTAAACCACTGACCTTTTACAAAAGCCACCAGTCATATGTATTTGTGGCAGGATAGACTAACCTCCTGCTGTGCATGTGGGTGTCCAATATTTTTTTTCCGTAGGTATGGGTTATTGGACCCTTAATAGAGGAAAAGACAGAAATAAATTCTCTGAGCGTGAAATGTGTCATCTTTTTCGTTTCACCCCATTTCATCCCTGACCAAGCGCAAAATCCCTGCACCATTTGTCCCTGTGTGAGTTTGTTTGTATGTATGTATCCAAAAACAGACTGCAGCTGGGAAGAGGAAATTATAACTGCAGCAAATACATATTTTAAAATGTATTGTTTAATTTTGTCCCTTTCAATGACAGGGCTTTTAATTGTACCATTAACTCAATAATTGTTGAGTATTGCACCTGTATTTGACAATAATAAATTGATCCAGATACCTGACTGAACATATACAACTTACTCTAACTCCACCGATTATGTGTGGCAACAAATCTATCCATGTCACTCACACAACAAGATATCTTTTATTATTTAAATTGCGTAGGGCACAATAGTGTGTCCTTAATTCATCTGAATGTGTTTGTTGATGCCATATTTCTTCCTTTTGTTAACACTTGTGAGGGGCTTTGATGGATGTTAGCTGTGTGATTTTTCTAAATGTTGTCAAGCTGGGACAATTGCAAAGCAGTTCTGGCCATGCAAGGATGAGGTTTAAAAGGTCCCATTATCACATCCAATGACCAAAAGCAATTATGTATAATTTCATGTCTTGCCACTGTGTTGAAACTGACAGTATATACACAAGGACAGGTGGAAGGAAACAGGATTTTCTTATGTAGAGGAGCACTAACTGATATCGTCTTTGTCTTGTGCAAAGTAGTATGAAAACAATCAACAACCAACCAGTGGTTTGATCTGGAATATATCTCCAAAGCCAGTAATGAAAGAGTGGATTAAGATGACAAAGGGTTAATATAATGGTATCTGTTTCTTCCTTTGCTGAGGCCCATCTGTCTTGTCACATCTTACTTTATTTTCCTGTTAGTTCTTCTGTTTTTAACCATAGACTTGCTGCTCTGCTTTAAAGCTAAGATCCACTATACATTAAGGTGTCTATAGAGGATGATCGTGTTCCAAATCTTGGCCCTGCACAACCAAAGTTCTCAGATAAGATGAGGGAGAGGGGCCAGAGTCCAGGTTAAACTAAAATGGCTTTGAAAGTGAGGAGTCACTGGAAACAGGCATCAAGTGCCTCAGATGAACTTTGCCTTGGCTGCCTTGATTTACCTGTTTAGAGCTTTGCATGGTCAGGCATCTGCCACATTTAACAGAAAAAGCTCTTTGCCATAAGTATAAATATGTGATCCTCTAATCAGGATGTAAATGTTGTTCCTAGATGTAAGACAAAAGTAGACTGTGCTTTTGGGTTTTAACTTTGGAATTCTCTCCCACTGGCATTAAGATCTTTGGAAATTATGGACACTTTTATCAAGCAGCTCGAAACCCACTTGCTAAGACATGCTATTATCTTGTTTTTAGTAATAAATTTAATTGAATTTTCTTATGCTTTAGTCTATTTCCTTTTATCAACATGCTTTGTCTGTTGCTCTGCTTTTGTTTGCTTGTTTGTCATTTATTGTCAAGTGCTTTGTGATATTGGCTTTTTAAAGCAGCCACATAAATCTACTTTTTAAATTACTTATTAGAGTCAAAAATTCGATTGGCATGTCATTCTGAGGAAGACAGGGCAGAGAGAGAAGACAAAGCTTTAAAGTATAATTTTAAATTCATAAAACTACTAACTGTGGTTCTGAGATTCACAGAGCTTCACAGGATAGCCTCATATGTTATGAGAGTAATTGTTTACATCCTTACATAGCTTATTTACAGGCATGCACCTTTGACATGAAGATGTTAACACGAAGAACACGTTGTTGTGGATTTGCACTTAGAGACTTTTTACTGCACAAAAATGCCTTTTTCAATTCGAGTGCCTGTGTCTGATTGTGTGTTTAAGTGAATGTTTGGCTTGACCTGGCATGTGACTTGTTTCTTGGCATACACTGCCCTCTACTGACAAAAGACCTGAACTACAAATTACTCCATGCACAATATTTTTGCAAAATCATATTAGTCACCGCCACATACTGCAACAGTCAACAAGTGCACTCAAAACCCTAAATGCCTATCCAAAATGAGAGGAAACCTCTGGTTCAACTTTACCAACATTTAACAAATCCCATACAGAGTTTGTTTAAGAAAAATGCTCATAACCCTGAGCAGGGATCACCTACTGCCGATATATTTACAGCTTATGGGTATCACTGCCCCAAATAATAATAATAATAATAATAATAATAATAATAATAATATGCAGAGAGCTTTGAGAATCTCAGATTGTGGGCAGAAACATTCTGTATGGTTCTCCACTGTCCATAGATTAGCTGTGCCTGGGCCTGCTTTCTTACAGTTTCTCAATTGTTTTGATTCTTTTAAGAAACATATTGGTCATATGTATCATAAATGTAACCATGGCTTTGCTTTTGAACATCCCCTCAAACCTCACCTCACATTTGAACCTGCTCACTGGCTCAGAGGCTCAGCAGCTCAAAAAGGATTGTGTTTCAAACTTGGACTACATTGTGTTGAGTGCTACCACAGTTCCAGGTAATACATGGAATTCTTGAGGCTTGTAAATAGCACTTCAGGTGTGTACATGAGAAGGGTCACATAGTAAAACATTTTTATTCTTTACCAGGGTTTGGACCTGTTTTACCATAATGCATCAGGTTCTCTGCACACTGGTACCCTGCCTGCCCCTCAGACAGCCTGGCAAGGTAAGTGTCAATCTCCTGTTGCATAATTTGAAATATCTGAGTAAATATCATCTCTTTTTCAGTTGAGCTCTTTTTTTTAAAGCCCTTTCACAAATATACTATAGCACCATCAGGTGGTCTCAGGAAGGAGCTACCTAAATTGGACTGCAGTAGCTCATGTGTTGCAGCTGACCAATTTAGCCAACCCTATTTTACATCAAGAAAGAGCACAATAATTATTACATATCAAAGGGATCCCATATAATTTAGCTACACGCCTGTCTACTATCTATTATCTATTATAAAGAAGTTCATTTGAGGTTTTTGGTCCTAATCTACCTTATTGTTGACGCCCCCACCCAGCAGGCCCCATTAAAGCGGTAATCCTGCTGCTGATTGCTGCTGCTGATGAAAAGATGTCATGACGACAACAAGGTGAAGGAGGAGGGTAAGAGGTGAGGAGAGGCTTTGTTCATGATTTTCTGCAACCATACAGAAGCTGTCAGAACTTTCAAACTCACAGATTTAAAACTGCAGACTTTGATAGCCGCAACTATTATTAACTGAATGAATGAATGCATAGTTTAATGAATAATCATGGTTTTGTACATTGGAAAAATGTTTTCATGCATTTGCACTGAGAGAAGAGGATGAAAATAATTAATCAAGACATTTATGATGAACTCCTCTAATTTTTTATTTATTTGTTTGTTTGTTTACTTTTTTGTTTGTTTGATGCAACAGGAATCATGCCGCTTGACAATTATGTGCAAAAGGACTTGGAGTTCTGATCCCGCTGTTGTTATGCAACACAAATATAGTACACAAAACAAACATGTTTTTTGTCTCACTTTCGGGATGTCACCGGCAACCGCGTCTCCAATTGGTCTCTTGATGCCCAATTAAGTCTCTCACGCGGGTGTTCGAGAGTTTGACACCGTCGAAGTTTTCACACATTTTCATTTCCTCTGCTCGGAGAGCTCGTTGTGCACCTTTTGTTGTATTTTTGACACACTGGCTGTGTTCATTCTATTGAATAAACATGTTTTCTCACGAGTTAAAAATTGACTACTTGTTGATTACGGACGTGTGAGGTCCCTGGTAATCGTTGTGAGAATAGCGGCGTGTTCCCATAGCTACATCCCAACAGATGAGCTCCCATGATGCCCAGCCTTCATCGTGGGGAGACTTCAGAGACCCGCTTGACTCTTACCATCACCTGCTGCGTGGCGGCGCACATGAAGCGGAGGAGTCCGCACCGTTTCCTCTCTGGCTGGTTGAGATTCTGCAAAACTTTTGGATAGTTTTCATTTGTGACGCCAGGACACGGCAACAATTTCATGCATGTGGTTGCATTTTTATTCAGTTACACCATCCTTAAACCTTGAGAAAGCTTTTGCTTGAATGTTTTTTCTTTTTTAGACTGCCATCCTAATCCAAGATCTGCGTACCGCTGTCATCTCCGCTTAACACCGAACAACTGGCCTGAATGGACCAGCGCTAATGTCATTATAATGGCCAATAGGCCTAACCTTTTGTCTCGCAATAAGGATCAACCTGTTCCGAGTTTATTATAAAGACTTCACCCCGTCGCGTGCCAGCCTCCTTTTACGCACACGTAACGATGAGCTCGGAGAAGCCAAACTTTCTGTCACAGCCCGTAGTGAAGAACATTTTCATGTTCCGAAACGGCGATCCTTACTACGAGGCACGCCGGATCGTGATAAACCAGAAGAGGGTGTCAAACTTTGAAACTTTGCTGAGAGAGGTGACGAGTGGGATCCAAGCCCCGTTTGGAGCCGTCAGGAACATCTACACGCCGAGAGGAGGTCACAAGGTGGACTGTTTGGAGAGTCTGCAGAGCGGGGAGCAGTACGTCGCTGCTGGGAGGGAGAGATTCAAACGGCTCGAGTAAGATTAACAAGCTTTGGCTTAATATTAACCGCTCTGAAATACCAATTACAGAGACCTAATTTAGTATAATGTTTCATTTGCGTAAATGCATGTACAGGGATAAGCCATCAGGCTTACCTGCAGTAAAGCATCCGTCAGTTGCAATTACTGTTAATATTAAACTGGCTGATTAAAATCTCACTGTTCTCACGCTTAGTGGGCCCCGCAGTCATCTTGTCAATTTTCTGTAGTCCACTAAAAATTACATCATACCTTTTGACTGAGTCATGGCTCTCAAAGTTTATGTGACTCAACACTTTTGCAACTGTTGAGTCATGAAGTTGATTAGCTCAGCGCCGCAGAGAAGTGTGCTTTGCCCCGGCTTAAAAATAAGTGGACTTACAGCCTACTGCGGATAATGAGATTTGCGCAACGAGTTATTCATAGATTGCAGTGATGAAGCAGTTAGGTGGGAAAGTTATGCAGGTTGTATGCTATCATCATGCTCCTTGACATAAATTTCCTGGAAAAGAGGTGGGTAGAGTATGAATCCTCTGCAGCAGAACTTCACAGTCATCATCCCCTCTCACTGCAAACCACAATGTTGCTTCAGTACTCAGAGTTTGTGTGGAAAATCCGTTGTAATGAAAGAAATATATGAATGATTCAAATGTTTGTATGCACTGAGAGAACTGGATGAAAATAATGCATAATGAGGAGCTACAGCACACATTAGATATTCTGCTCTGAGTGGTGCTTTGATAAGAAGTAGATACTTAGAACTGTTATGGCAGCACAGCTGGCAGCAAAGAAGATCTAATATGATGGGTATCTCTTAAAATATATTTATATGCCAGCAAATTTCACAATCATAATTGATCAAATACAGTTTAGTCTCTTAGTTTTTGGAGAATTCCTCTGTAAAAATGTCAGTGCCGAGCATGACTAACTTGGATTATTGCACTGTATGTTTTTCTGCAGTTACCAACAGATCGGCTCAAGGAGGAAGAGGATGCTGCAGACCCTCCCAGTGCAGGTGAGGCAAAAGAGCTGCTACAGTGGGCAAGCCCTCTTTGCTTCTGTCAGATAGTCATTTATGTGTCAGGCCAGTCAAGAAAGGTGAGTTCCTGTTGAACGCAGTAAAATACTTAAAGTGTTGCAATAGTTGCTGTGACTGCTAGTGTGCTCACATGTGTATATTTGCTTTAAGACTTAGCCCAGCTCTGTAACAGTGATTTTATTGGGATCAAATATGAATCACCCTATAGGATAGAGCCACTCAACTTACTTTGATCATGGGCCAGTTGTCATATGACAGAAGGCCAGAGCCAGTTATTAATTGATGATGATTATTATTATTAATGATGATTAATGATTAATGATTGATAACATTAAAAAAACTTGAAATCAGTTTATTTTATGGGTGAAATAGAAAATGGGATGCCAGATTTTCCTTGTGGGCTATAAATTGAGTATCACTGACTCTGGAGCAAGAAAAACAAGCTGCCGTGTCAGAGTGGCTTTCTTGAGGGTACCACTGATAAGAACAGTGCCAGGAGTTCCCAATCTCTCTGATCTTTGGCATCATATAAACTCAATCTGCAGAGATGGAACCTGTTTACATAATTTAAATAGTCTTGTCAGTCATCCAGACATTTGTGAGGTGTGGTTCATCCTTTCATGCCCTTACCAGAGAAGATCTTCAGGTCCAACACCATTTCTCAGTCCTCTAGTTTTGCAGTGGTTTTGCAGTGAGAAGCATGAGCAGCCTCACTTGATTCAATGTGAGTGCACCATCAGACTGTTTTTCCCCGACTCCTGCACTTCTGTCTGGACGGCACCTTAATATTGAGCTGGTTATGTGTACAACAGAAAATCCAATACTAAGTCTCTACAGAAACACAGAACACACTGAACGTGTTTAAGATGTTAGAGTTTCTAATTTTCAGGCTGTATGAGCTCGGTCCAATAGTAAAAGCCACATAAAAATGAGTCAAGTAATCGTTATCACATTGTTTAAGTTGCTTTTATTTAATTGCCTGAGTTTAAATTTTGTTTTAAAGATAATGAAACAAGTCAACTGCTATGTTTTAAAAGCAGGTTTAATTTAAAATTTCCAAACTCATTCCAGCTTTTCAATACTTGAAACAGCCACTAAATGCAAGATACATGAGGATTCAGGAACATCACCCCTGCACTCCTGCCCCCACCCACAGAGTAAAGGTTTTAGAAAGATCATTTAAGCAAGGTGTTATGTTTAGCATTCCTCTCTATTGTTCTCTGAGAAGAATCACTTTGTTGTCGTCTCAATGGCCATGAATTATTGATTTATGGATCATAATCATCCCTTCTTTCAATGCATCTTTAATCACCAGCTATGAAGTCACGGCCAGAACAAGAGCAGCTTAAAGTCAGGTTGCCCACAGGCTCATTTACTCTGAAGGTAAGCTGCAGGTCCTCTTTCCAAACTATGTTTATTACAAGTAAGGAACAAGTATGTGTACAAAAGTTTACATCTATATATTTTTTTACAATATTTATGTTCTCATAAGACAAAATATCAAGTATAAAGTTTTGACATGCTAATCATAGTCATAGAAAACATTCAGTGACAGAGTTTAACAGGATGTTGTGTGTTGTAAGAGTGCAGCCCAGCTCTGTCCCTGGTCAGAGCCTCAGAGGCATCAGCAGTATGTTCCCTGCCTGCCCACTCTAACATTTTTATCATACTAAGAGAATCAGGAGCTACTCTCTATGCTCTTGATTTTGTCTATTATCACTAGCAAGAAACATGTTCACCAGGCATAACCTGAAGGGCTTGTTGGTTGCTGCTGTGATTCCCAGTGAGTGAGCTTAAAAAGAACCAATTTATTCTACAATGACCTGGCCCCACGTCACTAGCCCACTTAATCTGCCTGATTGTGTCGATTTAATGATGAGAACTCTAAGCAAGCTAAACGGTTGGTAAGTTTTTTTTCTTGTCATTATTGATTTGGGATGAGATTGCTGTTCCATCGCACCTCACCTTGAAATAAGCTTTTGGGTTGCTATTTGCATGGGCTCAAGAGGCTCCTCTCAAGCAGAGCACAAATTTACTATCTACAAAACATTGACATATGAACATGGATGGAGTGATTAAGTGACTAAGTTTTTTCTTTTTTTTTTTGAGTCATTGCTGGTGCTTCTAGTGGTTCTAACAGCTCTTTAGCGTCAAATGCATGTTTGTTTCTATCTGTGCCTGGCCTGCATTGTTGACTTAAAGCTTGGGTTGGTAATTTTGAAAAGCTAACATAAATTGAAAGTAGCATCACCTCAGGGCTCTGTCTAAACCCTGCCTCTGCCCTCGGTCCTTCCAGAGGTACAATCCCTCCCCCAATGCACTAGCTCTTCTGCATTGCAACTGCTTCATAACAGAGTAACAGACTGTTACAAGTTACTGTGGCAATGGTCATTTTTGCTTTCTCTCTCAATGACGTATCTCCAGCAGCATCGGTAGCAGTGGTGGCAACGCGCCTTGCACAATAGGGGAGAGTATAAGCATGGAGACGGGGGGCATTTGATTTGATATATCCAAGCAGACCACAAGGCAGTGATTGGTTGGTTTTTTCACAGGATTACAGCAGCTCAGGATTGCAGCTCTTTTTTGGACCTTTTTCAGAGTTCATAAGTTGTTGATGTTTGTCAATATGTAAAAACCATTTAAACCAATAAAACAACTAGTGTTTACTGAAAAAAAATGACCAACCCCAGCTTTAATAATCAGTACATAGTATTGTTCAGCGGGTTGCAGTAGTCCATAAAAAGGGTGTGATTGTATGCTTTTAACAAAGAGCATTCTCAGGATTTTTGGTTATTCAGTTAATATGTGAATTTAAATGCATTATTGTAATTGTTATTTTTCAATGCGCTGTGTCATAAGATCTCTCCACTGATGAGTTCAGTATAAGTGCCCTGGCCTTATGCCTTTTTACTGGCATAACTCTAAATATATCCTGCATCCTGTTTTGCAAACTTTGGAATTCTATTTCTGGCCTGTGCATCTCTGTTGCCAGGGCGCACTCACACACCCCTGAAGACTTTTAATATACCTCCTCCCTTATCTCTCTTTCTCCCTCCCTCTCACAGAATCTGATTTTTAGTCTTTGAGTAACAGTGGGTTACCAGGTGTCATGGGACAAAGGATTACCAAGAGCTCATTCTTTTGCTGTCACAGAGATGAGAGACAAATTCTTTAAGTGTGCACAATAGCTCTTTCTTTTTGACTTTAGGGATAAAGGCTTTTGATGTCACACAGTCTTGTTTTTTTTGTACACTTTTTTTAATGTTTCTCATAACAAAAGGAAAAAAAAACTCCACAAACAATACAAAAGTGTATGGATTGTTAAATAAATAAACATACTACTGTCAGAAATTAAAACACTATGCCTTATCAAACTGTTGCTTTTTTTTTTTTTTGGTGTCTTCGATTCCCCCGGCACTTCTCGCTCTGGAGGATGATCAGTATTAGCACTGTTGACTGACCTCACATTGGCTGTTAAGTTTAGGGGCTGGAAATTGCTTGTATGTGGTTTTTACCAACTGGATTCCAGTGTGAGCTCCGGTCTCCACAGGGGAACAAGATCCTGACCGGACACACTGGTCTGCTACTTCATAAAACCACATAAATTGACCATGTAATAACACTTCCACACCACTTACCACCAAAACCCTGGTTTGGTGAATATATGGGAGCACCAGCACTTATTTTTTCCACTTCAATTATTGATGCATTTTCCTCTTTCTGTCCCTCTCTTCTAGGCCAAACCACTGCCACCGAATCGAATCATTGTGTCAGCTCGATTCCTTAAACCCATCAGGGAGCCATGTACTATATTGTAAGTTAAATACCCCCTCTGTCACACCAAATATTTTGCACTGTTTTGCCAAAATCTCCACCTATAGTAATGATTTGCCTATAGAGTTTTCAGATTCACTTATAAATATGTCTTTACATAGTGCACCATTCCAGCATGATTTATTATATAACATGTACATAAATTTCAAGCCTGATTTTTGGTGTTAGATAACGTCATGGACTGATGATTACAAATCACACTTAGCAGGCCTTTGCTGAACTCAGTAGGATAGACGTGGCAGAGCAAACCACTCTGAGTCAATGTGTGCCACAGCATTTTCTGTTTTCAGTAACCACGTATACTTTCTTTACTCAGTGTGGTAGCAAATGGCGATGTCTTGAACCCTGCCATGAGGCTGCTAATCCACCAGAGGATGCTTGGCCAGTTTGATAAAATACTAGAGATGATCACAGAGAAGATGGGTCTGAGAGTGCTGGGGGGCGTTCGAAGGTACAGCTTCAAAATCTGCTTTACCTTTATTTATGGATTTTTTTTTTCTCTACATAAGGTTGGAATTTCTCTATTTCCTTGTTTATTAATAACTAATAGTAATAATATTTTCAAAAAAATTCCATTTTCTTACTGTATTTTCTTACATGTTTTGTCTTTACAGCAGATGATCTTGTTAGATTTTCAAGCATCTGGGTGCAAAAAATTGTCTTCAAAAGCTTTAAACATTTTAAACATTTTAAGGCTTTTGAATACTTTTACTTTGGGGTGTAGAAATACACAGTATGTTGACAGATCAGACAGTGTTTGCTTATTATTGCTCAAGCTGTCTCAGTATATGACCACAAGATGGTCATGAAAGGATATTTGTCAATTTAAGAGAGGCTTGTTTTGACAAAACCAGCACAAACACATGATGGAAACCATGAGGCTTTTGATTTTTTTGTCTGTTTTCTAGTCTCTACACCTATGAAGGCCACCAGGTGACTGATGGGAATCAGCTGGAGAGCGGTCAGCTTTATGTGGCTGTGGGGAGAGAGAGATTTAAAAAGCTGCCCTACAGTGACCTTCTGTTCACCAAACCCAGAGGGACAAAGAGGGTCAATGGGTAAGCACAGCACTACTGAAAACATATGAGAGGAACATGTTGTCTGAAGACTTAGAACTTGATAGGAAATGCACAATGCTAGCAGGTGTGCAAATGGTGCTTCTATCTCCATATTTTCTCATTAAACTCCAAGTATTTTATATTGAGCAAGAAATCTTAAGGTTTCTTAGTAGTTGTGTCGATCAGCATTTAGATGAATGTGTCCTTGAAAAGGAGATATGGAAATTTAAAACTGGAATACTATGGCTACCAGGGCTGGTTCTTGGAGACGTTCAGTTTGTGTTTGTGTTCCAGTGTGGAAACTAATTACTTCTCCTGGGCTAATATCTGCTTTCAATTCTCCTGAAACCTACACCCCTCAGTACCTGGTATTATTATTTTAAAGAGAGATGATCTGCTGCATGTGAATGAAAGTTAAACCTTTCCTACAGCATGTTTAAATAATTTTTACACTTGAAATAACCCAAACCAGGAGGAAAATGTTAGAAGAAAATGTATTCATTTCGCATTCACATTCACAAAGCTATGTGGTTTTTAGAATTTATAATCTAAAACTCAGCCCTGCCTTGCTATAAAAAATACTAAGTATTTCATAGATTCAAACATTTTTAATTTATCAAATATGAAACTGCTAAAACCTTCAATTTTTCACTTTCTGATGACCTTGATATTTACATTCCACGGCTCAGTTTGCAGGGCTTGAGTTCATTAAATGAGTGTTGAAAGCTAAGTGCCTCATATCATGTATTTATTTTGATTAGAATCACATCATTTTTTTTCTGCTATGCTTACAGAATGAAAGCCTACTCTCTACCACCTATCTACAAATTCTCCAAGCCAAATGGAAATGTAAGAACTACACATGCTTGGCACTGTTTGAATTATTTACTTTTGTTTCAGCATCTCAAAACTGGAAATAAGAAATTTAGTAATTTGAACTGTATGAGCTCACATAAGCTGACTTGCAGACAATTAGCACAGCATTCTTGAACATACATGAAACTGGAGAAAGCATTTGATTTTCTGTATCAGTTTGCTGCTCTGAGTTAATGTCAATAGGGATGGGTAAATGAATGAAAGACCTAGAGAAGCAGTCAGTCATTAAAAATGTTTTTTCATTCCTTTGCTGCATCCACTTATTGTTTTTCTACAAGGTTTGCATTAACTGAATCAGACTTCTGTTTCCTCCAGAGTAAATCAGTGGTCCGAAGCAGTGACAGTGGAGACGCAGACTCCAAGGCCTCTCCTCCAGGACTCAATGGCAACAACAAGGAACATCTGTCCTCCATCGTTAGAGAGATTTCTCAGGCCAGACTCATCTCCCTCAGGAAGAAGAGGAGTAGACAAAGCATGACCGGCATCTCTGACACTGGTAATGCAAAAACAAACAGCACAGGAATGACAGAAGTGTATGCCTCTGTACTCCAAGAAGGCCTGACGAGTACACCGTGGCTTTTGTGGCTCAGCAGCACCGTTTTAAAAGACAGAAGGCAGCAGATAGTACTATGTAGTTCTTCTATAAGTATGTTGTTATTGTTTTTTTTTGATTTAGTATAAAAGAATACAGTGAAGAAATAAAACTGCAGGAATATTTGCCAGCCAGAGTGTCCAACAGGGAATAATGCAGTAGTTGTGTATTGCTCTTTTAAGTGCCCAAAATGTCAGGCAGCACCTAAAGGTCATAAAAGTAAACCTCTGGGTTAAAAATGTTTAAAAGGTGACACTTTGTTATTAAAAAAGCAATCCATTTTCTGTTGAGTTTTAGCTAAAAGTGCTTCTGAAAATAGGAAAGAGTTTTTGTGTTTGTGTGTGCGCACGTTGCCTTTTAGGAATATTCAGGTGTGTTAGATTACATTTGTGACTGCATGTGTTCATGCTCTAAAGGAAATGGCTACTTGGCTTAAATGTATTTTCTTTTTAAAGACACTTTACACAACGTTGTCACACCATCATGTTGTAACTGTTCCCTGCCCTTTCAGTGTCGGTTCATCTAAATTGTCTTCTCTCATAATTAATTCCCATAACTCGTTTCACAAACAGAGTTTACACAGTTAGAATTATGTGATACACAGAACAGTACACAGTGCATTTCTTTTAAAAATCTTACATAACCTGCTGCATTCTTAAATGTCCACAGAGAGGCACTGTTGCTCTGCAAAAAAACCCACAGGAAGAGCTTTTGAAAGTAGGTCTAGCATGATGACATTAACTACTTTTAC
Organism: Acanthurus lineatus; assembly: GCA_029814665.1. Classification (NCBI taxonomy): domain Eukaryota; kingdom Metazoa; phylum Chordata; class Actinopteri; order Acanthuriformes; family Acanthuridae; genus Acanthurus; species Acanthurus lineatus. The sequence goes on from JAPZDV010000025.1 coordinate 20,122,644, forward strand.
AAGAAACACATTACGTCATCCTCTGGGCTCATGATCAGGATAATTTAATATAATAATATGTCCTGCAGATACTCTTTCTCTCCAGTCAGTCTTTGCTCCTGTGCTCTTTTCTTTGGCAGCTGGCACTTCTCTAAACATTAAGATGTTTTGTTGTTCTGGGACACTTGCCATGACTGTTATTTACATTGTATCTCACAATGTAAGAGGGAGGTGAGAGCATTTGCTTTTCATTTTTACAGTAAAAGGGATTTTGATTTTCTGCAGACTGCTTCTGACCTTATTGTAACGCCTACTGCGGTATGAAGCACATTACATCATCTTGTGGCTCATGATAGATGTTGCCTGTTTCCTTGCCTGGCAGGAGAGTTGACAGCAGAAGCCCAAAGGAGCGTGGAGAATTGTGTCTGTGGTTCAGGGGAGCTGGCATTTTGCATCAAAAGAGAGGGATGAGGAATGTGTGTGTGTGTGTGTGTGCATGTGTACGTGTGTCTTTGTCCGTGTACATGTGTGCATTTTAAACCTGTAATGTCACCCTCAAAATCCTCCCTACATCAGATTGCATGGCATGTCGCATTACAGGCGGAGAGAAACATGTGGCATTATTGGTCCCCTTGGGTGACATTGACCAAAGATTGAATTAACCGACAGACAGCTCGGAAAACAAGATCAGGCATTAGACAAGATCGTTTGAATAGCTTAGAGAGCATATCAAATTCTAATGCACCCTTCACTGTTTGACCTATAAAGTCTTTTTCTCAAATGTTGCCATGTTTACAAGATTCAATAATTTCTTTATTTGTCGGGGTTAGTAGCTGGTTGTAGTCGAGGCAGTGCGGTCTCTTTACAGCACTCAGTCTGTCTCTGTCCATGGTGCTGAACAGGCTTTAAGCAAGATCAAGGATCTAGGTTTAGGTTTCCCAAAACAAATCAATGCCAAACTGTTATTTGACCATTTGGCTTCTCAGAAACTAATAGAGGCTGTAATCCTAGTTGCCCATTGGCTATGCCAAAAAAAATCCTAAACAAATGAGTTCTGCGCCTTTAAGCAGCTAAGTTTAGTGTTTGTCCAGTTTAGCTTCTCAATGGAAACACAGTGTTCGTATCCCCTTTGTTTGGTGATTCACAACAGCACAGAGGTCCCGTTGGGAAATCCTGCCCTTACTTGGTTATGAGGTAAACACATCCCACTCTGCTGCCAAAAGGAGCACAGCCAAAAAAAAAAAAAAAAAAAGCTGGCTGACTGGCAGAGGCTGTGGAAAGAACACAGCATGAAACCCACACTTCAGACCTCTGGTGTGCTGGAACACTGGAATGAAAACAAAAGATTATTACAAAGGTGTCATGCCTTTATAAATATACGTGTGAGGGTGGGAGGGATGTGAAGAGGGGTAAAAGATGGTGAGACCAAGTGATAGAGAGAAAAAGAGAGAGGGAAGAAGAAGAAGAAGAAAAGACAAATGAGACAGAGTGACCCTGTAACTGGAGATTCTCCCTCTGTTCTGTGCTGACTCTGTTTGTGTATCCATGTGTGTGCGTCGGTACGCCAGTCCCCATTATTCACTGTCTATCAGCTGCTGGGAGCCAGACTGAGGATAACTCCAGCAGTTTCTGTCTGGTGTATTGTAAAGCTTCTGACTTTTCTGCTTCATTAGAGTGAACACAGCGGTGAGTGACAGCAAAGACAAGGGGGGAGGCAGCGCGACAACTCATGCAGCAAAGGTCACGGAATGAATTTGAACTCGCTATAACAAAGACATTCGGCTTAAAAGACTTAACCAACAAGACGCAGTGGCTGTCGAATGCTTCACCCAACATAGTTACACTTTATCAGGGCCCTTTAAAATTGAGTAAATAATTGGTCCAATTCAGCCAGTGGTGGCTGTTGCTTTCAAAGGCGCATTCATGCTTAATTTTTTATATAATTAATGCACAGTTGTTGCTAACCTGAAAATAGAAATAGGATGTTTATTGGATTTCTCTTTCATAAAGAGACTTTGTGACTGATTTGACTCCCTCGAGAAAAGGGAAGAGACAAAGTGAAAGGAAAAGCAACAAAAATGTGAAAATGTAGAAGAATAAAAAAAAATGGCAAAAAGTGGGAAGGATGTGTTTTGACAGGTGAGGGGAGGGAAGGGAAGATAAAAGTGAAGGTTAAAGAAGAGGGAATAAAAAGGTTGAGATGATGAAGGACGGAGAACATAATGAGAAAGAAGAAGAGAAGGAAAAAGGGAGTGCAGGTAGAATCAAGTAGTGAATATGATGAATAGCCTGAGATGGTGAAGCACGAGCATTGGGTGGAATAAAATAGCCCAGTGATATTGAAGGCTGGAGGGATGGGTGGGGTTTGGATAATTGCCTTTCATTTGGATAATCTCTCCATTTAGAGTCATCAAAGCAGAATTTTACTTGCCTCTGCCCCTTGCTGGGGCCAAATTGCTGCTCTGAAAATCAACAAAAGAGCCTTGTATTTCAAGATGGGAGAACAGACAGAAAGGTATGGACATGAGGGGAGAGGAGAGGAAATGCAAAGGCAGAACAGGAGGGGGTCAGCTAACAGAGAGAGAATTGTATTTTAATGATTACATGGTGTTTTAAATGGGCTGTGTTTGCCTCTACACATGCATTAATGAGAAAGCATGCTATTGTGGGTTTTTTGATTTGCAACATTATGTAAGCGTGTCTGTTCTTGACATGTTTGGCATGTGTCAAAAGAAAAAGCATGTCCCTATTTAGATAATAGTGCAGTTGTCGACAAGGGCAAATTGGCAATGGTCCGAAACATTCACATTAGGAGAAACATGTTGCAGCTTCAATAACCATTCCAAAAAAAAACAACAAAAAAACAAAAAACAAAACAAAAACAAAGCAAATACAACATCAGAAATGTTCAGCAAACCAAAAAAAACAACAGCAAACAAGGTGGCAAATACATACTAAAGGAAAAGTCAGACAATGCTGCTTATCCACTCAACACAACTGAAATTCTCCAGACCTCTAGAGGGCACTGTTAAATGGAACAGCTTTGTTAAATAGGAGAGAAGAATTTATTAAAAAAGACTATTAAAAAACTATGTATTCTTTTTTTTTAACATTTAGCTTTAGAGTTTTACAGTGTTATAAAAGAGCAACAGATTTAGCTACTGTGAGTTTTTTAATCTCTCTGTCTCTGGTTAAAATGCAAGCTTTTCCACCTCGCACCCCCCAGTGTTGACTGGATGTACAGCATTACTCCGTGGCATTCTTCCATCATGCCCACAGATAGAAGCTGAAGCTACTGTGTGTACAACTTATTTAATTAAATGCAAATAAAACAAAAACTCTAAAACTTACTTTCTACTTTCATTGCCACTGTGTATCGCAAGCTACTCAGTAGCTCACTGAAAAGCGGGTTTAGTTAAAAGCAGATTTCCCAGAAGGCAATTGGACACATATATAAGGTTTTCCTGCCATGCTTTCGCACACAAAAGCCTACAGAGCACATTTGTGCAATCTCAATATCACAGTGAAGTTCATCTTGCCTTTTGTTTCACATTGCAAAGTCTGGGAATGGAGAGTTCCTAATAACTCAGGTACAGTAACTCTGCCAGTGCTTGAATTGAAACCTCAAGGACATCCATTTACACAGAGCCTTATGTTCCTGTAGCCTGCTGTCTCCTTTTCATGTACTTCTTACGGCTCCATCTTTTAAATGTAGCAGAAGCCAATTCAATTTACGCCACGTGATGGATCCACATTATGTCCATTCCTTTTCATTTTATTAAAGGGACTTTGATTTGTAGCCAAGAAAGTTTGAAGTATTTTTCAGAAAAAAAAAATCATTTCAAAAAACTCAAAATGGAAACAGTTTCAGTATTATTTGCAAGCTGAATGTGAGAGAAATGAAGACTTCTGTGTATGCTGGCGTATCTGTGTGTGTCTGTGTGATTATGCGTGCCGTGGCACACGCACAAGCCGTCCAGCCAGATCAACCGTCTGCCTCTGGTGTCATAAAGTGTGATGCTGCCTCGGGGAATTAGCCCTGTTAGCATATGTATCTGTAAATCCTGTCAGAGTGAAATAGGGTTCAAAACAGCGTTGGGAGGCAGGAGACATGCTCACAAAGAGGCTGTGTGTCTAAACCGTGTGCCTGTGTCAAAAAAAGAGGCTCAGTAGCAAAGGATAAGAGATTGCAACATTTAGAGGAAGTTTTTTTTTCTCCTTGCCAAGTTCTTAGTAACTGTGGTTTTTGAGCAGCTGTGTTAAAAATATTTTCTTGTGACGTGCAGGCCTGTTTTTATGCGTACTTGTGCACAGTTTTCTATGTCACATTTCAGACAACTTAGCCATCTTTTCCAACCCTTCTTTCATTCTTCATCTTCTTTCATCTCTCCCTTTTCACTCCAGCAGAAAAAGGTTCTTCATGACCCTTTGATGCAGGATTACTGGATTAAAGAGCAGGGTAGCCGTACTAATCTGCCACATTAATCTCTTAACATGTGTTTCAGCTGTGACATACAACAGTGTCGCCTGTGACATGTAAAGTATTGGGTTAGGGTAACATGTGACACTTTGGATGACACAAATTTTCTTCATTTCTGTCACTTCTAATCTAGCCTGCTTGGCTCGTTCCAATATATATTTTTTTAACTTAACTTGAGCTGGTAGAGGAACATCTGGAGCAGCTGTGATAGGAAAACAATCATCTGCAGGGTTTGCATCAGCCCGAAACACTGAAACAGCTTTGACATTCAACCTAAATGGCAGAAGTAAATAACTGACATTTATGGAGATCTAAAGTTTACATCCTGTGTTGGAGTAAGGCTTAAGAGGGCGTCTCCTCAGCACCAGAGCAAAGAGCCTTGTGTTCACATCCGTCAGTAATAATGCAGTCGCATGTACATTTTTAGATGTTGTACATTTTAAGTCCAGTTTGGAATAATTAATACATTTTAGAGTGAGGAAGGAACATTAAAACATATTGCAGAAAATGTAAATCACATTAACACAATAAAGAATTAAGTGAAAGCTGATAAAAGTAACTAGGTGTCCTTCTTAAAGGCCTCTGCTGGTGTTCACAGATATTGAATTTAAACCACAGTTTCAGTTTGTCAGTACTGTGGGTTCCACAGTTTAATAATCATAAAAATTACTTAAGTTGCTGATCAGTAAGATTACAGTACTGCATTTAACATAGCTTAATTTAAAGCAATTCGATTGTATGTTTTTTTATGTAGAAGAAAAAATCGAGATTTGAATTGTTCTGATTAAACAGAAACCTCTTAGAATAAAATCTTTATATCAGGAGGACACTAGATGGTTACGTTTCAGGCAACAGTGAGAAAAGAAAAAAGGAACCGACTCCATAAATTATTAAAATATTTAACAGAAGCCATGACCTTTATAAATATTACTCTGCCTGTCTGACTGCAACATTGTTAAGCAGAGCTTTTCTCTGATTTGATGTCAGAGCCATCTAAGCACAGGGCTGCATGCTGCTGGAGATAAGAGGCATTTTCTACACTCTCGTGAAAAAGTACAATCTATAGATAATAAATGGTATTCGTTTTTTCAGATGCATTGTGAAGCAAATCTTAATGTAAAGGATGCTATACACTAGAAATACTTTATAAAATAGCTGGCATTACTCATGTATATATCCCGCCCACACACAATACATGACCTGTTCTTTTCTGTTTTAATGCATTAAAGCTGTTTTTGAAAAATTACACTGCTGATTTTTTTTCTTAGACACAGTTTTCATCAATTAAAAAACTAAATCATTTAGAATAACAGTGTACAGACTTAGCATTGCACCTAAATAAAGTTGGGGCATCGGCAATAGACAGATTGAGAAAACAAAAAAGAAAAGGCCAAAATCAAAGCAGGAGAGAATGACTTTTGGTCACTTTAATACCTTTATGGAACAAACTCCAAAAACAATTTGATGGCATTAAATAATGTCCATGATCAAACAATTTTTCAAAAAAATTTACAGCAGCTTTACAGGTTAAGTAGTGCTCCTTGTGACAAGTAAAGTGACTTGTATCAGTGTGTATCTGACCATTTGCAAATTAAGGGTTTCTAATGCAACAGCACTGCAAATATCATAAGTTGGACATGCTCAGCTATAATATGGCAAACTATCAACTTTAACATTTTTGTAAACAAGTAATTTTCTTAATACATTATACATAGTACACCATATTTCCCTATAAATCTATGAAAAACATGAGATAATGTTGAGTGTATGCACACAAGAAAGAGAGAAACTGAAAAGCAGGCACAATAGAAAGTCATTATTTATTCATAAAGCTGAATTGTTTTTCTGTGAGTCACATTACTATAAACTCAGTACCATGTGGGCCTTTCTCATGGTGGACAGTCATACAGTCATTAAATGTTTTAACAAGACCCTGGTCAGAAGCCAGAGCACACTTGCTGAGTGGCAACATTTCATAATTACCATTCAGTGTTATACGCATGTTGTTTTACACCCTGCCATAACTCAGCCATGTGCTGAGTGGGTTAAAGCAGCTGGGTGTAAATGTGCAACTTACTGTACAGTGTGGTGATATACAGGCAGTGTTGTGTGCAGTGATTTAGGTACATTAAGGGGTGCATCAAGACCTGAGTGTTCATTTAACAGTGCAGAGCTAATTCGCTGAAAGTGGAGTTGGCTTGTGGAGGCCATGTCAGCGATTTTTCCATGCGTGAATTTTCAACCATTAATGTGATGCTTATTAAAAGATTGATTTGTGTTTCTTTAGAGATATAAACTCTGCCGTTCAGGGATTGATTTAAAGGATTGAATAAAGTACTATTGATCATTGCATCCAAGCCATATTGAAGAACCTCTTCCAATGCTTACATGGCAGATGTCAGCTTGTCAGAGTTCATAAGGCCTCAGTGTGTCATGGTGACTGTCGGCAGCAAAAAGGATTCAATGAAATGTGTATTCTGTGAAGCTGTGATGAACGAGGTTTGATTTTGTACAGCATTCCTCTCCTCCAATAAACTAAGCAAACAGCTGTGATTAATGCTGTGGATGTTTGGTGGTCAATATGAGCTATGATTATGATTTTCTCACTGAGCAGTGCACAAAGTGGAATAAAAACAAAATAGATCAAGACCAATTCCATGATTTGATTTTTTTTTCCTCCCAATTTTCAGTGCCTCTTTCTTAGTGGAAATATAATGGTTTTCTGGTGACTTAAAAGCTTTATTCAGTTCAATAGGTTTTCCCATAAGCATCACAGCACTAGGGGCATCTTCTAATCCTAGAAAAATGACATAAAAGCTCCCAAAGAAACAGGAATACATGATTTGCACAACATTAAAAACAGCAGGTTGTCCAGCATAGTGACTTCACAGCTGTTAAAAGCAACATACATCCTCAATAAACCCATTCATGGTTCCATTTGCGATGAAAAAAATGTATTCATGCGCTGGTCTGCCACAGATTTCCTGTGGAGTCGAGAACTTGATTGCACTGCACTGTATGGGTTTTATTCACAAATGCTTCCTGGAGGAGTGGAAAAGCTTTTAAACATGATATTAGACCCTGCAAGTCGCTGCTAGACATGGTTGCCCACTCCAACTCTGCAGTGGAGGACTGAGGAAAACACTGACGTAATGCACAGCAGCATGTTCACATTTTGCCATTTGAATTAGAGGGTTTTCATGAAAAGACACAGTTTTGTGAAAATACAATTCAACTTTTTATTCTATTCAAGGAAAAAAAACTTTATTAATATGTTTGCTCATTACTCAACTCCCTGCTGAGTGTAAATGCTTTGTTACAACCTCTGTAAACAAAAGCAGATTGGCAACAATCCCTAAGTAAAAAATAAGATGCTGGGACTTGAAAATGCTATTGAGGATGTTGTTCAGGTTCAGGGTTCATCTGAGCGCAGGGAATAACAGGGGGACGTTCCCGCTGCCATGCACATTGTTGTTTTATGAATTAAGTTGATTAATGTAATCCATACATATTTCATTGAATAGTATTTACATCATGTTACCTGTTGTAAACTGCACGCTGGATTCCCCCCAGAGTGTTGGTGTTGCTAGAATGGGATGAGCACATCAAATGGAAACACAGATCAAAGCAATTCTGCACATTGTTACTGTATAAAGCTGAGGTGCCAAATCCTTTTTTTACACAGCAGTCCCCAAAACTGAAATGCTACAGCAGTGAGGCAGACTATATGTGTTTGTACAAACAGAGATGGGGTTTACTTATTGAGGAGTGGGAGGTTATTGAAGTTTACTACCTGCTTTCACTTCATCTTCAGCTGTGTTTTATTACATTTCTCTGGAACAACAGCCATTTATAACTTTACCTTCATAAGAATGGTGGCAAGAGCCATTTATATGAGTAATTATACCCACTTACACTCACATCCTTGTTTTACCTCACACTGATGAATGAGGTTTAGCACCAATCCTGAAATGTGTGTGTGCTCTGTCTGAGTGTGTGTTGCAACAGTTTATAAGTAAAAATAGAAATGTGTGAATGTGTGTGTGTGCGTGTATGTGTGTGTGTGTGTGTATGTGTGTGTGTGTGTGTGTGTGTGTGTGTTTTGGCCTGATTATGAAAGAAAAAGAGACAGACACACATATGCACAGTAGCAGACTCATACACAAAAACTGTCTAGCCATTTCCAATGCCAGAACACAAATCTACTGGATTTAATGAAGAGCAAGACGGGGAGATTCTAATATTATGTTTAATTTGATTTAGCATTTTCATGAGCCTGTGCCTCATCTTTAAATCACGTTAAGATGTTTAGAGTCATAGCAGCTCATCCACTGCTTACTGCTTACGCCTGATCGTCCGGCCCTTGCTGTTAATGAATGCAGGCCGATTTCCATAAAATATTCTTAAAGAGGTTCGTTATTATTACCATAACGTTTCATCTCCCACCATAGCTAAACTTCAATCGGTTTTGCATTTGAAATGCATTAAATGTCTCCATAAACTCCTCTAATCTCTACCCGAGTCATTTTTCTTCCTTAACTGGTATGTGTGGAAAGGGAAACTAATATTAAAGACATTAATTACACTGTTCTGTTCTTTTATTTATTTATTTATTTATTTTACCGCCTCTTTTTTTTTTTTGTTTTGCTTATTTCTGATTGGAAATTTCAGTCTCATCCAATGTTTCAAAACAAGTGTGTAATCATGTTGTTTATCAGAGTGTATAGTTGTATTCCTCTTATGATGTTTTGGGTTAATTACTCTGAGGCCTTTGATGCTCATGCTCACATGAAAACTTACGGGAAAAAAAAACTCATATTAATTTTGCACTCCAACAAATCTGCCATGCTGAGCTGATTGCTTAAATAGAAATAAGTGTGCTGCTGAGTATTAAGTTGTGGTATGATCACTTTATTTAAACACCAAGATCCACAGTGTGTCCAGTAGGTTGTCCCTCTTCATAATTATAAAAGCTATGTTGTTGTAATCTTGCAGGCTTGTGTTATGATAGATTTTTTTCTTTTTTTCTTGTGGCCAATCAATCAATGAGACACATTATGTCTTAGGGCGGAATAATCTTAACTGCAGCTTACAGCTTCATTAAAAGTCAGGAAATTGAAAACGCTTTAGCAGATTAAACCAGTAATTTCTTCAAATAAAAAAGAAAATGTTGTGCCTCTTTTCTTTTTCAATTCCAAGTGCCTCCTCTTACATAGAAAACCAGTGTTAGAGATGAACACCAGCACTGGTGGTGGGGACCTCAGGAGACACTTTTAATGGGGCTGCACTGTGGTTGTGGTTTGGTACAGGATTATCTAAAAGCAATGGTGGTAGAACATCTGCTTCAATAGACCTGTGATGATTATTAGGGTGATCACTTGCTGCTGTGGTGGTAATAATAATAATAATAATATTAATGATGATGAGTCTTTTTATGAGCCATTTGTATTCTGAATCTCCTTATGACCTTGATCATCTTGCTTGTAAAAATGTCCTCCAGCTCTCCTGCACTCTTTCATTGTCTGAGGAAGTTGTTTACCTGCCTGAAATCATCTTGGGGTGTTTTTTTTCCCTTTTCACCACCAGGTGTCACTCTTGTGCTGTCCTTGTTCACGCCTTCAACAAGAAAACACAGCTGAGATATAATGGATGTAAAATCTCAACAAGTCACTTACTTGAGGATGAATAAAAGCTCCTGTATTTATGTGAGAGGCTTTATGGATTTCTGAAATGATGTAATGAACTCTGACTGAGGAATTTAGGTTTTAGGGTCTTGAAAAGTAGACAGCACATTAAAAATAGAACCTTTAAAATTACATTAGAGAATAAAATACAAACTGAGGGCATGAGGCTTTTATACAAAAAGAGTGTTATTAAATGAATCTAAATTAACCAGCGTAAAACCTATATGAAATGGTTTCTTGATAATTCATACACAGTGCTGCGATGTGCAGAGGTACTTTGTATTCTGCTTCATTTAGTCTTGCTGAGCCTCCTCAATACAGGACTTGTTGAATCCAAATGTAATTCATGTCCATAATTCAATTCAGTTCACATTTGGTTCACAGAACTCTGTTTAAGGGTTTGTGTGTGAGATTGAATAAATGTTGAAGTATTTACACCAGGATGTCACCCATCTCTCACCTTATTGTTATGTTGCCTATTACAAGCCCACTCAAGACACAATATCACACATCAAGATGAAACACATGGCTTTCTGTACATTATGACATCACACACTGTAATGTACTTTGAGTGTCTTTGCTTGAGAGAAAAGGGCCCCTTTTTATAAATTAGCCCATGCTTCCATCATTTTTTTTTTTGCTATGTTCATTTTAAATTACATCTATTTTCTCTCTATTTCCAGATGACCTGGAATCAAAGACTGATGATGGAAAGACTGAGGACAAAACTCGTGAAGACCAGCCATCTGAAGAGGTAAACACACAGTGTATTTAATAGACTTCTGCAGAAACAAACAATGACATCTTTGTAAAGAGATGGGGATGTTCTTTCTGCTTAATATACCCTCTTATTATGGTGCACAGCAGGCTTGTTGTCTGATATAATGTCATGGGTTTGGCTCTTTGTCACGTGTCATTCTTGCTCACGTGATACCTGTGGAACATTGCACGATGATGTGTTTTTAGCAGGAACTGGCAAAGCCTAAACTATATATGTGAACAAGCTAAAACTTGCTTTCACTCATTAATGCTTTAAGATAAAGAATTCAAAATAACACAACCCATGTGTTATGTGAAAAACTAATTCAAACATATATTGCTATATGATTATGCAACACCTAGCTTACCCAGTATTAACTTACCCAGTTATTACATATTAATGATCCCTTAGAAAGATTAAATGCCTCTTGTTTCTCAACTTGTTGTGTATTGATCGACATAAAAAGGGTCTTGACAGAACCTGATTGTAAGTTCTAATGACTTAGTAGTGCTTTCACTCATAGGTCACAGGGAGAATGACTGTAAACAAATCAATTACCCTGTACGCCTGTTCAAACATGTAGATCTGTACATTGTGATATATCTGTGATATTATTGCATCACAGAAACCTGCAGATGATGATACAAAAGCCACAGAGGAGAATGATGAAAAGCCTGGAGAGAAGGCGGAGGCCACTGCTGAAAACACCACAGATGAAGACACTTTAGCCAGCAAAGAAGAAAAAGAGGAAAGCCAGAAGACAAATGATGAAAAAGAGGGAGGGGAAGAGAAGAGGGAAAATGATGAGCAAATTGATGAGAAAGAGGGAGAGGCAGCAGCAGGATCTGAGGAGAAGCAGGAGAAAGTAGAAGAGGAAGTGAAGAAGAAGGTCATAGATGAAAGCAAGGAGGAGGTTAAGAGTGAGGAGCAGGGGTCCAACAGTAGCAACAGTGATAAGAACCAGGATAGTAAAGAGAAAGAAGAAGGAAGCCATACATCTTCTGAGGGTGAAAAGGATGAGCAAAACAAAAATGCAGAAGAAGAGAAGCTAGATAAAGATGGTGGAAAGAGGGAGAATAGCAGTAAGGACCAAGTTAATGATGTAGACAAGGGGGAGGAACAGAGGGAGACAGAGAACAGCAATGACCCGGGGAAGACTCAGTCAGAAAACGAGACAAAAGAGAATGATGGCGGCAGAAGTGGCAGTAGCAACAGTAACCAGGAAGAAGATGTGGGCAAAACAAAAGAGGGAGAAACTAAAGAGTCAGGAGAGGAAGAGAAAAAGGTGAACGGAGAGGTCAGTGGAGAAGATGATGAGTTGGAAAGTGAAGCAGAGCTGGACATGGAGGAGGAAAACTCAGACAGTCGCAAAAATGCCACAGCAAATGGAGAGAAAGGGGAGGATGATGAAAAAGACAATCGAGATAAAAGCAGTAAAGTGAAGAATTAGGAGCGAAATATAAATGTCAAAGTTATTGAATGAGCTGTGCTAAAAATAGTAAGCAATACTTTGCAATAGAGTCTAAAAATAAGGAGGGTGGCAGAGCAAATTCACTGAAAGCCAAGCAAGAACAATTTAGATCTTTTTTTATTATGTCTATTAAATGGCCTTAAAGGATCTGCACTTATAAGAAAATAGCATCCCAATGCTGATAAAATATTAGAAGCTTTGAATGACCAACTGCTAAATGATGTCAAGTTCAAAACGTCATTCAAATTTCAGGTTTCTGTTCTACTGCTATTTTATCAAATCATTATTTAATGCTATTATGTTTGGGACAGATAAAACAAATAACAACAACAGGAAATTATCCTTTTTCATTAAAACACACTATACCTCTTGGGCTGCTTCATTGTTTCAGTATACCCTGTCTTTGAGCAGTATAGCTAGGAAAATTACACGCAGTTACAGTTATGGTCATAGATGGGGATTTTTTTTGTATGCATGATATTTTTGTTTATTTTCCAAGAAAGTGATACAAATTAACTTTTTAAGTGAATAAAATAAGCTATGTGTCCTATTGTTGCATGTGTCTTAATGTTAAGCTAAGTTATATAAAATAAATATAGTTTGAAAGTTATTTTCTCAGAGTTATTCTGCTCATCATTATGTATTCATGCTGTTTGTCTAATGCAGGTTTTTTAATTTATATCGATCTACTCTGAGTGTGAGAGGAGAGAATTTTACAGCTCAGCACCTTTAAAGAAGCTTTAACAAAACAGACTGTGCTTCATTGATTTATCTCTGTCACTGCTTTATAAGATGACTCAAATTGATTCTGTCAAACAATAATTAAAATAAAATTAAAAATATGATTATAACAACCTTTTTGCATGCATTTTTAAGTATGGACTATTAAACTTTGCGAAAGGGAAAAGTGAATTATGCTCACTTCAGTCACTGCTGCTGCAAGAAATGTTTTATGGCACCTCAGTAAGTACTTTCTTTAATTCAAAAGCCTGTACTCGACAGCTTGATGACTTCCATTTTTATACTCTGGCTTTCATTTGAGCAAGTTTGAGACAAACATAATGAGCCAAATAAAGAATTTAGCTTTAACAGTAAAATAAGTAATCTGTATCTTTTATTTTTACCATTGGTGTGGAGAGATTATTTGTGGTCTTTTAGGAAAAGAAGCAATGGATCATAGAAATGCCCTTTTTTAAGTCTTCCAATCATAATTTTACTTTAGATGAAAATTAAACAACAGTATGACATGAAAACTTCTTTCTATATTAAGTCTTCTTATGATTTTAATGGTTTATTTGGGTGCAAATAGAAACTTTTTTATGCTTTTGGGTTGTTAGATTTAGTATAATACAGTGGGTTATGTTTTTTAAAATTTTAATATGCAAAGTGACTGGCAACTAAAACTGAGCATAGGCTAAGCTATAGAGTGAAAAGTACAATATTTGAAATGTAGAATAGCATCAGGAAGGATTAAATTAAAAGAAGTCAAGTAAAGTAACTCAAAACCTGCAGCTTAGTCCCAATGTGTGCAGTTAATGTGTGCAGTTAATGTGTGTTCATCTCTGGTATAAAATTATATATAAACTCTATTTGGTGTCAGTGTAGGCTGTCTGATCTGTTAAGCACCAATGATCAGTTGTTCTAGCATTTTCATGTTCCATATTACATCTTTTAGAAAAGTTATGATGAGGGCTTAACAGTGTGACATGATGAGTTACACAATACTTCCATCTTTTTCTTGTCAGTCATAAGAATACAGATCCTTGTCTTACCATAACTTAAAAGGAAAAAACGTCACATGCAGAAGCAGGACGTCTTCATCAGGTACATTCCATACCAAATATTGCACTACTTAAATGTGAAATATATACTTTTTTGAGTAACAGTTTTTGTTATATTATCTAGGTGGACAATGTGCTCTTTTAGTGTTTCTATGCTGTAACTAGCATAATAAATTTGAACATCTGGGTTTAAAGTTCACCTAAAAGTCATGTTAAACTGCTTTTTCTTGTACCATGGGCTCTTCTCGTTGTTCATTTATAGGCCTATAAGAAAACTGCATAGTGTATTTTTAATGCACCAATTAATATAACAACAAAGAAGAAGTCAAGGTGAACAGGTTAACAGTCTTGTGCTCTGAGGAGTTTTAATCACAGCAGAACGACAAATGAGACAAGCTTGAGAAGGTGATTTACTGTAGCTAACACTTTTATAACAGGTTTTATTCATTTTTTTTCTTCTGTTTTCCCCAGAAACACAGTTACATAAAGACACTATAAACCACCTCCTACAGGCAGGAAACTATAGTGTGAACTGTGATCTAATTCAATGACTATGATGGCCTCACCGCCCTCTCATCCCTGCAGCTGTTCAAAATGAGATTCATGCAGTCAATGTGTTTGTGAGTCACCGCCCAACGAGAGAGGGAGAACATGGGTGAGAGAGAGGGTGAGGAAGAAGGAGAGAGCAAAGAGCAAGAGACACAGTGGAAGGCAGAGGAGGCGGGGGCGGGGATGTGTGACTCATTCGGCCTGACTGGTCAAGGTGATGATCCTTAAGGTGCTATTTCTGGAGTTACCATCAATTCAGTATTATCTCCTTCACCGGCCTCTGTGTGTGTGTGTATGTGTGTGTTAATATGGCTTTGAATAGCACTGACACCCTTCTGCACTTCCCATACCTAAATGACTCTCCTGATTGATTACAGTAAGAGCTTCTACACAGTGTAATAAAGGTTTAATATGTTGAAACACCGTTGACAATTTTATTAATGAAAACTAAATTATAATTACTTATCTTTCTGGGTTTTTTTCTCAAATGAAGAGGGGGGAACGCTTTATCTCAGACGTCCGCTTAAACATTTACAATATTAAACTAACCTTGCATCTCAGATAATTAAAATTTTAAAAGAAAATAAAATGTGGTGTTTTTTTAGCCAAGCAAAAGCAACACGGCATTTTTTTTTTACAATTAAAGCAAGAGCAACAAAGCAACAACAAATTAAAGGAAAAATAAGGAATATCCTCTAAAAAAACACCAATCATGGCCTCTACACATAAAATCTTTTATTCTGTTTAGTATGTTTAGTTTGGTAGTTTGCTCAGACTTGGAGACAGGTCCAGCACACGCCAATGAAGATCATACCACCTTTTGGAGTGTTTCCAAATCACTGGGCACATACACAAACTTTTTTGCAGTGCACGATAGGGCATTTGGCCTTGGTGGAATAAATATTTTACATCTTCATAAAATCTAGTAAAGTTGAATACTGACACATCTTGGCAAAACGTAGATATACAATGACTCAATATCACAGTCCATATTTGTTGACACAACCAAACATGTAGTTGCTTAAAACACAGAGGGAGCAGCTGTCATGGAGCACTTAGGGACAGTGGTTTCAAGGAGATCTGGTCCAACTGTACCATCCATCTTTTTGTAATGCCTTCTTTTCTCCAACGTAATTTCTATCAGGTAGTTTAGAAATATTCTAAAAAAATTATGTACAACCTAGATTAAAAGGCACTGGCACATTTTTTGCCCCAACTTTAATTATTTTCTAAATATACCCAGACATGCATCTTGTGCTTACAGATTTATATATCTTAATTGTCCTTTCAGTTTAATAATCTTTTTACTGTGTAAAAACTTTTATTTCTGTTTTTTGCATCTTTTGGCAAACAGGCCATTAATGATCTTGATGGTATTTGATAATATATGAAGTATACAGTTCAAGTAGTAATGAAGAAAAAAAATATGTTTATTTGCAATTGGCAGATTAGTGAGGACATGTAGTGTTTTGATCAGGTGCGTAAACACAATCTTAACACATTTTAAGCTGCATATATTTCAGTTTTATTGTGTTGTTTGAAAAATAGACAAGTAGACATTGATATTTATATATTGTTCTTTATCCAATTCCACCTTCAATAAGTACAATATACTTTTGATTTACTGGTAGAGTCAGCTGTTACATCAGGAGACGTTTAAAGTTTCAGACCCTTTTTTAATAGTCAAGAGCAGCAAAAATACCCACTGTGGATTTGGAATTGTAATGCAGAACTCAGCTTTGGTCAATAAAAGGATAAAAAACACACACTTCACAGCATGGAACTACAAGTCAGCACATTTATTGATCACTTAATAACGCTCTGACCACACTGAAGGGTTTGTTTATCTTTTTGTACTGTAGGTTTGCAGCTAAGTGTTGAGTAAGTTCCATAAAAATGTCTCATTTGTTGTTAAATAGTTCTTCATAGTTCTAGCTATGTGTGTGTTGGTGTTGTTTCTGAAACCAAATGTGTTAAAATGACATCACAGAACTTTTCAAAGTAAAACTAGAAAGAAAAAAAAGGTGAAGGCTGTTGAGATGGTAAGAAAAGGTCAACTTACATGAACATACAAGGAGGCCGCCAGCACAGCAGATCATTATCTTATATAGTATTTATATACATTGTTGCAGCATGGAATTGATTAGAGAAGATAGTTTGGAAGGACTTGCAACACTGATGCACAGTAGAGGCATGTAGCTTGATGGATGGATTTGGACTGTAACTCATTAGGCCTATAACACTGTTCTATCCAAATACATAAAAAACTGCTGTATTTTTAGTTAACTTTGTATCCGTGTGCAACAAATTCAATGAATGAATGAAAACAGTACATAGCAATTTTCAAAGGCATTGTCACAATATTTTAAACTTTTATACAGAAACAAAAAAAGTTTTAGAGCAGAGCAGCAAAACATGTCTATTAACAACTTGTTGTGCTTGTTAAAGTACACAAGTGAATATGAAGCCTTTTAAAAATAGCTTTGACAATTCCACATTTCTACATTACTACACACTATATACTGTTCATCTTGAAAATGTATTATGTAGTTTCAAGTTTGTGTCCCAGCACAGGAATGCAGTTATTGTAGCTTAAGCAAAGACGGACTGAAAACGCTGCTCGAACAACGCAGCTCTGTGGAGAGCTGAGTGTGCTCTGTTCATCCTCCTGTTATGTAACTCATCCATCACGTTGTCTCTGTTGATGTGCCTCTTCATTTTAATACACACAGCACCTGCAACGTCTTTTTACCAGCTCATGAATCTGAGCTAACAACAATGTGATTCAGTATGCTGCAGAAATGAGTTTGCACGGATGGTATGGTGGGTGTTAACTTGCGTTTGTCACAGGGAGAGAAGGAGACAGAGAGTGAAAAGGCACAGGTAATGAGGGGAAAAAGAAAAAAATCATGGAAAAGACGGCATAATGAATGCTTTATTTATATTATTTATAAGGCTATTTGTTTGCTTCTGACTGACTGTGTTGTTTTGCATGTTCGGTCTAGTTCAGTGTGCCTTTCATCGGTTTTTCTGGTCTAATCTATCAATCCTGTCTGAAGATTCACTGAAGGAGACAAGGTCAGAGGCCTAATGAGGCAAAAGAAAATGTCAGTGTGAAATCTACCCCAAGGGTCTGTTCTCCTCTGTGTTTCCCTTATCTGTTCTGACGATGTGTGACCTTAAAGTAAAATATCTGTTCAGACTGGTCTTGGCTTGTTGTTGCATATAAACAGTACTTAAAGTATTTATGAGTTAAAGCACATATATGCATATTGTGCGGTTTTGATTGACAGCTAGATTGTTGTAATGAAGTTGCACTGCATACAACTGTAAACACACACAACATATAGAGAATTCTGCACATAGAAACCCTCATCCTCTGATGTTGTTTTAAACACAAAGCAGAGTTAATAGCAGCTGTGTTCAGCACTTCTTTAATCATTTCTGTGCATGAGGGCCATTCACCAATAACTTCAAACACTGCATCTGCTGCTCTGCACCCTCCAGCAGTAACTCCATCCTCTTTTACAAAATATGAATCCTCTCGGCTGAGAAATACTCTGTGAAAACTACAATAGTGTTGTTCAGCGGCTGTGTTCTATTGATTTGTTTTCAGGGTTTTCTGGGTAGGGTGCCAGACGTGTGTGTGCTTTCTCAGACTAGTATGAATTTCATACAACTGATGTTCAAACAACAGACTTAAACTTTGCACAGCTATATTAACTCTGCACCTATATAACCTTTAAATCAAGTTTTAATGTCAAACACAGCTAATAAAGATGAACCAATACTAACAGTCATGTAAGCTGACCTTTCAAAAGAGAAAATGGGCACATAGATCAACATACTCTCACATGTTCGCACTCACACACAGTCTACACAACCATCGATCATCACACACGCTTCTTCACTTTATTCCTTTATCAGGACTTCTGTCAGGTCTCTGACTTTGTGGACGTTGGCTGGATGTTCTGAACTTTGGAAAGTGTGACTGGCACCTTTCCCTCCCCGGGCGTCGGCGCTCTCATTATGGGAGTACCTGAGACAAAAGCAGTCCTGCTATGTAGAATATTCATAAAACATTGAAATAAATAACCTCTACACTTACTCTACTTACTGTCTGGCACTTTTAAATTTTATTCATTTAGGTGTCACAATGAGACGAGGAGGGAGTTAAACCTTACCAACTGTTGCGTGCAGATCTGCCAACCTTTCCTTAAACTTCTGCTGCAGATATAGTTCTTCTTTGGAGTAGCTTTTGGCAAAGGCAGACAGCAGGAGACCCACAGCCATGGATGTGCCTCCCACACAGAATAGTACGGCACCAGTCAGCTTACAGACATCCAGTGCACGGTTGAAACTGACAGCATGGCTGTTGAAGAAAATTTATAACAAAAACAAAAACAAAGCATTGATTAGAAGTGAAGCATCAATATTTGTCAAACTTATAAGTGTCAACCTGAAAAAATATCTAAGAAACAGTAACAAACAGTCACACGGTGGGAAACAAATTTCACAAGGTTTAGACTAAATTTTAAAAAAGGGAAAAGCAACCTACTGCATGTGCATTTAAATATGGGCTCTCCATTATGACTTATTAGATGAACATAAAGATTACAACTAAATGTCCAAACAAACGTAATAGCCGAGTAACAATTCTTAACTTTACATCCATTCTATTCCATGGAAGCGTTCTACCTGTCAACAAAAAGAAGATCATCCTCGCCAAATGCTTCAATTCTGGCTGGAGTAGCATAGCCCACCAACACAACAACCAGGCCTGCTAACAAGATTAGGGTGCCGAACGCAAGACAGACCTGTGAAAAAAAGAGACCCCAGAATTAAAGACGGCCTTTCCTGTCTTTGTAGCAAAACCCAAGTCTTGTTGTGATCACAGATCATTGCTAATAATACAATATTATTATCCAAATAACAGCAGGTGAGATGAGGTTTTGTTTGAGCGCACCGAAGGTTCACCTCACCTTCCAGAGTAAAGAGCTCCACCTGCTTGGCGATCTCTGAATCTGAAAATCTTCATCACGTTCCCAAATAGAAGCTGTGCACTCCTCGTAAAACTGTCAGAGAGAAATTTAGATTTTCATTCCAAATATTTAAATCCACAAGTGACTCCTATTTTCAAAAAGAAACAGTCCAGTAATACAAGGCTGAATGGCTGATATTTCTGGAAGAGGCCACTATACTATGTGGTACCTGGTGTAGGTAGGAGCGGACTCCATACTGTTGGCAGTTCCCGCTGGCTTGAGTGTGCTCAGCATACTCCGACCCACAGATCTCTGAGCAAGAAGTCATCCTTCACATCTGTCTACCTGCTAGAACGCACAAGCATGAATGCATAACTGCCACCCGCTGAAAGGGAAAATGTGTAAGACAGTGAGCAGTATATCAACACAGTGACTACTAACATTCTTATTATGATCTCTGCTGTAGCTAGTAGATGCTAATAGCTTGTTAGCTTTGTTAGCTGTGCAGCTGTTGGCCTTACTAGCTAACCAGCTTATTGGAAGCTTGGAGTAACAGATGAGTGTTGATGTTTACACTTTGGGTAAAAGAAACAGGCTCAGGGGCCTCCCAGAACTGAGCAGAGCCCAGATAAGCCAGTTTCTTCATATTCTGTTTTAATGTTTATTAATTTTTTAAATATTTTGAACACAAATTATGGCTACATACTACACGTGCACTCTTTAAAGAACCACTTGTACAATTTTGTGGACAATCTCTCTCCAGTGTATACTCATCCATAAACATGTACATATAAATTTGCAGTACATTTAGATTTCATACACACAAGCATGCACTCTCACACCCAGTGCCAGAGAGTTATGTAACACTGTACTGGAGGCATAGACCCCTCAGTATATTGAGATTAATGATGTGTCTGATGTTATGAAATGATCCATGATATATTACATCCGTCCTCCTCCTTAGGTTTAATCCTGTGTGAGCTGAATGCAGGGAGTGCCGACATGCACAAAATGAACACTCTTATCAATTTATACTGTGCTTCATTCCAGAATGTTAACTTAAGAACTTAAAGGTTTCATAGAAGACATAAATCAGTGGCAGACAGAACATAGTTTACTGGGCTTTTTGCTAGCAGACATATAATGTATCAGGTTTGCCATTACATAACAAATATAAAAACTAAAGTGTATATCTTCCTGTATATGTATATTATATATACTGCAAGATTCTATGAATATATAACTTTTTTATTGATTAATAAGAAACATTAAAAAGTAATTTGCCCAAATTCATACATACATCACGTAATACAGAGTAATGTATCTGTAACTGTTTTCTTTGTTTCGATTCTATTAAAGAAGCTTTTGCATCCTGAATTAAAAAAGCACCTTAAAGTAAAATAAAACATTTACTCTAGAAAATGTTATTTCACACACACTTGCAACTCCCTCAGTATCCATTTGGATCCAGAGGCATTTCACAGCTCACTACCTCTGAAGAAAGACACGTAACTATGTTTCAAGTTTTTGTCAGGTAGCACTAAATCTCAACTGCTGTTTCTACTGCATCTCAAAAGCAACAGACAGGGGAACAGAAGCAAGAACAAAACATTGATCCCAGTGTTGACGATGTGTTTTTTTTTATTTAACAGAAAAATGAGTCATTCAGTTGTATATCTCATGTTCCCAAAGCAGCATCCTTTGGTATTATGACACATAACACATAAATGAAGAAAGAAAAATTCTATATGTGTTGCAAACTGAAGATTTACTGATTAATCACAGTAGGAAGGACAATACAGTTTGAATCAGCTTCAACTAGAAGTTATATAGAATGAAGTAGCAATGTCGTTAAAGCAAAAGAAATGGCTTATGTCCCAGGGGTGCTGTTTGCTTACTGAATATTGTAAGTAAAAATTTTTATCTCGTTGAACTATGTAAGCAATTAAGCATTATTTAAAATAAACAGAATTAGTTCAAATTACTGATGCAAGATGTGCAGTAATAAAGCAACATGAAAGTGCTGATAGTCAAATAGGAGGAAATGTGAGATGCCTAAGCAAAAGATAGCATCCGTTACTTCCACCCAATGCTTTTAATATTGCCATTTTAAAATTCTTTTGTATTTAAAGTGAAAGAAAGATGTTGACTTTCAGGCCTGAACATGAATTGATCCACAGAGATCTTTTTAGTTGAGCGCAAACATTTTGAGGCAATAATTCAGAGTTGGCAGGACACAACTGGTATAATGTCATTCAGCTGTTGTTATCATAACACAGCATCTAGATGATAGATGTTCAGATGTTCAGAAATGTAATAAGAAGATGAAAATTATCTAATGTCTGTTTCCTACTAAACATGGGTTCCCAGTTTATGTGAAATGACAGAGTTCCAGGCAGATAAGATTAGTGTGATAATTGAAATGCTCAAATAAAAGGAGGCACACTGTTCCTAAGTACCTCATATTTATTATATTACTGTTTAATTTGTACCTGCTAAGGACTCTAATGAACATCTGGCTCTGTTCAGATGCTGTAAAGTCTCTCTGTGTACCCATAACTGCATATAGTTAAGGAAGTTTAAATATTCATCATCTAGCAGCGCCAGCCCAGCAGTGAAAAAAAGCTAAATATGGAAATTTTAGAGATGACCAACTATAACTATTCTACAAGTTATAGGGGCCTATTTTATTTCAATGAAAAATAAATAAATACATACATGTGAGTATCGTGTG
>JAPZDV010000025.1:20145163-20155298 GCA_029814665.1 Acanthurus lineatus
TCCAATATTTAACCAGTGTTGGGTTAAAAAATAACCCATATTGGGTTGTTTTTAACCCAACATTTTTAAGAGAGCAGATATGGTAACAGCTCGCAAATGACTCTCCTAGGTCATCTTATGCCAGTGCATATTCTCAAATTTAACATTTTTCCTCATCCACAACACTGAAGACGTACAAAAATAAATAAATCTGTTGATCTAGACCAAACTGTGCTTTCAAACATCATACTGGGATACATCGATACTTTTATCAAAACGTAGATTAAAAAATGGCCAGACAGTTGTATTAACCTTGCCTGCAACATGTCCTTTCAACCACTGAACCGGGAGCTGGCCGTGGTGCTGATCGCCATTATTACCATCCAGCCCTCAGCTCAGCAGGAAAACACACAGACGTAATATGTGACGCCAGTCTGAAAACAGACCTCATCCAGTCGCCCTCCCAACCCCCCATGAGACGCAAATAGACACACAGCACGCTTTTCAATTAAACTTAAAAAAGGCGGACTTCGCATCAAAACATTTGGACCAAATCAAGCCGTCTGACGTCTCAGCCACCTGCAAAATGTCATCTGTAAAGATAACATCTGCAGTTACAAGCTTAAGGTTGAAGTTTAATTTCACGTGAATAGATTACCAACGCCCGAAACGCTTTTAAATCAACAGTGAAACCAATGATCAAGGTAAAAGGTGAGAATACAAAGTTTAAAAAGAAATCTTTTCGACGTTTTCCCCATCTTAAACGCTACTTCCAGATGTGCAAGATGAAATCGTGTGCAAGGATGACACCGTCAAAGGCATGAAAGCAGGAAATATGTTTTCTCGACATGTTATTCACAAAATCACAAATCCAGCTGTTTATATCTCTAGAAATATTCTTGTAAATCATTAAAATCTTCATTTACCTGTCATTACCAGCTCAGAGAGTGATAACTCGCTGCTGTTCCCTCAGCCGGGTCCCATCACTCTACACTCACCTCTCTCTCTCTCTCTCTCTCTCTCTCTCTCTCTCTCTCTCTCTCTCTCTCCGTCGATGATTCAGATTTTCACCCTGTCTACTGCGCAGGCGTCACATCTATAAATCCATAAAAAAATATGATTCAGTGGTGAAGATGCGTGAATAGCAGGCAGGAGACAACGGAACAGGAATGCATTCATTCAATATTTAACATTCATGTCTGGATAGACTGGTGGATGAATGAATTAGAAAAAAAAACAGATAGACAGATAGGCGGATAGCTGAATAGATAAATAGATAATTGACCTAACAAGTTCAATTGAGTATTAAGGTGAAGCATTTGAACCTCAAATTCACAGCATATACGCTTTTAAACAATTATATAAAAAAAACAAACAAACACACACATACACACGCACACATACACACACACACACACATCCAGAATTCCAGTCACATTCCAGGGCATTCTATTTTTAGCACTGTCAATGACGTACACTGTTGAAGGAAGCGTTAGTCACCATCCCAGTGCTCCTCTTCAAGAAAATATGTTGACCTAAAGAGACAAACCACATCACGACACAACTACGAAATCCACTTTCCAGACCGTATGAGAGGGCGCTGGTAATTTAGTTGAACTCATTTCATGATTTATTTTCTCAGAGTCTGCAACATCAAAATTAGGGAAACTTTTTTCAGGTTTTCAAGTCTTGTCACAAATTGAGCTGACTTCTGGTCCATATTGGCCATAAGATGATGGCACACAAGTAGGGCCTAGATGAGTTACACTCTTAATGCATGTGTGGTTTAACTCTTTGAATTGATATGCAGTTAATAACTTTTCTAATATTACTATTTTGGGCAGTGAAAGCTACAAGATAAACTGGATCCCAATTTTTGCACTTATTCCTTTGCCACGTTTGAATTGAGTATCCCACTTCTTAACCATGCTGTTAGAAGAGGCCACCTACACTAAAGTTGTTTGGCTGTGCCATAGACAATGGCCTTGGGGCTTGTGAACTTTTGTTTCCATTAAAAATGAGCATATAAATGAATTAATAGATTATAAAACAGAAAACGATTTTCCTTTCTAGTCACCAAATAAATGATCACATGATAGACAAAAATAAATCTATCTGCATGTCATTAAATGTGGACCTATCAAACAAAATATAGTGTTTTCAATATTTATTATTACCCACATTTTACACCGATCCGGCTATTCCACCTTGACCTTTGACCTTTGCATGCGCATTCTGAGATGACGCAGCAGTTCATGTTCTCGTGAGAGATACTGTCGTGGAGCGTTTTTAAAGTGGATTTGTTTTAAAAGATGTCTGCATAAATCGAAGAACTTTTTTTTATATCAAAAGAGCCAGAGCTTCGAAGGACAAACGAGGACGGAGCAACTAGCAGACATTTCAACAGGTGTAGCTACAAAAGTTTGCTACTAACATAAGCAACAGCTACCGAAGCCTCAAAAGTTTGATGGGCACACTGGGACAGAAAGACGGACTTATTTTTTGGGACGAGAGGCTAAGTGGACTAGTTTAATTATGAACTGAGAATGGCCGAGCAGAGAAGCTGAACCCAGAGCAGATTGTTGCGGACTTCGCAGTGAACAAGACACACTCAAGGCTCTTCAGACCGGTGAGTAACATTAACTTTACGACCGAGAGGGACATTAGTAACCGCCGTTGCCTAGCAATGTAGCATTGTGTGTGTGCGCGCGCTACGCCTTACGTTGAGACTGCGCGTGTCTCTTTGTGTGTTTCTCTGTTTGTGTTTGTGGCTGCAACCGCTGTGGAGTTTGTTTTGTTTGTCTCTGTGCTGTTTGCCTTGGTGATTTTTTACTTTACTGTTTATATCCCCTTTTTCACCCGCCGTGGTGTCCATTGCTGTTTTTCTTGTTGTTGACCGTTTGGGTCATTGTTTGGCTTTTGATTCTTTATTTTGTAAGCTAAAGCGATGCTACGATGAGGAATGTCGTATATTCATAGCTGATACTTAGGTGTCCACGCAGGCTGCAAAAACTGCTCATACAAATGCCATCTTGGAATGCTCTGTTGGGTTTGGGCAAACTGTAAGAGCTTGTTTGCGTAGTGTTGTTCCACTAGTGTTGTTGGATTTGTATTTAATGCAATCATATCCTAAATGTGTTTTTATTTGACTCCATTTTATTTGATTCCATTGCATACCTTTTCACACTTTTCAACATCTCAGTCTTAAGATAAAGCTCCAATGTCTGTCATTACAAGAACTTCAGAGCATACAAAGCTTGTGATCATATAATGTGCATTGCCTAAATAATATTTCAGAAAAAGTCAAAGTCAATTTCAACTCACAGTACTCTAGCAGATCCCCTTAACAAGCATAAAAAGGTACACAGCTTTCATGATGTATAATTAAATGAACATTAAAAAAAACAGTGTAAGCTGATAAAAGACTGAGAAAACAGAATAAAATCAGTTCGGAGTCCAAAGCCTTTAAATCTCTCTGGCTGTAAATGTAAATGTAAATGTGCTTGACTGTTAGAGTTTCCTGTTGCTGACAATAAAATGTTTCAGGAGGTTTTATCCTGATAACACATGCCCAGTTTATATGTAATGCCTTCTATTGTTTACAGTATGAATGCATACACTATGCATTAGTGAGTGCGGTTGACAGGTGACATTCTTGAATGGGTGTGTATAAGGCTGGGGCTACACCCATGCATATGCATTTAGATAAAACAGGCAACATTTTCATTCTGGAAGTGGATTGTACATATTTTGAATCACTGGCACGGAGCTTGAGAAAAGTGATTATTCATAATGGGGGATTATTTAGGGTTCTTGAGTTAGAACAGTCCTTCAGGTCTGTAGCTTTGTTAATTGAAAAGAGCTGCCTCCAACAGTTTCATTCATCAGCAAGGACTGTGTTAAGCGAATGGGGAAGAGCCCCACACTAGTCTTTGTCTGGGGCCTGCCCCTGGTGTTGCCTTCACGTTCTCCTGGACCTCGTTGGATAAACCCTTGAGATGGAGTTAGTGGATACTGCACAGACTGCAGGGACTGATTTTGTCCGTTTATTAGACAGATGTGACTTGCAATTTTCAGTTACCCAAAACAGAAATACAATCAAAGATTACTGCTTTCAAAATTTTTTTATTTATCATTCAAAGAGTTGAGTTGCATGTGTGTGTAACAGGAGCTATATAACTCATCTTTTTCTACCTTAGGCCAAAAACTTATTAGTGACTCATGAAAAAGCATTCGCTTGGAAATTTGACACCATAAGTTCTTGTGTTAATTTCTTGTTAACACTGAACATAGCCAACCATAAGGTTCACAGAATTGTGATAGTAAAAATGAGCCTTGATTGCACACTGTATACTGTAAGTTGGGTAGTTTGAAACAGCCAAGTGGTGAAGTGTAAGTGTCAGTATCATTTCAGAAAAACTGTCCAAAAACACATTGCAGAACAAATGCAAGCAGTGCTTGCCATTAACTTAGGTCAGTGTTCTCTATTCTTCTTAAAACAGTGCCAGGAATTCACTATAAAGCAATCAGTATCAGAAATTGTTGGTTGATGTCTTAAGCAAAATGTTGGCTTCTCAGTTTCTGGTTTTTAATTTAATTTAAGTCACATAAATATGGCTGGGATAAATTACCACTTCCATTACTGTTCCCTCTGTCATATTTTGACTTTCTGACAGCTAAAAGGGCTCCCACTCACACGAGGGAAACATCAATCAATATTAATTATTTTTCAATGGCTGTTTGAAGAGTGGAAATATTTGCGACACAGGATCACAGATTCAAAATTTTTGTAGACTCAGGATCCAGAACAGGTGTGAAATAAAGACTGAATTTATTTGGTCAAAAGGCATTATTTCACATCAGGCAAATGACATTGTTAGGACACAGAAAGGCAGAACAGAATAAAGACTGGAACAGTGAAGCAATAAATTGTTAAAACCTGACTGACAGCTATACTGAGGCTTATTATGAATAGGGAGCTGGTTGGACTGGTGAATAGGCCTGATGATGAGCTGAGGCAAGCATGTCAAGATTGACAGCTTGTTGGCAGGTGTTAAATGGCATGTCTCTGTTAGTAGATAAAACTAGGAAAGAGGAATAGACAAAACATTAGCTGAACAGGAGACAGTAAAGAGACATGAGAAGGTTGGAGCAACTTTCACCATGACTATGAGCTTGGGGATTTGTCTTCGGTGAAAAGAAGCTGTTATGTCTCAAGGGAAAGGCTGTTTTGCTATATGTTCAAATGAGCATTTCAGTTGTACAAGGTCTGCAAAATTGCTTAGAATACATTTGAGATTAAATGGATAAAAGTTTAAATGACAATTTATGATGTCAGATTAGTAAAAGAATAAGCAGACAAGAAGCCATAGTGATAAGACAAGAAACTTTTTCTAAAATGAAAAGTTTACATCAGAAATTTTATTTGCCATAAGGGTGTACTTTACTCATGATATTTAGCCTGTAAATAACTTTAGTAAATCAAGAACCTTTGTCCAATAGAGTTAGACTAATGCCATTATTAAGTGTCCAGTGATGCTGGATCTCACCTTATTTTCAACTACTGTGTTGACCATACATATTTGTTATCACTTATAAGCCAAACACTGATAATGTCATATGAAGTACTGTGGACATTACCAGTACTTAGCCCAGCCTTTTACCTGATGTAAGTTGTCATAGGTTTAGCCCCATATATCAGCCTGAATAGTACAAAAAAATGCAATGACAATAAATGAATATAATACACATTCTTTGACAGCACGTAAGTGTCAATGTGACTTGCTTTATATATCTGTATTGCTTATTTATTTATTTATTTTGTAAAAGCAGAATAAGCCTACATTTCACAAGAACCCTCAACACCTTTCAACACTTTTGGGTGTTGTTGTTTCTGGTGTGGTTTCAAAGTGTATTTTTAGACATCCACGAGTATCTCTTACCACAGTCGTTTACTGTAACTAAAGGTTACCACTGCAGAGACATTCCATGTTTTGCTGACTTCAACCACATGCACCGGGTACACATTAATGGAGTTATGTTTCACTGAGGCCTTTGCAACATACCATTTACAGCTCCTTATATTGTTTTGTGTCAAATTCAGTACTTTAAGAACAGCTCCAGACCAAGGGGCCAATATATCCTTGCCCATTAAAAGCTAAATCAAATGCAGTTAGCCTAAATATAAGAAATTAAAGCTTCTAAGGCCCAATGTTTGAAAATAGGTAAGTTCATATCTATTAAGTTCTATAGTTAACAAAAGTATCTGAATCATAAAATGACTTGTGTGTGCTATCTCAGCATACTAATGCACTTTTGTTTGGAAGAAAATGTTCTGTCATCTCTTTCTCTCTCTCTCTTGCTCTCTCGCTCTGTGTACAAGCTGAGCATCTCAGAGCGGTAGAGGGGCGGTTTCTATGGCGACGTGAAAAGGTCACCTTCAGGAAGTTCTCTGTGAGCGTGTGCAGAATGCCAGTTGGATAATCAGGCTTCCTGTAATGACTGATAACAGACCACAGCTCATTAGAGGGAAAGAGAGAGATAGGGTGAGGGGGGTCGGGAGGGATTATTAGTCATGGGGCAAAGAAACAATAGAACAGTTACACTAATGGTATACCACACTAACAGAGAGTGTATCTCTGTTAAGAAAGTGTTGTGGTCACACAGGTTGTTCAGAGATGCTAGTCTGACATGCAACGCAGTTAATGTGAAATTCAGTGCAGTATCCTTGCTCTTTTCATACATAGTGATCTAAATTTATATTTCAGAATAGTAAAGATACAACTATAAGTATTCACTGCCTTTAATATCATCCAAATAGGTGATTATACTACAGGCAATCTTTACAGTTGGTAAGGAAAAAAAAATACTCGGCAAATTTATCTGCTAAAATCTATAAAATGGTGACCATTTTTAGCTGGTTTAACAGATAATTTAAACTGAAACAAGAGGACTTACAGTAACTGGCATGTAGGGCAATGCTACCTGGCTGCCTGGCAGGACATTGTGACCTACATTAGCAGCAATGCTGCAGCTACATTGGGACATGAGACATCTTTTCTATACAGTGTTATGACAAGGGCTGACAACAAAGGCACAAACAATCTGGATAATTTTAACTAAATCAACATAACCTTCAACTGAACTGCTACAGATAATCACAACAAAATGCCCAAGATCAAGATCTTTTCTCCATATCTCTTTTGATAAGCCATCAGAATATGGCTCTTTCTAATTCCAGTGTCTCAAAGAGTCCTTTCCCCTTATTATAAATGTATTTTTATAAAATGTACAGCTTTGTGTCTATTCAAATCATTAGGCCTAATAGTGTAACCGTAGCTTCCACATGTATATGATCTGTGAATTTTTTTTTTTTTAATTTTTTTAATCACTTTTCTGGAATTGGATAAGGCTTTAAGTCAAACTTGTAGTTATGGACATAAACCCATAATGCATCATGCTCATAATATTGTCCCAAGTCTTAAATCTGTCTAGGCATTTCTTTGATTATATTACCATACATGCACTGAAGAACTGGTAAGCAGAAAGATCTTGTAATTTAAATATTGTACAAGTTTTTCTGGAGACTCTGGGTTTGTGTAGATTTGGTACTTTGATATTTTCATAAAATACATAAATTAAGATGTATTGTAAAGCACCAAGCAACTTTAGCAACCATATCATCAGCTCAAATATGACACAAAAGGCACTGAACACTTTAAGCTAAAAACGCATCATAGACAACCATTACTGAGAAGACATTGTGAGCAAGTATGAGTTGTAATCACAGGGTGGGTTGATTGTGTCATGAAGGCTTAAAATATTTGAGAGATGTATTGGTCAAACTATTTCACACTTTGTCACTCCTTCTCGTTACAATATCTTGTTAAGATTGTATATTAATTGATGATGAATCCAATAGGCACCATTATCATGATGTTGTGATGTTGATGTTTCTCCTGCTGAGATTAACTGATAAATCATTCAAGCAGCTCAACAAAGCACACTTTGATATTTATGTGCCACTGTAAACAACACCACTGAAGTCAACAATAACTTCCTATTAACAATGCTGACATCTACTGGCTATTATGGGTTCTGCATCAACACCAAATAAATGCTCCATAGACAAAAGTTTATATAAGCCACATCTGCATTACATGCTGCGTGTTTTACTCTATATGTGCCTATAATGTTAAATTTTGACATTTTGGCTTATTGTGAGTGCACTGATTTCATGCTTTGGCATTATTGTATAAAATAACTTATTCTATTGTGGTGTAAGTCAAATCAATTTGTCAAACATTTTGTGCAAAGAATGTTTAAAATAAAATTAGCCCAGATAATAATAATAGTTATAGTCCAAAAGTTAAGGCTTGTGCAGCAGGTCCATTTGCTGTTATACAATACTTGATATTATAGTTACAAGATGTGTATCTAAAACTGAATCCAGGCTTACCAAGATGTGGATGAAGTTTAAGTGTTTTTCTTAAATGAGACAAAATGTATGAAAGTTTGTATTTAAGTTTAAGTACTCATGCTTTTACTTGTCTTGTATTTTGCACTCCCTACCTACCTTATATTTTATGATAAATTAGAGGAAGGGATGCCTGATCTATCCATCTCGGTAGCCTTAGCCTTGGTGTTATTGTCCATTCTTCATCGTATTGATTCCCCTGTCATTCTGCCATACCAGAGCTGGAAGCTTGGACTTTCCACTTGGGCCATGCTGTATTTCATAAACCATTGACTGGAGGGGGCAAAAAAGTGCCGCTCTGATGGAAGGGATCTTTCTCTGTGGGACAAAGCTGTCAAAGTTATAGCTATACGGACATTAAACTGTGGCAACATTTATACAGTCCCACAGAATGGTAGCACACATGAGGCAACATACAGTATGCTATGCAATAGCCCTTGAAGAAGGAAAAAGCAACTTTTTAAAATATGTGTCAGTGTAGAGATAAGTATTTTGTAATCCTAATCATATTTAGTTCAGAAATGACAGTGTCATGTGTTTTGTTAAGTTTTGTGACATCTCATTACTTACACTCACACACGCACACACACACACACACACACACACACACACACGCACACACACACACACACAGATTCTAGGAATACATCCTCTTTGCTCAACTAAATTATAATTAGACATTACCTACATTACCTATTTGAAAGTACCACAAAAAATCAAAGCAAAATGGACTGCAATTTAGCCCTAAACTGACCATACATGGTGGCAGCATACCTGAGCACCATATCTGAGCACAGACTCAAAAAGACACTGACCCGATTCAGACTAAGTATACACAGTCTGGCTCTAGAAACTGGCTGTCACAGACAGACCTGGACACCCAGGGAGGCCAGAGTCTGCTCACTCTGCTCGTCGGAAGAAGTAGAGACAGGGCAACACTTTCTACTTGACTATGAAAAATACAAACCAATTAGGCAAATGTTCTTCCCCAAATTTCAAACCAAATATGAAGAATTCGAGACTCTCACAAATGGAGACAAACTCAAATACCTTTTAGGTGAAAAACCAAAGTGCTGCACACTAGCAGCTGAATATATGGAAACACTACATAGGAGTAAACCACCATTCCCAATACAGTCACTCCTAAAATACATAGACCAATATTCATGTAAATAAGTTGTTGATATTTTTTGTTTTTTTAATTTAGATTTTACATATACCTGCATATCTAATGCAAATGTGTGCATATGATGAATGTGTGTATGTGCTGTGTATTTTATTTCATGCTTGGCAATAATGTTTGATTAGTATTTATGCCAGTAAAGTTAATTTGAATTTTAATTATTGGGGATATGGCCTGGTGTTCCTACAGAGGTCCTCACTTACCCCCATCTTTTAATTGTACCATTTCAAACATTTCCACTGAGTGGTCATCAGTCACTGGTCTATGGGTGTTGATGTATGAGTCTGAGCTGTAATCGTCCCTGCGTTGCTCTCCAGGCACAACATCACTTATGAGAGACACACTTAACAGCAATTAATCATGGTCGATTCACCCCACAAACACTCTCTCTCTCTCTCTCTCTCTCTCTCTCTCTCTCTCTCTCTTTCTCTCTCTCTCTCTCTCACACACACACACACACACACACAAACAAGACAGTGTTCAATTAGTGTTGTATT
>JAPZDV010000025.1:20160162-20190174 GCA_029814665.1 Acanthurus lineatus
CACACACACACACACACACACACACACACACACACACACACACACACACACACACACACACACACACACCAGCCAGGCTGTTAAACTCATATCAGCAGAGGCTCACTGGATTAGCATATCTGGGTGAGATAAAGAAGCAGACGATGGTTACTTAACTTTGACTTAATGTCTCCCATCTGCCTCTTTCTATCTCTTGCTCCTGCTGTCTGACTGTTTTTGTCGTTCTTCTTTCTGTTTAACTGAATGGGTTTTTATTCTCGCCTGTGCTCGTTCTGTCTCATTTTATGACTAATTGTCTTACTGTCTGTCTGTCTCTCTCTCTCTCTGTTTTTATATGCCATTCTATTTCTTTCCCAATTTTCCTCCTCTTTCCTCTCCCTCCCTGCTTTTGGCAGATGATGATATCAATGAAAGCACATTCGCATGACAATAAATTTCTTATCATATTGCATCCACCATGAGGCCGGGGATTATCTATTTGTGTATTAAACTAGTCTGTCTCTCAATGCACACATCTGACACTGCAAATCAAGGACATCCACCAAAAAGTAAATTTACAAAGTTCACCTGCACACAACACACTCACATAAGCAAACGTAGGGGACATACTGTATATGCGGTATTACACATAAGATTACACACACTTAAGACATAAGTGCATAAGTGTAGACTCATGCACAACATACACAAATACAGGGATAAACAAAGTTTATACCCTCAGCTCAAGAAATGTCACGGGTATGTACATGAGATAGGTAACTGTGACATTTAATTCCCAATTTTGGAATTTTGGATTAGCTAGATAAGGATGAAATGGAAAAATGTTGCATGGTGTCTACACAGTGTATCACCATGGTTTAAACAGGATATTCCTTAGTCCCCTAGCTTCCATACATGTTTAAAATACCATTTCTTTTCTAAGGTAGATGGAGCATTGCTATGTGGTTTATTCTGTACACAGCTAGTATTTATATTATATAACAAATTAATAGCTTATAAAGATTGGATACTGTGCAATTAAATGAACACATTAATACAATACATTTTACAATGGCAATCATACTTCCCATTCATCTCCTATTGTCATGCCAAGTTGTAACCCATTACTTTTAAAGAGTAACGTTGATAAAAATTCTCCACCATTTTCTTAGAATCTTTAATCTTTATGAGGACAATATTTAAACTTAACAACAAACACAGATGGATGTAAAAGCCAGCACTTTTGTAGTACATTTTGTAGTACATGTAGTACATTTGTTGAATGCAAAGGAAACTGTTTTTGAAAAAAACATACCCATCTTAACAACGTTTAGCTTCAGTCACTTAGACTGCAATATAATTAGATTATAGCCATAAAATATTGGTATTTGACAACCACAGTCATTGTAGAGTTAACCTTCCCTGATTGCCTGATTTTAGCAGACTTTGTTCTGTATTAAAGCTGGACATTACCAATCACCAATGATAATAAAATCCACCCACATTACATTCCACAATTTCATCTCTTGTAAAATCTGAATAACTATGATCCATGGACATGAATGTTCCATTTGAATCAATGACAGTTCAAAATGTCACCGCCATACATAATCATGAGATTGCCCCAGGACTGATGGTTAAGAAACCAACTACACTGAAACCTATGAATCTCCATTTTGGAGCAAGTTAGTGTTTTCATTTGTCAGAACCTAATTGTGCTA
Organism: Acanthurus lineatus; assembly: GCA_029814665.1. Classification (NCBI taxonomy): domain Eukaryota; kingdom Metazoa; phylum Chordata; class Actinopteri; order Acanthuriformes; family Acanthuridae; genus Acanthurus; species Acanthurus lineatus. Next base: position 20,161,863 of record JAPZDV010000025.1, read on the forward strand.
TTAGGTAGCTCATTGGCATTTGCTGCCCCACAGAATGAATTCATGCATGTGACTTTTCATTCCGATAGGGGACACACGTGTACAGCTTGCACACAAACATAAACAAAGACACAGATACTGTTAGGAATACATCTGGCTTTGCTCCGTAGGCATAATAATTAATTCAGTTAACTGTCACCTGTCAGTGTAATTGAGATTTGCCTGCTACTGACCACCCATATTATCTGTCTGACTGAGTCCCCAGGGTAAAATAGTGATTGTGGATGTAGCTAGATACAGTAATTCAAATAGATAGCTACTTATTAAAACGGTTATACAAAAATGTTCTATACATGCATACAGGAATGTGTTTCCAGGCATACTCTAATGACTGTGTATTTTTAATGACAAAAATTTCTCTTGATGGCTACAGAGAAAAATATGTATGCACACAAACAAGATTACATCAACAAAAATGTACACATGCACACACAACACCTGTGCACACACAAAGACAACAGTAATGACTGGTAATTTAATAATCCTGTTGAATAGCTGCACAGTGACACAAATATACATTGACAGACTTTATGCAAATGCATAAGAAACACTTCCACCCACCACAATATGCACACATATAATCTTGGCAACTTCCATGGCAACAACAGGAAGTCATTGTTGGCAGTTTGGAATGATCTACAGTAATGTCACCAATTATGTAATTTCCAGAGGAGTATAGTACATTTAAAACTGAAAGCAATGAATTTAGGGCTCATTTTATAAAAGTCATTCTTTAACTTGATTTGCAAATATATTCAGTACCAGATTCACCTCTCTTACATACTGTTACTATGCGACTGACCAGTTGAGCAAACCTTCCTCTCGGTTTCTTTCTCTTCTCTTCAATTTCATGATAAATTCTCCTTATTCTCTCTTTCTCCTCCATTTCTTCCTTTCCCCTACCACCCTTTCTCTCAGTCTTTTCTAATTTACCTCAATGACGGATCCCCCACCTGCCTTAGATAATAAGATAGTCCCACTGGCCTGCGAGACTCATTTCCCCTGCATCCATCACTTCCAGAGTCACATTACTGCCCTTTACAAGCACCAGGATGTTTTTCTCCTTAATTGTAGCCGTATACATACCTCACCCCCCAGTAATAATAAATGGTCTTGTCCTCCATTATGGCCATTAGGGAACTCACACTGAGAGTAGCATGCCGCCCACAGTGAGGAGAGCTTGTTTGGCATTGGTGTTGTAGCCAAGGAGTGGAAGAATGTCCCTGCATTCTGGAAACACATGTTAGGGCATTGAGTATCTTGACTGGGAGGGTGCTGCAGGATGCCCCCCCCCTACCCACATACACACACCTCCCACTCTCACTCTCTCACTTGTAGTTCCCCTTTTGCTTTGTCTTTTTCTCACTGTTTAAGACCAAAAACACATGTAAATAGAGACACCTGGTTGGACAGGAGAAGAGCAAAAGGAAGACTCCAGGGATTGAGCAGTATTATATGTCTGCAACCAGATGTCTCAGAAAGCTGGCCAGTCTCTCAAAAATATGACAGTACCCAAGCTGGCCAGAAGGTGACAGTATGTCCCCATCATTTTGCAAATTCCATGCCTTTTACTGTAATCATAAAAAAGCAGAATGCTTCACTAAAAACATTCAAGATTAGATGCACAGTAGGAATTGAATGAACAGGTAGTCAGAGCTGGCTGTGCTTTTTCACTGATCTGGCATTTTAAACAGTGTTGACACTGATGATGCATATCATCTGAAATGACTAAATAATGAAACAACCACTAATTACTGCTTGAGTTTAGTTTGTTATATCATTTTCAAAAAGACTGTTTTATTTTCTTCATTTATAGATTGTGTTTTGTTTGTTTTTGTTTAATAATCATTAAATCAGCAGCTGACACACAGCATGAAAAATCTTTAACTTATGTAATGCTCAATAAAGCACATGCAATAATAACATAACAGGCATAACTGGTACATAAACATGACATACTTTTTCAGTTTTGTTATTGCAGTTTTCTCCTTTTCTCCTGCACATGTAGCTGACAGAAATTTATGATGAAACCAATGCGAGTAGAGTTGTAAAAGTAGATAACTGCAGTGTCTTCATTCTTTAACTGTAACCGACTCTGTTAAACAGCATATAGGTACAAAGATGTGGAGTCTTGGCACACTATGTTGCACTTAATGCTTAATAATAACACTGGGGCATTCCAGGGTGTATCTTCTTGTGCAGATGGTAATCAAGCATAATTTACTTAATATCACTAACCCTGAGGAGCCAGACATTTCTTTTTTAAAACCTTTTTTTAAAGATGAGTCTTTGTTCATTCTTTTTTTGTTGATGACCCTCAAAAACAATAAATATATTGAACTGCTTTGGATATATATAGTATCAGTGTTAGTAATTACCTTTTCTCAGGGTCCCTAGGTCCCATTTTGTCTTTTTGTAAGGTTTCTTCATATTATCTTACAGAATGTAGGCAAATGATCTGTTGCTATTAAAAGGACTGTGACACCATATATTTTAAGTTTTTTTAGACCGTTAGACGTATATATAAAATTCACAATTCTAAACCAAAAAATACATTCTTGTTTTTTCAAGAAATGAAGTTTTAAATGAAGTTTAGTAATATAGCAATTGCAAATTTAATTAATTTTAATTTAGCCAATATTTTATTGAATAGTGTGTTCTAATATATGATTAATAGACAACATTTATTTTTTTTCTGCAAAAACATCAGACTTTGTTGAAATTCAAACACAGACTTGATATTGTGTCCCTGTCCTTTTTGTTTCTTAACAACACACTCACTTTCTATATAGATTGATTTCATGTGTTATACTAAGACATTTCATCTCTTTTTCAGCTGCCTGCTGTCATGTCTGTCGCTACATGTCCCTGATACCAACAGGCCAATTTACAGATGGCGACACAAGAAACAGACAAGGAAATCATTACGGACAGATTCATAAATATCAGCTGCTCTGTTTCTTTTAATGGTCAGAAGTCAGAAGTTTAAGGTATGGGAGTCCTGGAGCTAAATGACTCAAGGATAGATCAATGTCAGTCGTCAGGGGGAATGAAAGCCAGTCTGGTGGAAAAAGGGGGAAAAGGGAAGGAGCTTCAGGCACTGAAAAGTCATATCATAGAGTCGTCAGGGTGGGCTGTGGTGGTTTCAAATCATGAATTCTTTAATGTACTAAGTCCAAATGGTCCCCTGTGCCCCTGCAGTGCCTTGCCTGGCAGTCTGAAAATAATTGAGGACTTGAGCTGGAGCATAGGGAGGGGTGAGTAAAAATAAGGAGTCAGGATGCAGGACAGGGCGGAGAGGAAGAGAGAGAACGAGAGAATGAAAAAATGACAGAAAGAGAGGAATGGAGACTCCACTCTTTACAAAAATTACCTTAGCCGTACTCTTACACAACTCTCTTGTGACTCAAGGGCCGTCATTTGTTCTGTCCTCCTGCCCCTGTATCACTCACACTGATGATGAAGCTTCTGGTGGAAGGTGGAAGGTGGAAGGTAATCTAGTGGCATTTCAGGGAATGGACCTCAGAGGAATACTTCTTTCATCTGAGGTCATTAATCGCAACGTCCAATCACCTGACTCGTAGATCAATAGCACCATCCTGTGCTAAAAATGAAGGCATGAAAAGTGATGCTGAAGTATAAAACATGTGGTATATGTTCCCTCTCAGCAAGTTTACAGCTTGCTGGGTCAGTGAGCTGGTGGCATGTGGCCTTTCAGATCAACATGAATTAGCTGATCTAGAGGTTTGGTTTCTTATGTTCTGATTAAGAAATTGAAACTGCTTCCATGTCAGCTTTTGATAAGCCTGAATTGAAAGTTTTTCCTCTTTTTTTTTGAGCATGTGTTTGATTTTTACCTCCAATTTTACAGCTGCTTGGGACATTCAGGAAAGTATGTCCCTGAAAAGAGTGTAATGGTAATTGTTTAATAATGAAAACTGCTGCAAGGCTGCTGCAGTAAAACTGGGGTTCTAAAACCAAGGTTAAAAACATTGCTCTGGGCAGCAATCCTCGATCAGCTATGTTTGGGAACCTTGATAATTGCCTTTCCTGGTTTCTCAGTTCACTGAGTACTGGCCACTAACTCTCTTAGCTGGTTGGGTGTTCATTAGAAGTCCTCATTCAGTAGTTAGAAGGGATATGAGTTTTCAGCCAGCCCATTAAAGGCCAAATGTCACCAATTTAACTGTGTGCAAGGCTCATAAAAGAAGTCATGCATGCTATTGATGTTCAGTACCTTTCCATTCTTCATAATGAGCTGCCTGCACAGAACTGCAATGTGTAGAATGGATATATCTGACTTTAAATGGACGGATAATGAGCATGCCTATTCCATTACAATTGTGTGTCTTCTGCTATAGATAGAGAATTAATTTAACCCTTGTTTGTCGGATTGGCACTTACTTATTTTGTCAAGATATTGCATCAGTTTTATATATTTGACGATAAAGCAATGAATCTGGGTCAAATTAAAATAGCAACAAAGTAAAGTTAAAAACTGTAATTCTGCAATTTTCACAGTTTTTTGATTTGAATGTTTATTGTATGTCCAGAACAACGATCTCTAAAACTCTTGGTCTTCAAGGCACCTTCAAGGGCAAGCCAAAATATCTGTATGCAAATAAGCATAACACATATTTCTATTTACTAATGTCAATTTCTATTTGATATACAATTATAGTATTCCTAAAATAATCATTAACAAAACAATTCAAATTTTTTTTAAAACACACAACATTATTTCCTCAGTGCACAAAACACATTTACACTGATAGTCATGAAGTTTAGATAAGGCAATGGAACTGAAAGGTGAGAGAGAGACAAGTGCATGTTTGCGTGTGTGAGAGTGAAAGAGTCATCTCACAGTCCTAGAGTTCAGTCCACTTGATAAAGGGCGTGTTTTGTTTTCCCTACAACCCCGAAGGAGTTCAGTACCAATCCAGTTTACAACCACAAAATGAAAGACAATTCAAAAAATAAAAATCTGCTCCGGGTTTTACTACAGATCCCCACAAGGCTCTGCCAAGACTGGCAACTCCTGGAGAAACTCCGACTGGGAAATACACACATCCACTAGATTACTGAACTATGGTTGTGGCCTGTTTCAGGGCCACAACTTGTTACCTCAGTTATTCGTACCTCTGACAGACTCCAGAGAGAAGGCTTATGTTAACCAACAGATTTATGTTTCAGTGATAATATGTAGTTGTCATAAAATCCCATGGCACTTTCAACTTGCCTCACGGTATACTAGTTTGCCATGGCACAGTGTTCGGATTCCACTGATCTAAAACATTACAACAGGTAGGTCTTATTTTTCCTTTATTTCTTCACACACACACACACACACACACACACACACACCATATCTATTGGTGTTTCATTGTGTTATTATTAGCTCTTCTGCATATACTTGACACTGTAATCATGTCTGCCTCTATGGTTGCAAAGCTCTGTAGAATTCTCACGAGACTAAAAGTCAGTAGAAATACTAGTAGATCTGTGAGCAATGCTTTAAGCTATGTGCTAACATCAACATGTTTACATGATCACAATGAAAATTCTAACATGCTGATACTTTTTATTATAGGATCTCACCATGCTAACATTTGCAGATCTCAAGCTAATAGAATGACATTACTTTTGTATTTATCATAAAGCAAAGTACTGACACAATGTAAGTTTAACCCAATGATAGAGCTAGAGGAAAAGTCAGGTAAGATGTTTTACACTTCATCCCAAGGGAAAAATGAATGTGTGTAACAAATTTTAAAGCCATCCATCCAGTGCATGCTCAGACAACTTTTTCTGTAATAATCAACCTTACAGAAAAAGACACATAATAAAACAGCCTATGAGAACTGTAAGTTTATAAACAAAATCTTTTGCCATTTCATCTTATGCATTTTTCAATATCTCATTATATAATCAAAACTGGGATGAGGTGCTTAAAGAAAATTCAGGGAACTGCCATGGGCATTCATCATTGACATCATGATATCTCAGTCTAGAACAAAGCAGTAAACTGATCGACCGAACAGCATAAGAGCTAGAATCATGTCTAAAAACATAAGCAACCAATACAGTAAACATAGCTTTTCTCAATTTTAAGTCTTTCAATCTGCTGCAATAGTGTGGAGTATACTGCAACAACCATCAACCCAAATACACTCACTCCATGTGTTCAGCATGAGGGGACAAATAACCCACATCAGCAGGCCTCTCAACATACCCACAAGGGGAGAAAGAAAGAAGGGGATTGGGTTATTCCAAAGATGAATGTGCCTTGCAGCTTTTGGGCACACAACACAAAACCAGCGAAAGGGAACATCGGCATCATTTGATGAGGCATTCCAAGTGTCTCAAGGGGACTGAATTGCCAAGGGCTAAATGACAAATATATGTTGTTGGTGGTAGAGAGTGATTCTGCTGGCTGCCCTAAGGTGCTCTGTGGCTGCCAGCACTATTCCATTTGTCCTTGAAGATGTTGGCTGAAAATGTTTTCATCTGCTTAGGTTGTCTTTTGTGCCTAGTTTGTGTGTATACAATACACACTCTAAATCTATCTTTTCTTGGTTTTGGACTTTCCAGTTTCACTTAATTAATTTTTTTTGAGATTGTCTGTTCTTTTTCTTTTAAGCCATCCATTTATGTGTGTGTCGTCTTTGATTTTGCCCTGTACAGTTTATGAACATGCAAAGGGAGACAAGCAAAAATAGGGTTCTGGTGAAGACTATAAAGTCCAAAAAATGTAAACAAATCCTTATTACAGTGAGTCCTTATTACCATAACTTCTCTTGTGTGTACTACTTTAATTGAACAAACTGAAAAAAATACAGTGAAATGTAGCTTACATAGTCAAAGTCCACACTATATAAACTTAGGGAAAAAAAAAGTTTGAGTCATATAACCTTGTCGTCAAGTTAAAGTGTGCTAGAGAAACTCAGTAAATTTCTTATGAAGCACTTTCAGCATAATGTAATACAGCTGCCTACACACTAAAACTCTACCATTTTCATAAACTGCACCATCTATACTATGCAAGACATTGTTCCTGTTTCAAAGTTTTATAATTCAAAAAGACTCACACTTACAAAATGCATGGAAATGAATAATTCCACGTGGGGAGACTAACGTACGCCTTCCTTTTTTCCTACCTATACGCCTGAATTATTGATATAAGTCTCAGAGAATTTCTTCTCTCCGCACAACGTGGATTATCTATGCATATGCCTAAAGACAAAACAACATTGTAAAAACCTCCATCAGAGAGTGAAAGCGAGAGAGATGGAGTTTGAATATTTACAGTCAGTTAATGACATTTCCATTCAGTGGGCTTGTCAGAAATAACAAAGCCTTGCATTTACCCTCTGCATCTGCTTAAGTCTCTTTTCCTCCTCCCTGTGCCCCAAGTGGCTCAGAAATCCTACTTTATAGCAGAGAGGTGTCAGAATTTTAAACAGGCCCCGTCTTTATCCCCTGCTTCCCTGAGCTCTTTCCCTTTAATTCCTGGAAGACTAGGCCGTGGTCGCCTTTTAACCCTCACCTGCTCCTCTGCTAGAATAATGTTGGCTTCTCTCTCTATTCTGTGGGGGAGGAGGGTGAAAAGAAATGATGGAGAGAGAAGGGAAAGGGAGGTACGAGAGAGAGGAGAGTGTTCCAGACAGAGGAGAGAGATAGGGTTAAGATGGGTGGGAGGTGCATATGTGTGTGTGTGCGCGTGTGCATGTACGTGTGCGTGTGCATGCATGCGTGTGTGTGTGTAGGTGGGGAATGTCTGCAAGCACAAGTTTAAAAAAAAAAGGAAAGAAAAATGGAAAATTCTGGCAGAGGTAGAGACAGGAGGCATGGACAGGCAGTAAAGACTGGAGTTATATTATTCTCTGGTGGGACGCTGACTAGCCATTTATCACGCCTCACTGTGAAAAAACAAGAAGAAAGGAAAAGGACGGTGGAGGTTTTTTTTTTATCTCGTTAGACGAACCTGATGACAAAGCACTATACACACACAAGGTAACTTCCCTATTGTGAAATTGGAACAACTCCATACAAAGCCAAAATAAGGAGCTGGGATTGGCCTACATTTTAGGTGAAATAGATGTATTCCTTTGTCCTCACAACAGAAGGCACACTCGGTTGTAAGAGGAAGTGATATGACAGAAAGATTTGCTCTGATCTTAACATATGTTTAGAGGGAATATCACCAGTTTTAATGTATATTATTATACCTGATACATTTTTTTTAAACTGAGACATTAAAAGTTTGCTTTGTCGAGAATTTTCTTGGCTCTAAGAAGAATAAATTGGCACAAGTTTCCAAATGAATTGTCTATAAATGATTTTCTGCTGTATGAGTAATTGCCTGCAATTCACTCCCCTTTGAGTCAATCTCATGTGTGAAGTCAACGCTGTTAATTAGACCTGTTTTTATGTTCAGGGAGCCAGCTGAGCCTGCCTCTTTCTCTTTCTCTCCCTCTCTCGCTCTCTTTCTCTCTCTAGCATTTGTACTTAATTACTGAGGGACTGCTGTCTGCACCAGCGAGGCATAACAAAGAGATGTAATGCCATTAGCAAGCACAAAAAAAAGAAAAGGGAAGAAATTTAATCATTTCTCTTATTCTTGTGTCTGAAGAGAGTACAGTGGTTAAGATACACTGTAGTTAGTCATAGTTCCTTATGTCTAGTATTAGAAGTGATCATGCCATTACTGGAAATTGTTTAGTCTGATTTAAAGACCGTCTATAGTTCTGCTGTGCGGTCTATTTACACTGCTATAAATAACTGAAACACTATATTCTCAGAGTGTAAAACATAATAAATTTAAAAAAACTTACAATGTTAATGAAAAATTGTGGTTTTTAAAGAAGTTTGTCAAATAGGAGGAGATAATTTAAGTGCTGTGTAGCTGTAGATAACATTTATATCAAATTTTTAAGAGAAGATGTTATTAACTGAAAGAAATGTGGACCTATATCAAGCAAGCCAAGAGCAAGGATGTGGTTGGCAGTTTTGTTGAAGATACATGACAGTATGTAACACTAATATATCACTCTGCTTTCTGATATTAAGTATTATAAGTGTAACTGAAAGTAAAGTTTAAATTAAAATGATATATGTTAGATGTGCAAAGTGGAAGGACTGAGCGACTGGTTTCTCTTGTTCAAAGAGCAGTGAGCGATAGTGTGGATATTGAGTGGAAAGATAAAGTGCACACACACACACTTTACCACATACACACAAGCTGAGAGGAAGTTTTACTGGTTTTGACAATTTTGATTGCACTGGACACCACAGAAGTCCACAGGACATGTTACGTGGAAATTATCCATTGATTACAGGTTTCTGTCTGAGATTTTTATCTGTAGTGAATTGAATCAGCCATGGCTTTTCCAAGCTCTGCAATACCTGAGGTTATGACAGAGAGTTCATAATTTAATGCAGCTATAACAGTTTGAACAGCAAGAGCAAAGGCAGTCATGTAGTTGGAACTCATATGTTTGCCTCTATCAGTTCCCAGGAGTCCATTGCAGTAGCTTGATTTTGTTCATTACAGTAACTGCATTGATTTCTTAAAGATCATAACTTTCTTTATTACATTTGGTAGCTCCCATGTGATTTAATAAATTTAAGGACAAAGATTGGACTGGACATGTGTCATTACTACACATTACACAACAGTCTGTGATCTGGGATTTCCAAACATATAATCTGAAATTGGCAGTTTATATATTTCCTGTTTTCCAGCTTCATTAAAAAGAACCTTCAGACCATTCCTGTATCATGACTTTCCTTTAATTTATGCTATTTCTCTGTCAAAATGCATTTTACGACCATAGCCTAACTTGTTGTTTACCCAATCAAATATTCAAAAGAATATGTCGATAGATAAGGACACATATATGGTACCAACTATACTTGATTAGAGTTCACCTCTAGTTTTTGGATAAAGGTTGGACTCGCAACTCCTTTTCTAGAGCTGTTCACACTGAGAGGCAGTGAGCAGGTGGTGAGGATACTCACAAGGCCCCAGCTGAGCTTCCAGTGTTGGACTTTGTCCAATGTGAGAAGGTCACCTCAATGCTAATGTGTGATGCGGGGCTTTAGTAAACATTGCACCTCTGGACTATAAACAGTAATTCTACAATTTGCCTTTAAAATAATAGAAATTAAACCCAGCTAAGTAGTATTTATTGTTGCATTTCTGTTTGAGGCACACTTCACTCCTCTATTTTTTGTCACTACCTTAGTCAAAACTTTTATTAAATGGTTTTTGCCCCAAGTGAGGCTAAATCTCAATTGGTTTTGCACTCTTACGGTGGTTTTATACCTTTTTAGGGGTTTTTATGAAGATTGCAGACATAGAAAAATAATATGGGAGTGTCTTGGCTCTGTTTCTCAAGATAGCATAACTGTTTTTGCAGGTGCAGGTCAACAAGACGGCAGTTGCAGTTAGGTTATCATTGAATTGGACCAGTATAGTGGGGAAAAAGCTTGACATACCTTTTGTCTTGACTCTGATCTGATCACAAGGTTTGGTAAGCGATCAAAAGATTCTAAAAGCAAACTACTGATTAAATTGGTCAAAAAGGTCAGGAAAGGCTGAGAGGGCAGGGAGCTCAATGTAGGACCAAACCATCCTCCCACTGAAGATCAGCTGAGGTATTTGATAAAACATTTAAACAGTGTTCCTTGGTGATGTGCTCTGTCATGGTATTTCAAAAACTCAGAACACACTTCAGAGATTATGGATCCCAGGTTGCCTGGAAACCTCTCAGAAGGAGGGATCTCTTAAATGTTTTTAAAAAAACTTTTGACCTTCATGACAGGTCATCTCTCTATTTTTTAAAATATTTGATAACCCTCATTTGACTCAATTTGATTACGCTCAGAGGAAGAATCTTTTAAGAAATCTCTGAAAATCTCTGAAGATTAAAGAAGATAAAACTATACAATGTGCAAAACATACACATACATCTGCATTTAAGAACTCAATCACAATATGCCTCTGTTTGATACAGTCAAAACTTAAAAATATTCTTTGACTATAATATGTCAAAACCTTTTGATTGATGGCTCTGACTTGCATAGAGCTTTTTCAATTTAAAAGACATCACTCACTGTATATCGATGGGAGGGATTCCATGGATAAGATAAAGTGAGATTACATAAAGAGTCCCATCATGCAGTTCGCACTTTCAAACATGTGACAGATTTCCATTCATCAAATGCTAAAAAATGCAACCTGCCATAGGCAACAAAGGATCTCATTGCTCAAACTAAACACATCTTTTAAAAGATATGACTCGTCAAGTTGATCCTTAAGTATATCATTACTGTCAACAACAGGGAGGACAATTTTCATCATTTTTAAATGCTGATGCTCACAGATTGCAGCTGAGGTTGTGAGAGGTGGCATTATCCTATAATTTAAAATAAATTAAGATTTCTTCTGAACATACACAAAATCAACCAAAGGCAGTTACTCAAATATTCAAAAGCTCTTTCTGGCTAGTGTCTTTTTGCTGTTTCATTTGATGTACACAGAGTATCACATGCTGAAGTCAAATTTCAAATAAAGCCTGGCTCACACTACAGGATTCTTGGGCCGAATTTACCCCAATTCAGCCCTCCTGACAATTGGCGGAGAAATCGGGTCCGAGACCAAGATCGGCCCCGTTGTTCGGCCCAGATTATCTTCTAGCGTGAGCGGGTGCCGGATCAATCTTAAGCCCCATGATCGGCCCTTCCGACAATCAGAGCCACCCCAATAATTTTCAAACATGTTTGATATTTATCAGGATGATTATGCCACTCATTTCCGCTGAGGATGACAATAGCCAATCAGAGAGAGCCACCTATGAGGGACCGGAAATGATCATCGGAAGTTATCAGAGACAAAAGGTGACCACGAAGGAGCGGGGTGTACGGTGCGCTGGACAGCGGAGATGGAGGACATTCTTGTCAACCTGTGGCAAAACCACGAATGTCTGTACAATGTGTCCTGCAAGGATTATCACAACCGCTCTGAAAAAGACAAAAGTTGGAGTAAAAAAAAAGGTAAAAAAAACCACACTAGTCTCCATTTTTTGTGCTTTTGTTTACATTTGCGTCCTTGTGAGATAACGTAGGATCACATGGTGTGTTGCTCTCTGGTCCGATAATCTTGATGAAATCCTGTAGTGTGTACTGATCATTATTTTCAAATCTTGTAGTGTGTACGTGTTTAAGATTTAAGAGAAGATAATCTGTTGTATTGTGTGATACAACCAGATTTCAGAATCTTTTAAGATTTCCTGTAGTATGAGCCAGGCATAAGACACGATCAGGTTATAACTGGAGCTCAAATCCCTTTTCTATGTTTATCAGAACACCTACTATTTAGTCTGTATAGTAATACCTGAATATAAGGAAAAACACAAAATTGAAGCCAGTTTTCTCAGTAATGCTCAGACATCTCCATAGCCACTCTACTGTGTTATCAAAATAAAGAGAGTTATATTGAGGTAAATCAATGTCTTCCTTATGGTACTTGTCTCTTAAGGTTACTTGCCCCCCTGCTCATCTCTCCCAACATTAGGATATTCTGGATTACATTTGGACCAAAGAGATCATAGATCATTGTCAGATGATCTCCATGTCTTTAGTCAGATGTAAGCCTACCTGTTAAAACTTGTTATTCAGCCTTCACTCAACAGCCTCTTTCTACAGGTAAAATATGACAGTAAATATCATATGATGAAGTGGATCGATGGTCGGTGCCTCCCACTTTTGGCTGGCTGCTCCTGTTTATGACATTAGCATACATTGAAACACCTCATTTTTCATTAAATAGGCATTAGCAAGGGTGACCTTTCACTCTAAAGTACTAACAGTCATTTTGATTATCTAGATTGCATGATAATCACAGTAAGAATAAATGACTCTGAAAGAGTATTAAATCATACCCATGTAATATGTCCATGGTAATTCATGTGTTATCCCCTTAAAACCATTAGCAGTCATGGTGTTCTTTTAGTGTTAATGTGTTGACTGTGATGTTGTGGTCATGCTGGGAAAATGTTTTCACATGTGCCAACAAGCTGGAAAGCAAATTAAATGTAAAAACACAAAACACATTTACTTGAATTATATTTTTAATACAGAGGGAAGACTTTGTTTTGTTTGTACCAGATAATTGGCCACCAATGACCACAATGAGTGAATAGGATACCAAATCAGACAGTCATCGAGGTTTCCCTTGCTGTGGGAGTATAAAGCGGAGTATGTCAGTTGCAGTATGTTAAGCAACCAGGTGCATTTTGCTCAACCTGCACTAAAGCTGCACAGAATTACAGGAAACATTTTCCTTGCTTACTTTAATGGTCCTCTATTAGTGTTTTCTGTATGTATGAAGCAGAGTGTGTATGAAGCGGAGTGTGTGTCAGAGTGTGAGTGTGGGGGTCCTTCCACTCAGATGGTCACATGTCAGATGTTTTTTTAAGGCACAATGTATTCATTCAGCTGCATTTCATTCAATCATACATTAAGTCCTTAGAATCAGAAAAGCAGCACAGTCCTGTATATTTCAGGTCAGCTTTGAAATGTGTGTTTCCACCGTATCTGTCCTTCCAGTTGAATTACGGCCTTGATGGAACAACAGTTCTTTGTACAAGGTTGTCACGGAAGGTGAGTGATGGAGTTTGGGCAAAACACACTTCTGCACTACATACCAGTGTGCACACTTAGGCTTGCACATGACTGAGTGCATGCTGTGTGCAACAAACTAGTCTCTGTCATACTCTCTGTGTCCCAACTTCATCTGATCGTATTCGCAGGCCTTTAAAGAGCATCATTACTTATTCAAATGTTACTGAGCCAAACTGATCATTTTAAGGGTTATATGATTGTTGTGACAATAGCCAAAACTATAAATATTTTTAATTTTATTTAGAGCAGTTGAAAAGATTTTCTGCCAAATGTATTTATGTTTACACCCTCATGACTAGACTATAGTATACCTGTAAATTAGGTATAATTTTATCTGTTGAGTAAAATTGTAAATGTTAGTCACACACTGCTTGAAGTAAGTGCAAACAGTATCATTGTGCAGTATGTAACGGCAAACCTCGCAAACAGCAAACATTAATACTGTGTGTAATGGTAATAGCATTATATATTATTGGAAGATGCTGCAAACTGCTGCGTACAGATTAGCAATACAGACATAAAAAATAATGTAAACAACAAATGCTATATGTTGGCAATTTACTTACAGATTTATTAAGAAACTTCAAAAAGACCGCTGTGCTCATTCAGACGAGTAGCCTATGGCTCTGTAAAGAGTCTCTGCGTGTAGCATGGAGTGACGGTAAAAGGCATCCTTAGGAGGGTATCTTAAGGTCATCACCATCCCTCGCAGCTCACTGGAGCCATAAGTTGATAAATTCAGAGGGGCATTTGCCCTTCAAGCCGCACAATTTGCTAGCGGCCCTGCCTCTCTTAGGCCTGCCCTAATCTAATGCCAACTGTCTGCCTGTGAAGAAAAATGGAAAAATTGTTTGTGAAAAATGAGCGTCAAACCCTCTCCTCCGCCCCGCAGCCCCTAATCAGAAATACGGTCAGCAGCAGCATTTATTGGGCCTGGGAGGATTTCTTATGTTTGGGCCTCTAAGGAGAAGTAAATGCAGGCAATTATAGATGAAGTGATTTAACATGCCAGCATTCCTTTTCTGCATAAGTGGCTCATTGTAAAGAGCAGGCTAAGGAGCCAGGGCATGCTAAGCACCCTATAGCACTGCTGCTTATGACTGTGCCATAGCAATAATTTTTTGACAATGTCTTTAAATGGAATATGACAAAGAAAATTTTATCCTGTACCATATTTCTTGGATGTAGGCTGTAGAAATGGCTAGTAGGGAAACTGAAAGTATGAACAGCTCCACTTTCAGCTGAGGAAAAGCCTTTGTAACTGCTTGTATTTGCCAACAGACTCCATCTGTCCTCATCTGTGTGTGCTTCAAAATTTGTACTTAAAAGAATCTTAATAATGTAATATTTAGCCAAAAGATTCTAGACAACATATTAAAGTAAGTATTTCTTGCTGTTGTCTTAATCATCCTTTAATTTTTTAGTAAGAGCAATTTAATTTAGCTTAATGTTAAAGTGCTTATTCTGTGCATGTATGAGTGAATCTTGAGTAGTGTGGCTGCTTTTTGTGTGTGTGTGTATATGTGTGTTTTTCTCCAAGAGTGAAGTCTCACAGCATGGCAGTAGCTTTGCCTCATGTCAGCTTTGGACATGCTTCAAACAAACACACATGCAGACACACAGGGCAGAACACGTACACCAGACCCACAAATGCAGACAGACCAAATTGCACACACACACATACACCCCTACACTATAACCTAACACCCCCATAAGCGCCTCTTCTGCATGCCTCTGCCATAACTAACTGGATTAGTCAGCCACAATCGATTTGGCACATGCTATCAAAACCAAACAGCCAATCTCCTCCACCCTGTCCATCTCAGCACCCCTCTCTTCCTTCCCCTCTCTCCATGCCTGCTTTTCTTTCCCTTCCCTCACTCCATCTGTCCCCCCCTCTCCTTCCATCACTAGCACTATTGCCCCACTCCCCCCTCTTTCCTCACATCCTCATTCTTCATTTTCCTCTTGCCTTGCTCCATACTTTCCTCTTTTGTCCCAACATGAACTATCATTTCAAGCAGCTACGCTCTTTTTTAATCCCCTTTCGTTTCTTGATTTCTATTCTTCTTCCTTTTCTCAATGCTTCCATTTACTCCTTTCTTTTTCTTTAACTCACCTCATTCCTCTACCTGTCTGAGCATCTTGCACATTCATAGATCCGTACTCTCTTTTCTCCAGCCATAGTTTTTTCACACGTCTTCTTCTTTTTAAGATAACTTTTCCTCCCTCCCATTCTTTTACTCTCCTGTCCTTCACCATGACTTCTCTTCCAGTTCTCCATCCCTCCATGCCAGTGCGCCACCGCTCCTCTCCTCCTTGCCACACATTCATCCATCCTTTCTTTCACTTCGGCAGCCAAATCACTCTCTAACAGATGCCGCACTCATTCAGTCGATCTCCCCAGTGTATGGGTGTGTGTCTGCATGAGTGTCTGTGTAATTATGCGTGTGTGTGCGAGGGAGCACGTGTGGGCATGTGTGCATGTGTGTGTCTCGGTGGAAAAGGCCTGGCCAAGGCTAATTGCTGCCTCCTACCTGGTGGTGACAGGCCTAATCAAGGATGATGAGCTCACTGTTAGTCTCCCTCTCTCTCTCTTTCTCTCTCACTTACTCTGTCTTTCTCTTTCCCCCTCTTTTGGCAGAAAAATAGATAGACAGCCTCCAGTCCCCCATTATGGGTTGTTTTTGGA
This sequence comes from Acanthurus lineatus, assembly GCA_029814665.1. NCBI lineage: Eukaryota > Metazoa > Chordata > Actinopteri > Acanthuriformes > Acanthuridae > Acanthurus > Acanthurus lineatus. Next base: position 20,178,280 of record JAPZDV010000025.1, read on the forward strand.
GAAGAGAGGAGGTTGGGAGGATGATAGCGATGAGGAAGGAGAGCGGGAGGGAGAAAGAAGGACAAGGCTTTTCATTTCAGCTCTCTCCTCTTAAGGGGACAGCATGGGAGCAAAAATTGGCCAGAGTGCTTGAGGGGTAGAGGTACACAGGTTGCAGCACAATGGGCCTATTCACCTCCTCTCAAAAAGTGAAGAGGCCAAAATGATTGGATGAATGAATAAATGAATGAATAAATTTTGTTTCCGGGTGTTTTGGGGGGCAAGGTGATGAAATGGGATGAGATTGGTGTTTATATGCATGTGTCCATGTGTGCGTATGTCTGTGTGTGTGTGTGGGCGTGTGCATGAGTAAGGGACAGAGTGTATGTCACAAGCTTGAAGGGAATAGTTATTCAAAATTAAAAAAAAAAAAAACACATCAAAAACTCAACCTCTCCTTTTTGCATATAAGCACATGTATACACCTAATTTCAGATGTACAAATGCAAGAATCTATTATGGGAGTTTGTTGCTCCCTGTAGGACATTTTTGATTTCATGTAGCTGTGACCCTCTTCACGAGGGTCGCAAGGTCAATGTCCGGTTGGGATACAATTTCTTGCACAAGGCAAATAAGATGGTTTGAACTTGATTCTTTTTGAGAAATTCTTCCGACAACACTTTGATGCCCACCAAAAAACAAGTGGGGACATAACCTAACATGTTGATATTAAATCCAACTATTATATAATATTCAGTAGAACAAACCATTTTTTTTCCCTTTTTCTATGGTTATTAATGTTGAAAACTAGCAACCCTACTCTTTCGCTTCATAGAAATTTAGACACCTTTTTACTTGAACATCTTTTTATCTTTGTATTTTGTGTTTGTTCATGGAAAATTGTAAAGGGCTGATTGATGTCTTACATTTTGGAGGGACATTTAGGTTGTTTGTCCTAATATTGATTTACCGACACTATCATGAGTCTTTCAAAATCCTTGCCTTCAATTCTCCTGAACCCCAGAACAGAACAGAACTTTGTTGCTACGCATTAGACATAAACCATTAAACGACTAACAAGAATTTTTTTAATAAATATCTTGTCTTACTCAGCTAATTTTCACTCTTCTCTCTCTTAAGGCTGTATTTGTACAACAGTTTACAGTATTATTATTATAATTTGTGACACTTGTAATTAATTGGGTCACTGCTTAAAATAACCATTTACTACTGTTGGATTCATTCATTTACTTTTGAGCAAAATTTTAAAAAAAAAAGCAATCGAAAATATTTCTGGAGATGTAACAGTAAATTGGGACATTTACCATAAATGTGATAAATTACAGACAATTCCCTCTATCCAACAAATTCAGGTTCTCCAATTTTTTTTACTTCTTTCATATCTAATCTCCAACATCAAACCCTGGAAAAATCCCATTCCCATTTTTACACACAATTTGAGAGTAAGATGTTTATACCTTTAAAATGATAGCCATCAAAGTCTGTAGACCTTAAAGAAGTGGAGGCCTCCTGGTGCAAAGGAGGGTTTCATCATGATTGATTTATCTTGAAGCTCTTTATCCAGGTATATTTTTCATGTGTGGTGCTCTCCCTTTCTTTTTTCTCATTCTCTTTTTCTATTTTATTCTCTCCATCTGCTGCTTTTTTGGTTGATCTCTCTTCCTCTTATACTGTTTTCTGTCTTTCCTCAATTTCCGTTTGCTTTTTGTGCTTCTCTAAGCCCCCTCTCTTTCTCGTTTTTTCTCACCTTCTAATTTCTTATATATTTCTTGCTCTCTGGGAATTGTCAAGTATGGGTAGGATCCACATGGCTCACTATCTTTAAGAACAGACCACCCTTGAATTTTGAAGTATTATCTGGCTTCATTGAATCAAAGATAATAGAGGATGAATAGATCTCTATGATGTCATTAAGAGGAAATATTAATTTATACTGCTGACTTAAACGAAAGAATATGACTCACTCCGTGTGTTTAAGTAGAGTATGTGAAAAAAATTTCAATGTACTGTGAAATGTGGCAAGAATAGGCACAGTGGAATTCACATGGATTGCCTGTTGAGATTTGTCATAGCACTGATAGCCTTGTATTATATTGTTGAAACACATCCTCATACTTAAATGATTGAATAGCTTGATTGCAAAATGACTCTTAGAACAATTGGTTTTGGAAAGTACCAGCAACAGGCCTACCAGACCTTAGTTGAACTGAACTTGTGGACTTGTTTTGGAAAAAAAAAAGAAAAAGTAAAAGTAAAAATGGATAGAAATAGCTTTCTCAAACAAATGAACTTTGTGGCTATTTTTCTAGTGTGGACAGGCTGATATAGGTGCTAATTAGCATCCTTTTTCTTTTCTTGTCTTTTCTTTGCCTTTTTTTTCTTTTACAAGAAAGTGACCAACTCATACTTCTGTACTGTCTGACATAACTATGATATATTTCTCTTGCAAATATAATTAGACTGGCTGTAGACATTTGAAAAAAAGGTGGTTTATAGCAGATTTTATTCTACGTCATATCTTACTAGTTGCTGTTGGCTCCGTTATATTTATTACTGTTATTAATAATATGATTAATTTCCCTCTGATGGAAGTTAATCATATTTTAGACCTAGTTGCACAATGAAATAATGTTTATGACCTAATCAAATATATGACTGTGGTTGTAATAAAAATTCATTGTTTCCCTAGTGTATGATAGTGTAGAGCCATACACTTGGAATCATAATTTCTGGTTTGTGTATGAATTATGTAGCTATGGTTTTGAGGCTGGCATGTAGATCATCAAATAATTTAGGAGAGAACAGGCAAGAATATTGAAAAGATGACTTCATTTCTAGTAAGCAAATAATTTAGGAGAGAACAGGCAAGAATATTGAAAAGATGGCTTCATTTCTAGTAAGCAATCATACTAACGTGGCATCACTGTAAAATCATTTGGTAAAAACAACTCTTTTTTTTCTTTTTTTTACACTCTAAATCAACTTTATTTACATTGATGATATATCACTGACTGTTGAGAAACCACACTTAGCTTAAAGTATTTATGTAATGGTAGAGAGGGTCAGTTATTCAGTATTTTTAATAGAGTCAAAGGCAGATTAGTTTGTTTATTTATTTATGAATTTATTTCCCGTTATTTTGTAATCCTTAACCTAAATCTTTTGGTCAAATTGCTTACTTTGAAAAGTAGATTGGGCTTACACAAATGAGGTGGTAGAGAAAGATTTTCTGTTGCCTCACTAGCAGGGATAATTATTAATCCTGACTTCAATGCTAAAAATCTAACATCCTTAATTCTTCCTACTTGTTGCATTACTTCTGAAAGTGTGTGTAGTATTCCCGAGTGTGTCAGTAACAGGTCACTGTTATTTTTTCTTGTGAGCAGCTGTCTCTGCAGCTTTCCTCAGGCGCTGCTGGGCCTTGTTTTAGTGGTTCTCTTTCAAAGGATTAAGACTAAAAGTTTGTGATGCTGTGTGAAATTAAACTCTGTTTCAGTTTCTTTGTCTCCTAGAGTCTTTTGCTGTGTGGCACCCTGCGTTTTTGCACATTATCAACTCAATTCTGGATAATCTGAAATGACCACCTTCACATTTCTGTGATACTGCACATGTAAGAAACAATTACTGTAAGAAAACTGTGTCTAAAGATATTTTTGCCTAACTTTATTCTGTCTTAATTTTTTTTCTGCTGGCAACTTACAATGCAACCACATAGACATCAGTAGTTGAGCATGCTCACAAGAGAATGATGTGTGTTTGGGCACATTAGAAACTTTTATGCCTTTCGGAATGCTTTTGAATGTCCATGACACTTGATTTGCCAGCTTAATATCTGTGGCTTTCAACAGAAAGGCAGTGACAATAAAAGATGTATGGTCTTGTGCATTTCCATGGTCAATTTGATCTTTTGATTACTGAGAATCAGCAGGCAGAAGGGACAGGCATACAGTGTTTTTTTTGCAGTAACTCTCCCACAAGACACAAATCTACTTCTTTTCGGGTAAAGGTGTTTTTATCCACACAAATAATCATGAGAGTATAGGAGGGAGAAGAAGGGGAAAGGTAAATTGGTTCAAATTGGGATTTAAAGTGCACTCTATTCTCATACATTTCACTGAGCTATTTTTGATGTGTGTACAGTTGATGGTTGAAGACATTGACCACAATGAAACAGGCCTTCATAGGAGTACTGAGTCTCCTCAAATATTACATTATGAAACACTCCAGTGATAATAAAACTTTGCTTTTTGCTCTCACAGCAATAACAGAATCTAAACTGCTCCGTACATGAAAGACCACTGCAGCGTCAGGTCCATCAAAGCTAATGGATTCTACTGTGTCCTCATTTCCAAAGAAAAACGTGTTGGGCTGGTGAGAATGATAGAGGGCTTGATTTATAAAGCGCAAAGCACAGAGATGTGGGTGTTGCAGGTTTATAAAATTTCATCTAGGATCAAGCCCCAGCGCTGTGGAGATAAAAGCAAAAAGGAGAGGTTTGTACTTAAATGAATTATGTTTATGGCTTGTGTTTCACAAGCCACAGTGTGTAGGTGTGTGTGTGTGTGTGTGTGTGTGCATGTCACCATAGCTTTTCATAAACAGAGCTCAAATCCATGGCCTAAGCAAAATAACCTTGAATGTCTATCACAAAAGACATACTAATGATTTACAGAGCTGCTTACCAAGCCATCACTGACACACTGACCTCCTCTTTCTACTGTTGCAGATGTATTTGTGCATGTTTTTTAAGTGTGATTATTGGTTTTGCTCATAAATGTGTAAGTGAGTGCATACATGTGTGCGTGAGTATTATTCATATCCATACATGCATCCTGTGCTCTAAAAAAAATGTTCCAATAATTATGGTCAAAAAGAATGACTTTAAAGATAAATGAAATAAGATATTGTTTGGCCTCTGGCTAAAACCTGGGACCTCAGCTGTTAAACCTAAAAGAACAACTAATATAGCAATTAGCGGATGTAAAATGCTTTTGTAGCCTCAGCTAATGTTCCATGAGGTACTAAAGATTAAGTTAATAAACAATTACCCATTCCCACATGTAAAAGGTTTAAAATACTGTAAGTGTACTTATTTTATTAGTTAACAGTCATGAATAATGTTAAAAGAGAAGAAAAATCAATTTTTACAGAGAGAACATCAAAGATAACTCGTATAGGTATGTCAAGGTGACTTTAAAAGAGACTGAAGATGTGTCTTTAGTTAAGGCAGGATCATGGATTTCAACTGAGAACTTCCAGAACATCTTACAGTAAGTACCACTGCCACCCCCCTCCCACCTCCGATACACTGCCTCCGACTGTGCTTTGTATGATGGAGACCAATAAAGCCTAAAGTACAGACAGCTAGTCTTTTTCAACTCAGCATTATGCCATAGGAATCCTGAACCTGCTTTAAAGTCCTCTTCCTCTGTCCTCTCTGCTTGGCTCAGCCTGTGTGTGTAGTGTCCGGCTGGGGGATGTGATAACTCAGCCTAAGCCCAGTCAAACCAGCTTAATTCTCCCTGTGTCAGAGCAAAGCTTTGGAATTGTCCATTTTATGGTTAAAAAAAATCAGAATGTTCATTTGGCTTCCAGCAGCGAGGTGGGGCATCATCTAAGGCAGAAGATTCTCTCGCGCTCCCTTTCTTTTTGCTTTCATTATAAATATGCCATGCTACTGGTCTTGTTCTTTGGTTTGACTTACTTCTTTTGCAGAAGTTCCTTTTGCCTCGCTAGTTTCAAACTTTCTCTCTTTTCTCTATTTCTCTCTTTCTATCTCTTTCTTTGTCTCTCTTTTTCTCTTTAGTTCTGTCTAGTATCGACTTGAAGACATTAAAAAAGGGATAAAGCCTTTGCTGGCCTTTGACAGAAGCCCCCAGTCTTGTGAATTCTGTCCGCCCATCAAATAATAGTAAAATGAATTCCTCAGCATTTGATTTAGGCATGTCAAAAGGCCAATGAAATGAACTTCTGAGACACCAAATCCGTCTTTGCCGAGAAATTGGAACAAAATTATTTAATTTTAACAGGCACTATTATATTGCATCTTTACATCCCCAATTTGCTTTTTTTGTTCACTTTGCAGTGTTCTGCTTCAGAGAATCAGGTGATGTGTTCCTTTTTTCATGGCCTAATGCCTTAGGCCTTATTTAACCCTGGTCTTATCTCCTTTACCATATTATGGGATGAATGTGTGAATTGCCAGAGTGTAGTCTCTATGAGGATAAAGTGCACGGAGAATCTATAATATACTGTTTACATCTAACACATACTGTGTGTGTGCTTGCTCAATGGTACCTACTATTTTTAACACGGTACAAGACCCTACTTTAACACAAAATGTTACATTTTAGCATTAAATTGGCTAAAAACTTATCTTTCCTCCTTTGTTAAGCAGGGCACTTACATTTCATAGACTGTATAAAACTGCTCCCACCCATATTTATGATTGCTATATGACTGCTGTCGACAAATGCTAAAAATGGCTGCTGTTTTGCTCCATAAACACGTTTTTTTGATTGTAGCAGTCCGCAAGCTTGGCTAATTGACTGACAATTATGTGACTAGCCTACTTCAAAATTAAAGTCAGCTTGCATTTTGCCAGTAAAGTGCTTTCAATATGAAGCTGCAGCTGTATTAAATGTTCAACAGTGGTGTCATGAGCTTATTAACGTTAGTCTGTGGGAAAATTTCATTACTGCGGCAACCCCAGCAGCGAGTAAAGAGCCGTGCAACACTTATGGAAGTTATCGTCAGCCATATACCTACTTACAGTTACTTACAGGCATGTGCCTGAAAGCACAAACATGTAAAACAAACTTTCTCTGGTCTGAATGGCATCTTGTGTCTATATTTTATCCTCTCACAACCTTACATGCCTGCTGTCATTGGCATTTGGGGAGACACACCCACTCTCTGCCCAGAAACGTCCTGTCTTAACAAAAAAATAAAATATAGGCAGAAGTCAAGGGCTCTGCAGACAGTCACTATCACAAATACATAGGGGCTTATAAATGATGACTGAGCTGAACTAATTTTATATTGGTCTATATTTTGTCTTTTAAGAAAATTTTGATGACTATACTTTTAAAGTAAAGTACGTTTCATTTTGTAGCCTTTCTCTAACATCTGGGTTAATCACAGTTACTGCAAGCTCAATGGGTTTCAAGTTTGTCACAGGGAAGCTGAGGAATACAGGAACAAGTGAATGAGTATCACTGAGCAATAAGCGCTTTTTTGGGAGGAAGCAGCCCATTTAGAAGCTCTATAAGTACAGTTCATTTATCATTTACCATTTTCAAAGTAGTAAAACAAAACATGGGAATAGCATGATAACCTGTGCATAAATGATACATTCATGAAAATACAGCACATGGACAAAGTCTATGCCTTTTTCAAAGCTACATTCCCAACATTAATTAATGCATGTTTGACAACAGGGCATGTTTCTGTAACCTCACCATTTGCCATAAAATCACATCCACAGCAAACTGAGCAGTAGGAACAGACCCTAACTGTCATCTGATAGAATTGAAACATCAAACGCTTGTTATCGGACTCTGTGTTCATTAGTGTCTGCAGTAATTGAATTATTTGAGACTACATTGTTGTTCAATAATTAGCTTATTAGCATGGAAACCACAGCACTGGAGGCCAAGCAATCAGACCAACAATTAGCCATCAGCGTAAAGACGTTAAGAGATTGGGGCCACACTACAATGGCAGTTTATGACAGTAGTGGTCAACTCATTTCCATTACAATCAATTAGTGCTTGGCCTAATTTGATCTAAAGGAAAAGAAAATCATTGAAAAATTAAGCACTTGAATAAAAAGAGCATCTGTTTGAGTTTGTTCACACAGTGATTGAAGAAACAGGTAACTTGACTTGAAAGGAAATGCTTGTGTCGTTAAGCATCTGGATTTACTATCTCCAGTAGTCTTAAGAACAGTTTATTTTTTTGAATACTTTTCATTGGCTGTTTCAACTGTTGCAAATGTATTTTAACAATAATATCAAAAAGCGTTTGTGTATATTTTTGTTAAATGCATATTCTGGGTAACCTTAGAACAGACAATGATTTATATTCTATATTTTGTTGAAATATTTATGGGTTAGGAATACTTACACAATTTTTCCCAAGTTTTGATTAAGTTTTGCTTTCATTTTGAGCATACTCATATAGTAAAATGTCTTACTTTTCTGTCTGTGAGAATTGCCCTTTTAGAGCCTTGTCAATGAGCCAGATCAAAGACGGAGACATGGTGTGCTTTTTCTTCTGTCTATGCACGTTTCTTGAAGTGTAAATCAGACTGGTAGCTATCTCTCCACTGTAAGCCTCCTGTCTGATCATAACTGAAATGCCAATTATTTCCTCATCGCTATAAAGCCTCATCATGAAAATCTCACACACATCCACACACCTAATGAGGTTGAGTCATTCAGTATTGGTTTAAGGACAGTGCAGCACAGTGAAGATTGCGCCGACATAATCACATCTCCGAGAAGCTAATTTCTATGAGCCTGCCAAGTCGACGCTTTGTTGTCCATAAAATGTTTTTTCCCCTATAATCTGCACATTATTGAAGCTTTTTTAATAGCAAGTGTGGGCACAGAAAACAAGAGTAGAGACCTGCATATCAATCCCAAAGAGCTATCTTAAAACAAAGCCTCCTCTGCATGACAAGGTATAGGCTACAAAAGCTTTGCTCTTCATTTTTTTTTTTTTTTGTCAGGGCCCTCCTTAAATGACACGATGCACATTTCCAGAGTAGCTCATATTAGAAATGACCTTTTACTATACTCACTTGGGTCCATATGAATGTGTTATACTCAGTGGTACAGCCAGATTTTCTATGACTGGATGCTGGGACATATACTTTACACATTCCATGTCGGTGGGCTTTTCCCAGTTGCACAGTTTAAGGGATTGTGTTCCACACATATGTATTTTCTGTGTCACACTTAATTCCAGTTGGTGGTGCAAATGCATTATGATGCTCTTGCCAACAACTCTAAAAAATCTAGAAGAAGAAAAATGATTATTATCATTGGAAAGAAATTTGATCTCTCCCAAGCATTTGGGTGTTTCTCCCATGTAGTTCAAAACTAATTGACTGTCTTTGTGTTCTTTCAAAGACAAATTATATAAATATGGGAAAACTGCAGAAACATCCTATCTTAAAAACAAACATCCTTTTTTTTGGCACAACCATCACTATAAAAGGAATGACTGTGTAGCGTACCACTTGCTGTGTGAACTGTCTGCTAAAAAGCAATTTTGGAATGCATGCAGACACTCGCATGACAACATTTTTTTAAGCACAACAGAAGAAAACCTCAAACCATGCTGCTTGTGCATCATTTGACCCTGCTTTCGCAAAAACATCAATGCTAAGCTGCAGATATAAAGCCTTACTTTATGCACTTGACCTTAACAGTGTGCTTGTAAAAGTTTGTTTTTGGACTTCTTCTCTGCTCACTTATTTTTTGTGCAACAAGAATTACCATATCATGCCAGGTGTCATGTTGACCAAGAAATGATCCCTGCTTGTTGTGGCACGTTTGTTATCTTCTTCGAGCGTCGAACACAGGAAGTTACTCTTTAATCCATTTTGTCCAACTGTTTATCAACTTCACAAAAACCAGATGTTAGTGGATGTAAGTGTTGTTTAATTGATTATGTATTTATGTATTTAAATATTTATTCTGCTCAATCTAAAAGGGGTTTTATGAAGCTAATAGCTTGCCAGCTGTTGCTGAGCATGAACTAACAGCAAAGAAGGCAGGGAGGGATGTTTCTGCCTTTTATACGGTAGGCATGATTTAATTGGCCAGTTATGCGAATAAAAAGTTCAGTAGTTGAGCACATGCCATTAGAGAAAAGTATAAGGTCCATTAGGAACAGAACCTGTGTGAACTGTGTATATGATTTAAAATATGTCTTATTCTTCCCTCTCCAGTGGTAGTAGTAGTAAATTCCTTGAGTTATAAGTAAGTGCTCATGATTTAAAATTCTGTCCAGTAGATTTAGGATGTTTTATTAACAACTGAAATTAAAAGTGACACTTGGCTTCATGTAATTTAATGTACCCTTTGACTTTTGCTTGTCCTTCAAGTGCTGCTCATCCTTCGTAGTATATCCTCCTCTATATGCTACCATTACAGTCCCTGGCTTCGTTCAGAGGTCTGCAACAGCACTCTTTTCCCTTTCTGTGCCTATCAGTTTGTGAACAGGCAGGCCCACCAGATGTTCTTGCCAACAACATCCATCAGCGGTTTGTATGAAGGTTTCAAAGAGGGCAGGATTATAAGAACAACAACATAGGGACCACTTGGGTTGTGTACACTGGAGATTACCAATACTCCAAACCCCCTTACACATCAATATGAACAAGCTGTGAAGTTATTAAACACAGGAATTGTGGGTTATTCAAATGCCTGGAGATTTGCATCACACAAACCATACTGTATGAACAGAGTAGAGTCTAAAGGTATGGTCAGGCCAGAGATGGCCCCGTGTGGAAAAGCTGACACTTATTTATTCAGAATGTTCGTCCAAGATCAAATCCCTTTTATAAGGAAGCCTTTTATTCAGGGGGGTCTGGAGTTGTTGTGGTCAGTGACATGACAGCTGCCATTAGCATTTTATAAACTTGTGATGTAAATGTGTTTGATAGGAAGAAAAATGGATTTTTGCAAATACTTGACTGTTTTTTATGTTCTTTCTGACTAAAAGTGAGCCAAAAATGGTCTTTGGGGTGTTAGGTATTTTTTTCCTCTGTATTTTATTCAACATTCAACATAAAACCAATCTTGGCCTCACATCTTTAACAAAAAGAGGGACAGAAACACAGCACATTTTAACAAATCCTTTCACACATTTCAAATGTGTATAAGCAGCAAACAGTAAAGACAAGAGGTGAGTGGGGGGACTCAGTGGAGTCATCCAAGGGCCAGTGGAGGGATTGATTGTCTGTTGGGTGGAGGATTATGGATTTTTGAGTTCAACCACCCTCAGACCAATTGGGTTTCTTCTGCCATGGCTAGATTATGAAGCTAAGTCTGAATGCATCATGTAGTTGCAGTTTCTGTTCATCAAGAGTGCCCAAATGACACCTCAGCAGAAGATGGGAGTGGGTAAGCAGCACACATACTTCACCTATACACACACACACATGCACACAGACACGCACACACACACAGACACACACACACACAAATGCAGCACAGAGTCATAAACACGCATATTGACGCTTTTGGTAGACACATTTATCCGTATACACACTCTCACACACATTCACACAACCTGTAAGCAGCTTAAAAGAAGGTGTATTGACTGAGATCCTTTTGCACACACACACATTCATGCATTTAGCAAATCCCTCATTCTGTCCAATACAGTCATTTCAAACTACCATTTGTGGCTTGAGATGAAAACAGTGTCTGATTTTTTTTCATAATGTGAAACTTTTTTCCAGTTGAAACATTTTTAAACAGAGGTTTTCCAACAATCTTTAAAATCGTGCAGATGGGAAAAAAAATCATTTAATATTTGAACAAACACTGAACTCCGACAGAGTAAATATCAATGAAATATTAATCAAATTCCGCCTGAATGTAAATAAATTGCTTGCTCCAAGTGAAAGTTTCTGCCATATACACTACTGGTCAAAAGTTTTAGAACACCCCAATTTTTTCAGTTATTTATTGCAATTCAAGTCGTTCTAGTCCAATGAATAGCTTGAAATGGTACAAAGATAAGTGGTGAACTGCCAGAGGTTAAAAAAAAAAGGTAAGGTTACCCAAAACTGAAAAATAATGTACATTTCAGAATTATACAAAAAGGCCTTTTTCAGGTAACACATAATGGGTTAACAATTTAAAGACGTTCTGC
>JAPZDV010000025.1:20190274-20201726 GCA_029814665.1 Acanthurus lineatus
GTTACCCAAAACTGAAAAATAACTTACATTTCAGAATTATACAAAAAGGCCTTTTTCAGGGAACACATAATGGGTTAACAATTTAAAGACGTTCTGCAGCAATAGAGGTTGATCAAGCCTTGAAAGCTGGTGCTACTAATTCCTACAGGTGTTCCAACTTTTCTGGATTACTTAAAACCCCCTCTGTCTGCATAAAAGCAGTGTTGGAACACACTGTGGTACCATATTCTCGTGAGCATTAGTTGAACAGTATTGTACTGCAGAAAGTAGTGTGTTTCTACAAATATGGAGAGAAAAACACAATTAACAATGAAAGAGAGACAGACCATTAGAACACTTAAAATGTAGGTCTTTCCTACAGAGAAATTGCAAAGAAAGTCAAAGTGTCAGTGAGTACAGTTTCCTTCACCATCTGAGGGCACTCAGAAACTGGGGCAAACTCTGACAGGAAGAGGTCCGGCAGACCCAAAGCCACAACTGAATTAGAGGACAAGTTTCTGAGAGTTAACAGCTTGCACGATAGGCGGCTCACAGGACAACAGCTTCAAGCACAGCTTAATAGTGGTTGTAGTAAGCAAGTCTTAGTTTCAGCTTCTTCGTTTCATCACGCAGAATCTTTGTACGCCATCGAGTAGGCGAAAGGATGGTTTCACAGTGTGTGGCATCAACTGTCAAACATGGAGGAGACAGTGTGATGGTCTTGGGCTGTTTTGCTGGATCCAGGGTCGGTGGCTTGTCCATAGTGAGAGGCATCCTGAACCAAAACAACTACCACAGCATTCTGCAGGGCCATGCAGTACCCTCTGGTATGTGCCTATTTGGTCAGGGGTTCATCCTACAGCAAGATAATGACCCAAAACATAAGTCCAAGCTATGCCAGAACTACCTCAGGAAAAAAGAACAAGATGGTAAGCTTGAAAACATGGTATGACCAGCACAGTCTCCGGACCGAAACCCCATCGAGCTGGTTTGGGATGAACTGGACGTAAGAGTGAAAGCAAAGCAACCTACAAGTGCCACACATTTATGGGAACTTCTGCAACATATTGCGGAGGAACTCTCTGAAGAATATTTGATTTCTATTGTAGAAAGAATGCCACGACAGTGTTCAGCTGTTATATCTGCCAGAGTTGGCTACTTTGATGAGTCAAAAGTTAAGAATACATTTTGGTCAATAAATTGATTCCATGATTTCTTTTTTAACACCAATTGCTTATTTGTTCTATGCTTTTATTTCAGAGTGCAATGGGACATTAAACTGAATAATTTTCAATAAAAAAATGAAAAAATTGGGGTGTTCTAAAACTTTTGACCGGTAGTGTATATTACAATGATAATATTAATGTTTTTTTATGATAAACTTGCCCCTCAGAGCAGTTTTGGCCATTTTAGCCACTATTAAAACAAAAAAACAATAAAATCTTGAGTTTCCTGTTATTTTATTGTTTGTTAATTGGGTAAAGTTTAACAGAGTGCAGTTACACAAAAAGAGAAGCTTGGATATAGCAGGGCAGTAGAAGCTATTTAAGCAGTGAATTACTTATTCTTCGAATGAGGAAAGACAACATGAAACCTAATTATTTTGTGCACGTGTCCTAAGACTTTACTCTTGTCACAATGTGTTTAAGATATATTTAACACAAAGCAAAGCAGCAAAAGAACACTGCCAGCAATGCACGCACGAATCTCAAGAGCCTTACTACCCAAGACATGGCCCAGGATGTTGGAGCCCTGTTCCAAATTAACAAATCTCCAAAGTGTAGGCCACACTTCAAGACAGCAAGACACTCATAAAACATAGCCCTAATTGCTCTGTCACATCAGATACTGTGTCCCTAATGTACTTTATCGTCCCCTATTAAATACTAATATCTTTCGAAGAAGTTTGCAATAAATTATCTCTCATTAGGGCCAAAACAGTCCAGAATAACAGAAGAGAAAAGGGAGCAATTAACTGAACTCACCTTGATCCAAAGCCTGAACCAAATGGGCTTGGTAAAAAAGAAGAGGAAAAGAAAGATAACCCTTAATTTATTAAACAATACCATATACATGAATGGCTGAATAGCTCATTTGCATAACTCAGCATTCCCTTCCCATTAGTAAAGAATTCCCTCCACAAGTCTTCACACCCGTGAGTTTTAGCCAGAGCACAGATTATAAATTTGTGATAACTTTGACATCAACTTTAGCAAATAGGACAGTTAGCTTGGCAGCAGGAACAACTAGTTTGTGTGATTATTAACAGTGTCTCCTTTCAAATGACCCCTCTCTACATTGTGTATATGACCCAATTTTGTTTGTTTTAGTGTTAAAATGTATTTAAAAGCAGTTCGCTATTTAGAACACAACTGCAGAGGTCATACATTTCAAAAGGCCACAAGTAGAGGAGTGTTGCAGTTTGGAAGCTATAGTTAAATTGGTAAATGTAATTAAGTTGCAGCTATTCATGCTGATAGCTAACCTTTGGCATACCCTTACCCTTTACATCAATACTGGAAGGTTTTTTTGTTAATGAGAAGAGGTAGAACTTCTCTGACAACTTCATATTTCACCAATCAATATCAAAAGAATGTGAGAGAATTACTCATTGGAGCTTGAAACATAGGGTCTTCTCTCAGTTTTCATGTTTATCTTTCCTGGAATTCTCTGCCTACAATGTTGTATCACAGTAATCCCAGGAAGAATAACTGAAGGATCTTCATAGCCAAATGATGAAAAAACTTTATCTTTCATACTCATTAGGAAAATAACACCATGGTGGTATTGAGGCCAGACAATGGACTGACTTCAGAACTTTGCATGGATGTTGTTTGTATGGAAGCCTGCGGGGGGCAGACAAGACCTTTGAAAGCAGGTTTTATGTTAGTGGATCAATTTCAGCACTTTAATGTTGAATGCAGAGGACAGAATCAGTTAATCCCAGTCACTTCAAATTCTACTACATGAGTTAATATAAAAAAAAATCACATCCCCAATTATTAGCTTGTTTAAATATAATTTTAAGTCATATAGGTTAAGGTTTGAACTATATTTATTTTTTTACAAGGTTAATTGTTTTTTTTAGTTGACATGTCAAAATTTGAAATGTAATAAAAAACATCAGTATCATCACTGACACAGTGCAACTACTTTTACTTTTTTTTTAAAACAAGTCCACATCCTTAATAATGTTTGTCTTCATTAACTCCATAAATCATGTCATAGTGTTGTCAGTTTTGTTCCTTCCTATTTTGTCTATTTTTTGAAGAATCAGTCTTCTCGCATCTGTTCATTAATCCCCTAACATTTGTTCTCCCTCTCTCTGTCTGCTACTCAACTAACACATGCATATACATTGTGATTAAAGTTACTTCATTATTCTTTTATCTCTATCTCATTCTCTTTCACGTGTGTGCTTTAAATGCCCCAATCAATCCCTTGTGTCATGTCTTTACCTTTATTCTCCTGCTATTCAATGACCTAGAATTGTGGTTTCCTGATCAACCATCTCCTCCATCATCACACAAACACATGCACATTTCCTTTTTTTCTCACCATAATTATTGATCTTTCATCTTTGTGTCACATAATGAACTATATCAACCAATGAAATGTCAAAGACTGTGACAGTATGTCATGTCATTGCCTTCAGTGACCAATAAGCACAAGAGGTGGAATAATTATGGTGATTACGCTTCCTGGTGCGTCTGTGTAGACCTGTTAACCTTTTTTTCTTTGAATGACTCAGTTACCCTTTGTCCATGTGTTTGTGTGTTAGTGCATGTGCATGTGCATTCTTCCTGTGCACAAGCATGTGCTTTTTGGATTTACTGTAAAACAAATCTGTGTAGCTAAAACAAAATTTGCACAATTGCTTCAACTGCTTGTGTGTGCGTGCAAGCATGTGCTTGTGTGTGCTTGTGTGTGCGTGTGTGTGTGCCTTTTTTGTGTCACAGTGGTGTCAGCAGAGCACCTACTGAGTTGCAGAGCCCCAGTCTTAATTAAAGTTAAAGATAGAACATTGCATACGGTGAGATCAGCATGACAACAACCAAAAACTCAGTGATGACAGTATGGTATACACAGTTAATGCGCTGTATGTGGTTGTTTATGACTGTTTATTCTAGAAATGTTATTGTTTAAACATATGCCCCGAAGTTATGCAGTAATATACTACTATATACTACTATACACAAGTACACAAATACAATGAGCAACACAATTTCAGTCAAGGTAACAATTTTTCAGTACATTAAAGTAAGTTTTTACTAAACAACAAGTAAGACTTTGACAAGTTACTACAGAACACACCGGGAGATGCTATATTAATGAATCATAAGGTTGTAATTAGTTCATCAATATCTCTGAATCTGAATAATAGCCTCTTTCTTCATTCCTGGTTAGTAATAAACTCTGAAATAGCCCCTTAAACTCAAAAACTAGTGATAATTCATTCATTGCTCATTAATGACTCTTGAGTTTCTCTTGTGACACCCAAGGTAAAGTTAAATTGCTCTGAGCTTTAACTAAGTAGTCCCTCATTATGACATGATTATGACAACAAGCTGCTGATTTTTTACAAGAAAAAATATACAATATATAACTCTTTAATTATAACTCTTTGTATGGGTTAGTTTGCAGATTTGTAAGTGGTAAATGTGCATGGAAATAGAAAAATGTGAAATAGCTTAAAAAAGCATGAACATTAGTTTTATTGTTATCTTTTTTACTTTTGTTACTCAGTACAAAAAAACTTATCGTTGCCAAGTAAAAGCACTTTTCATAAATGTTAGCGAAAATGTTTGCCATGGTTCATACATGTGTTAATGTACAAGAAAACATCATCAATGTTAAAAATTATAAAAGAAACAGGAAATATTAATAAGAAATATTAAGAAATAATGAGAAATAAATATGGGGACACTGCTGTGTACTTTTCAGAGTCACCACTGGTTGCAATCAGTGTTGGACAAGCTACTTAGAAGTGTAAGCTACCAGTTACTCGATAAAGTTTTTCAACATAGAGTAATCTTTAGCCAAACAATAATGAAGCCAGTGCAAGAAAATTAACTAATTATATTTACAGGATCACATGATTTTAGCCAAGAAACACCCAAATCCAGAGGATTTTCTTGAGAGAAAAAGTAAGAAAAAAACTTTTGACATGCTTGGAAGTTATGCTGCATGTACCAGAAAGTCTGAATTTGGATTAGGAAGTTTACCTAGTGTCATTGGGTAAAAAAAAAATCTGTTATAATCTCTTAGCTTGTGCTCTAAGAGAAGACCTTGATTTATGCCTTTCTTCTTGGCTCTGGTTTAAGGCTATAGAAAATCCTGCACATGACAGTAGACTTTGGCCACTGGCAGGTCATTTCAGTGAGAGTACATTTTTATCAGCCATTTTAAAAATGTGGATAACGGTGTGTGTCCCTGCAGATGTTGAAAACTGTCTTTGATAGTGTAAAGTCCAGCAGAAAATTTTGCTACTTGTGATACATGACCAGTACCTTTGCTTATAGCTTGGTATATTACAAAACATGTGTGAACACATCCTTGCTCCACACAGAGCTTCAGGCTCATTACTTTCTATGCCATATGAAGCACAATTGTAAACAGTGGGGAAAAATTGCTTAAGATGGGACAGTGGCGTGTGTGTATGTGTGTGTGTGTGTGCGGTGTGCTATTTGTAGGGCTTTCCTTCACACAAACTGAATATGTTCAGCTTCCTTTTTAGGTTTTATTAGAGGTCAGTGTGACAGTCCAATTAAATTATAATCCTTTGAGGGAAATCAGGTTCTCCACTGTCAAAGAAGAGTGTTGCTGAGGCAGTCCAATGAGGATGTCTGGACCCTCATCTTACCTCATTGTTCATTGGCACTGCCACTGCCCCTAATGCCTGAGGTGCTTTTCCTTGGAGCTGTTAAATGCTTGAGGGACATTTCTGGTAAGGCAAGTCTTGGTGAAAGGGACCAGGTCAATCTTTTCATTTTTTTCCTTGAAGGCACTGAAAGGGTTTCTCTTTAGGTAAACTTGCACTGCCAAACTCTATAAGAGTGCACTTTTTGTATTTATTAGTTGTTTTTTTTCATCCTCTTAATTAATTCCCCTTTTCACAGTTTTTAAATCTGGCAAGACCACCAGATATAGGAGTCTTGAAAACAATGACATGGTTCAAAGATAATTTGTTCTTCAAAAAAAAAACACCAAAAAATTGTTTTCATAAGAATAAAATAGGGAAAAGCACGAAAACATCGTCAAAATGGAAAAAAAAATGAGTGTAGTAGCATCTAAAGATATAATTTACACATGCTTTCATACTTAGGCAGTTCATGAATATTAAATATGATTTCTGCCACATAATGCCAATGCCCCCCAATTCTTACACACTGAGCCTTTAAATAAATGCCCCATAACCACTGCTGATGTAATGACCCAGTTTCAAAACCACAAAATATCTATTATTGTATTGAAACACTATCATCGTAAAGTAATTCAAATTCAGCCTACCAGCAGCAAAAAAGTGGTGAATAACTTTCATCATCAAAGATATAGCCCAAGGCAATTCACTTTGTAACATATTATGTAAGAATCAATAAGCACTGTCACATTGCTTGGGGTACGTTATCTTTCCTACTGCACTTAAGCTACATATACTGCAAAAGAGTTAGCAATGCTACATCCTAAGGTTGGGGGTGGGGGCATTGGGATGAGAAGAGAAGAAGTCAGGAGAAGTGCAAAGATCCGGGAGAGCCGCAACAAGGCTAGGCAGGCTGGGAGCTCCCAGGGAGAAGAGGGAGAGTGAGAAGGCTGTGTGGAAGGAAGGAATGAGCAGCATGAGTGTGTGTGCACATGCATCTACATGTTAATGTGTATGCGTGGCGATCAGAACATGCATCAAAAGCAGAGTGCATGCAAAAGTGTGCGTGTTCTAATGTTTTTATGTGATAGTGTGAGTAGGTGTGTGCGCGTGTGTGTATGTGTGTGTGTGCGAGCATGAGCCTGTGCGAGCAACCAAAGCATTTTGATATTCCTATGTCTATGTCTTCCGGCGCTAAATCGGTTGGGGGTTCAGACCAGACTCATGCTGGGTCCCTCCAAGCACTCACACTGCTGTTCAGCATTCATTTGTCTCTTCTCCCCTCCCTCCTCTTCTCTCCTCTGCTCTGTCTGTCCAGTTTCTCTTCTCCTGCCCTTTTCTACCCTTTTTTGCCACATGTCCATCTCTCTGTTTACCTCCTTTGCATTTCATCTTCATTTCTTCTCGTCTATCACTCTCTTTGTATAGCTCTGCTCTCTATCACACTCTGTTTTCACCACATCCTTTCTTTTCATGTGGATGGTGGATGCTCATGAATTTATGGATTTCTGCATGGGGGGCTCTCTTCCGAGGGAGACCAAAAATGATTTCACAGCCTGCTGTGTGGAATATGGGCTTGTGGAGGAACAGGGTGGGAGCTCAAAGCACCAGACAACTGTTTTGTTCTGGTCCATTCTCTGCCACAGAGGGAGTGGTACACCTGAAATAGAGCATAAAGTGGCCTTTCTTATAGAAGATGTGTGGGCAAAATATCAACCACCTTGTTTTTTTTTTTGTTATGTGCAGCAGTATTTGTGTTATTAGATTGTTTTGATTGGCTTAATTTTGACTGCATTATTTATTAAGGTCTTTCTCTTAAAATACAGTATTGATTTAAACACATTTCCGACAATTTGATCATCATCATGCTAAAATCTCTATCAAATGGGACACTTATCTACTATCTATTTTTAATAAAAATGAGGACTTAATGAAATTATAAATGTACAAGAAAAAAATTGAGTCTTGCCTAAACGGGCAGTGGTTCATTTTTGTGGCAACTTGGGGACAGTGCCGTAAGCTTCAAAAACAAACCTCGAAATTTTACCCTTAGGTTAATGTTAACATGATAGCAGACACTGGATTATTTGCATATTGAAAATATTTAAAATTTATTTTTATAACAGTCCATTTATTTTCTTGTGAGGCTGATAATATCCACAGCCCAATAAACTCTGAGCGCTTGCAGGAATAAGCTAGTTAAAAAAAAAAGCTTAAAGCATCGAATTATGCTACAGGTTACTACTCAGCCAATTGTGGCAGCTGCATTGATTAAAATTGAAGCATATCTGATCCATGAGATGGATGACTACATAACATGGCAACAAAGTGCCCATTGTTGGGGTTTATTGGTGACAACCATTTGACATCACTCTGCTGGGCCCTCTGGCAACATACACGTGAAATGCATCACCTTTCCTATGTACACCACCTAGGAGTTGTTTTAAGAGATGACCAAAGATTATTACACGCACATTTTCACAGGAGGTAGAAAATAATTGAAACAAATTGACTCCATGTTTTCATCCAACAATTTAATGAATAGAGAAACGGGGTGGAAAAGCCTGCAGCAAAGTTTCTTATTTTTATATTTATATAGCAGTATGAAGACGGAGCCACCAATAGCTACAAACCTGCATTATAGAAACAATTACACCAGTGCCTATTATTTTGGAGGTACGGCTATAACCGTGATGTATTATGTGCTTGTCCTTCAAAATCTAATGACATTAACAGCATGAAAGAACAAGTAATTTGATTTGTTCAATTCTCTGAGCAACAGGGAGTGAGATTTGGAGGGATGGAATGAAGTAGGGGGAGAAGTGGAGACTAACATATGCAGGAAAGGTGAAAAAGTGAAGGGGAGGTGTCAGTGACCCAACACATTGAGAACAATACAGTTACATAACCCTTACTTCCACCTATATATATATGTCTGGATATACATTTTCAGCAAATTTGCCTATGTGGGCCCCGCGGTGGTTTTGCCCATGCGGGGCCCACATAGGCAAGTTCCGTGTGTGTCTACATACCTGTTTTATTTTGCTGGATGTTATTTTTTGTCTTGTGTTGACTCTTGCTTTATTATTTAGTGGTACTCCTAGATGCCTCAGAGAATCCTGTCTTCCTGTCTCTAGTCCTCATATCTAGTTGTAGTATGGTTGCATAATGGAACCACAGTGAAACCAACAACATGCCAACAACACAGTAACACATAATGCATTACACGATCAGGATTCCCATCTCGCCTGTGCTCTGAGTGGTTTATATTCCTAGTCTTGTCAAGTGGACCTAGGCAGCATTGTATAATAAAACCATTATTGTTTAGTTGACATATAGCCCTGCCCAGCCTCCATGAATCCTTTGTGTCAACAGAACCATGAGGATGTCAATTTGAGTGACAGATTGGAGCAAACTATGGACAAACCACTGACTTAGCATTAGTGATAGAGAACTAGAGAGATGGGTCAGAGGTTAAGGGTGTGTAAGGAAAAGAAAAATTTAGTAAGTACAGGCACAGTTTATATGCACAAAGACAGAGATATGCAAGTCAGTATACACTTACAATACACAAACACATACATGCTGTTACAGATTCTACCCTGCTCAAATAATTCTATCCTGCTCCAAAATAAGAAATATATATATACACACACATGTTATACATAAACATGCTGTATAAACATGCTTATACAATATTATTTAATATGGTCTTTTATATATAGTTCAAAGTTGGAAATTTCATTGTTCAATCATGTTTTGTATTGATGGGAAAGACTGAAAATCACTGCTTATAAAAGGATCAGCAAAGGCAACAGAATATACCAAATTTACTGGGGATATCCCAATTGTAGTGTTTTTGTTGTGAAGTCCTTTTAATATTTAGGGCTTTAGCACAACCTCTTTGCACAGAACTGTGCAAAAAGTATATATGCAAATATATGTGCAAGAAATTCTGATTCAGATTTACTGCTCACAAAATGACCATAACCTCGATGCAGTCCAGACCCATATGATGGAGTGGCCAGAGCAGTCATTCCAGCAACCCCCTCCAGACGAGCTGTGTGGGGGCAATATTTAAACACTCTTTATGATGAATGCATGTTGATTACATTTGGATGGTAAGGTAAGGAAAAGCTTTGTAATTTGATACTCAGTTACACTGAAAGGAGAGAGATTATATAGAAAAAAAATGTCCCAGCATATTCCATTAACCTATTGCACAGCTTAGCTGACAATAAAATATGCACTTTCACTATTTCAGTCTGTTACAAGTAGGATTTTAAAGTTAATAACATGTTCAATGATGTTTTATTTGCTTCATTAAATTAAGGAAGCAAGATACACTGAAATATTTTTTAAAAATTTGAAAACTGAAAATGACTACTGTCATACCTCCTGTACCGAATCATCCAAGAGTAAAGAGCATTAGATATTTTTACAAAAAGCTCATGTAAAGTCATTGGAAAAGAGTACAGTCCCATTTTACAGAATAAATCAGCTCTCCTCTAGGACAACCAGCAACATTTATTTTTTACCACTAGCTTTTCATCTCCAAATAGTCCATCATGCCTCCCCTCCATGAATATTGAACAAGGTCTACTATCTTTATTCTGACACAGTGGTTCATGCATTCAAACATTCAAAAGCTGTTCATGCCAGTCAATTCTTTAGCTCCTCTATTATATCAAAGAATGTCAAAAAGTGACGTGAAAGCGAAGGGATCAGTTACAGCTGGATAAATTTCTCCCAGATATACTTTTCTTATATAACATTTCACTCTTGTTTGATAGACACAAATCCCCGAAAAGGATAAATTATCCGTATATATCCTAAGGAGTCAAGAAAGTTTCCTCTCTTTAACATAATCCCAAATTTCTATCTGTCAAACGGAGAGGAGAGTTCTCCTCAAATATTCAATGCAGTAAAGAGCAGGAAGACCAGTCCTTTTACAGGAAAGCAACTCAGAGGAAGTAATTCTATAGGCTCATCCTCCTTGTTTCTGAAGTTTTCCTTTCAACAAACTTGCAAGAAATCCAAATCCGTTTTTTTTGTTGTTTACTTTAATTGTCCTTATAAGTATTGTATATTCTTGACCAGGGTATATTTTAAGAGACATTTTATTTAATCTTTTTTTTTTTTTTTTTGCTACAACTATAATTTGCTTATTATGTCTCTGAAACTCTAATATTCAGCCTTGTGTAGCTTATAATGGCTCCATCCAAAAGACAAGATTTTCTGTATGATGTCTCAGTGAAAATGTTTTTTTTTGTTTATAAGATTTTTGCTTAAAGAATTTAGACATGATCAGACAATGAGTTCAGTATTGCAGTATTATAATGTACACTAACTGGCAGTTAAGTAACTATGAAGCACACAACTAATAATGGATACTCTAAGATATATAATTCCTTTTAGTCCTAAAAATTTAAAGTAGGTTGTGCTTAAAATTTCTGTATTGCTAGAAATACAGAAAATAGACCAATGATTATATATATATATTAGGGCTGTCAGTCATTTAGAATTTTTAACCGCGATTAATCACAAATTAATTGCAAATTTTTTACCCTGCTCTATATGTAACTTAACAAGATATTTATTGTGTTTCTTATA
>JAPZDV010000025.1:20202306-20223943 GCA_029814665.1 Acanthurus lineatus
ATTACCAATGCTGTTTATTTAGGGAAGCTGTGACATAAACCTTAATTTGGGTAGTGGTCTAATAAATTTGTTAAGCACTGTATATATATATATATACACACACACACACACAAACACACACACACATATATATATTACAGTTGGATTATATGAGGTTTTGTGATTTTCAAACAATCATTTATTCTAAGTTTTTAGATTCACTTAAAGTAGTGGTTATCAAAAAAAAAATTGCCATGGTAGTGGCATGACTTAGAAGATGGCCTTGTTGGTCTGTCAGCCTTCATTTTGGTTCAGACTAAAATATCTCTTTAGTACCATCCCAAGTGTTCAAATTTTTTGTTGAGAATAAAATGCCTCTTCAACTATTGGCTAGTCTATAATCACTGTAATCTACATGATATGCAGGTACATGCTGTATACCTACTTAGAAAGATCTTTCTGTACAATCACTAAAAATGCTTAAAAACAACAACAACAACAACAACAACAACAACAACAAAAAAATGAACTTAAGTTTGTGACTGAACTCTGATTTCAGCAATTTGTTCCCAGCAGGTTGAGACATGTAACAGCAAACTGAATAAACATGGTAGGAGATCAGCATATTTCAAAAACAGACATCATTTATACACTGATTTAGTTCACACTTAGCAAAATGTATCAAACACACCAAAGATGATGCATGGAAAAAATTTATACATTGTGCATCCCTATTAGTTACAAAAAGTTCAAATTTAAATATTAGCTGTATATATGAAAGTGCACCACAATTTTTCTAACAGAAAGCTATCAGCACTTTGCAGTTAAAGCGACATGTATAGTGATTTATGCCTTCAATTTATGTATAAAAAAGATTTAGGTCCAGGACTTTGGATGCAGAGCCAGATCAGTTTAGCAAGGATACTCCCAGTTCTGTCAATACTATGCTTACCTCTCAATATGCAAGATAAGCCCTTCCCCATGAAGGATCTAGAAATCTAATACACAGCACTAACAAAATGTGAGAACATGCAAGAGACCAACACACACTCATAAACACACATATTCTGGTCTGAGAGGGATTTGAGGATTTGCTCATAGACTCGATGCACCTCATCATGACCTTATTGGTAAATAGGCCTTTCCAGGACCCTGAGCAAACTCAATAAAACTAGCCTCCAACTCCAAACCCACTGCACTCTGCAAGGTCCCCGAGGAGTGTCGAGACAGAACGAAGGGAGGGAGGCAGAAGAAAAGAAAGAGAGGGAGAGCAAGAAACACAGATCAAGAAATAAATGGAGAAGCAGATGGGGGAGAACAAGATATTGAGATGGAAAGAAATGGGGAGGGAGAGAATAAGACAGGAAAGAGAGAGATCAAAGACAAACAATGAAGCAGCTGAGACAAGGAGAGAAACATTGAACAAGGGAGAGTGGAACCCGGTGGTGGAAAAGTAATTCAGCGCTGCGGGGAGAAGTTGTGTTCCGTTTCTGCTCTTGGCCTCACCAGTTGTAATGAGCCTCAGATTACAACTAGGCCCCGACCCTGACATGTGCAAAAGGCATTACTGCTCGGGCTGGCAAAGCTGGAGACTGCACTCAGAGAATCAGCTCATCATTAAAACATATTGCCCTTAGCCAGAATAATTGAAAATAGGAATATGTACTGTAGTTCCTGATGAGTGTTTTTCAGAGAGAAAAGGAGAGAAAGAAAGACAGAGGCAGAGATGGGGATTTCATGAAGATTGTACATTATGCTGTTGACATTTATTTGGGATGTTGTTTGCAATTAACAGCAGATCATTTGACTGTGGAAAACAAAGCAGTGGTTGAGTATAGTCATTGAGGATGAATGAGATGATGAGAAGGAAACAAATGACTGATTTTGCTATTTTACAGGGAAGGATCTGGAATTACATATTTAGAGTTTGTCAAAATGTAAGGTATTTGACAAGGTTATTTGAAAAATGAATCACATATAGATTTAGAATTATAGAACTTATCAAATATACAGCAAATATACAACATAGTGTAAAGCTTCTACTTGATTATTTTATTTCTTTCAGTTCCCATTCCTTAAGTTGGCAACCAGATGCACAGGCACACTAACACTTAAAGCAACAGCTACACATACATCCTAAGACATACATAAAAACAGAGCTTATCCCATAAGCATGTAACTATTTACCAAAAAAATATAGAGCTATTACTAACGTATTTACCACACATGTAGGAGAACATACAGTGGCCATGACACTTGAAAAGAATGTAAAAGGGAAAAGGGTGCTTGGAGTGTTTGTTCTGGGTCACAAGGGGAAGAGGTCCCCGACCCCGCAGATACAAAGGGCTCATTGTTGGGCAAATTAATACCAGCCAAGTACCATAGCAAGTTTTGAAACCGTCAATAAGAGATTTATGAATGATGTAAATGTACATGGGCACAAATCCTACTTTTTTTTTTTTTACATAACCATGACTTCTACGAAGAGAATAAGTGTCTGTGCACAGAATCCTACGGATTAAATTTTGTGGATATTCCATGAACACATGATTTTCATGACAGTCAGCATGACAATCTTTCCCTGATGAACTATAAATGCTTAAAGATCCCCATTAGATATCTTACATACTGGACCTTTTAAAAGGAAAAAAACAAAATTCATAAGCCATCAATGAAAATTATACATCAAAAATAGATTGTGCGTCAGCATCTACACACTCCCACCTAGGTAGAATCCAGGCTGTCATTTGGCCCTGCTATTACACTGTGCAGTGAACCACCAATGCTCTGCCATCACACCACTCCTCACTAGCAGCAAGGATTTTCTCTCACATACATAGCGAGTGGAATTCTCAAAAATGTGAAATGAAGCTAAAGCACAAGGGAAATATACCACAATTTCAATAAGCACTGTAGCAAGACATTTGTGGAGCAGACAGAATGCCAAAAATAGAGTGTATTCCTGTTTTTCTGTACATGTGGAAGTCACTTCATGCAAGTCCAGTTATATAGTATGTTTCTTGTAAGGTGGTTAGAGTTTGTCAGTTAAATTAAGGTTGAATACTCCTGGATATCGGTTCTCCTCTCATTTCCCACTACACCTCCAGCTGCCCCCCACATCATTTTATCCATTCACTTTGTGTTGTGCCACTCCATTGAACATCAGGGTGCACTGAGTTATTTTGGCTGAATCTCTCTTGCAAATTTAATTTAGTAGACAACACTGGATGTGGGATTGCTGCCCTGTGTGTGGCTCTGTTTCAGAATAAAAAATGCTGGTGCAGTGTAGTTATTTAATTCATTACTTTTTTTATTGTACTGATTTAGTCTGAATGTTACCGTGAAACAGTGATTAATATAATGATCCAATAAAGCATATCTATTTTTGTCAGCAGGTTCTACACAATAGATCTTGTCTTTTTTTAAGAATACAAACAAAACAAACTCAAACCCTGACATCATATAAATTTTGCATGCTTAAAAATCCAAACCAAATTTTGATGAAGCTTAATTAATAGTGCTTCTATTCAATATACTTGCTTTCGTGATGGGGGGAAGAATATAATTCAGTAATTATGATTATAATATATATAATAATATAATTCTAACCCATATTTCATTTTTAATTTTTTTTAAAGAAAAAACCCTGACATTCCTCTTTAACAGCAAAAATCTACTTACATGTTTGTATGTCTATTGAGTCTTAATGCAAGCTCTCTGTCCCTAACCTGTAATGATTTGTAAAGCTTGAATCAATAAAATGCATTTTCATTTTATGGGTTTAGAATAACTTTTTATAATATCATGTCCATGTTGTTAAAGACAGTGTTGTGTAACAGTTCACAAGAGCTGGGTTTTATCCCTACCACCATCTTGATTGTTTAATTGTAGGAGGACCAAAGGGAACTTGTCATTTAAAAGCTTTTGATGACAGTAAACTGATGCTTTTACAGCCTATGACTCTTTGAACCTCAATTAATCTGTTTTTGCATGTTATGTAAAAAAGTCAAAAAACAAAAAATAAATGTAATCAAAGACAAGCACAAAATGTCAGTACAGGCTCAGAAGACATATTATCCTTCTTTGATATGACCGAGAAGAAAAAGGTCATGCATAGGATCAGCTAGTTTGACAAGTTTAGAAAAAATAAACTTAATAAAACACGTTCTTCAGAATGATATGTAATACAATGAATGGAATAATCTTTTCATGTGTTTTTACTAGTTTCAGATGTGTTACTCTTAGTACGAGGATGCTGTAGTTCAAAATAAATTCAGATAGTTTTATTTATTTTTATATTTTATTTATAATAAAGGAAGTAATCTCAAGCAATGATTTCCAAGTAAGGTGACAGTGTCTGTGGTACAGGCACAGGTTCTGTTCTTCCACCACAATCATAAATACCAGTGGTTGTGATTGGAGCCAGGGTATATATGTGTAAATATTTGATCGAAGAGCTTGTTAGGATCACCACCGGCCATTCCACAAGTCAGAAAATCAAGGGAATTGTCTTTTTGATTTGATGCACCAGGAATCTGAAAAATGTTGTAGCCAAAGGGAAAACATACACAGAGACACACACACTTCCTTTCTGCTCTCATGCTTGTTAAGATCCTATCTATCTTGTGAGAGAGGGTGAGAGCCCTTTAGCCATACTCAGGGCTCATTTCCATTCCAACACACACATACAAACACACAAAATACTATTGTCTGCACGCAACAACATACATACACACACACTAGCATTGGGATTCCACAAGCACCTGTAGATTGTAATGAGACATAGAGTTCTTTTTGACCTTGGAAGCACCAAAAGTGAAGCTTGTCAACCTCCAGGAAATGCTTCTTGAGAAACAAGTGTGCATGTGTGAGAGTGTGTGTGTGTGTGTGGGCATGTGTGTGTGTATCCTGAAGTAATATGCCAGGCTTCATCCCAGTGTTCCATTGTGTGCGTGTTTGTCTGAGATGGAGGCTGTATACTACATCGACCGAACACCTGCTGCTGCGGTAACTAGGATATCAGTGTGCAGAGGAGAGCTTCATAAATATATATTAGAATCAGAGCTGATATTAAACTGGGGAATAACCCAGGGAATGATCTCACTGGGTCAGTCTTTCTATCTCTCCATCTATCCATCCATCTACCCTCTCTTCTAGCTCTTTACCTTTAACCTTTCTTGATGCTATGTCTGTTTTCAAAAGGGATGTTGGACATGAACTTGGAGCATGTAAATCTACAGCTTTTTTCATAAAGGAATTCCAAGAATTACTCTGAAAGTGATTATAATAACAATAATAATAATAGTGATAATAATATTAAGATCACTATACGATAACAAAATGATGAAAGAGACAGGGGCAGGATGCATTTTTTTGTGTGTGTGTGTGTGTGCGTGTGTGCGTGTGTATGTGTGTGCGTGTGTGTGTGTGTGTGTGAGTGTTTTTAAATACGAGGGGTGGGCAAATAGAATTTAAATCCTGGATGTCTAAATTTTGTTTAAATAACATCAAGGTATAAATAAGATCATATGGCACACATATCAAACTGTAGCTAGTATTCATAACATTTACATTTTTATAACTTAAAAGCAACTCAATGTAAAAATCGTGACAAAATAGCGACTCAAACTGAAATTCTGAGTACAACTCTTCTGTTATATACACAAATCCCAGGTTTCTGTGACAGTATCGTAAATTGTAATGTATGGGCTGACTACTTACAAAACTTGTAACAATATTATTTCTTGGATTGAACTTTTCTCTTAAAGTGGCAGTCAAAGTTTGCATGCGTTACACACAACTTAGAACAGCAGCGCGCTAAGCTCATGGAACCTGAACTGGAGACAATATGCTGCTGACACCTGGCTATAACATTTACTAGCTCATGCTATGTTGAAAATGACTGACTTGGCTTATGATTAAAAACAAGGAAGTCAGCGACTTTGCTAAAACATTCAAACATCAAGTGCAACAAGACACTGAACTTAGCAAGCTATCTTATATAATTTACTTTTTTGCAATGCTCTTATCACTGACTATGAGCCATTCTGACAGTACTCGTGTCCTTTTGCTCAACATCCTTCTCTGTATTTTCACATTTGTCATATTAAGGCTGTGTTTCCTATTTTACATCAGTTTTGTTGACCATTCCAATCAGCACTCTACTATCATTGTCTACTGAGTCTCCCTTAGCCTCTGGAGGGTCTAAAGCTCCTTTGATGGTGTAAAAACAAACACTCCATGGTGCTCCGTGAAGTCAGCTAGCTGCCTGGCTAACAGTGCTAACAATAGCAAAAGTAGCAGCAGATGCATGTTGCTATAAAAAAATTCTAAAAAAAATTTTTCTATAAAAAAAAATCTGATTCAGTACTAGAAAGCGTTTTTATCCAGTGTCAGTTTTAGTATGTAAGACAGAGTCCCTTAAGTGATAAGAAGGGTTTCATTCCATTTTGTTTGTGCTCCTCCATGTTACATGGCTCAGTAACTGGCCATTGGGGTGCAAAGCAACTGATGCAGAGACACCATCCACCCACCTAAAAGTTTGTGTACCATCAAAATGGTTTTTGCAGTTTTATACAACATTTAGAACTAAAACAGGTTTTGTTTCAGTTACTCTTAGATTGGAAAAAAAAGTTCATTAAATTGGATCTTCAAGCAAATGACACTGAATAATTCACACAGTTTAAGCTTTGCAATAGGAGTAAAGCTTTACCTGTCCAAGCATATTACAGAGGACTTGTAAGAAAAGATTAGATCAAGATCTAGTTTGGCTGGACCAAGCATGGTGCAGCTGAGAGACTCAGGACGTAATTTAAGATTGTATGTGCTCCTGCTCTGCTGCAGTCCAGCCAGTGTAGTTTCCTCAGACCTAAAATAACAAAATCAAGGTCTCTCTCTGTCTCTTTTCTTTCTCTATTACACATATTTTTGATTTGAAAATCCTGTTACAATCTCTGTCATAGCTGACAGCAAAGATATAGCGATGACACTGCAGTGATGTGACGCCATCTCATGTACTGTAAGGTTTTCAAAAAATGCTTTGCTTTGTTTTGAAATTGAACAGTTAAATCCCACTGTAAGTGAACCTTTGCTTCATGAACTTTAATAGCACCCTTGCCTGTGCTGACCCACAGTACCTTGAAATTACAGTATCTCGTCACAAACTCAAAAAAGGATGCACGCCGGAGAAAGACATTCCACTTTCAATGTAGGTCTTTCATTCACTGACATTTATGGTACACTTCACATCTCACAGCATTAATCTTTCTAATTTGTTTTGTGACATATTTTATTTGAGAACACATTACACCCTTTACTTATTCATTCAAGTCTTTAAATCTCACTGTTCTGTGCAGTGGCATACATTGTCAAATCAAGATGCTGTGAAAAGAAGTATAAAAGCATGAAATAAGCAGTGGTTGAACCTAAAAGGGACCTTCCACCATATGGCCCATGACACATGAATTGGAGATAGAATTTACAATGCAATTTTACAAGCCACATTTCGTATGATGGGGTTTCTCTTACCTATTTGTGTCCTGTGAAGAGTAAATGTGTGATGTCTGTAAAAAAACATGACAATATTGACAATATAACATTTGTATCTTGTATGTAATACTCTAAAGGAAATAACTTTACAGCTTCAGTCATCTGATCTGTGTAAATCCTGATAACCCCTTAACTACTTAAAAAGGCAGCATAAAATGTTGAGTAGACTAGGTCTATAAACAGGAAGTACCTTGATGCAATCTATGAATGCCCCATAAATTAACATGCTGATATTAGAGAGTAACTGGATGGATCAGTGCTACATTACCTCATGCTTAATACAATATATGGAGTTGCAAAGCTGATATATTGCTCACCCCAAAGGGGAATCCATCTTGCCTGACAGACAATGGAGCTACTGAAAGACATAAAATCCTATCAGAGCCCACCATTCCCCTGTAATTAGAAAAATAATGAAACAGACAAATGTGCATAATATCGAGGGCAGGAAATAGGGATTGAATTCTAATTGATACTAGATAGCAATGCATTATATTTCTGAAGGTGTCTGAATATATTTTTAAATAATACCATGGCATGCTTGTTTATGATAGCGGTGTTTGCATGGATGTGTTATGTATGAATACAAGATGAAGCACCCTATGGTTTTGAATTAGCATATTGAGACTTCTAGGTTTACAAACAAAAAGACAGTATTTGTGATACAATATCATATAATATTGAAATAACGTGTACAATTGATGTTGAACCTGCTACCATTTTCTTATGATTGTTTTTCTAATTTGCAAGCTTGACTAGAATAAGTCCCATGTCATAAAACGTAGAAATCATAAAGTAGAGACTGCACTTGTTCATTAGAAAGAAAAAAAAATCAGTTGTGTTTTTGTACCTGAGAGTCAGTTGAAATACTCTGCCTGTCATGGTGTTAACACAGTATTCCTGGCTAGAAAATGAAAAGGTCAAGCTCGACAAAGTGAACATCAGCTAAAGAGGATTTTTCAGTCTTATGGCAAAATGTCTCAATTTTCAAAAGCCAGACCTTGAACTTGCAAGGTGACAAACAGTTCCAGGCCTCAACCCATCATCTTAATTCAACCACTAGATGTTGAAATCACCAATTTATCAGATGCTGTGTTATCAGAAATAACTTGCTCTTGGCAGTTGTGGAAAATTGAAGACCAGCTCAGGATTGGATGGTCAGTATATTGCCTGAAGTGAATAATTTCTTCATAAAGCTTTCTACTGGGGAACTCAAAATATCAGATTTTAAGGGTTAGGTTAAGTCCTAAGTAGAAGCTATGGCACTTTTTTTTTTTTTTTACTAAAACAACTGTAAAGTGTGGGATAATGTGACCGTTCAAAATCTCACACAACCCTTTTTAAGATTTGATCTGGATTTCTTACAATAATTTTATGTCTAATTTTGTGAATATGGAAAGTTGTTTGTAATTCTTATTCTTTCTTTTTTTAAAATCATTAAATCTGGTTTCATAATTGTTGGTGACAATCAGTCAAAAGACATTGGAGTCAGATTTTTTAAATTTCTGTTTTAAAAATGGTGAAGTATCATGATTCTGAAGGTCCTATCCAGAGTTCCTGTGTAATTTCTTTTTTCAACCTGTATTTTCCGAAGGCCTGCCCATACTGTTCTTTTGATTGGCTCCGATCATCTTGTCTTTACCCTTACCAATCAAAAAATACAGCCAATAAGTGGGACATAAGTGTGTCTTTTTGGTCTTTGACTATTTTGGAGAAATGTGCCATCGAAGCAAAGAGTAGTGCCGATAAAGATAATTAAATGACTGTTAGTCTTTTTCAGTAGCTGCCTATGACTATCAATAATTATTGGTATTTTACACAGATTAAACTAGATGAAAGATCAGTTGGCAAGGGACTGATCCAGCAGCTTTTATAGTTAAACATGTTAAATCTGATCCACAGGAGTACAAAACAAGAATGCTCATGATTTAATGTGTATCTAAGAAAATCACCTTGGGGCACAAGAAATAGTTTCTATTCAAGTTAAAAACATGACATTGAATCTTAACTGTTAAGTTGGAATGCAGCCTAAGTGATAAATAAAAAGAGAATATGGAAAGATTAAAAATTTAACCAAAATTCCTTGTGACATCAGCAGAAGCCATACTGACCTGCAGCACAATCTCCAACAGTCCAAATGACATATTTGAAACTATTTTTTCACTTTACAGTTTAAGGACAAGTCAAAGTCAAACCTATAGCTCATTCCATGTGTGGGTGTCTTGATTCATTTTCTCTTGACTTCCAATTTATAGAGGTAAAAAAAAAAAAAAGTAAACCCCATGGCAGTGACCTCTGCTGTAGGGCCATGAATAATGGGCACTATTAGGTGTAAGGTAGTGCGCTCAGAGAAAAATAGTCATTTCAGCTGCAGGGCTGTTCAATTTAGACATGGCATAGAATGGGACGTATTGCAAAATGTTTTGCATAAGTAAAAAAAAAAAAAAAAAAAAAAAAAAAAAATATTTAAAAAAAAAAATTTTTTTTTTTTTTTTTTTTTATATCTAAAAAAAAAAAAAAAAAAAAAAAAAGGATTTTATATATATATATGTGTGTGTGTGTGTGTGTGTGTGTGTATATATGCAAGATACACACACATCTCACTTGCTCATTTACTCAGTGCCACAGTCAAACACTGAGTTTATTTACTCTCTTGTTTTTCTCTTTACTTGGACATGTGCACCGCTACAGAAAAATATTTTTCTGTTTGATGACACACTTTTTTATAATGAGGCCCACAAAGTTCATGTTTTATTCTGGCTTCAGTGTTAACTATCGTGTTTGCTCTATCCCCCTACAATAATTCAGCATCCTTCTGTAGAAAGGCAGATTTTTTCATGAATGACTCACACAGCTGCAAACCAAACAGCTTTTGTCAGAGCTCAGTAACCATTGCTTAGATGTTAATTTAAGGTCACAAGTTAAAAATTGTGTTAAATTAGGTTGTATTCATTTCCAGATTGTCAAAGGGCTGTTAAAATTGGGGCTGAAGATTTGAAGAAAACTGCACAAACAAAGCACGTGGATCATATTGAAGAAAACAAAGGGTGGAAAAGAATCAGCCGAGCTTCAAAGACTAAATTCTTTCGGTTGAATTGGTTCTAGGATAATGATCCATTTAGCCAGTCTGGGAGATTGGCTGCCAAAGGCATGAGGGGGAAATTACTCACCCGTCTCCAGCAGAGAAATGTTTGTTTCCCAGCCCTGCCCTCAAATTATTTCAATCAAAACACAAATTAAGTGCAATTAGCAGAGTGCTAAAATGCTCCAAACCAACTGATATGGAATCATTAAGAGTCACCTTAACTACATCTCCTTCCTTCTGTCTCACTCTGTTTCTCAGTGCCTCTTTCTCTCCTCATCAATGGGCTCTCACTCAGGGTAAACTTCACACTTCATTAATTAATTCATCACCTAAAAGCTGAGTATTGATTTTCAGTAATGGCTTTACAAATCTGTTGGACACCTAGCTGCAGGGATAATTAAAAAGAATGCGTATCTGCAATAAATCATCTTTAAAAGGGTTAAAAGTCTCACAGATCACAAGGGAGGTAGGTTACAATATCAACAAACAGGCTGTAATATCCTCCAGTAAGGACACTAAAGGACAGCTTTTACGATTGTTATTTTTCACTATAGTAACATTAGCCAAATTGTGCTTAATAGATGTCATGAAGTACTAAGAAAGAAACTGAATTCATGAACAGTGGCTTAAAAGGGATTGTGGAAAGGTAATTTATTAAGTCATTGCAAAAAAAAGGGAATTATGGTCATAGAGAGACAAATTTTAAGTGAATAGTAGTGAGCAACTTTTTCAGAATCAAAATAAAGCAATGCACCGTAATTTGTTGTATATTTTCTAAAACAAACAAAGAAAACCAATCCTCAGATAGATATGTTACAAAATAATCTAAAGTCTTTTAATATAAATAGATGTCTAAGTAATAGAACCTTTATGCAAGATAAATTTCAGAAAAGTCCTAAAAGTGCATGCTAGGAGAACATGAGGTACACACAGTTAAGTCCAGGCAACACACCTGGACTTGTTATTGTAGCTGATGCTCAGCAAAGACCCTAAGCCGCTGCCCTCAGTGTGTGCGCAAACTGTGTGTGAAGAGACACCTTCACAGGTCACTGAATCAAACTGACCCTGACACTCAAGTCAACCACATCACCCAAACAACATTAGATACCAGCTTCAACTTAGGATAAAGCCCAAACGAATGAAGATCTTTTCATGTTTTGTTCATGTGTTATTTTTCTCTTTGTCTTTTTTTTTTTTTTTTAAATTTGCATCTCTTGTTTTGGCTCACCCATAAAGTTCCAACTATTCACGGTTAATAATTGATATAAGCCATAAGACAGTCCACCTGGAAAACTATTGATTTTTTTGATACATAAATATGGTCAATACCATTTTGAAACTGAGTTATCATGTTTTTGTTGATGTTTTTTTAAAACAAAAAATCAATACAACTAAATGCCATTAGCAAAGTGACATTACTGGTTCAAGATCCCATGTGGTTTCTGAATGATTTGCTGATGGTCTTTAAAGTTGAGGGGAAAAAAACATTGATTATTAAAACACCTAAGTGGCCATTTTTTTTCATCCTGGGGGGCATGGATAAGAAGACTGAGATGAATGGTTTGATACAGCTGTTTAGGGTTTGTCAGTCACTTAATATGCGGCTGTCAGTATGTCTGATGTAGTCTGAAGGCAAACAAGTCAACACTTGAGTCTGAAAAAAATGCAACAAAAAAAATTTGATTCCTAGGGCAGGGAATTCTAACCATTAAAACATACATACTATATGTATAACTGTATTCAACCAACACCTTATATCACAGTAATCACAGCCTTCCTCCTCCGGGGCAAGGTCTGTGATTTAGGACAGGAGACACTGCTTAACACTCTTTAAATTTCTTGTTCATGCTCTGCTTCCTACCCTCTCCTCACCGAGCCTGTTAGCACTCCGTTCTCTGTTCTCTATCATGCTTTATCTCTTCTCTGTCCCACACATACACTTAAAATTACACACACACACACACTCATAGCAAAGGAGAACATAAATCTGGCTAGTGTGTCAGACTTGGCTGTGGACACCATAATTACAGAACATCAAATGAAAGAGTTAGTGTCTCTTTTTCTCATTGCAATGCAAGACTTGCAAGTCCTCTGCAATTTTGCGGCTTACCTCTGGTTTACACCTACATGTACAACACACACACACTCTCCTTTTTTCTCTCTCTGTCATGCAGACACGCACACACTTACACACACGCACAAACGCAGGAACATGAACAGGTAATCGCAATCAATTCTCAAGGCTGCAGAAAAAAATTCTGTACAAAAGTAATAAGTGCATACAAACACTTGCACACACATTGTGCTTGACACCTACACGTGTGCACCTGCATGTGCAGTCATTATCCATCCTGTGCCCTTTAATTTTTGAACATATAAAAAAATATGTAGAGACTGTGTTCACACTGTTGGGCCTGGCTACCACAAGCTATAGCGCCCTTTTAATTTTTGTTGGACCCTTATGATTGATTTGAACATTAAGTCTTAATGTAGTTATGACATTCATAACTTTAAAGGTCTTTATAGGTGAACCTTAGGACCCAAGGTCCAACCCAAGGCACAGGTTCACTTATAAACCTCGAATCTGTTTGGACAGTATTTTTATAACACCAGTCTTAACAAATGGTAACCCTGGCTCTGTTGTCAATGGCTGTCCCTCTTTTTGAACTTGTCCTCCTTCGTTTTTCATAGCTACCCTTCAGTTTATACTTCTAAAGTTGAATGCAGTGCATCACATTTTATAAACTAACTTCATTTACTAAATCACTTCTTCATGCACCTAGGGTGGCATTGCAATTTGATATAAAAAAGTGAATTACTTACACCTTACTCTTTGGCATTAAAAAGTATTGGAAAATGAACATAAATTAAGACATAAAAAGGTCCCGTTCTGTGAATTTTGAAAGCTTGTTTAATGGTCTAATATCCATGTTTAACCCATCTGTTTTTAGAGCTGTAGTTGTTTATTAATGATTTTTTACCGGCATTTGGATATTTCCAATGAGAAAAAACTAAACATCATAATGTGCTACCTACCTAAGGGGATTACTTGTTTTATGTTATTAACATTCCTAATGAAATGAGCATCTGCCCATTATGTTGCCAAAGTGATAATTTTCTTTATTGGACATTTTTACTGATAAAGAAAGAAAGATAAGACATCATGAAGTGGGATCCTTCTTATGTAAAGAATTGAATCTGATTACTTTTATGTGTACACATGCTTTGTCAACAAAGAAAATTTTAATTCTAAATTTCAAAAAATGCATTTTTTCATGTTGTTATTCTTATATGAACAGTTAATTTCGTAGCCTTAAAGTTTTTATTGCAGTCATTTTCCCTGGGCTGCTATTTCACAGAGAGGAAAGGAGAATAATGTTTTTAGTGGCAGAGAGGGAAGAGAAGAGTACTTGTAAGCTTAGTGTCAACAAGTGTATGCTTTTAATACAATCCAGGGCACAGTGGGAAGCTTGATAGCATAGGTATGTGGCATAAAAAAAAAAGATAGTAAATTTTTTGAATATGTCTCCAGCTGAAAAATCCAACAGAGACATGGTGATAGTCATTTTTATTTAAAGAAAACAGTAAGAAAATTCTTGCAATTCTAGTAACATATCTGTAAAAATATGAAGACTGCTAAGTTGCTTGATTCTTTTTGGCATAAAAGTCAAGGGCAGCTGAGGTGTAAAGATTGTGTGAAATTACAACTGTTATCTGGGACACTGCCCCCAGAGGCCTGTTTGATTAGTTGCAAAAGTGTCAACATCATAAAGATATTATGGAGTATATTTTGCCTCTGTCAAAGATGGGGGAAAAATGTAAAAACTGCATAAAAATCACCAAATTTAATGCCAGTTGTGCAACTTGATATATTGTCCTTGTCACACCACTCTAAATCCTTTGTGTAATTTGAAATGCCCCAATCAGAGATCCAGAGTACAGACACTGTGATAGACAAGCAATCCACCATGTGCCCCCAAATATTCTTTTCCCCTCTGTGAATTGCCCCAATCACAGGCCCACTATGCAGACTCAGCGACAGGCGTGCAGTCCCACACCTGTGACAGTAATAAAAAGCGCCCTTCCCTCTGCTTTCTTCTCCCCTACCTTTCCTGTCAATTACAGTTCCACAGAGAGACGGAAAACTGCACATCTCAGCGGTTTGAGAGCCACTTCTACTTCTGCATTTCCTGAGGTTTTGATTGTAAAGTCATATGAAAAGCTTGAGGTAGTGGCCTTTGAGGATGGGTCCCAGTGGGATGTAAGGACATACAAATGGCTGCCTTTAAGTCCTAAGTGAACATAACAAGGCCCTGGAGTTAAAAAAAAAAAAAAAGCAAAGGGGGACTTGACTGGAGTTACGGAAAAGAGAGAAAGGCATATATGTGTCATAAAAATATGGGGTAAAATTGGAATTTCTCCAGCACAGTATTTTCAAACCAAAATGACAATGTGTTTCACAACATCGGTATGTACATGCCCACTACAAAAGCACTGATGCCAATTCTCATTTAGTGTTTTCCTCAGTTTTTCTTCAAGGGAAGAAAAAAATGGACAGAATGTTAAAGGCTCAGTTTTAAATAATAACTTAAACCAATAGCATGAGTCAGCAGCACTTTATTAAAAGAATACAAGAACAAAATAATACATGAACCATGTTGTAAAAAAGATAACATGGTTGACTTTACTTTGACAAACAGGTAATCCATAATTGTGATCAACTCTGTCCCGTGCAGTATGAGTGAAATGATTCTGACTTTAATATGAACAAACATTTTTTTTACTGTTGTTGAAATGTAGAAAATTATGAATGGCTAAAGTTCCTCTCAATATTCAAGACAAGATTGTAAAAGTACTCTGCTGTTGTTATTATTTTGTTTGACATGATGAATGAATGAATGAATGAATGAATGAATAAATAAATAAATAAATAAATAGTGGCTGGAAACACATCTAGTTTTCCTACCCTGCTGTGAAATTCTGAGGTGAAACCCTGAGGTCTCTTATCTTGCCCACTGTCGCTGCCTACTTTATGTAGACCAGTGAAAATGCAACAAATATCAATATGGCTATCATAAGAGGACACATCAAAAAAAAAATTATACATTGTCTATCCCTGCTGCAATAGTAAACACATTAACCTGTTTACTTTTCAGTAGTAATGATCAATGAAGTTTTCCCACTCCTACAAACAATATCTAGAGCATATTTCTGCATGGCACTGTAACAAATAGCTCATAACTTCTTTGCCCACATAAAATATATTTCTGTTCCAGCTTTGTCTCGGTTGCTGTCCAGGAGGAAAACTTAGAATGAGGATTCATCAGCATGTCAAGTACTTTGCTATTGTTTTGTTTTTTTCCTATTTACATTTTTGTCGCGAGTCTGTATATTTAAATATAATTGACATTGATTCCAAAGAGGTTGGAGCCCTGTCTATAACACAATCGTTTTCGTCACTACTTGACAGCCAATTACAGCATTCTGCATAGACCTGTGTGATTAGCATGCATCAACAAAGCCTTCACTTACCAAAACCTACACCCACAAAGTTCACTTTATGAGTTATAATCAATGAATAGCTGGTCATGAAATCTTCTCTTTTGTCATGATAACTGTTTCAGTCCAGAGGCACACATCATGACTTACAAAGTAATTACTTATATTGGTTATGTACCACATTGGCTTGTCAAGGTTATAAATGTTAAAAGACCCCCAGCTGATTTCCATTACTTAGCTCTATTCCACCTAATAAAGCAATCACATTGTACATTGGTATGATATTACCAGAAAGCCACCTTGCTTACACACCAATTCAAATGTTTGTGACAGGGAATGACAACTACAGAACTTAATATTAGCAATGCCCAGTTAGTGCATAAAAGAACTGAGTTTCTACTTATGTGTAATACTTATATAGTCTGACATTTGGGGAAACTTACTGTTGTTTTCTAACTCAAAGTTACATGAGAAGAATTATACTCTGTATGGTAAATATGTAGTTACCACCAGCAACCAGTTAGCTTAGCTTAGCTTATCATAGAGACTGAAAACCAGGAGCAGACAGCTAACCTGCAACACTCCAAACCAAACAGAATCCAACAAGCATCGGGTATCACTGATCAACATGTAAGCAAAACAAAAGAGTCCATTTCCTAAAATGTTAACAGTTTCTCAAAAGTAGTGTCTTGGATCAGGTAAAATGCAAACAGTGCTCGATGTTTAGGGTCCTACTTGCCTTTTGTCTCCCAAACATTTCCTTTAAATAAAAATTTGGTCCAAATGACAATTTCTCCTAATGATGCAGAAATGTCAAAAATCACCATCTGCATCACAAACCTCATCAATCAAATACAATGGACTATCCCATTAACCCATTGAATATTCTAACACAGAATCCCACCTGGTGGATCCTTCGCCTTTCATGGCATAAAGGGTCAATGAACAAGAACTGGGCAGAAATGAACTCTGATGTAAATGTGTGAGTATCACTTTAGATTTTCCTCACCAGGAGGATGACTGATGACTGTTTTTCTGCCCGACTGCCACAGTGGGTTAAGACAAGGGGCTTTATGATGCATGGACATCCTTCGTTACTAATTAACCTTCATACCAGACTAATTAATTAGATTCTAGCAAGGTCAAGCTTTCTAAATGGGACTATTAGACACCTTCCTCATACAGTATTGCACAGTAAAAAGCTCAACAAAGCCTAACAAAGAGAAGAGATATTTATGCTTTACAGAGAACAAGGTAATCTTAATTTGAATTATTAAAAAAATATATATCAAGTATATGATAATAAACTGATGATAGAGACAAAATTCCAGTCTTGTCTTAACTGCTTTGCCATCGGATTGCTCCCTGCAGATCTTAGCGTGTAATCAAATTTAAAGGGGACAACAGAGTCTGTAATGAAGCCATGGTGAGACCTCACTGTGCTTTAAAGTTGATTGGTAAAATAAATAAATAAAGTATTTTCTTAGTGGTAACCTTGAGAAAGCATAAAACAATGGATAACATGTATGGTTTATTCATGTTATGGGCATAAAAATCTTTTTTGCTGTATTTTGAGTGTGCAGAACATGCAGCTGTGGCCAAGGATGGATAGGGGTGAGAAGTTCAAAGAACAGATAATAAAAAGCAAGAAAAATACTCTGGTCATGAGGAACACACAAGAAGGCTGTGAGTAGTAAGAAATATTCAAATGAAGCAAGGTAATAATGTGGAGATGCAAGCGAGCTGTGGGCCAGAGAATTTTTTAACAACACATTAGAGATTTCACTAATGATAGTGGTAGTTGCAAAGCAGCAACCATTAACACACATTTTCATTTTCTTTGAAATGCCCAACAGATCAATTACAAAAGAAGACGCTGTGAATGAGAGGATGTGAGAATCAAGAAATTAAGTCT
The DNA here is from genome assembly GCA_029814665.1 of Acanthurus lineatus. Lineage (NCBI taxonomy): Eukaryota > Metazoa > Chordata > Actinopteri > Acanthuriformes > Acanthuridae > Acanthurus > Acanthurus lineatus. The sequence continues at coordinate 20,220,333 of JAPZDV010000025.1, forward strand.
GCATGAGTACACAGACTCACACACACACATGCATGCACACACACACATTCACTCGCACATTTTCATGAGCAGTAAAAATGTGTGTGTGTAATGGACCAGTTGGACAGGACAGCTTGCTTATGTTCAAGGGAAAAAAAGTCAAATAATGAAAGAAGCAAATGCAAGTACACACACATACACACCATATACATACATACAGTATAAACGTACATGTGTTTATTAAGTGTGAATTTCTCACACATTTGCATGAGGTGCACAAACATGTGAGCACACAGACAGTGGGGAAGGTATCATTTAGACTGTTCGCCCTGTACACAGGAGCCCATATCTGACTAACAGTGTGGAACTAGCCAAATGTGGCAGCCAACTGTTCCCCATCCTCAGGCTATCCCCAGACTTGGCCCGAGTACAACAAATTGTATCATTGTGGTGTGCCTGTGTGTGTTTTCCTGTGTGTCAAGGCACAGACAGACAGACACATCACAGTGGGTCTGCAAGATAAAATAACTATAGAATAGTACAGAGTGATGATGTGCATGTTTGTCTGCAGAGAGATGACATGGCGTCTATACTCTTCATATGTTTACTTTCAAGACTTGGTAGTAATGAATCAATGTCAGGTCTCAGTATTGGTGCTCAAACAATGAGTTAATTAATCGATTTTTACATGAATAGAAAGTTAAAATACCGTTAAGATTAATGTCTCTAAGCTAAAACAAGCAAGCAAACAAAGATCAGATGTGGAGATTTGCTGCTTTTCTCTTTTCACTATATTTGTAAAATTGGTTTTTGCATGTTGGATAAAACATACATTTTAAAGACATCATCTGGGACTCTAAAAAATCACTTAAGGCCTTTTTTTTTTTTTTTTTTTACAATTTTCTTGCATTTTATGTGTGCATATGTCTGTTTACAAGTACAATTAGCCAAAAATAAGAATAACACTGCTCTGATGGCTTGTTAGTTGTCATAGGCCAGCTTTTTTAACTTTTCTGTCTTGGGCAATATTATAAAATTACGTTTTATGACTAGGGAGCTTTATGCTGTATATTTATACAAACATCCAGTCTTTTTCTTGAGTAAGTACCTATGCTAAATGTGCATTTAGACAGAAAAACCAGCAGGACTGACCAACATTACAGATTGTAATTCTTAAATACAGGCATGATCATAGACAGAAAAGAGATCCCTGGTCTGACTATCAGGATGTGAGACACAAATAGTAGTAAAACTGTTATGGTTTTAAGTTTTTAAATTTTCCATGTTACTGTACAACTTTGCACAGAGGAAATATTTAAAAAAAGACTCAAAAATCTTGATTGTGCATTGACAAATTGGAGATACAGTTTTAAAAAAATTCAAATCAATTTTCCTGTTTTCTATTTTTTTATTCTGTTTTTTTTTTATTTAAAATTAGACCAATTACAAAAAAGGCCAACATTTAATCTTTTTTCTTTTTTATTCAGAAGATCTAAAGCCTACTGATTCACTCTGTCCACTTGTGTGTTTATTTGTCCAAGACTATACATTTATGGTAGTGTTTTGTTATGCATTTGTGTCTGTGTGTGTGTATGTGTGTGTATGTGTATGTGTGTGACCAGTCAGGCTTGCATTTAAGTTTGTGTGTGTACTCCAGACGTCTAACTGTGCATTTGACAGAGATTAATAAGCAGTAACCCTATCTTGGGACTACCATGGGGCTGTAGACCCTATATTTTACACCCCACATAAATAAAGCCACAGGGTGCCATTTGCTTATAAAGACAAAAGGTTCTTTACACATCGCTGGCATATTGGAAATTCAGCACTGGTGGAGAGGTGAGAGAAAGTGAACAAAAAGAGCAGAATTTTTGTCAAAGAAGGAAAGCAAATAGACAGGCTGATTAACTTTAAAAAAGTGACTTTCCTTTTTACTGGGGTCACTCTAGGAACCAAATTCTTCCAGATGGTGTTTCATATATTTTTCATATTTATTTTTTTAATTCTTGGGAGTAATGTTGTTAGTAGACATGGCTGATTAAAATATGACTGTGATGCACCCTGGGATAAATTAAAAGCTGTAAGGAGTACAAGGTTAAAGAGTACAATCTGCTTAGATCACAGTTAGCACCGCAGGTTTTGATGCAACGCCCTTTACAACGTTTTTAAAAGAATTCATATTTTGTTGATTGTGAAAGTCAGATTCATCTCTGTCAGTTCAGTTCAGTCAAGAGACTGGCCAAATATATATTAAGCCTAGTTTAGGACAAAGAGTTGAACAGCAAAGATGCCCTTGATCAACTCAAAGCTAATTTGCTTTTAACATGTGTAAATTAAAAATAGAAAAAAAAATAGACACCATGTTATAGATGCAATTACTTTATGCATTACAGTTGTCTTGTGCACTGATGGGCAGAATGTCTTTCTGATCAAAAATACAGGGGATTCTTGGAAGCAATTGTGTTTACCCTGTTACTGTTCAGGATACAGCTCCATAGAAAGTTACATATTGGAGTTTTCATTTGGAAAGAGGCTAGCTGCTTATAGCTTTTTCACTCCTATTCCAGTCTTTGTATTTCAAACTTATTGTAAACCAAAGTAAGGTTCGACTTTGATAATCAAATCCTAATATCAGACCCAAATCCTCTCTAGCTATCAATTGAAATTAGGTTCAGCTTACAATATTTCTAATAACTTAACATATAAGTTGTGTTTAAAGGTCCCATCTTATGCAAAATTCACTTTAGAATGGTTTTCTAACAATAATATGCATCCCCAGCCTGTCTATAAACTCCCCCGAGATGAAAAAATTCTATCCTCTCCCTCTCTTGCTTGCTCCACTTTTCAGAAAATGTTTGCTCAAACAGGCGGATTGGAACTATCGTCGTTTATGATGTCATAAACGGACATAACACCTCCCCTCCAGGTTGGTGACCCTGCCCAAGATATGTTTGTTCTGCCCCCCGAAAATTTTCACTCAGATACTATTTTTGCCCCTCGCAAACGCTGCTTCGAAATGGCGAAGGTACTTATAAAGCAGGGCAATTGGACTGTTTTTGGTGGTTTTTTTTAATAGTTCTGTGGGGCTTTACGCCTCTAAGTTTTGATAGGACAGTAGTAGATAGATAGGAAGCGGGGAGAGAGGGGGAAGACTCAGGCAGCAAAGGGTTGGAGCCGGAGTCGAACTCGCGACCGCTGCGAGTCTTTGTACATGGTGCGCCCTAGCTACCGACTGAGCTAAACGGGCGCCCCAGCAGTTGCTCTGTTGTTGGGTTTATGAAGCAAAATATACCCACGACAACTCTTAAAATGTTGTATGTGTGTGCTCACCACTTCACTGCGGACTGCTTTCTGAACGAGGAATCTGGATTGGTACCAACTGTCCGTGACCCAACTAACTGTAAGTGCTGTAAGTTTTACTTTTTTATGCTGTTTTACTATATAGGCCTACCTAGCGTCATAGCCTGTTGATTTTTTAGCATGGCAGCTAACGTAAGTTAGTGTTGGTAAAATAATACTACGTTAATACACAACAACAGTAAATAATATCAGGGAACGTTGAAGAGAAGATATGTGAACATATATGTCATGTAAAGCTAGCTTTATATACATAATGTCATTTGTAATTTGGA
>JAPZDV010000025.1:20226241-20237787 GCA_029814665.1 Acanthurus lineatus
ATTACAACCAGCCCGTGTCACCAATTACTAAAGAAAGATAAGTTGTATTATCACAAATGTGCATTTATACTGTATGTTGTCAAATGTTAATGTTGCATAGAGGTCATTTGGGCACACTTTAAGTCTGTACTGAGGCATTTGATGGACGGAAATACAGCAAATGGCATGCTGAATGAATGGTGCTGAGATGCTGAGGCAAGACAAGAAAGACTATTATTTTAAGTCATAAAAGAAGAATAAGAAGATTAGATGGATCCTTTTGGTCCATGAGTACTGCTGCCATATGTCACTTTGTAAACTTTCAGACTGTCTACCCATTAAGTCGCACACATCTCAAGTTTTTCTTACAAATGAGAAAAAAAAGAGTGACAAGTCATTCATTGGTATGTTATCAGAAACACTCCTTTAAAGTATGAGTTATATGTAACACAGTTTTGTGTTGAGCATTTCCATAGCTTGTCACACATCCTAGTAAGAGTGCATTTCATCCTCCCTGAATATTGGTTGTCTCTCATTGCTGTGGTTACTAATAAGGTTCCCTGAAGTCTTGACCATGGTAACTCCAACTACAGACTACTCTTTTGAATTCCCTAGGGATTACTTTGGCTCACATATATTTGCAGTCCAGTCATCCAACCGCAGTTAAATGTATATGTATACAAAATGTTAGGGGAATCAAAACTGACACATATATTTTGCAGCGTTACTTATGATATTTAACTTATTTAAAATGTATTTGACGTTAAAGTTGATCTGAAAACTGAGAACTAAGCAGATATGAAGTGAACAATTGGTTTTCAAGGCAAAGAGCATGCCAGTGTCCACTAATTGATCCTCATGTTGTTTTGAAACAATTTTCCTATGGTATTCCATCCGTATATTTATTCAGTCAGTCATGATTGCTTGATTGATTGTAAGTTGCTTGTTAGTAGTTAAAAAGGAAACTAATCTGACATCTCACAACACTGTGCTAATATCCCAAGTTATCTGGTTCTCCTTGATATCAGAAATTCAATATTGTTGCTAGTGTTAAATTTTTAAGGGTCACAAACACAGCAAAATCCCTCTGTTGTTCTCAAAACAGATCATCAAAAAATACTTCAACCCTGCATAATGCTGTTATTAATATGAAATTATTGTGAAGTTAGCTGAACATATTAATTAAATTTGACATATGCTGACCTTTACTTTATTGTTAGTTTTTAATTTACTTTAGTGTATGTTGCTAGTATCTGCTCTTTTTTATGTTGTTGAAGTGTCTGAGTTTGTGGAGCAGATAAAAAATCATCTTAGCTGGTAAAACTACACTGGTGTCCAAGAGTAATTTTAGACTAAAAACATTAGGGGAAAAAAGACAATGATGATACAGTCAGCATCTGACAGATTAAATGTTTTTAAGAGTAGATAGAAGCTTACATTTTGCATTGCAGAAGTCCACAACTCCCACAGCTGCCTCTGGACCTCAGCTGAAAATTTGCCCTGACAACAACCACCCTTTTTGTCCTGAGGCTGTAGACAGTGCATTTTAAGTAAAAAATGACTATTTAAGGTTATTAAATAATTTTGTAATCACTATTATATAGTTTGTGTTTTTTCTAGTTGTAAAAATAAAAAAAAAAAACCTAATTTGTGTTGGATTGAGGATTTTGCTGGGATGGAAGTCAATGGATGAATGAACCTGTGTCTCAGACTACTCCCTGGCCTCCCTTATGGACCTGAAATGACAAATATACAGTCTGGGTAATCGTCAGAGGAGTGCACTTGCTATTACACACTGCACAGCCCCACAGGGACGGTCGGAGAGAAAAGAATGGATAATTTGCTGATCTGGACACATTCTTTCTCTCCTTGTCTTGCTGTGCATGCATATGTGTGTCTGTGCATGTGTGTTCGTGCGTAGGTAGGGAAGTGAGTGTGTGCACATGTGCAGCAGGGACGAGAAAGAAAGAGAATAAATGACTGTAATAAATGAAGATGAACATTCCAGGGCCTCTGCTCTCTTCCCGTGTTTTTCTCAATTTTTCTCTCCCCCACTGCCAAATATGTATTGATTTCCATGCATATTTATAATCTGCACTGAACCAGTAGGTCTCCAGTGTTTTCAGAGGTGATAGGCCTGCTCCGTGGAGCAGAATCAACAATATCGAACACACAGGAACTCCAATCCCTCCTCTAAGCTCTGATGATATAAAGCATTCATTTCCAACTCTAGTTTATTCAGGCATTGTCTACCCCGGTTGTGTGGTGGAAGGTTGGTTTAGGGCTTTATGTTGTGGTCAGAATTATTTATTGTGTTCTCTTTTCAGTTGTATGTTCTAAATCAAACTTAATATGGATTTTTGTACTTTCTTGCACTGTATTTTTTTTTTTTTTTGCATTGTTTGCATTAGCATTAGATTTATTGGATTCTCTTATTTTATCGCCTCTTTCACTCTCCACTCTCTGTTCTTCCTGCTTGAGATTAGATGTGATTACATGTCTTCATACTTGCATTACTTATGTCTTCAAGTTGGTTTATGGTGCTTTGATAAGACAGCATCCCCCAAAGACACCCAACTTGATTAATTCTCTACTAATTCTGTAATTAATTGTAATATTACACAATTATGTTGTACTTTCCTACTCTACCTTAACACTTATGCCGTTCATTTCTCTTCCATCTGACATATGACTTCATCGTTTATTTCCTATCAATAGGCTCTTTGAGCATAGAGCTCTCAAAGGGGAGACATGGGATAAAGACAAGAGACAGGTCTCCTAAGTGGCTCTTCATCTGCCTGCTGTCAGACTTGACCTTGCTCTGATGGCTTTGTGTGTGTGTGAGTGTGTGTGTGCATGTGTGAGTGTGTGTATGCATGCATGTATGTTTCCTCTGTGTATTTTGTGTGTCGACTTGAATGCAAGTCCCTGTATATTTACAAAGACATAAGCATAGATAGTGTTAGTGCCTATAAGCACTGTATCTGGAATCAAAGATGGGCTGTCTGACTTATCAGGTGAGCTTTAAAACCCTCAGAAAACATCTTTCTTTTGTGTATACTTCTCTCAACAACAACGACAGGGTAAGAAACGTATATATTCAAAAATCCAAGGAAACCATGCATCAACATACACAGACACATGTACAGGCCAAAGATGTATTTTGTCGGTGTCCAGTCTTCCATATAGAGATTAAATGCTAGGTGAAGCATGAAGCACTAATGGTTAGCGGAGAGATTTCCCCTGGTACCACATCCTCTCACTCAGGGGATCCAAAAAACAGACAAATGATGAAAGGTTATGTCAACCAAAAGCTATGTGACATGTAGGCCCACTGAATACAGTACAAATCAGCCCACCACCTACACACCACAGTTTAAATTGGAGGGCAGTGAGGAACAACACAACTAATTACTTTTATATGTTAGACAAAGCACATGAAATGTAACTTAGTCAGTTGTTTTGAATTCTTAAAATCAAAGATTTTTTACTTTTTTTGTCAAAGAGCTCAGATCATTTTTTATACAAGTAGGTTGCAGGATGGGATGGTTAAACCCTCTATAGTTAACATAACCCAGTCTATCACGCTCTGCTACACATGTTGGATAAGGGTCAGTTGAAGCTTCTCTATTCCTTGTTTAAGTGAAAAACATTGTACCCTGGAAGGGAAAAGGCAGCATCAAAAACACAAGCATTAGCAGCAGAGGGCACAAGAACTGGTCTAACTGGTAGCTATGGATGACTTTTATCATGTAATGGATTTGTAATGACTTAGCATCCTTGATTGACATTGTGAATATAAGATTTAATGGTGGTCATTTCTACACCACATGTCAACTTCAGCTGTTATTTTTACTAGTAATGGATAATTTTTCTAACAAAGTAACCTTTGATTTGTCCCCTGCAGGTAAAAATGTTGTGAAAGTCATGTTGGCCTATTTACACACTGATGATACACCAAAGTCTTACAGACAGGCAGGTCAGATAGACTGGATATTACATTACATTACATTATTTAACTGAAAGAGTATCTCATGCTAACCGAGGCATTTTTAACTAATCAGTATGACCTTATACTATTGTAATATATTGCTCTCTGGCTCACCAACTACCAATAATGATCTGATGCCCTTTACTTAAACATGAGAACATCTGATAAAATGTTTTGATGCATGTTTACTATTCATTCTGGTCATTTTGTCCTAATGGCTTCTGTTATTATTTACGCAGCAATGCTGCATGGTGAGTGTGCACTGTAATCAAGTCAGAAATCAACTTGGAAAAGAAACAAATACTATGAAAATAATCAGCACTTTCAGGTATTGATGACAGAATATGTTTTCTCCTTTTAATTGATTGTACTTGCTTATTTATTGTACTAAGTGAATTAATAAAAATAAGATAATACTGTCTATATATAAGTCTTGGGTATATTTTCAGCAAGGATTGCAAGTAAAGCATGATAGCAGTTGTGATTATTTGCTGCTGGAGTTCTTTTTAAAAGGGAGAGTGGTGATAGTAAGTATTCGTCCTGGGGGACCAGAGTGGCAGAAACAGCAGAAAGTACATTTAAAATTCACCATCTACCAAAAACATGTTAGGACACACTTTTTAATCTGTCACTGTTCTTATAGAGCAACCCGTTCTCTAACTTTTCAAGAATCAGAGATGGCATGGATGTGAGGCTGTCAGCCCAGTTCTTCTACCCCCTGTTGACTGGATGATTTATTTGACCCCAGTGAAGCCCGGATCAATGCTGGGGAAAGGTTTCCACAGCAAGTTGTTATATCCAAGAAAGACACCTCTGCAGGCAAAAACATGTGTGTGTGTGTGTGTAAAATGGGGGTGAGGTTGAGGTGGGACAACTAGCAACCCCCTTCTGACAATGGCCCAGTGATGAAGCGTCCATGTTGGAAGTATCCCTGCCTGTGAGACTGATGGATGATGTGTCATATCTCGTGGTAGAAATGCCCAGAGAGTAAGTCTGACATATGAACGTGCTACTGTAATACAGTGGTTAAACCAGCCACCGAGAGGGAGTGACAGACAAATGAGATGGTGAGCTGAGATGGTGAAAAGAGGAAAAGAAAGATAAAAAATCCCCAGAAAAGAAGAATGGCAAAAATGGGGACACAAGTATCTTAAAGGTAACCGTGTATCAAGAAATTTCTTGGAGTGACTGGGATCTGTGGGGCATTGAAAAGTGGTGCCTTGAAACCTGTCTTGAGTGGATAAATTGCTTTTCCTCACCCAAGTAAGAGTTCTCAAAATAGCCCTAGTAGTGCTTTAGTTGTGGGGAAACAATGCTTGGTGAGTGTTTTGGGAACTTGCCTCTTTTATGCCACAGCTAACCTGCTAATAACAAACTCGAAACTGTAAACTTTAGCCTTTAACAGAATTTCTTTACTCAAACTCTGAGTCATTTGGTGGTGAGGGGACTTCAAGCATAGGTAAAACCAAAGGTCAAAAAAATTGTGGCCTAAGTTCCGTAGGAACAATCAGAGCCCTCTACTGGAATACATTGGTAATGCTCTCCTGCAGTAGCATTTGTACATTCAAATGCATGTGCACTGTAAAGAATAAAAGGAAGTAAAACCTACTATCTTCCTCTCTAAAACACCTTAATCTTCCTTTAGCAATGCAGGAATAGCAGGGTGCAGAGGTCGAGGGCTCCACCTGTACTAATAGACCCAAGGTTTACCTTTCTTCTATCTCACAAACTTAAATGTATATCCTGCTATGTGCATCTGATGAAGACTGTGCATCCCACATAACATGTCAATAGATGTACTTGTCATTGCAGTATTGTCTCCCTGTCCCCTGCATGAGGTGGAGGACAAAAAGCTTCTTACTGTATCACTCTCAACCAAGAGAAGCTCCTCAAGCTTCGGAACAAAAGAGGGGTTCAATCTCAGAGTGGCCCCTCTGCAAACTCTCCATCTCTGAAGAGACAAAAAGGATGAGGTTTGCTTCTTATATGCTTTAAAATAAATGTGTATACAATAGGCATTTTCTGATGTAAATGTATTAATGAATGTATATTTGCCATTTTGGAGTATTACCCAATCCAGTAGAGGGCAGAGAACAAATGATTTAATTTACTCATTAAGAACATTAACTTTTATGATGAACATAAATTAAGTTGCTTTTTTTTCTGTCTCTCTCAGATCAGTGCTTATCGTGCAAATCGCTGTTTTTTTTTTGTTTTTTTTTTTTTATAGTTGTTGCAAAAATGTAAAGGGGTTAAAAAAACATCTCCAAAATTGCCATAGCAACTGCAACTGCAGCCTATCAACAGCTCTGCTCTTTTTGGCCCTTATCCACACCCTCTTCCTCCTCTCCCCACCCCGTCTTACTCCTCTAACATTCTGCCCTACCATTCTCTCCCCCTCTTTTTTGAACATTTCTGCTTTTTCTCTCTTTGTACATCTACCTCACTGCGCAGCCTCCCTTGCTTTTACTGTTCACTCCCTCCAGATCGACTGTATCCAAGTTCCTCTTCATTCTGTATCTTCTCTGTCTATATTTCACTTGTTTTTCCTCTTGCCTTTCCATTTAGCAACTCGTCTGCTTACTCATTCTTGACTCCCTTCTCCTCTTGCCAGCTGCTGCCTATCCTGTCACCTCAGCATCCTGTGTGACCTTTCCTCTGTCCTATCTGTCTCCACACACTCTTATCTCCCACATCTCATTCCCTTTTTGTCATTCCCCCATTCATTCGTTCCCTTCCCTGTATACTCTTTTGTGATTAGACCCCTCTTCATTGCATTGCATTCTTTATGATATATGATCCTTTATGTGTGTATGTGTATGTGTGTGTGTGTGGTTATTGATATGTTTGCATGTGACAAGCCACATGTTCACTATTAAGGGAACTCAAAGTAGGTCAGGCCTGCTTTTCTAATAATGTCACAGTCTTCTGACTTGACTTGGTTCTAGGTCTGATGTATTGGCTTATGTGTTGATGCTTGCATTACTTTCTGTAAATTGGTCACTTTTGTTTATTCTGCCCTGTGTTGTTGGGCTTGCCTGCCAATTAATAACATTTAGCATTCCACCCTTTGCATACAGTTTGTCACATGCGAGTTTTGTATTGTGAGTGTTTGGCCAGCCGCATAAAAATAATAACCTCAATTTCCTGGTGACATGTTGACATAGTGCCTTGTTAGGGCGCAGTCAAATCAGCCAGACATTATTTCTGGCCACAGACTGTCTGACAGCCTGTCATAAGGGACACCCTCAAGAGTGACTGCTCTCTCAAAGTACTTAACCTCTTGTTATAATAGGGGACTGTAATAAAACTGTGTGTGATATGGTTAATGTACACACCATCTGGTCCCTGGTCAAAAGCTTAACTATCATTTGGAAATATCCCAACACAGGGATTATCGTTTGGCATCAGAAATTGATGACTATGTATATATTTGGACACTTAAAACTGTAAGTTTATTTGAGGTTTGGTGTGATTGTTAAGGCTAAATGTGGCTGAGAGTGACTGGCTAATAGGAAAAGACATGAGTGATACACAAAGTCCTCTTAATACTGCCAACAGAACATCATGTCCAGAGCAGTACAGTTAAAATTTCTATCAACAATTATTGTTTAATGGAGGGTTTTTTTTGTCTCTTTGTTTTTTTTTTTTTTTTTAATGTGCCTCTTGTGTGAAAAATGAGGTTCAATATATAACAGTGCTTATCAGTCATTATATAAGTGCTTACTGGTTATTCAACAAGTTGAATTACTGGAAATTTTAATGTACCAGAAGTGTGAAAAACATAATTTCCTCTCCAACAATTGCTTGTTTCTCCAAAGAGACACTGCACTGTCTTATAATGGTTTAGTTTTTTGTTTTGTTTTTTTTGAGTTTGCTTTAATGCTGCAAAAATGCATTTGTTAAATATGGGAGGACATCACATGTTTGACAGAAACAAGCAAGAAAGAAGGGGAGAAAGAAGGATAAAAAGGGGTGATAAGAGGGAATTTCAGTGAAAGAACATACTCTACACCGACTCTCCAGGGAAGCACTCTCTGCTCAATCACTTGCTCTTAGGTCCCCTCTAATGACATTTGTAGCACCAGATTGCCTCCCCCCGCTAGAGTACTTGTTTCAGTCTATTTTTCCAGAAAGATGTTCCTAAAATGGGGTGTTGAGCATGTGGAGGTGGGGGGAGGCAGTCTCTCAGACAATCAAATGATAGGATTTTCTCTTCCAATCATTTTTGATAGTGTGTCTATTTTTCCTCTTCTCTGGCTTTTGGTGCGAAAAAGAGGAAGGAAAGTAAAGAGATAAAAAAAAAAAAACGACCTGTCCTTTGTCATCAGGGCCAGGAAGATCATTTGTTTTTTTTTTTAGATGAGTAATTTTCAAGTTGTTTGTCTTTCATTTCCATTCACAGATCTGAATACCAATGCTCTCTGCTTCCTCTTATTCACAACCAGCAAAGCCTGACAGCTCAGCTGACTAAAGAACTTACACTGTTGTATGTACAAGGTTGCTCTTCCCGCTTTCCTATGATTCCTTGAAAGAACTTTTGAAAGAAAATGTAAAAAGTCTTCAGGTGAGCAGAAATCTCTTGTATCTTTTTTCTTAATATCTCCAGGAGTAAAACACAACCAAAAAAAAATTGTGAACACAGAAGTGTGAAATAGTGATCTAAATCTTGAGAACAGCTGCTCCTCCCTTCTTTTTAGAGTGCAGAAAAAAGGTGCTGCCTCAAAAAATGTGGCAGAATGTAGCAGTGCCTGTTAATATATCATTAGCAAATACTTTCACCTGCTGTTCCAGCTGACACTATTGCACACACGAGACTCCAAATAAAGTTAGATTTCTTCTGCCATGAATTCACCAGAATCTTTATAGCAGGCGCTCTCTGTTCCCACTGATGGCATCTAAAAAACGACTCATGACAAAATAATTGGATGGGAGAGGAGGGGAGAAGGGAAACGAGATAAACTGAACTCTGGATCTACTGGTATTTTTGTGCTCAGGTTCCACAGCATAAGCTCAAGTAGCAGCGACTGTCAGGACTCAGGATTTATTCTAATATTTATTTAGTGAAGTTCACAAAACTCTACTCTTCTCTGCACAGCATGATAGATGCACCTCATGGATGTGTGGTTATTAATGGATGGAATAAAGCAACACAATATTGTGACCGAGACAAGACTTCTACTGTTTGTCTTTGCTTTTTATCTATATATTCTTTTCTATTCATCTATCTGTCTTTTATTTACAGCCCCCCTTCTCCTCCCTCTCACTTGCTGTCACTCTGACATTGTTACTCTGGTTGCTATTCCACTCACGCAAGCCTGGTGGCAGCAATCAGTCATCCAAATCATCTGCCTAATGCCCTCTCTTTTGATACAGTAATCTAAAGCAATAGTCTGTTACTCTGTTAAAGACTACATAAAAATGGGTTATATTCACATTTTATACATCACAATACATTTTTTAGCTTCTTAACCCAATTGGTACTGGTACTTAACCCAACCACAGCTCTATACTCTCAGCTGAGCTTTTTCTCTTGAATAGGTGAATACGATCTGTGATCTGCTGTTACTTCAGCATAAGCACATGTTTTAAAATGCTGTTCCAAAGAATGGGTAAGAACTTTAGGAAACAATTACTAAAAATTATCATCACTGCATCCATCCATAACAAAATAATTCTGTTAGCCAACATTCTGACTGATCTCTGATGTTGTAGGTTCAGGTAAAGATTGTACATGTTTTAATCCAAAGAGGCAACATTTAAAATTTTATTTAATTATAAAAATCTCTTTTTTTATGCGTTTCACTTTTAGCTATGTCATAATTGTGAAACTCACTCACAGCTTTTTTGACTGAGAAAGGAAGCATGCCCTGGTTGAAATATCACAATCATGTTTGAATCCTTTTTTTTTTTTTCTTTTTTTTTGCAATGCTATTTTGGGTGTAAACACAGCCCAAGGCTCCCATCCACTTTTACGAGCAGTGCTTTTTAAACTACGGTACATTTTACAATTGCATTTAATTACAGTTGCCACAGTCAACACCATTCAGGAAATAACATATTCACTCTTTTTTTAAAACATTGTAGGGAGTCAACACTCTCTGACTGAAGGCCAGCTGAGGTTTGTCCTAAAAGTGGAGGTGCATCTTGGTGAAGGCTGCCAGAAAATAACACAATGTCCAAGTTCCAAGGTTTAAGTCAGTGTGCAATGAAAAACAGCCAACTTTTGGAGGCATTTTGCCATGTGCAGCTGTTATGCACTCACAGGATCTTGATAGGACACCCTATTGATATATGACCAAGCTTATATATGTAACAACAAAAAAAAAATTCAGCACACAAAATCAACCTTGTACAAAGACCTTCCCTAAACCGTGGCATGAGTTGCATCTCTCTCTGTATCTATTTCTCTCTAGCTATTCTCTGTTTTCTTACTATGTATCTCTCTCCCCCTCCATGTTCATGTTTTTCTCCCCCTTTTTCTCCCCCTCTCTTTCCTCTCCCCTACACTCCTTCCTTTTTACTCTTTCTTCCATTTGTTTGTCTCCCTCTTCTATCGTTCTCTTCTTGTCCCTTGATCCTCTTACTCCTTCTCCAGTTTGTCACCCTCTCTGTCCCCTCCTCCCCCCCAAAGCCTACACCCATCTCTCTCTTCCCTCAGCTTGCAGGAGGGTCAAGTGCACAGGCTTTTGTCTCAAAACATGTGGAGGGAATTAATTGGCTCCAGCGTTTGGCTCTTTCCACCCGACTGCTTCTGTGTGGCTGTCACCTGGCTCTCGCTCCTGCTTCTCTCTCTCTCTCTTTCTCCCTCTGTGTTTCTCTTTCTCTCAGTCTTTCTTTTACCCCTCCCTCTCCTCTATTTCCATCTCTCCTTTTCGCTCATTTTCACTCCTCCTTATGTTCCGCTTTTCTTCTCCTTCTAATGTTCTTTCTCTTTTCTCCCTCTCTGCTCTCTCTGTCTCTCTGTGTCGTGGCCCCCTTGTAGGATCAAGCCCTCTGCTGCAGCTGAAGGACTCTCACGTTGTGTCTAATGAGGGAGGATAATGTGTGCTGTTGTAGTTGATGGATATGGAAGAGAAGACAGAAGGGGAAATAGGTGGACAGAAAATGGAAGAAGACCAGTATAGAAATACTTAAGTAAAATACAAAACGTGGTTACATGTGATCCAAACGTATTTTTTAAGGTGTAATTTGCCCTTTAAGATTAAATATGCGCTGGATCAAATACTACCTCACTATGGCAAAGATGTGCATTCTCTGTCATTTTCTCTTTCTCTCATTATGGAAAAATGACTCAGACACAATCCTTTTGTCCTCATCAATTTGCATGTCCAGTTATTTCTGTTGCTACACATTATAAATTTAAAACTATGGATAAAACATCAGATTTTGTAGAAGCTGTACAGATGGATGACAACACATCATTCCTTTTTTCAGTCCGTCTTTTCACCATCCACCCACCCATGCTCACATTGTCACAACTGTCACAATTTCAGAAATGAAAGGGGGGAAAACTGTTTTGCAGGGAGCTAAAGATTGATTTAAAATCACTCCATTACCCTTCCTTATCCTCTTT
>JAPZDV010000025.1:20237887-20319577 GCA_029814665.1 Acanthurus lineatus
CTTGAACCCTCATGTGATCCAACCACCCACGTGGTCACATCTGCTATCTTGCTCACTCCATTCCCCTTCCTTATCCTCTTTTATCCCTCCCATCAGTCCATCCACCCACCCAACCATCCTCACGTCCTCACATCCCAAAATTCAGATGCATTTAAAAAGAACTGCTAATTTCATTTCCCCTATTTCTCCTTTTTTTTCTCACCCCAATTACCAGACACCCCCCGCCCCATCTCATCCACCCTTCCTGCAACCCCTCCTAAGAAAGAGGGATAAATCAGGCTGCATATTAATTGTATTCAAAGGGGGGACCATGTGCCTGGCGTACTCCTTGTTTCCATGACAACCTGCTCAGGATCCATAAAGATTTCAGGGGCAAATGGGGCTGGGAGAGTGGGGGTCACCCCAAAAGAGGATAAGCATAATTACAGTGAGATAGACAGGCAGTCAGGGAATGGTGAGGTCTGTGAGCAAGTGTCCCAGCCAGACAGATACTGTAAACACGCTGTCTAGAATTTAACAGCTAATACATCTTTAAAACCCATTGAAAACCAATTTTTTGTACACTGTATTATGATTTGTATTTTATATCTGCAATGTAAAATCTTTTTGTTTTTTTTAAAATCACTGTTGACAGCGATTTTTATTGTGTTTCAGCCTAAATTTATATCAGTAAATTTTCTGTATTTCAAGCTTGCTTATCATGATGTTTTTTTTTTCAGCGATTCTAAAAAAATTTGATTATAAAAAATTGAATATATAAATGTAGACTATATGATCCATCCTCTCAAATGTTTGAGCTGTTCAGGAGGGGACCCCATAAAATGCCTAATAAGACTTTCAAAGTCTTAACTTAGCATGCATTGCATGATTAAATTGATTTTCAGCTGATTAAGGAGAGCATATGGCCTGCTGTGAGTACTCACCCAAGGCAAAAAACAACTATATGTTTAAGTGTTTTCCTAGACAAGGTACAATAAGATCACACTAACAGTCTGTAAACAAGGCAGCACCTTTTACCAACTTTGCATATGTAAATGAGTGAAAGAAATAGTCTTATTTTATTATCAGAATATTGCTCTGTGTTTATAAATCTGCCCAAACTGGACAATGACATATACATACAGAAAAAAACAACAACATTGATTTCTGTCATCGTAACAGCTGCTACGTCCTCCTCTGCCTTTAATTCACCAGATTAATTCGTTAACAAAACTACTGATCTTAGCCAACCTGCCGTCCTAACTCATCTCCTTGCCCTCTCATGCCCACTAAGCTCTTGCGTATTATCCTAAGCTCCTAGCAGTCTCATTACCTGTTTTTATTTTCATTTTTAATTTGCAGCCTTAGTGGAATTTTAAAAAAAAATCAAGAAAATCTAAAAATATTGTAAAAAGTTTTGAACTCTGCAACAAATTGCTAAGGTAACAGACTTTGTGAAAATATCATGACATGCAAGTGGCATTCGACTTTAACATTTAATGAGGAGAAGAAAAATGTTTTCAAATATAAACACTATACTTGTGTAGAGCTATGAAGGGACTCTAACTCACCCCACATTATTATGTGAAGCAGCCACAAATGCCAAACTTCAGTCCTGTTTTCTACATTGTTTCTCATCTTTAGAGGTTTAACTGGTGCTCATTTAATGACAGCATCTTCTTTCCCAACTGTTTAATGGCTCATGACAGTTTAGCAATAAAAGAATGAAGTCAGAAAGACACAAGTGAGGCAAAAGGAGAAGGTGGAATTGTTAATGGCTGTATATGGGGATTTGAGAACCACTGATGTAGCAGCAGATTAGTAAAGAACATGAGAGTCATGCCACTGTATAATCTGTGAGCTGAGGTTGGTGAACAGGGCTGGTTAGCCAGCTGTTTGAGAAATGTAAAATGTTGTGAAGCCAACAAACACATCTGGCCAGTAACTTGTAATAGAGAAGAGTGATTCATGTTTTTTTTTTCATATAACTCTGAAATAACTTGAAAATAGTGCAGTTGCAAATCACAAGAATAGGAAGGAAAGCCCTAAATGTTACAAGATTGTAAGAACACCTATGGCGGCAACAGAAGATCTCAGTGTATGAAATTCAGCTAGTGGTTAAAAACATGCAAACAGTTTGCATTTTCTGTAGACAATTGTCTAGAAGTTGGTTTTAATTTGCGTGTTTGTGTTCGAATGGAAACCTAACCATTGTTTCAGATTGGCCATATTGCCCGAGCAGTCAGACATTTATTTTGACTGCCTATACCTGCTCACACAAGCATATGCTGCCTTTCCACAAATTAAAGGCAGGCTTAACACCTGTTCTGCCTCCTGAATCAGCATTTGGATATTAGATCTGCGGTGTAGTGTTGCAGACCATGGCTACATGAACAGGATTTCCCATCTGTGCTCCTGAGTTAAAACAGTCATATCCATCTGCAGTGGTTTTGATGTACACTTCATGCTTGCTGTCAAGAAAGAGAAGGGTATACGCACAGATAAAAACAAAAACAATGAACAAAATAATGGAACATTCATTAATTTTTCCAGGGAAACAATGTCTACACAGATGAGGAAGTAAATCACTTACAACAAAGTTTTACAATGGAACAGGGCCAAGAGATGGATTTTACCTTGGAGACAATTCTTTGGTGTAAGTTAATAATTATGATCAAAATGAGGGAACTTGAGGAGCTGTTAACATTTTACTGACATTATTATTTTGACTGGAATTACTCTTATTATTGCTGGGTTTAGGTTTTAATTGATTCCATAAAATATCCATTATAAAAATATCAAATAAACACTTAAAATGGTGAACTTTATAAGGTTGCATGCATGGTTGATGTTTAGTATTTAAAACAATGTATGCATGGTATGCACAGAGTGCAGGGTCTTAATGTATATGAACTGTAGTGTCGTGTTGTTCAGGACAAGTTTGCACGTGATTAATCTTACATTTCAATACCACACTTGAAGAAAAGGGCCACACCCCTATTTGTCCCAAGGATATAAAACTACCAGCAGACAGGCATTCACACACAAACACTTAAACACACACACACACAAGCACAGACCAGTGCAGAAGCTTTATGTATTATGCATGAATTTGGTTTAATTGCGTGGATCCTATTTGCATAACCTCTCCTAGTTTGATCAAATATGCTCATCTATATTGCAGTCCTCTGACCTTGGCTGTGGGCAGGTTAGTGTTTGTGCGTGTGTGTGCGTGTGTGCATGACTATACAAGATGTTCAAGTGTACAAATGTTTTATTGCAAGTACATAATTATACACACTGATTGTGAACATGTTCCGTGTGTGCTGAGTGTGTTACATGTGCATGTGTATGTGTGTTTGTGTGTGTGTTGGGGGGGGACTATCTTATTCTTAATAGCTCCTGTCATTGGTGCTAATGCTGTGGTTGCTCTGTGAATGGTGAAGGCACAACAGGCATAGTTAAGTTCAGTATAAACTGTAGTCTTTACTGCAAAAAACTGAATTAAGGAGTTCACAGCCAAACTACAAGTGGTTAAAAACAGACCCTTGCATTCAAAACTGTAACTGTTTACTTGTAACTCATCATCAGACAACTTGGATTTACTTCAGCAGTTCTCTTTGCTGTTAAACAAATTCTAGCTCAAGACTGTAATGTCTCAGTAATAGTCTTTCTTTTGAAGTGTTTATCAGCATAAAAGATTGAAAATTGAGGAAAAGTACCTTAGCAGTTATAATTTAAACATGTAGTCTTACCCTCTCTGTAAACAATATCCTTTTATTTTAGAAGAAAATATACTGACAAGGCGTGAGACCATTCTTTTTTGTCACTAGCCTCTGAGAATATGAGTGAATAGAAAGGTGTGGAATTATTGAGTTAGATTTGATGCATCTATTGTTTATCAAATCCAGTTCAGACTTAACCTGACCTGCTCAGTTTTCATGGCCATATGTAACCATGCTCATGTGGACCACTCCACCTTTGTTCCACTCAGTCATAGAGGCTGTATAGTAATTACTCTAGCTGTGTTTGGTTGCCTTCCAGTTGGGTTGTAAAACAACCAGTGGCAGTGGTGATAACATGAATTATGAGATGTAGTTTCCTTAATAAACACTCCAACATCTTTGGCCTCGTTCTTGGCATGATGCTGCCCCTCACAGGGTAACTTCTCCTCCTTAGCTGCTCTTCGCTGGACTATCTATCAGCTAGGGAAAGAGAGTAAAGTGGGTATCCTAAAGGCAGGCTACTGCACAGCTGCCCATCCACTTCATCACTACTTAGAAGAAAACTCGCTGGACATACAATTAGGAAATAACCCTCTTGCTAGCCAGTTCTTATCCAGCTTGTGATCTGTTAAACATCAGATTCATCTTGGCCTGATTTCCCCCTCCTATGGGTGAGTGGGCACGGGAGGACAGCTAAGAACAGGCTCTTGGCTGTGGGCACAGGTGTCCCTTCCCTCCCCCTGTTTGCCCTTTCTGACAGTGATAGAACCATGACAAGTGGAGGGGTGGATCTATCTAAACTGGGTTAGAAAAATAATGGATTCAACCGTTCTAGATTGACACAGACTTCCTTTTAGACATGTGTTTTGTTGTTAATTAAATGTATTCAGTGTTGACAGTAGATTCATAAGGTCTTAGATTTATACTTACAAATGTTTGAGCATTTATTTGTAAGTGTTGGAAGGAGGCTCCCTTATAGTCTAAGGTGCCTCCTATTTAAAGATGAAAACCCAATAAATCAACTAAGATGATCATGTCTGATCATAGCATGCATATCTGCTATATATTTTTTTTGTGTTTGTTGGCAGTTTGCAGATTTGGGGGCTGATATAAAGGGTAAAAATGTACAGAGGAAACAAAAACAAACAGAAATTAATCATGGGAAAACTAATATCAATTTAATGTTTTTATTTCCCCAATTTAATGGATATCAAATAAGCTAAAACATATAAAGTGATTCAAAACACAGTGTTCACCATGTCTGGGAGGCTAAATTGCCTCAAACATGAACTAAGTTTGTCCCCTAAAAAAATTGTAACAAAATATTTCTGTTGATAAAATTGTCTAATGATGTTGAAAGGCTCACAAGACTGCATGTGTTAAGATCATCTTTATGTTTCTGAGTAGAGGGGAAAATTCCAAATGAAAAAAAAAAAGTTGGCCTCTGGGGTGTTGGATTTCCAAATTTCCTAGTTAGTAACAGAGGGACTATTTCTCTCACATAACTGTGATCTTACTGTGACCTATAATGGACTTACATGATACTGTGCCATCCTGGGCGTTGGAAATTGTAGCAATCTTAAGGTCTATCGCTCTTTCAGTGTAAAGATACCAGAGCATCAACATGGAATGGAGGACAATCAGAGATACACAAGTTTTTAAATCAATCAATCTGTCTGAGCTGTCTGAGCACACAGTCAGAGCTTGTTATTGCATCAAATATCCATATTGTCATTTAGACAACTCGTCCATTAACTGCTTGTGGCCAAAAGATACAGATTGCAATATTACTTCGGCAGTCAAAACAAGCCAAAAAATGACTTCACACTGTATCTGAACACAGCTTGCGCAGTTAGAAAAAAGCCACTCCATGGCAGTTAACTTACACTGTGCACTTCTCATGTATAATATTTGGTACTCAACTAATGAGATGAAGCAGTTTTTCAACAAAACAAATTATACTGTCTTAGTTTTACTTCAAATATAATTCTGTTATTATTACTGAAGGCCATCAGCCCAATTTTCTCAAGGTGTCATAACGGGTTACCCTGGCTCTTACCATTACACAAAAAAGAACCTGTTTAGTAAACAAAAATATTACTTTGTGTTCTCCTTTCCTTTATTTCCTCAATCCTTGACCTCATAAATAGTAATCCAGTTCACAACTAAGGCACACCTTTACCACACATATCAGCTATTGCTAACAATGTGGGATTTACATAGGACACAAAAGCAATTACTCTTTTTTTACATAGCCAAAGGCTTTTATTGACCAATTTAGACAAAACAGTATAAATGTAAATTGTCAGTACCTTAACCTTATTCACTTCACTTAAATCATTTGAAGAACCCTCCATACTGTCCTGGTCTCCAGGTTGGAGCTGCTGTCTTAGACCCTAATTCTAAACCACGTTTGATGGATGGATGAGCAGACAGATGGATGGGGAGATCGATGGACCGATAAACGAATTGGCAGACAGATGGACGGATGAACAAATGGATGGCTGGATAAGTGGTTGGGTGAATGGATGGATGGATAGGCATTTTTACACATGGCTGTCTGTCTACATTCCTGTCATGTCCAAGGCTGATTTTTCACCCAGCTCAGACGTGTGTGTGTGTATGTGTGTGTGTGCAAGCATGTGTGCATATGTAGGCAACAACTTTTGTTTTTATGTGTGTGTATGTGTGTCAAGCAGCTGCGTTCAGCAGGTTATCTTGAAGGGATGTGCCTCAGAAGGCAAGATGATATTTATTCAGAGGGGCAGATTTGATTTCTGCTTGGACCATTTCCTACTGTAGGCTCCATGTTGTTTAATCCCATGGGACTCTGCAAATATGTAAGACAGCATTGGCTTTTGGCCCAGGCCTGATGCACATACTTCAAGCAAAGCAGGCATATTTTTGGGGAAAAAAAGGAAATGTGAAAGCTTGTGTTAAAGATGGAGAAAAAGAGAATTTGAATCAGCATGTCACACTGGCATACACAAATACTGGTTTTACAAACATGCCAACCAATCTGTGGGTGTGTACTGTAAATATTTTGTACCTAAAACTAGATTTTAAACATTGAATGTTTATGAAATTTAAACAAGTTCTCAAAACTGATGTTTTCAACATATAAAGCCAGAGTTTTATGCATGTGTTAATGGGTTTAGATGTACAGACATAAAGTAATACAGTCATACTGCAGCTACCATAATGGCTACATGTCAAAAGCATTCAAAGCCATCCCTTGAGTCCTAAAACCACATAAACCACAGATGGTATAATTCAATTTGCTTGGATGCATTGTTTCATAAACTGCTAATTCATTAATGTTAAATTAATGCTGTGTTTGCTACATGGGGTTGTTCGTTATGTGCCGATGACACATTATAACAATACTAATTGCTTTAACAAACTATAAACTGCCTGCTTTTTTATTATCAGTCACATTTTAGTATTACTATGTATCATTTGTTGTCATGTGTTTTAAAGTTTTGAATTCCTTTTTGAATGTTTTATTGATCGTGTAAATCCACTTCGTTTGTCTTCACTCCTTCCCCCCCCCCTCTGAGGTTTGAGCTGTAAATAGCAATAACCTAACTGGAGGAAGGAACTGGGAACGAGTCATTAATTATGGGACAATGGTTTGGCGAAGGGCCAGCGAGTGCAATCTATGAATTAGTAGCTGGCCAACAGTGTCATTTGCATGATACTGAGGGACTAAATTGCGATTCCAACGATCTATTGAGAAACAGTTGTGGGGCAAAGCTAATGCATCTCAGTCAAAGGAAGCTAGGCACACATTCATAATAAATTATCCCTCATCTATGCAATCAGTTGAAGAAATGATTTCTCTCTTCTCTCTCATTAGCATTTCCTCCTTATTTCTGCCCTGTGTCGCTCTGTTTCTCCTCTTTTCTTTCCCTCTTTACTTCATTCGCTCATTACTCTTTCCACACTTGTTCAATATGTGACTCAAAGGCACATACCGCCATCCAAGTGCAATCTTTTGTGTAGTTCCACCTTCCTTGATTCTGACTGCTCCTCGCCGCCATTTAAGTAAGTCTCTGTCCCTGTACATTTAGCAAGGTAATGACGGGTGATGCATGGTAATGACATCAATTACTGAGAGCTTTTTCTTAGAACACCCAAGCAAGTAAAAGCACAACTAATGTTTGTATGAATGAGGGAAGAGGGCCTTTCAGGAGCATGAATGCAATATTTTGTATTACTGCATGTAAAGGGTTATATCGTATATCTCAAGCTTAATTTAAGCTCCAAGATATCATTGTAAATTTTAGGTAGTAGTAGTTTGAGAGCAACTGAGTTGAGAAATGGTTAGCTAAAAACTGTACAGGGAAGGATCATGATCATAATAAAATGTAAAAACCTTCAACAAAAAAACAAATATGAAAAGCAAAACTTCATGGCCAAGACTTAGACACCTTTCTGTAAAAATCACTGTGTAAACCTCATTCTTTGTCCTTCAACTGCTGATTCAAATTTCAGTTTGCATGAGGCTTCAGGCCCCTTATGTTCGATGTTACCTGCTAATGAGACAGATACAAAATGCAGCATATAGATTGTGTTCATGTAATCACTTAAAAATGAGACCCATGAGATTGTGAATGGTAATTGTTAAAATGTAGCAACTCACTGAAAGAGATAAAGGTTCACAGAGGAAGTGTTCTATCCTGTGTCTTTAATCCCTTTTCAGCTGGACCATCTGCAACCCTGTCAATGTAGCTGCAATAAAAGGCTATGACAGCCGAGGCCACCCGGTAGGGGGTCCGGCTGCCTCGACCCACGATGCACGTCAAACGCACCCCTTCACCCTCCACTGTCCCCCTGCATTGCCCCTAATCTGGCTTGACGTTCGCTGGGAAACAATGCAGAAAAGGGGCTTCCTTAGGAAACTATGTGCCAACAATGCTCTAATCCAACGACCACCACCAAAAATATGGCAAGTGGTAAAATTTGAGATTGGATTTTTTTTTTTTTTTTTTAATGTTGCCATTGTCTTAATATTCTGTTACTGTTAAGTAATTGCTTACTCTAGTATTCACCTTGAAATAGTTTATCTTGCCTTAGATCAGGGAAAGAAACATCTAAAACTAGATGATATCTTAAACAGTCTTCCTGTAATAATTTATTCCATTCTTTTGGCAACCTTATTAGTCTAAACAGATAATACATTAATTTTTTTTTCTTAATTTACTTTGCTATTTTTGTGGAGCATCCTTCCTGTTCACTGATTTCTTGTTTTTTTTCTGTCCTGGCCTGACTGGAAAGGTTAACTGGGATGGTCTGTGTGGCAAATCTTGGGAATTCCCAGTGGCTGAGATGTAATTGTAAGTGAAGAGGAATTTCTTGGTCTCTCCTTGGGCAATGCATATAAGCTTTACTGTCAGTCTCCATAGAGGCTCCTCAGCTAAGGCCGGTAAAATCTGGAGGATGCTGGACATCTATTTAATCTGACTTAGTGGTCCTGCATACATAACAACCTCACAGCCACACAACCACACAAATCACCCCCCCCCCTCCACTGCACACATGCACATTTTTTATGCGCACACGCAGAGTATGTAACATTTATTAGTTATCTGGGCTCACACCAGCAGGAAAAAGTATTGCCCCCCTGCTGAGCTGCCACAACAGTGAAAACACTGTTTGCAATATTTCTTTCTATCTCTTGTCCCCATCTATCTTCCTCTCTCTAAGTGTTTTCTATTCTGTTTCCGAGACTTTGGTTTGTAATGCTGTATACTATAAGGTGCGTCAAAGTTTGTCCAACTGCAGTTACGTTAATGTGGATGTAAGTAAACATAGTAAGCTTAAAAAACCTTTACTGTCATGTGAAAATCCATAGGCTTTAGCCAAGTGTAAACTAGGAACTTAATGTATTTGCCTGTCAAACAGAAAGCCTCTTTTGGAACAAAAACAATTCTTTTAGATGCACTGTGGTGTGTTATCTCACTCTCCATTTCCTCCTTTTATTTGTTTTAGAGCAAAAGTTTTTCTTTTTAAAAGAAGCACATAACCAGAGCAAGTTATGAGAAAGTGGCGTTGTCAAGTACAAACAATTCAGAGAAAAGGAAAGAGTCAGTATTCATGGTAATATTCCTAAACGAAGCCATGAATGCAGCAGAAATATGGTATTACTTTATGCTGTGGGTGACAAGTGGAGCAATGTCTGTGCCAGATTCTCTTATTAAAGAGGCAACAAGAGCAGGTATTAGTACTCCACTTGGACCACATCCAGCTATATACACACATCACACCTGTGCGCGCGCGCACACACACACACGCGCGCGTTGACAGAGCGTCTGCCCTTGCAGGTGTTTGGCTTGCTAACAAGCGTCCCCTCATTATTCTTTTAGAGAGGCGATTAACTAATGGGATCACAACATTCATGATCACTAATCAGCTGATGAATACTAGCACATCATAATTCAGGAACTTGTAAGCCATGTTTGTCTTGGTGGCATTTTAATAGTAAACCTTTAATTGTTTGTGTATTACCTGCTTTAGGTCATAAAGCTTGTTTTATGCCTCTGATTCATGTTTGCTCTGGAAAAACGAAAACACAAACACACACACACACATCGATTAGTAACTCAATTTTGTCCTGATTAGTTCCTAAAACATTTAACAGGAAGCATGAGGACATAAAGCCGAACAGTGGTGTCATGAGTGTTATGAGTGCTGGAGCAGTGTTTTAAAGTTACTTAGTGTAACATGGATTTCACATCATAGGAACAGGAACAGGAAAAGGACTGGAACACCGCATCAGTGAACTGCAGGCTCCTGTCCATGCAGTTCCTGCATGGTACCCTGGGATTTACCCCATAGCTTATTGCTGTGAACTAAGTAGGCGAGAGGAAATCAATATCTGGTGACAGCTAGTCAATCTTAGACTCAATGGTGAAACTCCAGTCCGCTTTAAAGGACGGATCTCCCGCAAACACATTCAATCTCAACAAGGAGGCCGTGTAGCTCAAGACGCAGAAAGCTCCATGTAAATTGGACCAAGTAGAAATAAATAGGCTGACAGCATCACTAAATAACTTTAAGTCCAGCTGTCCCTGACTGGAAATGGGTTTATGTCGACTTGTACTGAGCGCATTTACATGTGGGTGAGCCTGTGGAGGCTTTACATGCCTAGACTCCAAATGAAAAGAAATCCTGACACATTGGAAAACCGGTTGAAGCTCCTTGCTTTTAAAAAAAGGGCCCTCAGCATGGAGCAGCAGTGTTGTCACACAGGAAAAAAGCAATTTCAATCTTTCACGGTGGTTGGATAAATCAGATGATGCATTTCCGTGTGCATGCAGGAGTTGATTTATCAGGCAATATCAGTGGTGTTACGAAAAAAATCTCTTATTAAGCTTATAGATGTTTGTTATCTTTTGGTCTACTGCCTTAGAAAAGCATCTCTCTCCTTTTTTAAACTATTTCACATAAGTTTTATATGTTGCAACTTTTTGCTGTTTTGTGTTCCTTTTGTTTTTTTCTCAACTTAAAAAAGAGTTATTATGCGCTTTCCTGGAGACAAAATACAGATTGTTTCTCATATTAGTTGATACTAACCTTAATGTCTGTACATACATTTTTATACAGCTATCATTATGCTATACAAGCATTAAAAACGCTCTGGTCTGTTTGTACTTCTTTAAATTTACAGTCATCTTGGGTAGGGCTTGCACTCCTTGCAAAGTAGTAATACTCAGATAGTGGTAGAGGAGGAGAATACCATCTTAAGTAGCCCCCAATGGCAGATCTTTACCCTCAGTCTGCATCAAGTGAGTCAGACTTCAAAAGCAGTCATGCAGAGCATGCAAACTCTTCACCAAAAGGATCCAGTCTGCCTGTTGGTTTAAATTAAGGAATTTACTATTAGTGACAACACCACAAAACTTAGTGTGTCTTCTTGTGTGTAT
Source organism: Acanthurus lineatus (assembly GCA_029814665.1). Taxonomy (NCBI): domain Eukaryota; kingdom Metazoa; phylum Chordata; class Actinopteri; order Acanthuriformes; family Acanthuridae; genus Acanthurus; species Acanthurus lineatus. The sequence goes on from JAPZDV010000025.1 coordinate 20,249,520, forward strand.
GGGGTTTTGTCAACAGGCTGCAGTAATTACCTGCAAAATTAACTCTTATTATTTTAACTGCATAATTGCCATTACTTTTATGCATAACTTTTCAGTGCTCTGCAGTGGGCAAATATTTATCAACCATAAATCTTTGTTCACTGACGAGCACTGAAGCCCTGAACATATTATTACACAAATTCTTTTTAAGACCTTTTTCAAGGTTTTTAAGACATCTTTTTTATACACCAGATACTGACTGTAAAAGAGAGGGAATGTGTCTTTGTAAATGCATCTCAGACCACTGGGTCACAGGATGGTCAAAAGTCAAGTCCAGTGGTCACCAGAGGCCAAAGTGGGCTTGCTTGAGTGCATGTAACTTGAATTTATTCATTCACAAGAGCAGTGGAGGAGTTGGACACGCATGTGGTCCTCTAGAATTTAATTCAACCAATCCCTGATTTATTTTCCATTTAGATGTTGCACAAACAAATTTTATTATTCTGGGATTTTAAAATCTCTTTTTTTTTGTCTCAGCAGCATACCAGCCCTTTTGATACAGCTTTCAATGTTCTTAGACATTGCCAAGAGGCAAAAAATAATGATTAACTAAACTGCAACAGTAATTGGCTCTTCCAGTAATGGGTGAAATTATTGTTGGAATTGTTTTTAGGATAGAAAAATACAACCGCTGGGCATTGATGGCACATGGCTGCACCTACTGCGAAACATTTTTGCATTCACCACCAGCCACAGTGGCTGTATTTTTTGGCCCATAGTGTTAAAAATACATTATACACATCACATATTGTATGTGTAGTCGGTTTTCCCTGTAGGAAGTCGAGTTGATAAATCTGTGACCTTGAGAGAAACAGTCTTGAGAAAATTTGGTTTCATTCCATGCCTCCTACTGCTGTTTTGACAAGTACAGCCCAATCAGACATGTTGGTTCAGGCTCCATTTTCTGGCTCTCTGGTGACTGTGGGGTCACAGGGTGTGCATGTGAAAGAGAGATACAGAGACTGAAAGACAGAGAGAGAGAGAGAGAGAGAGAGAGAGAGAGAGAGAGAGAGAGGGGGAACTGTATGGGGGACACTGAATCCTCCTGTGTTAGTATTATGCTTATGGGTGACATTAATTTTCAATTCTGTGTGTGTGTGTTTCGAGGGGGAATTTTGAGGCAATTTGTGGTGTGGCTCAGTGTCTGAACGAGTATCCTGCTGTTGGGGGCATCCATTCACAGCTGCTGATAGTTGCATGATGAGAGGCAGTGAGGCGCCTCGGGATCTGAGGATGCAGGGACCCCTGACACATGTGCCCTCAAGTAGAGAACTGAATTTTGGTGCCTGGGGACCAAAATCTTGTGGGAGCAGGTAGTTAAACTTTACTGTGGGTGGTCAAAAAATAAGCATTGATATGCAGCTCTTACCAGAAGGACCGAGTCAACAAATGACAATGACAAGAAGCTTAAAGCAGGTTGTTAAAATTCAAGTCTGACATGTGGACAAATTTCTCAGTTGTTACTGACAAGGATGGAAACAGATTGGACTTTGTTGCTACAAATGTGTTAAAAGTATTGATCTATAACAGGCACAAATATGACACCTCTGAGTTGAGAAGACATAACTTCTCTGTTGTTCTGGGTCAAAGTAAATCTACTGATGAGAATTTCTGGGGGTTTTTTGCTGTTTAAATGGTGACTTATTCAAACTTTAATGCACATAATTTAAAACTTTGTTATAAGGTAGTTGATCAGTTTTTGATCTGTTTTTAATGGCGCAATATTTTTGAGAAATCGAAGTCTTATGGTTAATTGCAGAGGAGGGAAATATCATTTTGGTACTTTACTACTGGCAGGTATGCATCACTTTAGTAAAACTACACAGTTAAATGTTTTTTTCTGAGTTTCGGAGAAAACACAAAAATCAGTGTACTTCTACTGCCAGAGCAGGCATGTCCAGAATGTTTGCAGGTAAAGAAGCAAGGAATAGGATTGGGAAAACAGTCCCAAGAGGTCCCAAGAGGCTCAGCCTCTAGGTTTGTGTTCAGAGAAACCAGCACTTATGTGTCCAGTTTCCCAAGGTTTTGAGCGTGTCTGCATGTGCGCATGGTGCATTGTCAACAAGCTGCAATAATAACCTGCACCAGAGGGAGACATTGGACACATTTTTTTGTCAGAGACTGTCCGACTGTCTTGACCTACACTATTATACTGAAAGAAAGAAAGACAGAGAGAAAGAGAGAAATATTCCGATGGAAAGAAATAAGGAGAGGCTAACTGAGCTGACAGATCACAGGAGCCTCAAAGCAGGGCCCAGTTGTCCTCTGTGTGTGGTTGGCTGGGGGGTAGGTGATGTCAACCCCCTGACAGGTAATTTGGTCTGAGTTGGGCTCCCTGGGGCCAACAACACACATACACTTACCCAACATTCATGTGAGCACTCGTGCACATAAACAGCCTTAAACGTGGCCCAAATCCACGTAGTGATTGTATATTTGCGTGTGTTCTTCAAAAAGACATTATGAAGAAACACATGCAATAATGTTTAGTTTCAGTGTAAAATCTTAAATGAACAACATTCTTTTGGAAAGTTCAGTTAAAGACAATGCATGGGCTGTAAAGTTTTGGCACCACCAAAGCACACACTTAAGTGTTGTACTGACTGACTGACCAAGATCACAATCCCAAAAATAAGAGAGCACTGAGGAGTCACAGTTACATATTGTCAAATGGAATCACAATAACTAACTGAATTACTTACCCTCTGTGTATTTTTGTCATTTTTTTGTTGTCACAAATAATGCTCTCTGAGGGGCTCCTGCTGTGTCTATGAAGTCTAATGCAGGGTAGATGCAGTGCTGTAGTGTATGCTAAGGGACTTCCTCAACTTTAACAGTACCCTGGTCAAAACTGTGTTGGGGAGGTTATGCTGTCTGTCTGTTGGCCAATTACTGTATATCTCTCAGCACTGAGAACTGAGGCTCTCACCTTGTCTGCCCCAGCTGTCCCCAAAGATCCTGTGTTTTGTGGCTGTGGAGAAATGGTGGTGACATGTCATCTGGCAGGCTGGCTTGGCCTCTTATTGCTACTTTGGCCAGAATCCTTACACATGAGAAACGGGCCACAAAATCTAAATTGAGAGAGCCTATAGCAGCTTTTATTGAACCTACTGTACTGTATACAAGTATGGCTAAAATTTTAGCAAAGGAAATAAGTAATTTTACATTTGCAATACATTGCCTGTCTCTTGCTCAAACAGCAGTGAAAAATAGGTTTGCTGCATGGAACATATAATAAGGCCGAACTGTCTTGGCAAAACATTACCTGCCAAAGAAATCAACTGAAGACTGTGTTAACCATTCCAGATTTATAGGGTTTTTTAACGCTGCTCATAAATGAAGCTGCACTTATTTCCATGACAACACTGTCTTCTGGCCAGTGTTTGACTGTTGAGAATTGCTTACAATTTTGTGAAAATGTATTTCCTTTCAAGTAGTATTCCTCAGTCTGCTCAGAATAGGGGAACTTTCCTTTTTGCTTAACTGAGCTGGATTCTGAGCTTATAGTCAATATGGTGAGTAAATTTTAGCTTTTAAACCAATCAAGTTTTGTCTCTTGAAGCTGTCAACATAAAAAATACATCTATTTGTGTCATTGAAGCTTTTATTTGACATTTTTGTTGAAAATAATACATAAAAAAAGGATCCTGATCTAAAGACTAGCCCTCCAAAGAGGAGTTTCACATCTCCATCTCACAGCAGACCCCATATATCCCCTGATGTGTTCTGGGTGTGAAAACATGTCAACATACTGGTTGGCCCGGTCAGTGCTGCTCTGGCCTCACCGGACTCACTAACTGCCTCCTTTATGTCTGTCTGTCTACTTCTTGGATATATTTGGCCTGGCTTGACTATGACCTGTCTGCCTGCTAGCCAATTATTTTCCCCTGGCCAGGACCCCTGAACTCTCCTCCTTCAGGACAGACGTGTAGATCCCATGTGTGCTGTAGTCGTGTCACTAAAGGTTGGCCTGGTCAGTATGCTTCAGTAAGGCAGGGGATACCTGCCTGTTTGTGACTGATTTGTGCTTTTCAAAAGATTTTAACAGCCATCTAAAATAGAAATATTATTGTTGTATTGCAGATAAGCCTATATTTTAGTTGGAGTTTTTTGCTGGATACTGATTATCTTAGAATATCTAGGGAGCTTTAAGAGAAATGTTCCAAACTGGACAAGAAAAAAATAGAGTCATCACAGCATTCCCAACAATTTGTTTAATCTGTTGCAAAAAAACCCAACCACACATATCAATTATGACAAAAATACAGCAGTGGACAAGGAAACAAGGGGCTTGGAATGAGAGAAACAAAATTTTTTGACAATTGCTGTCCATCACACCTTCTAAATATGCAGCCAGACCAGCTGGATTGCCCCAGGAGGAGAGGTTAAGGTCCGGTTGAAGGAAAATGAAATGGACAAAACTGGACTCTTGCTGGCCAAGCAACCAAAATATAGAGACACTTTACCTTCATCTTTATGCTGCTTGTCTCCACCTCAATATTCAGGACGAAGTTGTCGACAAGCGGATTGTGTTCTGATCCTGCAGAGCACGGGGGGGGGGGCAGACTCTGTGTTTTACATTAGTGATGCTAGGTGCTCTACTGACTCTAACTTGATAGACCATGTTTCCCAGATGTGAAATGTTTAATGTGAACATGTCAGCCATGGTATCATCGCTATCTTGTTGCTGCAATTTACATTCCCCCAACACAAATTCAAAAGAGGCGCTACAAAATTATTTCCCACATGTAAACATATATATGAACATATATTAATAACTATGTTGTTCTTTTTCCTTTTTTAAATTATTTTGCCTGACATTAAATTGATTTAATCCATGATTTTCGCTTCTTTGGTGTTAGGTTTGTTATGAGTGTGTGATGTGGCCCTTGTGAACCATAGTTAACTGCCCTGACATTTCAGTCCTTGCCTGCCTATGTTATATGGCTCCCAATTATTTCTCTGGGCCGAACCCCCAGACCCTCCTTAGAAGAGAGGTGAACTTGTAGTCTTGGGGAGGGTCACGGTCTTTGCAAGACATATGAGCAATGGCAAAATAAATGTGCTAGAACATGCAAACATCATCATTCCCATAACTCAGATATCTTTCCTTCACTCAACAGAGTAATGTGGAACGCCCATAGAATTAAGTTCACGCATGCACACACACACACACACACACATGCAAATGCATGCATGCACAAACACAGGCATACTGTACAGGCGTTTTCGAACTAATGAGTTCACAAGGGGTTCAGCGTGAAACCTCTGGGGGCTAAAGAATGTCAAGGGAGTTAACAGAGGTGATGTGGTGGGTATGCATGCTTGTATACATTTGTGCATGGTATGTGAATTGGTTACAGCGATCTCCTTTGGCATGCCTTCATCATATAAGCAGTAGCTGTCTGACAGCTTTGGGTTTGCTGATGTAACATATCTGCCCTTGAATCCCTCAAAAGACGAGCGCTTGAGAGGCGCTGAGCACATACAAAGTATCTGCTGTGTCAGTGAGTAAGGCAACTTGTCAAGAATAAAGACAACAGAAACAATTCACAAGACAAGGCAATGGATCAGAAAGCCTTCCTGTACAGAAACAAACTTCATATTCAGTGCTTGTACAGTAGCAATATTAAGTTTGGACACTTCAGTGGATGCAGTACATAAGCTTCTTTTTTTAACCCTCTTTTCATTAAAACAGCAACAGCGCTGTGGATAGAGAACCAGAGGCAAGGCTAATAATAATTAGACTAGAGGGCCAAAAGGCCAGTGACAGGATCATTTGTGACTCAACTAAATGTGTAAATTGGCCCTATAGACAACTGCACCAGAGGTGTTTTTTCATGAACCACACACAGAAACTGCTGTGAATATTGTCAGTATATACATCTTATATATTGGAAGAGTGAACTTCAAGGAAGTTCATGTAAATAGCCCTATCTTCCTGTCTTTGCATTTAGAGTGATAAATATGATTTGTCACAATCTCCTGATTACATTGAGAGTGTGAAAGGAAATGTTTTTTTTAACTTATATAAAAAAAAAGGTAAATAAAAATTTCTTACATTCCAAATGCATGTGGAACATTACATTATTCCCTAAACAGTGTAGCAGGAGATGTAATTATACATGTTGCCAGGATTGCATCTTTAAGAGAAAAATAAAACTCTAGATAAAAATAAATAGATGTCAGGCTGCATTTATTAAAGTGAGTATGGATTTTCTTAAGGTTGACAAAATGGCAATTTTCTAGTGATACTTTTACAAATTATAATGCAGAATTTGCACATTTTAGCATTTGTGTGGAAATGTTTCAGTAGTGTCATCACAAAGAGAAGACAAGCATTATTACATTACCTCATTATTCAACCCACCCGTGACTCTTCCTCTCTCTCTCTCTCTCTCTCCCTCTTTCTCTTCATCTCATTTTCTTTCTGTCTTTTACCCCCCCTTCCACTGCTCCACACACATCCTCTATCCTCCAATTCCCTTGGTGGCAGCCAAGGCTCTAACTGACAAGCTTCAAGGGAGACAGAGAGAAAAGAGATGGCAAGAGAGAGAGAGAAAGAGGTAGAGAGAGGCAGTGAAATCTGAGAGAAGAAAGATCCTGGCACCAGAGTACATTGTTTTCGCTCTTTGCCATGTTTCCTATTTTCGCTTTCTTTAACCCCCCCCCCATCCCCTCCACTGCCTCGCTGCTCCCTCCGTCTGCCTTGCTTTTTAGTCTGTGGCGCTCCAGGCAGATCAAAATTCAACTCACTGATGTGTGACTAACGTTAGGACACACAATACGCAGCCACAAACTCTTTGATCATAATTCCATTTAACAGTGAAAATGTATGCCGCAAATAAAGAATGAGAAAGAAAGAGGAAGAAGGGAGTTAGGGAGAAGTGGGAGGAAAAAACAGGGAAATCATTGTGCCTGTTACTCTGTCTTTATGCCCCACCAAGCTGGAGATGGTTGACTAAATGTCATAAAAATGACATACATGTACGGTGCACAATTAGGAATAAGTTATCAAAAACATGCCTATAGCAGTGATGGATGCTTGTTTTATTTATTTATTTTTGCCAGACTAACATCACAGGCCAATTTGTATTGAAATAAATGTTTTTTGCCCAAATACTGGATATCATTATAATAAAGCACATGCTTACCCCTCTAATTCAAACCAAACACTGTCCATAAATCACTGCAAAAAACAAATTGACAGGCATTGAGTACAGCTATGAAGGAGTATACTAATTTTGAAGAGGTTGAACAACATAGGGCTCATAGAGATGCATGGGTTAATTTCAAGCAATGCTCTCCTAAATGACGCTGAAATTCCAGAAGTAAAGCAAAGTGGTCTGGCTTTAATGGACAGTTTTATGTTGCTGCAGGATGTGGACGTCATGATAGCCTTCACAATGTTTAAATTGAGATAGAAATTTGTTAGTCCTCTTGATAAATAGCTATCACATCCTCAAAAACTAATGTAAAATACATGCGCTCTTGCCTTACGATAGGTTGCTTTAAGCCAGTTTCCTATAATGGCATGAGTTCTTAGAGCTTGATGTGTGAGAGCACTCTCACAGTCCTTTTCTCAAGAACATCATAATTTAGCCCAGACTAGTGAGCCTCCTGAGGGAGTCTCGTTGCAATGGATGACTCTTGGTTGCAGACCCGTAGTGTCTGTGCTCATCCTCTCACAGGCTATGCACACAAAGTTCTAAATGTGGATAATAGATTTACCATGCGTTCAGGAAAGCACACTGCAAGTTGCAAGTAGTCATGGATAATAGAGTGAATTGTCTGGGTGAGTATATGTTTCTGATTAAAAATTGCATATTCTCATCCTGGCCGTGGTCAGGGTCTTAGGCTTATGGTAAGTGAGGATTTTTTGTGTCACGTGTCACGTGTCTGTTCACAAGTGTGTGAGATTATCCACAACTAAAGTTTGCAAAAGACAGAACAGTGTATATAGTGAATTTGCATACAATTGAGAGAGGATGGCGGTCTGAAACCCCCCAACCTCCCCACCCAAACCCATATACCATGTTGTCAATATGTACATTGTGTGAAAAAGGAGATGATAACTGTTCCACAGTCACAGGCTGTGCATCAGTCTACGCAGCATGTGTAGCTGTGTCTGTCTCCCTGAGGGTTGATGTACGTAATAACTATGGTGCTGCCAATATTCTCAACATGTAGTGATTCTGGAGAAACAAAAAGTCTGCAAAAGGTATCCCAATCGCCCTCAGAAACCTTAACTGGATGTCAGATGCCAACCTTGACATGATTGAACTATGGAGGGTCGTTGGAAGTGTCTGTTAAATGTCTCTTGCAAGGAAGACAACAGGGGCAGCTTGTCTTATAGATATCATAGGCGCTTGTTGGGTTAAGTTAACTGGTAGATACCTCAGTACTAGCTAGTGCAGACACCACCAGCTGACCTTATTGGGAAAGAGAGACTACAAAATCCACCCAGGCATGCTCAGTCCCTTGTCAGACACTCCCAGCATGATTCCTCACACTCTGGGCGTATCCTCAGTGACTTCCATAGTTGAATTTCAAGTAAATGCACTCCTGAATAAGCTGATAATTTTAAAAGTACGAGGGTTGCATTTTTGAGCAGTACTTCAAGGATAAAGTAATGTGTTGAATGTGACAAATTTAGCCCTTTTTTCTGTGGAAGCAGTGTTAGACATTGTCATATTCAGACATTGTTTTAAATGTTTTTAATCAAAGACTATTTTGAAAGTCTACCAAATACCCCTGAGAACAAGGGGGACTAAAATAAACATCTGAAGCAGAATGAAGCAGTTTGATTTACTCTAAATGTCCTGGATTTTGTTTTCTGTTGAAAGAGAATGGAAAACAGGCGGTGGCGGTAGTCCTCTCTGTCCTGCATAAACATTTATATAAAATACTTTTCCCTGACAAGGAGGGGTAGAGGTTACATCACAGGCGTTCTAGCTGTGTGTGTGAAGCTGTCAGCAGCAGCTCTCTCTGCAGGTGGTCTCTTGCAAATGTGAATACCCAAAAAGCTGATGCTTTCTGTCACTGATCACAACTGGTAAGGTGAGAGAAGGTAAAAAAAAAAAAAAAAAGAAAAGAAAAAAAACTTCTCCACAACACTGTTCAAAGAGTTTCTCAAAGCGTGGCACTGCTGCAGGAGTTGGAAAAGAGTTTGGGAGGCACTGGGTTTAAGTAAATAATGAATTTATTAAGGAGGTGATATGCAGCTCACTAATAAACATACATTATAGTCGGCCCTCCTGCTGCGAAGAGATTTATGATTGTCTCAGCAATGGCAGGATACTCTGCTGGTGCATATGGCGCGTTTGTGATGTGTGTTTATGAGAGGGAGATAGAGGAGCTAGATGAGGAGATGAATGCAAAGACTGATGCATGATGATGGAAATGCAAAGTGAGAGCAGTAACATCAATGCTTTTGTTTACATATCACACAATGCCTCACACTATAAACAACAGTGTAAACAGAGCTTAAAACATGTTTTTAATTCTCATTTTGTGATTTCTTTTGTGATCTTGCACAGATTTTTTCTGTTTTAGTTTTCTCTAAACACACCTGACAGAGTCACCTGCCAGGGCTATTCTCCATATTGCGAGGACTATGCTAGAGTTTTAAATGCTTTTGCCTTTTGACTGTATTATATAATTTTTAATAATACTTACCATAGCTTGGATAGACCACCTCATTCAAGCCGTGACACATCAAGAATGTCGACCAACATCATCCTTAATTTATATTTCTCATTATGCTAATTTGTATATGTCATAGTTTTTTGTTTTAAACCCTGCTTCAAACATTGTAGATTAAAAAAACCAAGCTGATAAATGAGATGGGTTACTTACACATTTTCCAACAGTCTACATGCTTTGTGATGGGCTCTCGTACCTGAGTACAAGGTTAGAGGTTTTTACAATGTTCCGCCCACATGCTACAGAGTAGCAATGACAGGTTAAGTAGCCACGGAGGATTAAATTATATGGCGCTCATCCCTAGTGGATAGACGTCTGTCTTTGTATTATCCAATCTGGAGACTAAGGGAGGAGGACAATTCATCATGTCTTGCTGGTACCTGGACAAGTGACAGACTACCATGTCTGTGTGTGTGTGTGTGTGTGTGTGTGTGTGTGTGAATGGTGTGGTCTTAGTGTGTGTGTGTGTGTGTGTGCGTGTGTGCGTGTGTGTGTGTGTGTGTGTGTGTGTGTGTGTGTGAGAAAAAGAGACCGAGAAGGAGGTTTGGGTTTGTGGTGGAGAGACAGGAAATTATTCCACTGTTGAAAGAGCTTAACTATATATGAAATGGGAAATGAGAAATGAGGTGAAGTAATTTAAATTTGACACATTTTTCATGTTCATATTGCACAATGAGTCCGTTTTAAAACACGAGTCATGGATTGTCTGTATTTTAATTTAAAGATTTTGATTTAGATTTAAAGAAAACTTTAAAAAAAATGCAGGATTGGGTTGTATTAAATTTAGGTAAAATTGTGTCTACAGCTGAAAGCAATGTTGAATCATATGCATACATGCTAATGGAATACATGCAGTCCTGGGTTATCAATTTAAAAAAGGAAAGGGCCCAGGACTCCAGATGTCAAAACATCCAGAATACAGTGCACCCTTGGCCACACAAGGAGAAATGTTTTTGAATTAGCCATAGTTGAAGTTTTTTATAGTCTCTGTGTGGTACAGTGTCTTAGCAAGGCCCTGAATATGTTAATGTGTGGTCATAACACTGCTAAAGGCCAAATGCCTAAAGCACCATGTTACTAGTCTAAATCCTAGTGACTCCTTAAGATATACTGCACAGTAGTGCAGTGCACTATGGTGTAACATATCTATTAATCTCCTCTGTCAAAGGACAGAGACCAATTCAGTGACTTGAAAAAATTTCAACTATTCATTTATTAGCTCACACAGTAGAATTTATGTAAGAGTTGTAGAGCTAGCATGGACCAAAACGTCTAGAAAATATTCCAACTTTTCAGCTGTCCGTAGTCTGAGCTATTCCGAACAATTGCTGTTCCGAAGAGAAAGATAAGCCACACTAAGTGATGCAGTTGTCACACCTTTGTTTTACAGTAACTTGCTATACTTTTGGTTTAAAAAAAAAAAGACTTTATAAGAACGGCAGCCCATAATGCCTTGATGTCCTGCTTACATGAAATAATCTCATAGCAACTGCCTATGTGTAGTTGGTAGCTCACCTATAATTAGGTTTTCCATAATGACCTCTAATAAGTTAATTGAATAAAAATGGTTAATCATTGCACACATTTTTAGCATCTAAGAATTATAAAAGCTTATTTAGAACCTAAAGACTCTAGGTTATATGGCCTGGAGCATATGTTACTTATTGGAGCACAAATTAGTGACACGGTAAGGCAAATTAAATCTGAAATAACCATGCATATTCAAATTAGGCCTGCATTTAGGCATACATGTCGACTATGCACATACAAACACACAGACACAAACTCAGAGAGTGGCTCGTTGATAAGTATAGCTGGGGGATGTTGAATATGAATTCCTAATTTAGTGTTATAACTTCAGGGTAGGAGGTAGCACACTGTAAAGTTATTATATTAAAATGACTACGTATGAGAAAAAAATCATATTTTAATATTAAAGTGTAGTTATTTGACTGGCCATGCTCTTGTTTATGTGCCATTAAGCAATATAATAAGCATATAAAAGAGATCAAATAAAGTAATGGGCAATATAAAATGTTAAGTAAACATTTATGGATTTATGAGTTTAATCATTTGTTAAAAGAGGATAAATACATCTTTAAAATAGGTGTAAAATAATTCTTAGACAACAAAAACAGCCATATCTGTTCTTGATTATGAAACACATCTTATATAAATTAAGACACTGAAGTGTTGCTAAAGTGTGAAAAACTACATTGTCTCTATAAAAAGTATCTTCATATTAGGGTCTGACATTAAGGCCAATATGTAGAATTGCGTACCAACAGGGCTTTGAGACTTAGACTTAGTCAAAATTACATGTGATGGTTTTAAACTTTAGGTCAATTATCAAGAAGGAATTCAGACTAAATCATGGGCTGCCGGGAAAAAAAAACAAACAAACAAACAAACATAGCAATAAAACTGAAAAGAGTTTGGACCCAATTGCTGTGATAGCCTGAAGTCCTCAGACATGAGAACACACCGGAACTCGCCTCATGTCACAGTCGCCAAAATGGCTTTTGTATCAAAATCATAAACTGTAATGGTTCTGTTTATAGTTACAGTATTTTCAATTGCACTTCCTTCATACCTCCTTGAACAAAATCGCTGCAAGCTTAACTTAGCTCTGACCCCTGATTTACATGTATTTTGAACGTTGCCTTTGTGGGGCAACCGTTTTCTTTCCCATGGTTGGCTCTGATTTGGCTGCGGTTGCCTCTTGGAATTCTGGGTAACTGTATAAAATTAATGTTCGAAGAATTCTCATGAGGATTTCATAAAATAATAGGTGTTTAACTCAGTTATGGCCTTGTAAGATTGGCTATGAGCTAATGCGCCCTCGTTGTACTCAAAGCCGCTAACAGTAACTGTAGTGTCTGCTTTTACTGTAACTTGGGAGACTTTGTCACAGTGGGGCACAGCTTTTATTTGTGTGATATATCAACCACGACTTGGTAACGATTGAAATTATATCATAACTAAGGTTGTACACAAACAAATTGTGGAACAGCGGTCGAGGTGTCATACTTGCAGACTGCGAACACAGACACAGAAAATGCACTTAATTTGCTCACTCCCCTCGACCCTGGCGGAATGGCAAATATGTAAAAATACAGCGCAACTACTGCGGCAAGCGGAGTTAACGTAGATCACACAGAAACAGTGGCAAAGCCTCCAGTTATGTTTGGTTTGATGAAATAGGAAATACTAACTAAATGAAAAAACTGAAGAGGCGAAACCTCATAGCATGGAAGAACAGATTATAACAAGGAATAACTGAAAACTCAAAAAGCACTTCACTGCAGGCCACTAGAAATGTAAAAGTCGAGCATGTTTAGGGGGTCAAATTAAGGTTCAAAGAGACGTATTAATAGAAAAAACAGTACAATTACAATAGGGTCCTCGCCCTGGCCAGGGCTCAGGCCCTAAAAATCACTGACGGATTAATATAAATTTAAACTTGACAGTAAAAAGAAAAAATGAAGCCATATAGTTGCTGCCATAAGCTAACTGCTTTTGGCCTTATGATAATGTTACCATGAGCCACTTATGCATCACTTTATAAGGACTGTGTACCCACATTAACATATATTTTACTTAAGGAATGTGCTCTTGCTTCAATATTAAATAATATAATTAATGAATAAAATACTTTTTTATGCTGCATCCTGAGTATCATACATATTGCCATCTGACTGTGCTGCTTCATTTCCCTATTAAAAATATTTTGCTGAAACAAATCATCCTCCAGCTACTTTTAATTAACCAGTTCTCTAAAACACAACCGTTTCTCTAAAGAATATACACGCACTGTTTAATTTACATGCACACACATAAATGCTTACAGAATACAAGCTTACATTTGTGAGCTACACATTCATACACATACACCAGAGCATGACAAGTCTGTAGCTATGGAGCTGTCATTGTATGAGATCTTGCTTTAGAGTATACTGCAGTGGCTTAATAGGCTGGACATAAAAAGACGTACATTTTTAAAGTATTAACATCATATCAAGGAGCTTCATTGTCAAACAGTAATGCCTTCAGGAGCTTCAACAGAGGGGCTTTAGCCTGCTGCAGATTATTTCTTATATTGTATGAATTTGTTATTTCTTTAGATTAAGCAGGTTGTTAAATGACCCTTTTAGATATGCAAACCTTCTGCAGCATGGACTGGAGCTAATATGAGGAAAATTAAGTTTTTTTTGTCTGTTTTGTTGAGATATGTCTTCTCTGTAGTTTCCATCATTTGCTGCTGTCGTGTGTGACATGCAATGATGAATGCACCAAAGAATAAGCTTTTGTATGTGTTGTTGTCATTTGGGTAAAAATTATGATGTAGAGGTGTTGATGTTGGGAGGTCGTTAATGAAATGTAAAACATAATCCATGTTTCCCCTTAAGTGCACTAACGCTAACAGAACACGGCTCTGCTCAGTGTGAGGAGTATAAAGTGCATTTTTTTGTCTTAAAGTGTTCAAAAAAAGTGTAAAAGTTGTAGGCTTTGAGAAAAATTAATATTCAAGAAAAATACAGGCACTTGAAAATTCTACTTAAGTATTTGTATTTTACTACTTTCTTGGGTTAGGATGCCTTTGATACTCTTCAGGACACATACTTGGTAGGGTTGTCTTGATTATCTAGCTATGTATAGCCAAGTTTCAAATGCTTAATGTATGGATGCTGTTGGAGGAGAGGAGAGGTGGAGCTTTTATGAGATGGACCATGATTCATCACAATAAAAGCCAGAGGGAAAATAAAGTGGGTGTTGAATAGACCTTAGGTTGAGTTTAGGCTGTGGAGAGGCAGAGAAGGTTGGGCCCAAGGCATCAGTTGCTGATAGCTTGAGGTGATTCAGATTATCTGAACAACACTAGAGGCTATACAGGAAGTGGCACTGGGAAAACAGCACATTGTTTCGTTGCAGAGGTTTGCTTCAGGTGCTTCAGTGTCCTCCCACCATCCACAAAAATGCAGGTCAGGTGAACTGAAGGCTACAGGTAGATTTGCATGAATGAGTTGCTCTGCCCTTCTGTATGCTGGGATAGCCAACAGCCTCCCAGTGACCCTGAATAGGAATCAGCGAATATAGAAAATGTATGAATGAATGAATAATTTAATGACTGGATAAAACATTAGTGGATAAAAAAAAACATACATATATATATATTTATATTCTGGAGCTCAATTAAAATCTGATTCTGCCCTTTGGTGTTGGTGAGGATGAAATTTTTACTTATTTTCTCTCTCTGAGACCAGAAGAACACCAGATGGATCAAAAAACTGTCTTCTGCTTAACTTAAAATAAGTACGCTGTGCTCTGAATGAGAAACAAAATCTATTGTGGATGTAGTATTAAGCACGTTTTGATGAATAGCATCACTAGCAAAGTAAATTAATGAATGAAACTCGACAGAGGATGTCTTTAAAAAAAATAAAATGTCATATTGTTATTGAAGATTACACTTCAAATTGTGTTTAATATTTTTCTTCTATTTTAGCAGAGGAAATGAGGATAAAAGAAAAAAAAAACTATTGTCTTTTGTGTGAATGTGCTTGTGTGTGTGTGTGTGTGTGTGTGTGTGTTTTCCTTTAAGGTTCAACATCAGGATGTTGCCCTAAGTGTTTCCTGACATCTTACAGCATCCTCTCTTGCCTGTCTTCTTCTCTGCATTTCCTGTCTCGCTTCTTGTTGCAGTTGTGCCCCAATCCTTATCTATCTCCTTAAAGGATTTTTACTGTTGGTCCCAAACTGTTTTTTTTTCTTTTTTTTTTTTTTTACTGAATGGACCCATTTGTTTCTTCGTATTCACACACTGCACCCTGCCACACGGCAGAAACTGCTATGTAATAGCCAAAGGAATCTGACAAAGACTTAAATGTGTCGACATGGCCTCCAAATTTCCCAGTCTGATCAAGCATCTATGGGATGTGCTGTGACAAGTCTGATCCTTCATTATTTCTAAGATACCTCAAACTTAAATTCCTACTCTTCAGCCGCCTTTGCATCTTATTTTCCAATTTTATTTCCTCTCCTTTTTTCTCTCTTTCTGTCCCATCTCACTTGCCCCTTTTTCTCCCTCCATCTATCCTCACGTTGGGTCTCTTTCTCCCTGTCTCTCGCTCAGTGCCAGGTCCTGGTGGTTGGTGGTTCCCTCTCTCCAGATGGCCCACTCTGATCATTTATTGATGACAGGAGAACAGAGGAAGGCCTTCCCAGCTGCTGCTGCCTGGCACCCAGTTCAGTGTGCCCACACACACACACACACACACACGCACACACACAAATAAACACAGACACACATATTCACACAATGACTCGCGCACATGCATGCAGTTATTGTAATGGACTCACACCCTGTCGCACTTACAAACACACGCAGACAAAATTTTCCCCTTCGTCTCCTTTTTGCAGTGTCACACGTTTCTGCATTGCTCTCTTCTTCTACTGTCAGGCGTGATTCTGTGCTGCACTTTTGCACCCTCGCTCTCCCCCCCTCCACCCCTCCTGTTCCTGCCTCCAGCTCTCCCTCTTTCACCTCCTGCTGTGGTGTTACTGACTCTGTCACACAGGAACAGACAGAAGGAGAGACAGAGGGTGGGAGGGGGAGAGAATGTGAGAGCTCGAGAGTAGTGTGTAAGATTTCAGAGTTTGCAACTGTTTTAACAATGAATGTGCTGCAGCTTATGTAAAAAGACTTTTGAAGAAACTAGAGATCTCTGTATAATAAGTTATAGAAAATGTTTAAAATACAAGAAAAATTCTCTGCATGACCACTGAAAGTCACTGTCGATACAAAAGTTGTTCAGCATACCAATATTAAACATCCCATAAGCCCACACAACTCATCCAAAACACTGCAAACTGTTTGTTGGCAGCATCCTAAAATCCTCCGATATAGAAACACTCCCACTGACTGGCTGTGTGAGCTTATATCAAGTTTTATCTTTACTCCTAGAGGTTACTTTTTTAAAGGGCTAATTTTTGTTTCTGGATACATTTTGAAGGAATATTTATTGCTCCTAAAATGGTATCCACTGGCATATTTTTACAGTAGGCAAAAGAGCACAGAGGGCCAAGAAAATAAGGTGGTGGTCAGGGTGGATGCTGGCCATTCACCCAGACCCCCTGGGTCTTCTGGTTCTCTGGTTTTGTCACCAGAGACTGGACCTCTAAGGCATCCTGCAAAGAGTCCATCATTTTGTTAGGATTGGAAACTGAAGCACTTTGGCTAACAAGTACTTTGAGTTTCTAAACATAACCATGGAAATATTTATTGATTCAAGATATTAAATTGCTAAGAGTACATTGTAGTAAATGTATGAAAACATTAAAAACACTGTCAGTGAAGGATTCTGTAGTGCGTTCATAAACATATTTATGTGGATAAAAAATATTCAACTGTTATCAAAGTTTTTGCAAAATGTTCATCCTGTTGCAGATTAACAGTACATTAACATAATTTTTGGGCCACAAGGCTTCAAAGGTGACTTCATCCAAACGACCACAACTCCCTGAATTCTCCAAGAAAAAGAAAGCTACAGTAAACTCCTCTCTAAGTACTCCACATCAACCTCTTCCCACTGAGCGAGACTCTTTTTCTTGTTTGTACTTGGCTCTGACATTAAAGATGAGCTGTAGAGTTTTTTTCACAAACAAACAAAAGTTGTGTTTACATGCATTGTTTCTCACCAAACCACACAGTGTGTATCCTTGAGGCCTAACAAAAGTGTTGAATGCTTTTCCATTTTCAAAAGTCTTTTGTAAAGCTAATTTTAAAAATCAGCCAAATATGTCCAAAAATTAGCTTGCAATATCTACATACAAATTTACTTTTGATAGCTTCTTCCTCACTACATTTGTTGACACACTGCTACTGCGTCACCACCACTAACTGTTGATGAGTGAGATAGTGTGAAAAACTCTCGATATGTCTCACGCTGCACATGTGCTTGCATATGTGAATGTGTCACTTAAAAAAATTGCTCAATAACACTACAAGGAGTCAAGAATTTCACAGTGTTACTGTCAATTCAAGGACCAAGCCTGTGCAGAACAAATTATACTACTTTATCTAAATCTACAAACCAGACCTCAATTCTCATGATGGACTGGTCTCAACAGCTTGAGAAAAGAAAAAAAAAACTAACAATGAGGTGAAGCAGTGGTCTGCAACTCCTCTTACCGACTATGGGGAACTGTCCCTCTGTTCTTGAGGAAATGTCTGCAAAAAAATGCAAAGAACTTTGCTCTATGTTTATTTAAAGATTCTTTCTGTTCATTTTTCCCCCCATATGTTTTATATCCAACTTCCTTTGTTCTCTCTTTTTATTCCTCTCGTCCATTCCCAAGTCAAGACAATCCAAAAGTTTTCAGGCAGATCTGAAAAACAAAGTCAGAACACAATGAAGAGAGTCAAATTCTCCATGGCATGGCAGTTTTCAAAGCCTGGTTATTTCAGTTTTAAGTTGTGTGAAGGACACATGGCATGCATGCGTGCCTCCGCTGTCCAGACCTGAGAGATTTCTCTGCAGTCCTCTTGGACCAAAACTCGCTGAGAAAACTTAGTGACATGATATCCTTGAAAGAAGAACATTGAGACAGGAGGAAGGTGAGCAGTTTTTTTATATATGTCCAGGTTTTGTTACACAAAGCCCAGCATAAACACATGTGTCCTTCCTGTGACTGTGTCATAAATAGCCTGAACCTAGCAAGCTGCGACTTTGAAGTTACACATGGGAGGCTGCTGTGATATACAGCTGGCTTCAGCTGGGGTACCCCAAGAGATGCATGAAAACACACACAGACACACAAGCATATTCCATCATACATCACACACACACACACAGACACACAAGACACACAACAGCAAACCCCGAAGGTGTTGTTAGTGCAAACACACATAGTTACACACTAGGAGGGTCATCCTATCTCTGGAGCCCAGAGAGATAGTGAACAAGGAAGAAGAGGTGTGTGAGTTTGTGTGTGTACATGAGAGAGAGAGAGAGAAAGAGGGTTAAATCAGTGACTACAATTAAGAGGCAGCAGTAGCTCGGTCTATAGGAGATTGAGAGACGTTGGGGACTGATGGTGGCTGGTTAAGTCTAACAACGGTTAGAGATGGACTGGCAGCTGGAGAGATGCCGTGCCAGTTTACATCCAGAGAACTGCTGACTTGCCCTTGAACAAGATACCTAAGCCTTTCTTGTGGCTCTATACAGTGGGCAGACCCATTGATGTGACCCCAGTGACATGCATAAAAGCTCCGAAAGAGCTCTTTCATAAAATAGTCTCATGATTTTTAGTGAGCAATGAACTGAAAATATCTGTTTGCAGACATCTGTTTGTTACGTGAATATGGACACGTCTCTCTGACACACTGTGTTTTATGGCAACTGGCATACAGATACCAGTTCATATGAATATATTAAAGAGTTAAATGAACAAATCAGTAGACTGCAACACAAAACATCTCTCATTTATAGAAATACTGGAATGAATGTCAGCCTGTCAGCAACAAATTTGAGGCAACACACTGGGTTGAAGCATATAATCAGTCTTGGGAATTATCTGCTAGTGAATGATCACCACAATAAATCATTACCAAAGATTAAGACCAAGTATGCCTCTTCCACCTTGCCTCACTCGCCCCTCAGGACTTCTGTAGATGTGTAAATATCAGAAATGATCTCATAATTTATCAGTTCTTCAATAATTACAGATTTTCTATGTACGCTCACTTTTCATATAGCTTTTAATTTTAAATTTAAACATAGGATTTCAGTTTATACATTAAAATAAGTATCCATTACTATATGTATTCTAGTTTTCCTCAAACATTTAGCAAATGGCAGAATTTTATGAAGTACTTTTAGAATAATAATACAACAAACTCAACAAAAATTCCATGATGTGAAAAGTAATTAAAATCTGTTTTTGTATATTTAAACACTGAGTAGTAAACATGCTGTAATCTGTGTATGCTCATTCATCAAGAGCATGCAAATGCACCTCTAGGTGGCACCGTCATCATGTGTGAAGATGAGTGGGATGAATCACTGTGATGCAGAGTAACAAGAGAATTTACAGCAGTGATCATTCAGTCATAATAAAACAGTACTTTGTGCAGACAGCAGGTGTGTTTTGCTTGG
This sequence comes from Acanthurus lineatus, assembly GCA_029814665.1. NCBI lineage: Eukaryota > Metazoa > Chordata > Actinopteri > Acanthuriformes > Acanthuridae > Acanthurus > Acanthurus lineatus. The sequence continues at coordinate 20,269,421 of JAPZDV010000025.1, forward strand.
AGAAAGGGACGTTTTAAAATTTTTAAAATGAAAAAAAGGGACTTTCCAAAGAAAGAGCACAACTTATGATGACACAGAACACAATCATGACAAAGAATACAAAATAAAATTGAATAGATAGGTCTGCCCTCAAGCTCAGGAGAAGAGTATTATACTAAAGACAGAGAGACTGGTATTGAGACGGCCCTCAATAAAACTTCTCCAGATTCACACAATTGAGTGAAAAGCTTTTTTTTTCCTTTCTACACTGTAGTGTTGAACAGGACAGTAAAATCCTGAGAAGGCGTTATTCTTGCTTCAGTTCCCATTGAATCTGGTCTCAGGAAACATCTGCAAGTCTGTGGAAGAGGTTATAGAGGTGGAGGACAGGATGACAACCACCGTGTTTGTGTGTGTGTGAGTGAACCCACACATGTGAATATTCGGCACTGAGGACAGGTTGACAGCTACAGAACCCTGCTGTGGTTTAATCCCTTCACAAGTCATCGAGGGTCATATGCAGGGGGCACATATATATGCTTGTGTGTGTACATAAGAGGGAGGGGTCGAGTGTGTGTGGGTGTGTGTGTACATGCACGCAATCACATACATGCGCATACAGTTCATACACACTTAGACATAGGTATTTCCATCTCCACTTTGCAGGGTTGGGGAGAGCTGAGCAGCACAGAGGCCCCACTGTATGTCCAAAGCCAACTGTACATTCCTTTCTGTCCCTGTGGACCTTCTACTGCATTCAGCACCACATCTGGAGAACTGAAACACCCCCAAAGGTACATGTGTCTATATGTGTGAGAAAGTATGTTAGAGAAGACTTGAAGCCTTGCACATCAATGTGTGGTTTACAGTTTTTCATACTGAAGTTTTTATTGAAATTTCAGAGGCCTTGTTAGGAAGAAACTTGGACCTACTTAAGCCTAAGTGGGTCAAATGGGCCCAAACCTTTTATGCATATTTTCCTTTAATGTCACTTGTGTTCTTTCTTTCTAAGTCACATTTATGTATTTATTTGGTTCATAAAATTGCAGACAGATGATTTGTCATGTTCTGTTAAGTGTTATTTAGGGTTCACATCTCTAATAATATGCATATCTGGAGTTGAGGTTATTTTCTTTTTCCTGCTTTACTAAACTTCTGCTTATCTGAAAAGCTATTTAAAAGCTGTTTGACTGTCTTCATTTATAAAACATGATCATTACAAAATAAAATTACTGATGCTTACACAAAATGTTCAGTAATACCACTTAGGCTCCTTTATGTGAAGTTCTGAAACTCGTGACTGACACTTAAAAAGCTATGTTTCTTTTATATTTGATGAGGAATTCAGTTTGAAATAAAATATAATTAAAATGAATAGCATACAATAAAAAAGGCTCTACATGTCAGATTAAGATAAAAAGTGAACAAACAAAAAAGGAAAGAACAGCGTGGGTGAATAGGCCTGAGACATGGACACGCAGACAGATCTGTACAGCTGAATGAGTTATAACAGGCTGCTGATAGTTTCCGACCCTGCTATGTCTTGCTGGGAGCTGCAGGCTTGGAGCTGAATCATAAAGAGATCTGTGCTGCAGCCCTTAACACTTTGGGCATGAGGTTATGAAACACTGCAGTGGACTGACTAAGATCTGCTCCAAGACAATCAAAGTGTACTTTAGTCTAGAATTAATGCAGTGTTTTTGGTCTGGAAAACAACTTGAGTGGTTAAGCTTAACAGGATTTTAGAAATGTATTTGGACATTGTGAACAAAGTCCAAAATCAGGACTTTAATCCAGCCGATCTTGACCATGCCTTGTTGTTGTGGCTTGCATCTCTTGACTTGCCTTTCTCTCAGTCTTTGTTTTGCCCAAACCATTGACAAAGCCCACTGCAAGACCACCTTTTCCTATCTAATTACGTGTTTGCTAATTGACTCGGTCTATTTTTGAACTTAGTCAACATGGTGTAAGATGCTGTACTCACCCCCACCTCTATACGCATATGAAAACTTTTTAACAATGCACCTTAAAACTATACAGTAAAGTTTAAATGTCTCAGCTGTAAGCATTTACATGTAGGTTCAGTAAAGCAGCAGGGGCCTAATGAGTCAGTAAAGATACGTTTTAAAAGTGCACATTTTCCACGGAAACAAGTCCATTCAGAAATAGCCTTGGTGTAATTGACATACATTATGATCAATTACACATACTGAAACAGAATGCCATTACTCATTATTGCAGCATGAAAGTGTTAAAAATATGAACCACTATCAGTAGTCCAAGAAGCTGAAGGTGCACAAGACTCATCTGTTAGTATTTAACATTAACAAAGCAGCAGGTCTGCTGAGATGGTAAAACAGATGGAGCTCCCAAACACATGGTGGATTTCAGTGCCTACCACTTGTCTGGGAGGTCTTTGTTAAAGAGCCCTCCTGCCATAAGGTGTAACAGCAATATAATTGCAGCTTCCCAGGTCAGTTTAATGAAAAAGAAGATGATTGCTACCGCCCCGTTTTTGTAGGCAGGATAAAATACATGCTGTAGTCCGTATTTAATCTTAGCATTGTGACATAAATCACAAACTGCGCTGCTTTCTTGTTAAACCTCCCAGTTATTCTCCTCTGTGTACTGTATGAAAAAATTATATATATCATTACAGTAATATTTTAAGTAAAAAAAAAATCAAGTCTGCTCAAAGATATATTAGATCATTATATTCAGGCAATCTTGTGAAATCACTTTCACCCGCTGGGGCTCACCGACTTTAAACACTGTGGTAGGAAATCTGACATCAACGCCTGCCAGAGCATGTCATGATGTCATGCTTTGACTTAATGTTACAACTTCAAAGTTCATATTTCATAATCTCAATAGAAAATCATCAGAGGCACATGGCTTGTCACATTTTATGGCAGCTTTAATTCATCTTATTGTCTCACTGCCAGACACATCTCTTTAGGGAAACCAGGGGCAAACTGGAATGAATGTTTCAAAAAAAACACTTAGAGCACTGGTACTCTGTCAACCAATTTGGGTGGGTTTTAAAAAGAGACTTTGAATCATTTTGCCTATTTTTTCTCCCTAACCATGTCATATTAAAAGGAAAATAAATAAGGATTTGGTTGGGTGTTGAAGTGGTGAATATTTATTTAATGTGAAGGTTCAATCTAGTAATCCCTTATCAATAATGCATTATGTTTTACAAGATCTAAAAAGCCTCTGCTTTTCTTTTCAACAGCCAGGCAACACATTTTGACAATGAGCAGTTAAGGGTATTGTTAAAACCTTTCTTACAAATTAAATCTTGAGTTTCTCTCTACAAGTGCAGGAAAACATCATTAGGCCCTCTCAAAATATAGAAAAAAAGTATTGTGTGCTAATACAAAGAGAGACCCAGTTTGACTCAGAAATGTACCTGCCTTTGTAAATTATATAGGCTACAAAGGAGCTGTCACTCCTGTGGGTAGAAATGGAATGGCAAAATGGAATCATAAATTATCCTTAAATGACCATATAGCATAAAGCATCTGATCTGTTCTTGATGGTTTTCAAATAAGAAAAAGCATCACAGATAAGCAGTCTGTGCCAAGAAATAGCTAGACTTACAGAGGAACAGGTTTTTGGTTCTTGGTTAATACAACTATTTTTTATTTTTCTAGTTAAAATGATTGAATTAGCAAGTTCCTTTTCTTTTTACAACTGAGTTCACATGTGCCTACTCTGAAGGAAACATCACTAATTTTTTTTCTTTTGTCAGCACTGAAGTTTAAAAGCCAACATGTTAATGTGACCTTTGTGGCTTAACTAAACTTGAGAGTTGCACCACTCTACACAACTGTAACTGTATCATACAGGATGTTCAACAGGAAATCCTTGTACCGGCTATACAGTCATCAGTCAACAGGTGGAGCTATTTCTCATAAGATGGACTATAGGCGGTTAACCAAGCATGATCCACTGAGGTCTTGACTGCAGTGGGCTAATGTGAGTCAAAGTCTTGGATCACTTGCAAGACAGGTGGCCACGATGCCGGCTTATGTGTTACATTCCACGCTTGGTTAGTGCGCAGTTTTTCCATACGTTTGTTTACAGTTGCAGGTCAGAATAGCACTGAGGCTTTAGTGCAAGGCTTTAAGAGGCACATTCACAGCAGTTTTTTTCCAATGAACAGACAACGTGTTGGAGCCAGTTGTTTTTCGGGACCACAATTTGAGTGACAACTGTGGCCCAAATAGGATGTGAATTATGCTCAAGTCAAATGGAAAAAAACAGATGTTCCAACAGAGGTTCTTCTGCAGTCTTAACACTGGGGGGACAGGGTTAAAACAGTGCATTGATGACAGGCATGATAAAAAAAAAGAAAGATAGTGTATAATTTTTTAGTCTTCTAGCTAAAAAGAATAGGTACTCACATATACAGTATACTGTATATATTCCAGTAAAACATGCATTAAACACTCTTCTATGTAAATATTCTTTTGAATGGAGCCAAAACTGTGTGAAATATTGGTGATGTGACACCAGCTGTTTTACTCTGATCATAACTTCCAATTAAAAGATAAAGATAAAGACTTCAAAAAAATTCCCTTAACCTTTAAAATAATATTTTTCCAATCAATCACACTTTAATTATTTTCACAGATAGTCAGTGAACTTGGACCCATCCCAAGTTGTCTCCACTGACACAGTCACATGAGAAAGGTCGTATGTGTGTGTGTGTGTGTGTGTGTGTGTGTCTGTGTGTCTGTGTGAACTGCACCGTGTGGGAATCAGCTCATCATCTCTTATGTTTATGCATAACTTTTTTTTCTCTCAACTTCTCTGTCTGTAAACACTTTTTCATCAAAATTCTTTGAGCAACAAATTCTTTGAAGGACATTGCCTTTAGGTACATCTGCCTTCAAAGTGCTGCCTCTCTCTTTCTCTCCTTCTGTCTGTCTCTGTCGATCTCTTTAATGCTAAGCCTACACATGTGTAGCAGGAGAACAAAACTCCTAATTTCACATCCCCATTGTTCAAAGCCCTGAGCACATAGAGAGGTAGAGCTGTTTGTGTGTCTTTTTTTGGTGTGTGCATGTGTGTGTGTTCGAGCGTGCATGCTGTGTGTCTGTCTGAGTCTTTAAGTTGCCATTTTGGCTACATTAGGGCTGAGTCGAACCAAAATCCTACAAAGAAGTTTGAAATCTGGCTTGGCTTCTCTGTTCAGCTGTGGTGGGTGCTATCACACACACATGCACTCAGAGTTGTGGTGGGAACGCTATCAAAGAGAGAGATGCCTGCAAGGCACAGCAACCCCAAGCCCAAAATTGATTTACAGAGTGAGAGAGAGAGAGAGAGAGCAAGGTAGAGGAGGGGGAAAAGGAAACAAGTTAGATTTTAGGGTGTAGGATGGACAGAGACAGAGAGGTACTGAGAGAAAGGTTTTAAATAAATGCTAGAATGCCCGGCTCAACAGAAAGATTGTTAAAAAAAAATATGGTCCTTGTTAAATAATAATTTTTCTTCTTGAGGCTTTTAAGGATTTAAGGAATAACAAGTCCTGCTGCTCTATCCCCCTTGATGCTTAGATTGGGTTTAGCTCAACCTTGACATTTCCAAACTTAATTTCACAGCTGAGCTTTGCTGATTGTGATGTTATCAAAGCATATCTTTATGGATTTTAGGCAAGTTCATTAAATAAAGCAAATTTACAGGTGTACAAGTCTCAAGTTTTACTTAATTTTTTTGTATGTTTTAGGATTATGGATCTGGACCTAAAGGGGGCTTTGTGATGTGTTTGTGTGTTTAAACCAGTGGTGGAGACCAATTTCTTAAATCTGAGTTTCAGGGATTAAAGGTTACAATGTTTTATACTTCAGTCTGGGTGAATACTTGATTCTGATTGGCTGCAGGTTGTCCTTTAAATTTTGATATTGGACAAATGCAAAGTAGTTCTAGTCATACTGTCCATTCACTGTTCTAAATCAATGCATTGGCTCAGCCTGTAACTGTGCCCAATCAACTTGTTTTTTACTACAAATAAATGAATAAAAAAAAGCTAATTCACAACAGTGTAGTCCCTCAGTGCCTCATTCTCTGAACAGCACAGGGTCGCGACTGTAACACACAAACAGTAAGACGCACACTGCCCTTCTGAACTTACTGATACTTTATCACAGAAGCGATCATCTCATAACTTACTTCAGGCTGACAGCTTTAAGAGGCTGGCCCAGTGGGCAATGAACCTAATACTTCCTAATACTTCTTCAGTGCCCACAGCCACAAATTCTTTCAGAGCTTCAGCAGGTTTGAGGACCTGACTGTGCCTGGCCTTTTGATATAAGCCACCATGGTGCAGTTGTCTGTCCTCACCAGAATGTCCCTTCCCTGTATTAGTGATCTGAAGTGCTGAAGGACCAGTGACACTGTCTGAAGCTTGAGAAGTTTGCTCTGTGGGTTCCCACACAGGTACCACTGGAATATCAATTGACCTTCTCTTGTTTCCGATCACTAATGCTGAGGAGATCCTCAGTGCTACAGGTTGTCCTGCAGTGATGGGGGATAAAGTGAAGCTTGTGCATACCAGCATCGAGGCAGAAGCTGGGAAAACCACTATTGCAGACAGTGCACATGCAGCAGACCCAGTCGGTTAGCCACGGCCATGAACCCAAGCACCTGCACAAGACTCATTGCTCCCACTACCGGCCTCTGTTTCCAAGCTGCCTGCTTGAGGGCTTTCCAGCTGAATTGTGACAGAGGTGCATGGAGCATGGCTGAATCAAGCACAGCCCCATTCCATACTCTACCTGTTATGGGGTTCTCTTCTGCTGCTCAAAACCCTGAGTTGGTTAGGTGAAATATCAACAACTAGCATAACAATAATAGGTCAGACCTTTAGATTGTGACACTTACCCAGAAATGCACCTTTTTGTCCCACTGATTTGCCGTCCAGTCAGAGAGAATAAGGGAAGTTTTTACAGTGTTGAATTCATTTTGAAAAACCTAACAGATTTTGGGCTTAGAGAGATTTATTTTATTTATTTATGATGATTTATGATTTATTTTAGGCCTAATCAACATTTTGTGAACTTGTTCAGCAAAGCCTTGACTCTAACAGACATGTATTAAAAACTCCTGCAGTGTAGGTTCAAGTTGAGGTGACATGGAGGGCAAAGCTTGTGTAGAATTGGACATTACTGGATGCAGATGGAAAGACAAGCAGGTTTAAAAAAAATGTATATTTTGTCAAACCTGTCCATCCATCTATTGGTTCAAAAAACAAGAAAAGACAGCTGAGATAGCATCACCTGCGCTCTCTTTGACTTTCTTTCTCTGAAAAACACACACAAATGCTTCTCAGAACAGATCTGGGAAGAAGTCGTTCACAGCACTAAGGATCCACTTTAAAAAACAAGGACTGGAATTCAAAGGTCACCATGGGCTACTCGCCCCTAGCAACTCAGATGCTAATAGAGATATGCATGTGCGCTTTTGTGTGTGTGTTTGACTGTGCATGTGTGCATGTGTGCATGTGTTTTGAGTGTGTGTGTGTGTGTATGTGTGCGTAGCTATGATATCTGTCCTAAATCTCTGCCATGGCCAGTGCTGAGCTGTTCTCCATGGACTGCAGTAAAAAACAAGAAAGCCATTCTATTGCTTTATTCTTTCTTTGTTTCTGACTTTCTTTTTAATTGTTTGTAATGAAATGTTAAAAGATATAATAATTGAATGAATGAATAAAAAGTTTGAAAGAAAGTTTCTCACCACTCTAACATTAAAATTGAATCTGAGGACATTACTTGAGCTAAACATTGGAATAGTGACCAATGCAGAGCTGCTCACTGTTGTATTTTTTAAAGTCCGTGCTTCAAAGCTAAGAGCACATAATTTGGAAGCAGTTTGATTTTGCATAAAAACTGTGTGCAACCAAAAAAGTGTGTGTGTGCATGTGTGGTGAGAAACAGTGGATGATTACTCTAACTGCAAATAAGCCAATATTTGCTTTTCAATTTCTCACTATACTGATTTTAGACAAACAGTTCCCACCAAAATTTTGAATACTAAACAACAAAATCTTAAATAATTTATGATTTCATTATAAGCGTCTTTTTCGATGCTTTTTAAGCCTTTCATTGCACATTCTGTGTAGTGCTCTTGAAAACACAATCTGGGTTTAAAGTACCACTGAAGCAGCTTCATGTGGCAAGCTAATGACATCAAAATGCAGATTGGGAGCTTTGGCTTTGGCACAAAAACACCTCTCACTTCTCTGACAACTGTATGCTGTATAACACACACACACACACACACACATGTGTACACTCACTCATTCAGACACACAACTCTGGTAGCAACCACTCCTCCCAAATGCCACACACATACGCACACACACACACACACATGCACACAGTTTGTACTCACACAGTTTGCACAGTTAAATCAAACTGATTTTCTACCATTGTGAGGAGAAATTAGCATAACAAGGATGGGATCAAATGAGGTAGTTACAGCTTGAATCATAAATTGCAGACTGAGCGAACGTGCGGCTGCAAATGGATTGTAGTTCACATCAGTATTCATGAAAAGAGAAAAGTAAGCTTCAGAATGGGTTTTGGTATTTTTTTTCTTCATTGTCAGTTCTGTGTAAAAACCTTGTATCTCAATTTTTGTCTTGTTCACTAAATGACCGCTCACAGTCCCTCCAACATTTTGTTTATTAAAGCTTTAAGACTCAGGGATCAAGTAAAATTTTTACACATCTTTGTAAAATATTAAGCGTGTGGAAATTAGTGGATAAATAAGCTGGTTTTCCATATTTTTTTAATAGCTTATTTCTTTCTTTCTCTTTTTTTGAAGATACAAGTTTTCACAGACAACTGCTGCATACGTTTTTCTGTTTAATGCATATTGCACAGGTGGTACTATTACCAAGAGGACACATGCATTCATCAGATCAGCATCAGCCATACAAATGTGCATATTAGATGAATGCTTAAAAGGTTACAGTATGCAAAGCATTGAGGCTATAATCAGCTACAACAATGACATTTTTCTCATGGCACAATCACCAGTTACTAGGCCCTCAATGAAGTCAGTAATTGTATGTTATGAGAGTGTTATACCAAAAGTAAGATTATATATTCAAAGACTGAGCCCTTACAGTCATACATACATACACATATGTATACATTAACGCTATCTGCAAACAGAAGGCCATTACTTTAGATCATATTCATTATAATATGATTCTGTCTTTGAGTTAATGTCAGTAAAACACATGGCTAAGTATAACAGTGGAATTTAAACCACTCTGTCTGGCTTTTTTGTTGTGTTAGTGAGCTACAGATGACTGCTAGAATAACAACACCTCTTCAGCATTGTAATCTTTTTAAAACGTGGCTGCAGACAATTACATATTAATCACAGCACAGCATTAATTATCCATAGCCAGTGTTTAAATTTTAAGAACCAGTGGAGTTTACATAATGATAATTAAAAGAATTCTTCTCTGTCTCTTTCTGACTATTTCTTATTCAACATTTGCACTTATAATTTCCATCCTTTTTCTTTTAATCTCCCCCTTTTTTCACTTTATTAAACTCCACTTTTTATGCCTCTTACTCATTTTCTCTCTAATGTACCGTGAATCTTTCATGTACTAAGCCAGCTGTTGACATCATGCTAATAGAGTGTTAATATGGACCAGGCATATCAATAGAAGATCTTGTTATTCTACATTCCACCCACATCGTACCTGCCATATCTGTAATCTAATGCAGATTTTATGAAAAAGCATATGACATCATTGGTACAAAGAAAAATGGATGATATAATTGGTTTGTGGTGGATGTGAGGTCGGTGTTAGTCTGTGATTCTGGATGTTTCTAAACAGCTGCATTATTTCCCCAAAAGATCAAATAAAAGAAGTCGTTTATTTTGCTGTTATTCTCCAAAGATGACAACTCAATTTAAAACAAAAGCCAAAAGTTTGACTAGGAGTACACTTGTCTGCAAGAGAGCAGAAAAGCTTCTCATGCAACTGAGTTACTAAGGATTCACAGCATGACAACATGAAATTCTTGCCTTGGTTTTAAATGTGGTCACTGACAGGAGTCCTATTGGTATAGAAGAATTGATAAATTGAGGCGTAAGAGAAAAGTCCATTTTTAAACCACCAACTGTAGGTTGGGAAAAAGGACTTTGAGAAGTCTCTCTGAAAAGTTTGTGATTTGCTTCTTTGCAAAGGACCTAAACTGTGGTTAGATTGGATTGATAGCAGTCACAATGGACACCAATGGTAGGTCAGAGTCTATGCAAGAGAGGATTCTTTTAAAGTTAATTCAAATTTTATGATCAGCTACTAAAGCATTATACTCCGCTGTCAGTCAGGTGTATTTCTTCAAGGTTTCAAATACTCTCATATCTTTGCCTTAGTTAATAAAACCCGCACTTAATAATGATATTTTACCTGAGTACAGATCAAATATCAAACATCCCACTGTACTCTGTTGTATTTGAGGTGATAAAGTATAAAGAGCCAAAAAAGTCTATGTATAGAACAAGGGTAAACTGCAGGACTATCACCTAGATGACCAGGCTTTGTGTCTCATTTGCAACCAAAAATATTGTTAACTTCTATTACTTTATGTGTATAAGATAATTTACATTATGTACTCAACCTGCAACCTCGGCTCAACCAAACTGCAACTGTTTCACCTAAAATATGTCTCAGAAAGGTTCTCTGGCATTAACACTTTTTTGGCAGGTATCTCATACTGAGTCTGAACTGTACCATGTGGGTCTGTATGAAACACTGAGGAGTCTGACAAAAACGTCACTATGTGACAACCTGAGAATTAGAACAGATTGCTCATTTACAGCTGATGGTTACCTTTCTGCCTCGTGTCACACAAGCCATGTCTTGGGGTGTAGCTCAAATATCTAAAAGTGCTGGCATCTGTGTCATATGTCTCTGTAAATTAAACAAACCTATGCTCATGCCACCAGTAACAGTTGCATGACAGCTACATAATATAAAATGAGGAAGACTGGTGCATATTTTATGTCTCAGTATTCACAGAGTATTTATAAAATACCATTTTGTTTTTTGGACTGGAGCTTCAATTTATTAAGTCAATATTACCAAGCTAAGTGAAGTGGAACCATGCTGAAATTATTTTTTGTGTGTGTTTGCATGTTTTATGAAAAAATGCAATTGATGATGAGGTACTCTGACCCCCCCCCCCCAAAAAAAAAAAAATGAAGGGACAAACACAAGCATGCACACACATACGGAGGCTCAGATTAAAGCCAGAAAGTTCATGTTTATATCTTGCATTATGATGGCTACAATATCAAAAGGTTAATGCCCTATTCTTATGTGACATTTTGCTTGCTAAATATTCACCATACTGGATTTTGAGAGCTTAACCTTCCATATGATTATGAAGTTATTGAAAAATACATTGCAGCATTCAGCCATGACTAATATCACAGAGATTCCACATATTAGCTAATAAAAAATAGAACCCAAAACAGAAACTTTGGTCTTAATCAAAAGAGCCCTCTTACTTATTCTGCTCCATGGCTGCTAGTGACGTTTCCGTGAATGTAATTAAGCTTGAGCCTGTAAGGATAAAAAGTAAGCTTGTTAATATGTTCAGGGAGAAATGAAAAAATAAAGACAAAGAATAAAATACACACAAGCACTGTCTTCCATTTATTACTTCAGAAATGATATTGGATTTAATAACCCAGAGCTGTGAGACCACATAGCAGGCTATCATTACCCAAAAAAAGAAAAAAAAACACCTGGCAACTGAAGGATAGAGAAAGAGAAAAGACTAAGGTGTGGGAGTTAAGAATGGAGAAGGATTAAGATGTGGAGAATATGGGGAGGGAAAGGGGGGAATAGGTGTAGAGATGAGAAGTAAAAGAAAAGAAAAGGAGATAAAGATGAAGCAGAAATTCAAGGAGATTAACAAAGACGGTAGAAAGAGCATGCAAAAAATGGAATCAATAATCAACAAGACGCCCTCCGTCTTTGCATTTCACTCCAACTAGGAAATCTCAATTAAACCAATGAGCAAATTGCATCAAGCCAAAGAGCCCCAGCTGAGGCTGATTAATGAGCTGTAACAAACCACCATGTGTTTATTAACTCAGAATCGATTGTTTAGGTCCAATGCATTGTCTTCTGAAAGTTAAGTGGCACAAATATACTGTACATATCAGATTATGGTGTGATATGTTGACAGTGCATGAGAAAGCAATCTGAAATATTTTAGTTATTGATTATATAGTAATCACCATATAGAATTTATAAACTGCACTTTTAAGAAAATGTAGCAGCAGTTATCCTCAGCAAAGTACCTGCTGATGTGACATGTTTTCAGTGTTTACTTTCCCCTACTTAAAGCAACCTATTTTTCCTCAGAAAATTAAAATTCCATTACAACTAATTTCACAGTGGTATTTTAATAAGAAAATCCAGTGCTTCGTTATGGATATTTTTTCATCTCCATTTTGTAGGGATTGAGACCACCCACTTGATGTTTCACTTTGTAGTGAGCACAGAAACCCAAGGCAATTATTCAATCTACCAGTTCATGACCCCCGTTTCTAAATGTGCCTCCCTTTAGCTTTGGGTTCATGCAGTTCATTCAATTGGTAATCCTCACTTCAAACAAACAAGTAAAGTCTTCCTGCAGACATAACTTGAAAACATATTATTCCTGCTCTTCCTCCTCAGCCCTCTCACTCTCTGCAACTATATGCATGCATTTAGGTATTCACATTCACAATATCCTGCAACACAGAAACTGAAGTTCACACACAGATGCAACTGTAGCTCTCCATATGAGTGCAGCACAAATGCAGATTTCAGCAAGTACACAGTACTTATACTCACACACACACACACACACACACACATTTGTGCATCTTAACAGCCACAGTGCCAAACATGTGTGCACACTGTGACACATGCATACAGGCGAAGGCCTTTTTTGCTTTTTTTTTTGAAGCTACATAGGTTTCTTTGCAAGAATAAAGGGGAAAGGCAAAAACAGGGGGGGGAGTCGGGGGGCAGGGGAACAATCTCCTCAGCAGCCCAGAGTCTTTACAGTGAGTCACGGTGAAGTCGGCTGGAGAGAGATGGAATATCCTACCAAGGATGGATCGTGATAATTGCCTCTGTGTCTGTGTATGAGGAAGAGAGAAAGAAAGAAATATTATGTATGTGTGTGTGTGTGTCTGCGTGCGTGTGCGTGCGTGTGTGTGTGTGTGTGTGTGTGTGTGTTGCCAACACCACCTCCAGGCTGAACTGATGAGCTCATTATTTTTGCTCCCAGAACCCCCTCCAGTCTCTGGAAACAGCAACACACAGCAGAGCTCCCTATGCATGTGTGTGTGTGTGTGTGTGTGTGTGTGTATGTGTGTATATGTGTAGGACTATGGCATTTCCCTTGGAGTTCTGCCTCTGAACTATTTATTGTTAAAGCAAAAAGGATAAAGAGAGTAGAAAGATGTAGAGAGGAAGAGAGCCAGAAAAACGTGTGAGACAAGCAGGAAGGAAAAAAGAGAGACATTGAATGAGTTGGGATCTTTGGTCAGGTGTTAAGTAAGAGGCTAAAAGTATTAAGTAAGCTGTGATACTCAGAAACCAATCAAAACATGCCCTAATCTAGAATCCTACAATTACAGGTGTGCTCTATTTCTACCAAGACTGTGATGAAGAGGATCATGAGCTTAAAAAAATCAATTACAGCTGTTGACAAAAATTTAATGTTAGTTCTTTCACCAAATCCTGTAATTCTTCCTTCTGCTTTGTCTCTACTCAAATAAATTAATAATAATAATCATAATAATAATAAATAAAAATATTATCTGATCTTAAGAGATAACCACATCAAACAAAAAAGATAATAGATAACAGAGGAGGAATAATTATCTTGAATTAATTTCTATTTTAGTGTTTTAGTGAAAAAAGAAGTAAATATAAATAAATATAAATATATATAAATATTTTGTTCTCCTGCAACACACCATAATACAAGACTCACTTTGCTCTAGACTTTTATATTAAAAGACAACAGTTAAATTTATCAGTGGTTACATAAGAAGGAACAACTGTTTTCAACTTCTTTTTTTTTCACCAATATATGCCCCAGCTGCATTGCGTGTGGCACCTGCTAAAGTGAGTTTTATTGTGTACAGTGATTTAAAAAAAATAAGCCTGTGTATCCAAAGTGTCCCTCATAGACATTTAAGTGCAAGAAATGCTGCAAAGCAGTAATTTATATATTCAGGGATTGGATAAATTAGTGTTGGTTGATGTATAGATCCTCAAGTCATGACAGCCAGAAGTGCCCTGCCAGAGACATATGCTGCAAGTTGATCTATGAAGTTAATCTTCAAATAACTCCACAGTCTCAGTATAATTAGCATTTCAACCTTCTTACCAGGCAAGATTAGGGAGGTGCATATACAGGCATGTACATATGCACACACACACACAAACACTCACCCACGAGGGATCAGATCCCTATCATTTTGATAATTAATGCCAATATAATAAAAGGCAGGGCATCTAAATTTAAGACTCTAGTCAGACACCATATGGCTAAATGAAGCTTCATGATGCAAAACAGACACACAAACAGCCGTTCTTCATGTGGTTTGAATTTGGAAAAGAGGCTGTTTATGTTTTTATGTGTAAGTGTGTATTTTTGTGTTCAGTTACTTCAGTTTGTGGAACTGAAGGTTATAGTTTTATAAGTTTAGTCCATCTTTATTTGTACATGCTGTAGCTTGACTTCATTTTAATTTCCTTAATTTATGTTAGTTTTCTTTTCTTTCTTCAACTTAACAAGCTCAGTTCAGGTCAGATTTTACCATTTGTTTTTTTCAGATGTCATTGTGTGATATTCCCATACAGCATATGTGTAATTAATAGAATAAAAAACCCAATTGCACTAAAATGCAATTAACACAAATCAGTAGTCTCTCCTGTTAGGTAATCACACAGAGGTGTGAACAGGGTGGACATGTGCTTCCTCATATCAGCTAAATATCGTCTGTGATCATATGTAGAACGGAGTTATTTTCAGGCGAACATCTGTCCTCTCATTCGAAACTCATTTATTAATCTCAAAGTTTTTCTGTCCTCTCCGCCATGGTCTGCATTGCTCTTTACTTTTCTTCATAAAAAGAAAAAACCTCTTCTTTTCAACCACCACAGGGAGGTCAGAGGTCAGCTGGAGAACAGAGGCTGCGGTTCATTCACTGGCAGTCTGCAGTGAGTGTAAAATACAATTTTCACTACTTGTTGGAGTCAGCTTATTTAGGTCATATTAAGATATGATGTGTGTGAATCTTTTTAAGTTAGGCCCTTCAGGTAAATATGTTAAGGTGTTCTGTTACAGGCTTGTTTATTATTGAGAGAAACATGCTAACGTCAGATGTTCATTTTATGAATGCTATCATTCATCGTCTAGAGTCTGGTTCACATAGTCCCCTCTGTGGGCCTCATGATTACATCAAACATGTCTGTTATAGCCTGGTGAGAGACGCAGGGTGGGAGGAGACAGGAGCTCTGAACATGGCTGGTAGGATAGACAGTTATTCCTGTTGAACTGAATGAACATTCCTAGAGGCATGTAGCTGAGACATTTATGACGAATGAGAGTTTGATAAAATCATCAGAGATATAGGCATCTCTGCTGCGTTGTGACTGGCAGTTAAAAATAACACCGCTCCACATAAGCTACAGAGAGTTTATTTACAAGTAAAGAAAATAAACACAGTACACAGCAGCAGCAAGAGATTATCTCTCACCATGAAGAAAAACTATAAAAGACATTCTATCATGTTCAAGCAACTTTCTTATCATCCTTTTAAAGATAAAATGCTAAAGCCTTACATAGTGCTCGTTTACCGTGTTTTATATTAAATAGTAACTAGACTTTTTTGTAATTTAAAAAAAAAACTTGAATGCAACAGTGGAACTAAATACCGTAATATCCAGTAATGTGGAAGAATAATTTATTATTTTTAATTTGATAAAGCCTGTCTTAGTTCATGTATCATAGTCCTATGATCTGCACTGTGATCAGGATTTTGCGACAATGTAAAGTCCTTGTTTTACTGGAGCTCTAACACCAGACCTCTCTGTACGTGTCTGGCCTCGTCAGCAGCTGGAGCTGCAAGCTTCATTTAACAGATTCGAATCAGGTATGTTGTGCCACAGTTTAACTGCCGAAAAGTACAGGAAAATAAAGAAAGATAGCATCTGAACTAAAAACAAACCCATAAAATGTCCTCTTAGACGTGGCTGTTACTGTGTTGTATAAGGCTTTGAAACAAAGCCAACAGCATTGAGGATTAAGTTTTATTGCCAGGTCAGAAGTTGCTTGCAAAGCAGTTTTTTGCCAAGATAAGAGCTGCCTTTTCATTAAGGTCTCACGTAAGGTAAGAATAGATAACAAGGAGGTGATGAACAGTATAGATGGAGACAGACCGTGAAGTCAAACATACATCCGCAGCTGAGGAATATTTGAAGAAATGGAGATGGATGATATTGTTTTCAGCTGGAGTGGTGAGTCAGAAAATAGAAAAAAAATAAAATGAGTTAAACAGACATTTCTGAATGGAATAGAGTTGTATAAAGCAGAGCCCCATTTGTATTACATTATGTTAGACAACAGAAATCGAAGTTCCTCCCACTGGAGGCCAGAGCAGAGAGGGGACAGGAGAGAGGATCGAGTTCCCAGATCTGCTGCAGCTGTAGGCATGACAGCATGGGAAAACATGAGGAGGAGTAGATGGAGAGGAAGAAGGTAGAGTGATGCAAGATTGATGCTGGAAAGACAAGGAGGAAAAAAAATCAGAAAGAAAGAGACAGATATCAATTGCATTGTTCTAAAGTGTATGTGTATTGTTAGTTAGCTAAACTGACTAAATAAAGAACTCTGCCTCACCCAAGCATCAGATCGCTCACTGGCAATATAAAGCCAGCAACCTGGAACACAATGCAGAATGCAGGTTTTGTGTCATAAAATTTGGACTCAGCTGTCATGATGTCTTACATCACCTCGACTAAAAGAAGTAAATTGAACAAGAGAAATTGTATCAAATGTGTGTCAAATGCACACGAGGCAAGCTAGATTTAGTACATCATTGATTCAAAAGCCAATCAGAGTAAAAGATACTAAAACCTTCAGTGAGGGCTGCACTTGTTTGTCTAGAGAGTGAGAGTTTGCATTAGCACAGTGAAAATTTGACAGAAACCATAGAATGTGTAGGTGTTCCTGCAGAATGGAATATAGGAGTATTTAGTGTCATCTTGTCCATCATACCAGCTAGAAACATCCTGGAAAAAATTCCTAGAAAATGATCCGGAAAAGAGTGGAAACCCTAAAGGAGTACAAGCGGAGGCAAAAGAGGGAGACAGTGAGTCAGCCTCAGCCAATGGCAATGATGATTTTTGGTAGAGAGCGAACAACAAAATTGGCTCCATGTTCAGTGAAGTATCACACTAACAATTCATCGTTTAGTCTGGATGATGACAGTAGTGGGATGACCAGAGAAAAAATAGCGAGCCTTATGTAAGACAAGAGGATACGAGGACAAGAGGGAGAGGAGAGGAGAGGAAAGTGTAAGGGCGAGTCATGAAACAGGAAAGACTGTGCTCACATCATCGAAGGCAAAATGACCCAGGATTTTTTGCAGAAAACTGCATCTTCAGCTCAGAGGGTGGGGCTGAAAACAGTCTATGTGTGTGTGTGTGTGTGTGTGTGTATGGACCACATGACTGACGCAGCCAATCAGATGCAGGGATTCAGGTTCACTGCCAAGTTTACTGGGTCAAAACAGATGTGAGAGGAAGGAGGGTGCACCAAGATAGAAAAAGGGAGGAAAAAAGGGAGTGTGCAGTGAGTACCAGTCCCAAATTTTCACCCTCCTCAGCTTTCTCACAGGCTTTATCTCTCTTTCTAGAGAATGTTTCTGTCAGCATCAGCTTGTTTTCTTCCTCTCCTCTTCATCATCATCTTTTTGTAGTGCTCTTTGGTTACACAATCTGTCCTTTTTCCTCCCTTTTGCAGTAAACATTTTATTGTATTGCAATAAAAACCATCACCTCCTCGCTGCACATGCCGTCAATGTTCTAAATATATTTACTTTCCCTCAGGTTTGTTTGGGTTCCTAAAATGCACTCATTTGGTCAACTTAACAGAAAATATTTGCAATATTAGTTTTACTAGCAAAAACCGTGTATGAGCTAACTGTGTATGACTCTACATCATAAACATAGACACAAAAATGTTGCTTCCAGCTAAAACTCTTGACTTTCTGAATACAGGTCTCAGGTGGTTTAGAGAAAAAACATTTTCCCTGGCAGTCTGACAATGTGGATTTGGGAGTTGTTAAGAATCTGAATGCACAAAGTGTGTTGTAATGCCTCAGTCACAATTATTTTGTCCACAATTTTCCCTGTTTTTATCTTTTTTTTCCTTGATACCTTGTTATAATGCAAAGTCATTTCCTCTCCCCTTGTTTTTCACTAGTCTTTTTTTCTCTGAGCTCTGCCCTTTCTTTTTTCCTCCCCTCAATGTTTGTTGCTATTTTAGTGAGCCACCAGCATTTATATGTACTTGTCACCGGCCTGTCAGTTTTTGAGCTGTTGGGGAGGAGCTTTAAAAAGATCCCACTGACAGATAAAGGGTGAGTCATCATTTAGTAGAATTTTTAGATTTTCATAAAAAGAAAAATGTGCACAAAAGTAATTTGAGTGAATTAGCTGAGATCCTGCTATTTTTTAATATTGCTCAAAACGGAATATATTTGGAGAAAAAAGGCAGGAGGCAAGAGAACAGCACTAGATGACATGGACAGATACCGTATGTGGAAGAAGAGGAATCACAGGGAGTGAGATCAAGGGTAAAATATATAAGAAGAGTGGGAGACATTGGGTAACACAAACAGGGGAAATAATAATAGGCTGAGGCAGCTAAGAGATAAGAATGAAATGTGAAATGGAAGCTTGATTGGGATGAAAATGAGATGACACAAATGAGACAGAGAGGAAGAGAATTGATGTGCCGTTCACTGACAACACAAAGGATGCCACACACGTTCCTTCATAAACAATTTAACCACATTGCCCATATAACACACTCTTAAGTTATTCCGCACCATATGCTTGTCCCATTTACTTATGGTTTCACATGCAAGCAGTGCTGTGACTATAATTTAAGAATAATTTCTTCCTGCTGTTTCATATGCCTGTATCTTATTGCTACCCATATGGCCAAGCAGCGTGGCATTCAGTTTACATACAGTATGCTTCTATTTCCAACATCTCCATCAGATAACATTCAACACAATCACACTCAATATTGGACTGGCTATTCTTTCTCTCATAGCAGAATGTTTTCTGATTACCATCAGAGGCAATATGGGGCAGTGCAATTCACTTGCAAATGCTGCATGTATAAGACCGCATTATGCTTTTATTGGCGACTGAAAACATTTCTAATATAAGGACAGACACTGGGGGATGAATAAGACGGCACTGTGCTGGGTTCAGACTTCAATAATACAATTTTGTGTTCAGCAGCAATAGAAGACTCCCTCCTGTGCTGCACATATACAGCACTGGCCTGTCAAACAGGCTTTTATTATGAGAGACAGAGTGGGAGAGCGCATTTGAGACAGCAGGAGCAATTACAGTATTATTTTGGGGGTTTGGTTATTTCCTGGCACCCTGTGTGTGTTTATAGGAACATGCATGCTAGTTTACGTGGTGTGGTTTGTCCTGTGTCTTTTGCCACATATTCTTCTCAGTTCACTCTGATAGCAAACAGGAAACGTGTGAACTTCCTAAGGCTGTGATACACTGACAACACCTGGAATATTAGATGGACAACACTAATATTATTTTTCCATAAAAGTTTTTTATTTGTACATTTATCACCTTTTTTCCTTCAAATCAACTGCCAAATTATTCACATTGTAAAGGAAAAACAGCAATGATATTAATTTTTTAAGTGTATTTTTAAGTTTATACTCAGCTGATGTCAATGATATTGAATGCATCACCAGTCATTGCGTTACGTCCTCTGTAACGCAGCATGTGTCTATGTGGCATCAACATAGAACATTGCAGTAAAAATGGCTTTGTTTACGTGAAGGTTTTCCCCAGCTGTTTATGCGCAACAACCTGTTGCTTAGTGGACTCAATTCTTGAAATAGAAATATGATCTGCAGTCCCTCAAGATTATAAACTGTACAGAGATCCAGGAAACCTGACCTCATTTTTTATGTGTGCCTGATTTAGGCTAATGAATTATAATGATGCAATACTAAACTGAAGCCCAGAATTTTTATAAGGGAAGCAGCTGTGTTCAAGTATATTGTTCAACTCCAATTTGGCCTTTAACTTAAATTAAGGAGGAAATTCCAGCCAGAGCGCCTGTTGGCTGTGGACCATTTAGGTCCTTTCAGGTCCAGCTAGTCTGGTCAGTGGATAATTTTTATAAGTTACCATCGAGGCCAGGTTCCAGGAAGCAGGTTTTACTGAGTTGACTGGTACTCAGTAAATCCAGAAGGAGGGCTTTTTACATGTCTTAATTTACCAGATTTGAGGGGCTGCAATAATTTTTATGACAGAAAAGTTATTGAGATATGTCATTAAATCTGCTTCTTGGAACAGGCCACAGCCTTTGGAACAACTGGTGATCCGTGTCATGTTCAGTGTCTGCTGCTGGAGAGACTGTCAACACCAAGTCACTGAGTGCTTTGCAAGCTTTGCAATGAAGGCTAGACAGCAGCACAATTCACCACTTCCAGTGTGAGGGCAAACAAACTTGATTAATGTTAACAACAATAATGGACTTAACATACAGATCCCCGTGTCAAAAGAATTTAGTATGTGATCACGCCATTAAACCACCGGAGTGCCCGTCTTCTCAGCAACCTTAAAAATAGATGTGTTAATGGCTACACATGTTATGCAGTTGCGAACAAACTTAGCCTTCCTAATTTGGAAGCCTCTTTCTATATATCAACATGTTGACGAGGTATTAACAGAGCAGCCACTACTTTGATGACAGTGTTAAATATTATCAGCAGTACAGTTGCTGACACAGAGCGGTGACACTAGCAAAAGCCAGCAGTAAGGGACTGAAAAGGTTCGGCCCATAAAAGATTATGGGCTCCATCAGCTGCCTGCATATAAGCCATAAGGTACTGAAAGCATTAAACTTGTTTCTGTGTCTCTGCAGTCAGTGTGATGCAAAGCTTTAAATAAGAGGTAGAAAAGGTTAAAAGCTTTTATATGTCACAAGGAATCAAACAGCATGAAGGCCAGAATAAGTCACTTTGTTCTTTGGTTTATCATCCTTATGAGCAGTGAAACACCACATTCTATCTTTCTATTTTCTAATAAATGCTTTTATATCTTCACTGAAGGAGTGAAACACAAGTACTTTCTTTAAAAACATTTTAGTTTCACTCAGGCTTCTCTCTACTAAACCACGTGACTATCCACTCATCCTTCAGGGTGAAATAACTGTCAAATGCATAAATGACATGGAAGAGTTCATTGCTACAAATGTAAGTCAATTGAAAGTAATTTGCTGAGCTCCATACGGATTTGGGCTGTGACACATTGTTTGATGTTTTGGCTCCCTACTGTTATTACTTTACTGAATCTGAAGTGACACGGTAATTATGAAGCAAAAGACTGGCAGCTTTAATTAGAGGTTATATTCAGGGATATGGAGTGAACAATTAAATAACTACTGTCATTTCTCATCCAGGGTAATTAAAACATCAAACAATGAGTCACTGTCCAAATACTTAAAATGCAGAGAATCACATAGAATACACCAAATAACAAGCTCAAACAGCATCTGGCCTTGTTTTCTGTGATATCCACGCTGCCACTGACACTCTGAGCTTCAGGGATGAGAAGTTAGTGACATGTTTACTGGTCGACAGTGATGTGACCACTTAACTTGACAAGAGGAACATTAACATATAACAGACATTTTTCATGATGGAAAAAAAACCTAAATGCAATTAGTCAGTCAAGGAATTTTTTTACTAAACATCTTCCTACTGTGAGAAATGCATATTAATATAAATATGATAGTGTTAATTAAAAAATAACTTTTACCACTTAAAATGACCCTCTATATCTATATGTCTACAATTCTGTAATTCCGAGAGGTGGTTTTTTACTCAGCAGACTTATATATATAGATAGATGCCATGCTTACAGTGCTGCAGGCTCTAATCTTGACTTCCAACTTCTTTTCTGTACTCTGCATCCTGTCATTACTCCCTTTAAACTGATGTATTTATAACACCAAATTCTAGCTGATAGAAGGCACACATAGGAAGAGGGCCAAGCGGAGCTTGAGGCAGCCCAAGGAGACCATATCTGTAGGCACTGAGCTTTTTAAAATGAAGAGCTCCTATGAGAAGGCTGCAGGTCAATTAGAGACCCCGAAGAGGGAGAACAAGAACCTGCAGTGTAGAGTACATCAAGCATGGTCTTCCTGTAGTTAATACTTAGCAGTCTATTCATTTTCAAGCAGGAGTCTCATAGCTGAGCAATTTAATACTCTAACATCACTATACTACACATATTATTTCCTAGGTTTACATCCTATCTTATTTCACACAGGCCGTGCCTTTCTCTGAACTCTAGAGGTAATGCTCTCCTCAAATGTTATACATGCATTCATCCACTAAAATAGCTTGTAGCCATTCAATCAGGACATTGCTACCCAAACTTATGAAGCATCAAGTGCCATGTAACTATTGGGGGTCCTTACATTTTGAGCAAAGAAAATTATATCTTTATTTATCAGACCCCACAGCTCAGTTCAGGTCAGTTCAGTTCAGTTCAGATACTTATTTATTTAATTAATTTGCTGCAGTGGGTAACAACCAATATAACGCACAATCAAAAAAACAATCAAATGAACAGGAAATACCAAGAAAATCCCTGAAAAAATGTTTGAAATTTTTACATGGATTTTGAAATTTTGTCTTACACTCTACAACTGACTTTGAAGCACTTTGCTCCTAAAGTGTTATATTTTACCAAGTGATTTCTGTCTACATGTGACACAATAATAGGGATTTGAAAACTACCTAATAGGACAATGACAGCAACAGTAGGTCATTTATATATTTATAATATTTCAGGGGCTATTTGAGTTCTAATAACAGGAAAGATAATTAGCTCTGTCTGACTCCTTTTTTTGTTTGCCACTGTCACAGATGGATTTTCATGAGTCAAACTATCAGTGTCAGTGGAATATCAAAATAAACCAGTCACATTAGAATCACCAAATTCATTGTAATGGTCATATACAATGAAGGCCAGGGATTCTTTTGAGTGAATGAACGTTACAGGTACATTGTGCAAATTTCTTTAAACCTGAGGCTTGTATGTTGTGTGTTTTAAGGTCAAAATTTTCAAAACTTGATTTAAAATAGGAAAAAGGTTAAAATAGGACCAGTGAGGTTATAGGAGCTAAAATGGAATTGTGTGCTGAGCTCTGGGAGGCCAAAAGTTACCTTGATGATTTTTTTTGTTGTTAGAAAATACAAAAAAACAGTGAACTGTACAGTGTGATATCACTTCCCAAATGCATTTCATCAGATTGATTTATTGAACTAGTCTAGAATATTAAATTCCCTTGATAAACCAATAAAGTTTCAGCTGAGTATGGAGGTCAGGAGTGAGGCTGACAGGAATTTGGCAGGGAAAGATAAGGAGATGGAACAAATCAAGAGGAATAAGCAAAGGTTGATCGACTCCCTGTAGAGCATGTTGAACTCTGGTGAGGAATAGGGACGATGCTATGAGGCTCAGGAAGTAGATAGAGAGAGACATAAATAAGGTGAAGATTAAACTGACCGAAACCAATCACTGAGCTGGAACAGCTCAAAGTAGGTTATGGGCCATTAATTCAAGAAATATGTTTCCAGAAGGTTGCGAAAACTGCTTAAGGTTTAATACACAAAAATGTTTCCTCCAATCAAAATAAAAGATTTATGTTCTTATTTTTTGCCAGAGCTAACTCACTGTGTGTAGAAAATAAAGAATCAATGGTGCACTGAGACAAACAAATGATTGTTGCAAAGACAATCTTACTTTCTATTATATAAACAACTGATTTTTGGCTGTTTTAGTTTTATGCTATTGATAGGAGCAGTGCCAAATGTTAAAGAAAATACAGCTCATGAGGTTTAGATGACCTGCTCAAACACTGGACATTGAAAATAACTGCTGATCAACTGCTTTGAATTATTATGTTACAGAAGAAAGAGGAAAACAAACTGAAAGTGAATGAGTGATACTTTTTGACATATTGTATTTTCATAATGACATTTATGCAGTAATTTGTCTTATTTTTTTCAAGTGATTTGAAGTTGGAGCTTTTAAACATTCGAGACCAGTAAAATGTCTTCAGAAACTTCTTAATATATTTTATTTTGGAGAAGTTTTAGACGGATGATGGATTTGCATGTTTTCATTTTTGTTCCAGTAGAGCAGATAAATACAGTGAGACACCCAGATGGCATTTCAACAATGCTGATACAGTTGGCATTTTGTTCAGTATTCTGGTTAGTGTGTGCACAGTGGACAAATCAATCTCCTGGAAACAGAGAGGTGATTTTGGTGCCAATTTTCTCGTCACACACTGGGTGACCAATGGGCCAAAATCCCCCAAAAGCAGTGCAATCATCTAATGGCAGTGGAGCTTTTCACTTAGAAAAAGTGAGAAGTGAGCCACAGCAGTGGCACTAAACTACACGGGCTGATTATGGGCTTGACTTTGAATTACATGACTTCAGCTAAGTGGGGTGATTTAAGGGGTTTTAACTCTCCAAGTTGCAAAAAATCAGCATTACGGCAGGAATGGTTAACAAAGATACCTGCGAGAACACAGAGGTGGTGATGAAAATTGTCTTCAGGCTGCACTGTAGGAGCGCATAACAGAGGAAGCATCTATTTCTTGTGTACATCAGTGGCAGGTACGCACACAAACACTCATACATGTACATTACACAAAAATACTGGCATTGATTTGTGCACATGCAAAAAAAAAAACACTCAGGCACACACGCACAACTCAATAGGTGGTCTGACAGAAGTGGTTTATTGTGCATGAATGCTCCTCAAATTTCACCGTGTTGCATCAGCCAGCCAACTGGGTTTTTGCTAAATTAGTTTGCCCTTGTTTCCTAGAACAAATGAAACAGCAGAGTATGTGAGTAAATGACACTTGCATTTTAAATGAAACACTGCTGTGCAAAACATATGTACATTATATTTTTAGACAGTTTCATCCCTTTACACAATCACTTTTTTCTGTCTTGATAATTTTTCTCTTATATTTCTAATAACATCAAAGCATAGGGCATTTTTAATACAAAACAAGCCCCTTCAAGGGTGCCCTTCCAGCAGAGGAAATGTGATGCAGGGCCCTCTGGGGTGCCCTTGCAGTGCCAGCCAAATGCCTCCCTCTCAGCAGATCAAACTGACTTCCTGGATCGCTCCATCGGCTAGTTGAATTATTTAATTCAAGGTGTTGCACTGGCCAAAGGGCGTGTAATGTCTCTGGCCACGGTAGCCTTTCATCACAGTTGGCATGGTGTCACAGCACTCCAGAAGAAGAACCAACCCGATCTCCTGGGTGTTGAGATCACAGCTGAGTGGCTATTTGGATCCATCCCGTTGGTGACCCAGAACTTCAACATCTGCAGAAGGAGAGAACACAGCTAAACCATCACCTGCCACTAGCCTCTGTTTCCCCACAGAAGGGATGAGGTGAACAGTTGCAGCGACATGATGAGAATCAATCAGCATGGCAGAGCTCCAGTTTCAGACACCACAGCTGCCCCTTAGTCCATCCCAACAGAGACACAGCAGCCCAAACCCTTGGATTTTGTGCCCTGAGCGACAACAGAGCCCACCGTTAACTAGTGTATGCTTAAGAAAAGCCACTGACACAGAAATGACCAAAAGCAAGAAGGGTGTCCTGACATCAGAAAGGTCTGCATGGCCTCCAGGATTCACCCACTTTATTTATATTTTAAGGTTTTTCGTGTGTTTTGTTGCTGTTTTTGCTGTTTCTGGTGATTATGTTGTTCCAAATGTTTCCATTCAAGCAAATTACATTTCTGAAAGAGGTAATCATTCCCAACTGTGTCACTACAGTGTAATGGGCTTGGCCTGATTTGCTCAGCAGAGAACTGAGGTTAGGTAACATTAAGCATTCCCAGACCTTCGATGCCTTGGTCTCCCCTCCCACAGTGGAGGTTGAGAGATGATTTCCAGCACATGCATAGAGTGCATCCCCCCCTGTGATAGCCAGAACTTATTCCTTCCAGTCCGGCCTACACAGTCCATTCTCTCTCCTGAATGTAAAAGGCTAAGCTGAGTAACTTTTCCTCATTCAGTCTGGAAAAGGGTGGATGACTTTCTTGGGTGGTGCAGAGTAAATTAGTGTTCAGCAGAATGTAAGAAAGATGAAGGAGCTGATTTTGGACTTTCATAGGACTATACCTCCAGCCTCTGCACTCATACGGGAGTAAGCACGCTTCAGATGGTTTGCTCCTTAATGCCTTAGTGCACCTGAACATCAGGGTGGAGTGGGCTGAAACACAAGGCCCTCTGCAGGAACAGCCAGAGCCAGCTCTACTTCCTGATGAGGCCTCAGAGGCTTTTCCACTCTGTCACAGCCAACGGCTATCTTTTCTGCATCCACGTGCTGCGATGCCAACAAGCTTGAAAAACTAGCTAGAAAGGCAAGGCCAGCTCAATGATTGGAGGAGGTATTGGGCCTCTCAGGAGGCAGTGACAAAGACGAGGCTGCTGTCCAAGTTTGTTGACATCCTATATCTTACATCCCATAGTGACCCTCTCCACCTTCATGATACGCAGGTTGAATAGAGGTGTATCAAAGAGAGAGTTATACCCAGAGTTAAACCCATAGGTGTTAGACCAAGCGGCACAGGTGATCATTCCTGCCGGTGGTAATGGACAGCATTAACAAAAATTTGAAATACTGACCGTCATTTTGCATGTTGCAGAGGTACCAGCAACACATTCATATTGTTTAACATACAATGTATACGGTTTATAGATATCTTAGTGTTTTCCATCTAAAATAAATAATCTTACTCATTCAATACTGACTTGCTGCATAAGTTTTCTAAGATCTGTATGTTCAGAATTAATACGAAATGTAATTCTTGAATGTGTAAAACGACTTATATAAACATATAGCTTTGTGGTTAAATCTGGGAAAAAACACAAAGTCTGAACAAGTCTGATTATGCAAATATGGTGATGAGGCTTTGGAGCATTGTGAGTCTCTGACACGCGCTTGGTTTGTTTAGCTAATTAAATGATTAATCATTTCATTACTTATTCATTTATTTGTTCATATATTTACCCATTTCATCAGTCATTCATTGACTCACATAATGGGATACAAAGACTAACAACATCATACATTAATTATATATTTGGGGCATGACAAATGGTATTATTCTTCGTATCTCACCATGCATTTGATAACTTAGCTATCTTTCAGTCTTGCACAGGGTGTTGTTCCAGCATGGGGTGGGGGGTGGAGGTGTTCAAAAAACATAGTCTTGACAAGACCTAGGTGCTTGCTGTTAAAAGTAAACAAAAATATAAGTACATAGAAAGCCTTATTCATTTCCATTAATCAGAGAATTAACAGTATTCACTCAAATCTGCAGCTGGAGATGTGTAAACAGCTGTTTATTGTTTGCAGGCACCTCTCTCTCTCTCTCTCTCTCTCTCTCTCTCTCTCTCTCTCCCCCTCTCATTTTCTTCTCTGCCATTTCCTTTCTGTCTGTGGATTATGACAGTGAAGGAAAAATTAAATTATAACCAAAACTTTGTTTGACAAACACAAAAAGCAAACATACTATAAGAAAGTAAACCAATTGACATATATACATTATCTACCGGTCTACGTTTACCAGTCTCATTTTTCGGAGCTTAATGGACAGCACAGCACCTACCGATGCACCTCCCAATTGATCCAAACTCATTTCAGCATTACACGGCAAAAATGTCTTCTTACTAAACTGTGGAGCTTATGGTAATTGTAATAGCCATTTTGCCAATATTATCCATTTTGCACACGGTCAGTAACGTATCCCAATACAAATCACAATGGCTAAAATTAGCACATGTGAGGTACATGAGATCCACAAAACACACACTTAAGGTGTCACCAGAGGTCTCTCTTGATCTGTCTCTCTCTTTCTCTTTTAAAATCAGATTTAAACTGCACACAAAAAAGACAGCTAATCGATTTATATGTAACTTAAGTGGGGAAAAAAACAAAGCTAGAATAGATGATTTAGTGATTTGCTGGATTAAGCTCTGTATAGTTCAAGGTAACTAGTTTGTCTCCTTATTTTCTGTTGCCAAGGGATCAGTTATACAGAGAGAGAGAGATAGAGAGGGAGGGGCATTTATACATTTGACTGTTTTATAATGGTCCTAACATTAAAACGAGCCTCATTATGTTATATATTGCTATACACATGAGAGGGCCATGAACACATTATATGACTGTTATCTTATATTGGTATTTATATTCTGTTGTGCAAAAGATCAGCAAGTGTTGCAACAGCATGACAAAGATTTATAATTTTGTTAATATGTCAAGCTGCTAGATCATGAGTGAGTTAATCACCACAAAAGAGAGCCAAGGAAGACAACGGAATGAAAAAGTGATTGTCAACTGTAATATTCAAGATATAGTTACTTTGTGGAGCAGTCTCAGTAGACTTGAGCCTAAATGAATCTGGACTGAGGTCTAAAAACATTCAACAAAACCTCCTCAGGAGTTTAAAGCAACACAAACCGTTCATCTCAAATAAAACAAAAACCCAAAACCACAGGCAAGTTTTCTCCCAACTGAAGTCATGTATTGTGCCTCAAAAAAACAAGTGTTGTGTTTGTATCTATGCATTTTATCAAAAAGCCCTTGTTCTTGGGTGTAGGTGATAGCTGGATCTGTAAATGTTTCATCATTCATCCTGCCTTCTGTCTCAATAAATAAAAAATAAAACCTCTTTTCTTTTTCAATCTTAGACGAAGAGACCAAGACAAAAATCCAGCTGTTTGTGTGCATGCTGAGATAGGCCCACACATATGCACCACAGCCACACATATGTGCACACGCTGCTGTCAGGCCTGGTTTCTTCAGTGGAGTTACAGGCTGTCTTTCATCATGGTAAAGAGAATGTGTGCAGGGCATAGTGACAGTTTCACATACACAACTGCTGAATTAGGCCCAACCCTGCTGGTATTTTTAGCTATTGAAAACAATTTTTTTCAAACAGAATTTGTCTGATAGTTAGTTTGGGTGGTGCTGTTCTTCTCCTGTCTTTAATCTCCTCTCACACTGTATGCTGTGATGAACGCTCTTTATTCTGCACAGTGCTGGGTTGTTTTGTTCTAGTCAGGTCCTGTCTGCAATGCTTTGGTCTAGATTATTTATTTCTGTCCTTTTTTATTCTATTCTACTGTGTTTTCTACTCTAATAGTCCACATACCACATAGTTTTAGTATGTATTAGTATTCAGGTCCATAATTTAACCTCAAGCCCTTTAGAAATATGTTTAGCTCCCAGCAGAGTAGTTTTCCCAGCAGAACCTGTCTTTGAAACAGAGCGTTGAATTTTCTGTTTTTGTGTGTCACTTTTCTTTGCTTTGCTGTGCTGCATTTGATCTAAGTTACGCTGTTCTTTTTGTTTTATTTTTCCTCATTTTGTCCATCCTGCTTTGCTATTACTCTTCTCTTTTGTGCTCCGGCTGTATCAGTGTGTCTGTTCTATTCTATTCTATTCTACCTTCCTGTTATTTGCTGCATTTTTAGTATCTCAGTATCAGGTGCAGTGAGTGACAGTTATTGGTCTGGTGTCAGTGGCTCAGGCGTTACCTCTCTTTAAGGCTGATCTCATTTCCTGCACACTTCCTCTGTGGGGTTAACGGCTGGCAGGCTCATACACATCCTGGCTGAGGTACATAGGAGGGAAAACAAAATAGGAGCCGTTGCTGTCATGGGAGCTAAAAAGTAGAAGATAGCATGTGTATAGTGACATTTCACAGCGTAATGTCCAATTATGGGAAAGGCAGGCAAGAGATATCATGTAAAACTATGCAGCTATGATGATAATAATTTTTTCTTAATTGTCTCCCTTGTCATTTGTCATTCTTGTTTCCCTCCTCTGTGCATGTGTCAGAGGCCTCGTTGAGCAAAAGAAGTGCAGGTAACATCATTTCAGCTTGTTAAAAGGAGAGTTTTATTTTACCTTACAAACAAGCCTTATACAAGGCTCAGGAGGACCTGTGGTGCACACTCTTTGAAACTTGAAAAAGTACATTCTGAGTGCTAGTTATTTGCAGAGTGATAAAATTGATGCCATTAATCAAATGACTTCCACCAAAAAGTTGAAAAAATAGGAACCAAATAGCCCTTTTTTGCTTATTCGCTTTCACTGTCTAATAGCTTGAGTGTCCCCATCCTAACTTTTTTGCCAGTGTCAAATGAGCTTATTGTTGTGTGATGTTTTGCACAGCAAAGAGCTTCTAACTGAAGTCAAAATGCAGGGAAAAATGGATTTACAGGAGCAGAAGGATAATGTTCCCCCAAGAATGGAGGGTACACACAAGTGTTGGTAATATTTGCTATAACAACTCCTCAAAACTAAAAATCTCACCTATTACAAGTTCCTAAATAAAATTGAATCTAAAAGTGTATATGACCTTAGGACTTTTTCTTCTAGCAAAGAACAAAACACTGTGTAAGTTGACTATTCTGTAACTTGAGGTTTGCTCCTTTAAAGCTGGTTTGCATACAGCCAAATAAACCTAAAAGAGGAAGACCATTTTGTATCTTATGGTACAGTCTGTCCTTCTTTAACTTAGTTTGTCATTAAGTACTATATGCCCCATGCATGTTTACTACTTTAGAGGAACTGAGTATTCTACCTCTCATACACCACTTCACCAAATATCATTTATTAGTCAGAAACAGGGGAACAAGGAGGGCTTATTTATAACAATGTCTATGTTTACATTACAGCCTGCATGAAAGATGTCTGCTCTATTTATCCAGGAAATATGATGTCCCTTTTTTTCCTTAAAACCGATTCTGTGTATTACACAAAATTTATAATCCATGTAACAGCCAGCAGGAATTCAGCAAGATGTTGGACAGCTGAAGGCAGAGTGTGTTGTTGCTTTTGCATTAAACTCTGAAAAAATCTGTTTTGTCAGTGTTTGATAGAATGATTGTGAGGCCAGGCTGGACTGACAGAGAGTCTGACAAACTGCTGTAGAATACCGTAAAATCATTCAACCTGACATCGAGATCCATACCACACAAATCCAATGAAATCAACTGAAACACAAATGATTTATTAAACACAAAATTCAGCGCCATAAACTTCCAGTGAGATTACATTTACTGACATTCAAGTAAAATCATTATGCCTGCCGTTCCACACCATACTATTCAATATGTATAGGGTCATTTTGACTTACTTTCAATCAATACAATGTGTAATCCAAACATTTATGTTCACTTGTGAGGGCTATTAGAGGAAACTAAGCTGAGACCTCCTTCCTGTTTTGTATTTTCTTGTGAAGCTTTATGGTTATATATCACCAGCATGCTGTACAGTGTAATATACCATTTTGACTGTAATGGTATGTCCAAAAGTCTTTGATTTTCCTGTCTGGCACACTGAAAAGGGGCCCAGAAAAGAGGGAAAGGAAGTGTGATAAACTGTCCGTGGAAAACATGGGGGGCCCATGTCTGACCACTGTAGCTGAGGCTAGTAACCACAGACAAGATGAAGGAGGGCAGATAGGGAGGTCTCAGAACTGCTCCCTGCAGGGGGGAGATAGAACCAACCCAGCTCGGCTATTTTGGATTTTCTTCATTCACTAAAAATATGGTTTCTTATAAAAGGAAAATGGAAATCCATAAATATGAGGGGGTGAGGTAAGCTTTTTTTAGTCAAATGTCTTGACAACCATTGCAGTGTTTCCTCTGGGTTTTTTTTAGCAGTGGGGGCAGAAGGGTTTCACTTGGGTGGTGCACTCTTTAGAGCAGCGTCCAAAATTAACTTTTTGACTTTGGTGGATGGAAAAATCCACCAGCCAAGATTTTTTCTTTTACTCACAAAAATAATAACAGATTGGATATAACTTGAGCATTAACTATTAAAAATGCTGCAGCAAAACTAATTGAAATTATTAAAGAAATATTTGTGAGCCTTTTATAAAATAATATTGTGAAGTCTACTGATGACAGTCTTATTAGAATTTTTAAAGTCTCCCCATGTAAATTATTACAATGTACTGTTATGGTTTTGGCTTCTGGCCATCGGAAATGCATCAGTGAGAGAATAGCAGATGTAGGACAACTTATTTCAACTAGGAAATAATTCAGAACATTATACTTTCTGTTTCAAACAACCTTGTGGCTTGTAGGGTACAGATTTTTGAATTTACAAGGATTACTTCAATGCAACATACAGCTGTTCCTGTGTGTGAGACTGTTTTTTTTTTTTTTTTTTCAATCTATGATTTTGGTATAAACCCACCAGTTCGGTGGATAGTCATCAAGCTTTAAAGATGCTCTCCACACAGGAAAAAAATTAAACTACCCCTGTCTAGCAAGTGCGTTGATTGTGATTGTGATTTTTCAGGGTGAATTATTAATATTAAATGAATTAGCTGGACATGAACATTTATAAACCAACCTAACATAATGTTATGTAGTTAAAGATACTGTTTTTATCATTTCCAAAAATGTTACCCTATCCTTTGCCCTGTTTTTCACTCTGCCTGGTAAGAAAATGCTGTACTCACGTTGTTACTTGATTGTCAGCGATTAACGTCCTGTTACTGTTCCAATCGCTCACCGTCAAAGTGAAGAGAGAATGGACAGCCATTCGTTTGAGCTCAGTGGAGCAGACAGTTCCAATATGGCAGAGAGGAATGTAATAGTCAGAGTTACATTTCCATTAGTGTATAATTGCCAGATAATAACAACTGTTGTGCTTTTGTTGAGCCCATTATATCTATGGAGGGAGCAGGTCCTCTTCCATGTTGAACTGCCATGTTCCTGTGGATCAAAAGAACAAACCAAACAGAGAGGGACCTTTTTTTTTCTTTTTTTTTTCTCTATATGCTTGGAAGAGGAGTGTTGGTTAAGTTAGTTAAAAAACGCAGTCTCTCTGCTAAATGCCAGTAAGTCCTACACACTTGACCTTTAAGAGGTTATTTACTCAGTAGAGTTTAATATAGTTTATATTAGCTTTGAATCTATGAAGTAATGCTTTTTCTAGAGCCAAAGTCCGACATGATGGGTAAAAGCGAGACACTTAACATCTCACGTCGCCAGCATCATTACAACAGCACCCTGCAGCAAGCCACTCAACTCTACGCTTCTTACGGGGCTTTAAAGAACAGGTGTAGAGAAAGTAAGAGGTACTCACTTATCATTGCCCCATTCCTGTACTGCTGCTATAGTCTCAAATGACAAGTGTAGTCCAATGTTTTCACAGTCTGTTGAGTAACCGTTTAAATTCTTTATTTAACATCATATTACCTAGATTTTTCACAGAACAATACAGTATTCATTAATAATCCATAATGCAATGATAAAAGTGAAATGCTGTACATATATTGTCACATGAGAGCACTACAGTCAGGGAATATTTCTCAAAGCTTTGCATATTGTATAAGAACATGTCCTTAATGTTGTTTTTGTTCCCCTGTGACCAAATAGGGATCGTTACTTCTTAACAGATACAGTGCACACATGAATAAGTTATCGCACCAGACACAACGGCTGTCAAAGCTGTGTAATTCTTAGATGTATACAATGTCCTGACCACATGTTCTTTCAAATCTACATACAGGAACAGCATGAGAAAAAAAAAGCCTTGTCCCATATAAATAAGAACATGTAGAGCATTGTGGTACAAAATGTGGACAACACATAAGCAGCTTTTTCTCATGAGAACATAACATACGGTTTTGAGAAAAACATAAGCAAAACTTGCCAACAAGAGATGTCATGATTCTCAAATTATAACACATACAAAATAACATGAGTGCATAATGATTTTCCAACTTCCTTACAGTCAGTGATACCTTGTGAAAACTAGCACTTGAGGATGCTTTGTGATTACACATCCCAAACTACTAATTCAGACTCCAGAGGCTCCAGATGTTGTGAATATTTTCAAAATTAAACATGTGAACCACAGTAGGAGTCAACAAAGATGGCGAAGAACTGGATGATACTGTATATGTGACAAATATTCATAATTTAACTATTATTGTACTCATAGGAGGTGGATGTTCTTCCTTCTCTCTTATGTTGTTTTTCTTCATGGAGCTGTTTTCTTTTGAAGCTTCATTTTTCTCCATTTTCACTCAGGTTTCCTTTTATATCTGCATGTTACACACACATAAAATGAACACAAACACACAGATACATGTATACAGATATACAGTTAATATCAATAAAACATCATAAGGTGACAACAAAAAGTTTTTCAAATATTTTGAAGTTTTAACTGATAATTAAGCATGTGGCCATGCTTCTGGTGATATAAGATGTTGCACACGATATATTGCAGTGAAATAGTCACCAACTAAGATCACCACACAAGTATTTATTACATTTTTAGTGCTGCACTGCAAATTTCTTCACCTGATATCTTACTGCCATGATCTTATCTTTCTTTTTCAGTAAGCACAAACTCTGTCTGTCTCTATACTTAGTCTTGCTCTTTCAACCCCATGTGATCATGGTGGTTAAGAAACTGACAGAAAGTCCACGGTGGACCTCACAACCAAAAACCTTCCTGACTGCCATCTTTAGCACTCTTTGCCTTTGCTTAGAGACAGAAAGCCTCAATCAGAGGACTGACTTTGCCTTCAGGGGCTCTGCAGCTTAGGATTACTGTCTGAGAGTCCCCCCATGTTGCCTTTCTTCCACAAACAACTATTAGTGCACATTAACTTGCATTCCATTTGCACCTAACAAAAGGCTTTAACTATTATCTATAGACAGAGTGATGTTTGCTATTCTGAGAAACTCAACATCGGATCATTGCTCAGCATGTTGAAGGGTGTATCTTGGCTCAGGATCTGTTCCTATGCGAAATGAATGAAGAATGAAAACGGCCACATAATTCACTACTCTTTAATACCATATGATTAAACAGGAACTGACATATAAATCACTAGCAGTCTGTATTATCCTCAGGGGGTGTGCGTGCTTTGCACTGTCAGGCTGTCTGTCTCCCAGTGTGTCAGTCTAGCAGACTTTATATCTGGATAACTGTTATTATGACAAACATAACGTTTACCAAGGTATGGTATTTTAGGTATTATTATACAATATTCAAAATTGAAAGCATGTGTCTTGTCATAAGGCTGGATGTTTATACTGTATGTACAGTATATTTTTAAAATATGTAATCAGCAACAGACATTAGTTATGGGTTATATATAGATATGGGTTGTGCATACAGACTCTGACGTACAATTCTTGTGTACAGATTAAAGATTAAGTGGAACCAAATACAAATTTTAATGACTTAGAAAGAGTTTATTACAATGGAAATGCTTTTTGACACATTTCCTATTCCTCAATCTCAGTATAAGCAGTTTGATTTTCATGTAAAATGACTTATAATTGCTCAAGTAACTGAATCAAAACTGTAGAACTACAAGCTCATCTGAAAAGGACCCAGGGCCAAACAGGCTGGTAAGAGAGGATGTATTGTGGAAATCCTCAAACCAAAATAGAGAGAGATATTATGGATTTATGCTGAGAACAGCAATTAGACAAAATTACCCGACAGACTGTATCGCTCATATGTCAGACAGTCAGACAGTCCAACTATATCAGTGTGTGTCATCTAACAGTGAACATTCCAGTCGTGACTCACCATGACAAATCTGAACAGACACTCACAGACACACACTCGCTCTACACACACACATACACACGCACACCCACACACACACACACATAGCGACAAAGACGGATTGTCTGATGTGCTAAAGTTTATCAATAGCTTGTTTATTCTTACGCAGTCATTAAAAAATGAACAATTGTCCACAGTTTATTATAAAAGTGCTTTTCAAATGTGTAATCCCCAGCTTTTCGGGAAATGTAAATGCGACACAATATTTTGGAGGACATTTTATTGGCCTGAATGTGCGCACATGGTCGTCTCAGCACAGTCCTTGTCATCGTCTTTGTGCTCACGCTGGACCAACAACAGCCTTTGGTTTCTATTGAAAACAAGAACCCATAGTTTTCTTCCTCACATGAGTCCAAACAAGCAAAAACAAAAGCAGTCGCCAATCAACACAACAAGCAAGTCAGCTCATACAATGATGATGGCGAAGTGAAGAGGAGAGGAGAGAGGGGAGGAAGGTGCATGGAGAGAAAAAAAAGGAGCATTGTGTCGGGATAAAGGAGAGAAACTTCTAAACAAATTAAATTACATCCCAACCCTCCCTCTCCCCCTTGCCAACTGTCATCCTCAACCTTCAGTTTTTCACTCCCTCGTTCTGTTTCTCTATCAACTCAATTTGCTGCCTCACTTTCCCCTCACCCTCTCCTCCCTCTTCAATTATTTATGTCAGTCTGTGTCTCTCAATCTATGAGCAGACAAGCATAGACAGGGAGACTGTTGTTGTGCTTGCAGTCTGACACTATCAGCTCATAAATCCCTGTCAACAGCTTGTATGTCTCCTCTTCCCTCCTCCCTCGCTCCCTCCCTCCCTCCACTGGTGAAGGAGTGGAGGAACCCGCTGACCTGCCAGTGAGGGTTTGACTAGCACACCCACACAGACACATAAACACACACATAAATAAACACATTTAAGAAAAGAAACACAGAGACACACACACACATAACCATGCTGTACACAAGTATAGATAGATAGATATAGATAGATATAGATATATAGATATAGAGAGAGATAGATGCCTCTCACAAAACACTACAAAATTGAAAAGCTATGTTTCGATGATTCCGCCTCTCTATGTCTCTCTCTCTCCCTCCCTCTCCTCCTCCCTCCCTGTCTTTCTCTCCCTCAGGCGATGTTTGCCAGCAGACAGTCGTCACTGACAAGCGCTTCCTGTGGTTGGGGGTAAACACCTGGGTAATGAGGCCACGCTGCACAACAAAATAAAGAAATATATATATATACACCTCACCAAGGCTCACAGCCCATGCTCACTGCTCTGCACGTGAAGTGTATATACCGTAGACACATAATCAGGTCATGCAGGCACATAAGGGCACATACACACTCATGCGTACACACACATGCGCAACAACCCTGTAGAAACTCAAGCACAGACATGCATGCATATAAAAACACACACACACACACACACACACATACACATACACTCACAGCCTCACATGCACATGCTTGGCTCAGACTGCTAAACAAGCAGTGAGCCAACTCAGCCATGTCAGCCAAAACTCAATACCCAGACTGACTGCAGTGTTAAAGACACGCTGTTGTGAGTTGAGGTGAGGGGGAACGAACCGAAGTCAAGCTCCTTCTATTCCTTCAGCATCACTGATGGTTTATTCTCCAAACTTAGAAACAAAAACCCACTCCAAGTGTTGTCAGTGGGAAACTCAGTATGAACAATTTGCAGTATGTCTAAATTCCTGACTGACTGCAGTGTAAAGTTGTGCCGTAGTGAAGTGTGTGAGAGCCGCAGCACTGAGGTTCGAGCTGTCAGTCCCACTGCAGAGTGTTTGTAGTGTTCATGTCACTTGAAGAGCTTTTCTCTAATGAATTGATGAGCTTTTAAACAGGAGATACACTGACTAACCTCTTTGCAATATGAACATGCCACATAAAGCAACATGGTGGTAAAATGATAGTGATGGTTTTGTAAAACAGGACTGTCAATCATAACTGCGGTCTGAAGAGAAGTCAATAAGCAAAGTTGCAATGTATGCACATAATTGAGCAAAACTGCTTGGTTATGCATGCATCTGCAGTATGAGTGTATTCTCCAGACTCAGGACTTGTTCACAATGAACTCACTGTCCCCCAGAAACATTTTATAGCATGTGAGCTCTATGACTTGTAAAAGTGTAGGTTCTCTTTACATTTGAAAGAGCCAGGCTCACATTTCCCTTCTTTTATCTTTGTTCTTTGAGAGGCTAATGCATTCCAGATCTTGATTTATCAGACACACAATGCTGATATCAGTCTTTTGGTTTGAATGTGGATTTGGCAGCATTCACAAGTTTTTTTTAATTTCCTAATTTTTTTTATTCTTGTTCCTCTCATTTAGTTTTTTTACGATGTAAACCTTCTCAAAGCTTAGATTCTAGGCCTATGTCAACCTAAGAGAATCATTTTTAAGGCTCTCAAAATGGGCTTCTTGCCACTCTCCTCTGTTCGCTGTACTTTTATCCAAATCGATTTTGTCACAACAGGATGACGTCTTTCTGCTCCGCTGCCTCAAAATGTTGTGTACATATCAAAGCTTCAAGAATGCTCTTTGTCAAAAGCACAAGGGTGCAAGTGATTCACTCAAGAATCATCTTATTGTGTTATCTCTGGACAATACTGCGCAGCCTGCATCTCATGTGTCATAGGAACCACAGGGAAGCCTGTAGTGAATCATCAGCCCTGCCAGGGAAGCAGAGCTAGCAAAGCCTTTGAGCCTTTTCAGTTTTGGACAGGGACGATGAAGCAAGGTTTTTGTGATAAGTGTTGGCAAACACGTTGCATTCACTGTATGTGCTGCTGCATGCACACATATGGCAATGTCTGGCTCTGCATGTGTCTGTATGCATGTGTGTATGTGTATGTGTGTGGCCCACACATGCCTTTATGTGCAAAGGAAATGGCTGACAGTGAAAAATGTGTCCAATTCTAATTTTAATTGCCAATGAAAAAAAGGATTTGATATTTATGGGTTCTGTCCAGACGAACAGAGGAGAAGGGTTTAAGCATGAAAGCATATTCCTTATCACAATTAAAAAGTGCTTTAACATGACTGCAACCCTTTGAAGTTAGATTAGCAGTAATATTGGAAAGATCGGCCCCGGCTTCGAACAATGGAAACTAAATGGGGGAAAAGAATTCATTTAACAGAGCCAAAGGTAACGCTTCCTTTTCGTTGTCTCTTTTTCCCTTGAATTAGCCTCATGCTATTTTTTGATAGATTTTCTTGTGTGGGACTACGGTTTCCTTCTGTCCTTTCAACATGAAATTACTTTACGTGTACATGGAAAAATATGCTTGGAGTCCAACCTGGGACTTGATTGAAGGTACCAAAGAAGAAAAGAAAGAAAACTAATTTGACAGCACAGTTTGATATCCTTTTTAAAGCATTTTGAGCCTGGAGTGACAGAAAAAAGTCTTCCCAGTTACACAAAAGGTGCAGCTGCTAAAGAACTGCAATCACAATGAAGTATGAGGCCACATAAGTGTCTTGATTGTTATGATCTGAAACCATAGTAACTGTGTGTATCTACACATGCAAAAACACAGTGAAAAACATATATCTACATACAGATAAACATAAAAACTGTAGACCTTTGAGTCAAAATCCCCATTATTACAGAAAAAAAATGCCATTGAGCCAGTCCTTACATAAGGACATACAAACCCATGGGAGAACGCAGGGCTGCAACTGAGAGCTATGTAATTAGAGAGAAGAGAGAATGAGAGGATACAGAAAGAGAGAAAGAGCTTAACCCCAGGCACAGGAACAGGAAGAGAGAGAGAGAGAGAGGGAAGGAGAGGTGACAAGGTTGAGAACAATCCTCCCATGTTAACCTGAAAGAGAAAAGAGAGAGGAACAAGGAGGGCAAAACAGCAAACAGCGAGCAGCTGCTAAGGATTTACATGCTGTAAATTATTCATGTAATCAGCTGTAGAAGCACAGAGACGGAGAAAGAGAGACAGAGACGGACACAATATGAGAAAAAAAAACATCAGAGCTGCAGAGAGAAAGAAAGAGAGATGGAAACAGAGAGATGTGCAAAGACAGACAGTTATTGTCTCCTGTGAGAGACAACAAAGAGAGACTTACCCTGACAGCCCCGTCTAGACCAGGTGATCTCCCCCTCTGACTCTCACTCCGCCACACCTGAAAGAAACAATAACTGTGTTTATTATTCTCTGGTTACACGCACTGCTTCAGATTTCTGCCAAGAGGTCATGAACAACAACTGCACATGAGCCACAGGATGAATTGAATGAATTTATCTCCTTTGGACTTGTTGTCTAATAGCTCTAAACATAATACCAGGACTTTATTAATCTTCTTAAAGGGTTGTGTTTGTGTCTGCTGGAAAAGCCCACTGCTGTGATCCATCGTGTATCTTGCCCCATGATGAAAAACATGTCACTCCACTTTAAAAACATCTTATACTTGTTAAATTTAGTTATATTTACAATCTCGGGCAACAGTGTCAAACACATTGCATGTTTCTGTGCCTCTCACTGTACTATAGGTGTTTGTGCAGTGCTGTGGTAAGGAGTGGGAGGATGCATGAGCAGACTGAGCGACGACATTGACCTTAAAAACTCCACCTGTTTTCACCAAACTGCTGCAATGTCACAGTGTTGCAGTTAAAAAACCAATATGTGTCATACTTCAAACACGCTAGAGTAAAAATATCAGTGAGCTGTACTTCCTAGTACGGAGATTAATGTGTACCAGCCTCAAGCTTAGACTTCTACCATACTGCCTAGATTACTGCATTGTGAAAAGTTAAATTTCTAATGCCTTACTCCTTAAATAAGTAATTTATAAGCTGTAGTTGCATATGTTTATTACTCTGCAGGCAGTATTCTTGACATTATCATGGGAGCTGAACTCATACAAAGTGCAAAACCCAACAGTGAACATATGTAATGTAGTAATTATGTACAAAAACTCACCCTGTTTGGGTATTTGAGTTTTATTTCTAGTGTTTAGGTTGCTTAGAGTAAATAGATGGCAGGAAAATGAGAAGCCATACTTAATATATTTTATCCAGCTTTCTGCAGGATTTATCTTATTGCATTATGGTTTACATTTCTGCTTAATTTAATAGAAGAATGAAAGAAAAGCAACAAAATAAGGTTGCATGAATGTACAGTCAGCCAGAAGGCTGTGTTACGGTTTATGTAATGCTATTCTAAGGAGCCAAATGTAATACGTTCAGAAATTATTCTTTTCTCCATTTTGATCTAGTTTCATTTTACACAGTCTCCTAAATACTGTCACCACTCGTCTCACTCTCCTTTTTCCCTGTCACCTTCCACTATAAACAATTGGACGCAGAACACATCAGAAATACCACATAAAAATAACGACCCCGCTGCACTCATTGCACTCCCTCTTTGCTCAGTTATACACTCTGACGCCCAGGGAGCTTTTTGAGAAGATGCTGATCCACAAATTCCCATGGGTTTAGTGGAGTGGATCGAGGC
This sequence comes from Acanthurus lineatus, assembly GCA_029814665.1. NCBI lineage: Eukaryota > Metazoa > Chordata > Actinopteri > Acanthuriformes > Acanthuridae > Acanthurus > Acanthurus lineatus. Next base: position 20,310,971 of record JAPZDV010000025.1, read on the forward strand.
CAGTGGAAACTGCAAACAAACACTGGAGCTACTGTGTCTGATGGGAGCACACAAAACCTCAAAGCCCTCACTCTCACACATCACATCTGTGTGTGCAATTGTTCATGTGTTCGGGTGTATGTGAAGGAAGGCGAGAGAAAGGGGGAGAAAAGTGAGAAAGATGTTGTAGGCGTGTGTGTGAGGCCTCTTACAAGGCTTCTATCAAAGGCATTAAAGCATATAAGGACATTCAATGTGACACCAGCAAACAAAGATCTCGACCCCTGTCAAAAGTTCATATAAGGGCTCTGAGGTGAGATAAGAGAGACTGTGTGTGTGAGAGGTGATGTGGGGTAAAGAGAATGTTGAGACTCGAGGGCAAGAGACATCGAGAAAATGAGCCAGGGAGTTGAAGATAGAAACAGAAAACGATTTTAAAACAGAGAGGGGGGACTTCGCATGACAGGCCAAAGGCAAGAAAGGGCACAACTGGCAATTCAAAGAGCAACAGAGAGAAATAGTTACCAGCTTCCCCGTCCTCTCTCTCTCTCTCTCTCTCTCTCTCTCTCTCTCCAACCCATAGTTTTAGCGGCCAAGTCCTCACCACATTATGGGTCCCTGGGTTTTTTTATAAGGGCTGGGTGTGTTCTGATCCTGCACTAAAGTCATTGGCAATTAAATCCCATTCCTAATTAGTGGTGGGAAACAGAATGAATAAGAGAACAAGAAGATTGGAACAATCAAACACCAGTGAATGAATGCAATATTTTCCAATAATATTTCTCATCATGGTTTGTGATCGTGTCGCAGAACATGTACACACTGCTAATTTTAACAAATGACTGAGAATTAGTGCCCCCCCCACACACAATTTCTATCATTCTCCTCTTTATGAGGTGTAAGTGTTGCAAAATATTTCACATTATCCATCAAAGTCTATCCTTTTAGCTTTAACTAAGACCATTCATGTTTTTATTTCAATTTTTTGCATTTTTGATACATTTTCAGTGAATTTTATGGCTTTGTTTGCTCATAGAACAGAATGCTGTGATGTTTGAGACCTCTTTAAACAGTGTCCCATTCAAAACACATCGTTTGATCACTGAATCCAATGTTGTTTTGGTTTGTGAAGAAAGTTATGCCAGAAAACGCCTAAGAACCACTGAGACCAAATGAAGATATTTATCTGAATTACTGTAACTCTGATAGAATGAGCGTTTTCGAGTAACAGATGTATGTGGTGAGTGGAATGTTGAAGTGCAATCGAAAACACTGAAATAGAACAATTACATGGTTACATGCAGTGCATTATGTGCATAACATGATGCCAAATGGCGTTCCTGTTGTTCAGATCACATTTTGCTCAACTACATCACAATGTGATCTTACTGTAAATGACACACTCAGAGAATAATAGGCACACATCAAAGTATTGCCCTCCATTTGCAGTCTGTATGATATACTGTGGAAGGATTGGTTACATCAGTAAAATTGCCCTCCCCAGTGACCCACAGACTGTATTCCTATCTAATTACATCATGTCTATTCAACCTATTGAAGGCAGGTGAGCCCATATGCCTATGACGGAAAACGTAGTGGTCAGCTAATCCTTACAATCTGACTAAATGTGAAACATGTAAGATCTTTAAAACTAGACAGGCTGCTTTGGTTAGTGACCTGGTTATTGATCATAGGCCAGCCATGCCACTTCAGCCAGAAAAAATAAACAGGACTATATTGGCACATGAATGATTACAGCAACAGAGGCATCACCTCTGGGTTTTAACTTCTCAAATGTTTTACATGTTTTTACATCTGACAGAAGAGGTGGGGTTGTAGCAGAGCTCTGATATGTTTTTGTGCCGATAAAATGCTTTGGGTGAGCTCACTTCCTCTGAGTTACTTGCACTGACACTAATGCACAACTCCTGTCTTATTAATCATAATGTAGACCATCAAAATCTGATTAATAGATCAAGGCACAAAGTCTAGTTACATAAATTAGATCATAGTAACTTTAACAAAATTATTAACCAGAGGCTTTAAAGCTCACATAGTTCACCAAAAGGCTACATATATCAACTGTGGAAAATGCTGGATTATAGAGCAATGAAAAAAGACTGCTGTTGCAGCTCACGAATGCACGAATGTGTTTGTTTATTTGTTCTTTAAATGAATGTGGTCTGAGGGTACAGCTCTGTGCTTTGGGCTACTATACTGCAAAGCATGTGTTTCTCAGTACACGTGTTCAAGAGTTCATCGCCAAAAGCATAAAGCTGTGCATGTTGCTTGTAAAACTACAAGTTCAAAGACTCTCAAATATACTCTAAACAGTGATTCAGCAATCTATCATCAGTCTACATATTTCCAGATTTCAGTCTATATAAGGACTGACAGTGAGCTAATGTTTGTCTTTGACTTAATTGACCTAAGCTGCAAGCACGAACTTAGCTTTTGAATGACTTGGAGGCAGCAGAGTCAGCTTTTAATTATGTTGTTCCAAAAGCAAAATGTGTCCCTGGTTTGAAAAATAAGCAAGATTCTATTTAGTCTTAGTATTTTTTCCCTGCTCTTTCATTTCTCTCTCCACTTGTCTTTTCCTGCTGCTCTCTCTGTCTAACAGTTTCCTCTCCATAATTTTTTTCTTGTCAACACAGTTTTTCTCAGCGTTATGTTAGAAGTCAAATATGCTGACTCGCAGCATGGCCGTGATGTCAACATGCTGGAATGCACCTCCATCCCGAGAGCAGTGAAAGGGCGAGTGTGCGTTTGATTGACAGGCGGTAAGTCAGGCCACTGAGTGTGGGATGTGTGCTGAAGCCAGAGAGAAAAGTGACTGAGGGAGATTATGACAGATCGACTGTACCTACTGAGCAATTAGAGTGAGATTAATTGGTTGGTTGTCACTTCGTTGGACTGTTATTAGCCAAGGTGTTCCTCTCTGGAAACCATTTAAATGTGAGCTAATTGACGTAATTGTTCTGAAGATGACAGAACTCCTGTGGTATTACAGAACACACCTCGCTTTTCCTCTGTGGGTTAACAAGGAACCAAATGGTAATTGACAAAATGTTGCAATTCAGAGAGAGAAGACAGCAGGAAGGGAGAACGAAAAATGAAAAAGGAAGCAACAGCAGGATGAAGATACTATACTGTGCGTGTATGTGTGTGTGTGCATGTGAGTGTATGTGTGTACAGTATGCGTGTGCATGTTTGAGCAAAGCGTTGAGGTCATGGAAACTTAAACGCCAGCGTGTTTTGGTCCGTGGATTAGCCAGGACATGTCTCCACTCTGGCTGGAATGCTTCTTTATCACACACACAAACACACACACACACAAACACACACACGCACACACACACAAGGTCAAGCTCAAAAATCAAAGCAGTGTTTAAAATGACCTTGTGAGGCTACTTGTATGATACACTTTAGAAGCGCATAGAGGTTATAAATGATCCATCCAAAGCACTAACACATATCGCATCATATATTCCGGTAGCTCAAGCTCATTGTGAATTTATGATCTTACTAACTCATACACTTTAAATGTTGATACTATTTTTAATATTTAAATGTGTGGTAAATATTTGATTGCTTGTGTATAATTAATGCAATACTTACTGCATTATTGTAAAAGAGAGAAACCTTAGGCATATTTTTAAACCTCTTATGTGTGTTTTTAACTTGGCTGATGTAAAATTTACACTGTGCAACATGCATGTCACTGCAGGAGAAACAGGGGGAGTTTTCCTCCAAAATAAGCAGCAATAGAGATTATATTGCATCCATATAGCATTGAGGATTTTGCCTGAGTTTATCATTTAATGAAAAACACATCAAAGTATGTGACAAGGTCATAGAGAACTATGTTTTTGCAGAGACACGATATCAGCCATTTAAGAATAATGTCTTTTCTTCTCCAAAATCTAAGAGATGATCAGTCTGATAAATGAGCAAAAGAGCTGTGGATGTATTCACTCACATCTACTGCCAAAAGAGGATATTTTGCAGCTTCAAGTAAAGCAGCTCCTGTAGTTAGACTCTTTCCAGATTATTTTTTTTTAGATCCTGAGGATCAAAAGAGGCAGCTGGATGAGAGAACACACTTCAAACATTTTATGATGGTGATGCAACAAAAGTGCTAAACTAAGTGCTGAGAACTGACACAATACTTCTATTATCAGTTCCTTTGATATAAAAAAAATCTCCATGTGTTTATCCCTCAATCTAAGACCACATGTTTGCAAGATATGGAGCAAACTAACTAACTAAATAACATGAATGAAACAAAAAACTCTAAAGTAGAATATTTCTTTAAGCTAAATGAAACATTCCTATAGTTAAATGACTCTAAATAAGCTATGTAAATACAATACATACCAAAACAAATTATGTAAATACAATATAAGATATACAGTATCACATCTGGAAGTGTTTAAAACAACTGTAACGAGTTTGAGCGTGCCCATGTGTTATTATTAGAGAGTCGTTCTAAACAGTATACAGTTAGCACATTTTAAAGAAATTCAAACAGTGAAAACAAGTGTTTAAGGAACTCTAAATTGCTGAAAAATGTTTCCTGTCGAGTCCTATAAATCCTCCCAAAAGATAAACTCCACCTACCACCTGGAATGAATTACAGTAGGTTACAGTTGGGCATATCTTTCCCCCAGTGAACAGGAAATGGCTTATTTCTCCTGAGTAGACCCTGTCCCAGCTAGGGAAGTGGCTAACCACATGAAGCTAGTGTGATCCAGTTTGTTTACACACAGTAATTTGCACAGGTGAGAGAGGATGGGCTGAGGGGACGAACACAGCCGAGCCTTGTTTGGTCCCCAACCACTGGGGAATGCGGGTCGTTTGGAGAAGTCATGAATTCGTCTCATTCATCGATCCCAGACGAAAGATTTGTACAGGTTTTAAAACACATATGTTAAACAAATATTCTTAAACAGTTTCACGAGTAGAGTTAAACAAGGTGGGAGCGTTACTGAAGCATCAGCAAAGGATGGTAATTAAACAGAGTGGAATCTGTGTTTAATTCTAACTGACCTGAATACATATATAATAACCACACATTCAATATCACCTGTGGATTAAAACACAATTAAAACCACTATCACCTTTTGTCCTATGTGTGAAATAATAAAGGTGCTATGGTGGATCAGCAGTTAGCACTGCCCCTTCAAAGTAAAAGTGTCATGTTTTTGATCCTGACCAGGCTCACTTGGGACTTTTTTTTTAATAGCTTTTTTTCATATGTCTGTGTAGCTTTTAACCAGGTGTTCTAGTTTCATGCAGTTCAAAGACACATCAGGTTAATTAGACGAGAAAGGAACTTCCCTATTGCATGCAAATATATCTCAACTGAATAAATCATAGTCACATTCAGGGAAAAGATAATCTGTTTTTGCATAGATGATTTGTCTGTTGGGCTACGCTTTTAAATGAAGGGTATTTCAGTCTGGCGGTGAACGTCTCATATTTGGGCTGCCTTGGTTTCTTTTCTTGGCTTTCCTGTGGACAAGTGGCTAGTTTATTCATTGGGTCTGTTGTGTAGACTGCTAGTCTTGTGATAATGCCGTTGAGCTGTCGCTGGCAGAGTGAAAACGCACAAAAGTGCTGGTTTGACCTCGTCACAAGGGCCTTGCAGCCAAACAAAACTGCATACACACACACACACACTGACATCCCTCCCACAGCTTCAAATTATTGCTATATTTATTTTTTAAGGAAGTAGCTCAGGCCAAAAGAAGTGATAAAAAGAGGTTCATGCTCTCAACGTACAGTAGGTTCATTGAAGAGATTTAATCATTGACAACTTCTCTTTCTGCTGTTTTGCATTTTTCAAAAAGCTTGGTCCATTTACATGTTTCTTTTTAAGCTTGCAGTCCTTTTAATCTTGTTGCAAAACTCCATTTCTTCATTATCATTTCCTTCTTCTGCCTCCGTGACCTCCATCATTATTTCCACTCCCTTGATTTCCTGTATCCAAAGTAGCTGAGGGCCGTTACTTCATTTAATCGTCAATGTTTCACTTTGCTCTACCTTTCTATCCCTCTCCAAGGTTGTGGAAGAAGGTTACTTTATTCTGACTTACTTTCATTTTCTGCATAACAACCTGCCATCCATCCTTCCTCAGGTGGATTTGCCTTCATTATGAGGTTATTCAGACTTGTTTACAGCTTTCCCTCCCACTCTTCTCCTCCAATCTTTCATTCATCCATCATTATCGCTGATCGTCCATCACTGATACAGCCATTCCACCATCTTTATCATCCGTCTTTGGCGATGGTTGTTTATGTCTGCTTGACTCTCTGCCATGCTGTTCACTGACCGTCCTTGCTTTTTCGCGCTACCCTCCTTCAACTCTTTAGCCTGTCCTATTTGTTATAACTTCTTTCATCCCTTTCCATCCATCCATCTATCACTCCGCAGCAGACCTTTTGAAGCTTGCTATCTATAAAAATCTGTGTCTTTGCATCCCTCCATCCAGCTCTCTCACCTTAGCAGAAAGTTAGGTCTTCCTCCGCTCTCACACTCCCACTCTTAGAGAAGTTATTTGAAGTTATTTGGGTTTGTTTATCTAACCTTTCTCATCTTATCCTCTCTCATTCCCCGCTGGTCTACTTCTCCATCTATTCCCTCTCCCCTCCAAGTTGTTTCATTTGAAGGCCCTACTTTCCAGTATCACATACAGGCAAAGTGGTTGATGCTTATTTCTCTCCTCAGATGAAAACTGCAAAAAAAAAAAAATAATCACAAAATCTGACCGTAACAAACTAGGCCAGACAGTCAGTACAAGTCCACATGATGAGACTGTGCATGTATAGGGGGGCATTAAGAGTAGAGTTTGCAGGGAGACTAAGAGTCAACCATATGATGTCCATTTCACACTTGAGAATTTATTTTTTTCTGCTTGATTTATGCAGCAATCCCCGGTCAAATCCAACTCGCACCCATTCCCCCTGACTGACCGACTGCCCTGTGTTTCTTTTCAAAGTGTAGAATTTCATGGACCTCGAGCAAAAAATGGAAGAATGGATGAGAGGGAGAGAGAAGAAACACAGCTGAGGTAATAACCTGATTTCGCCTCAGTTGGTTTTGATTTAAGAAAGGAAGAGTGTGTCAGAAAAACAGCAGGCGCTCTCCTGTCTCGATTCCATGCCAGATTTTTGAAGAGAGAAGAGAGGGAGAAGGATGGAGGCTCAGAATGAAAGCAGAGACAAACTGAACAGAGAGCGATAGAGACAGTGAATCACACCCCGTGCCAATAAAATGAAGCGAACTGACACAAAGAGACAGAGATACAATTGAGAAAATGAGCATGCTACAGAGAAAGACAGGGAAAGAGAGAGAGAGAGAAGGACGAGTGAGAGGGTATTACCAACGAATGAATTTTTAATAGCAGTGAGATCAGCCGTACCGGCAGCTCAAACAGGAATAAATACCTTACCTCCATAATTTAAACCTCTTTTTTTATAAACATGAAAAAAAAATAACGTAGCAACAATGTGTTTATTTTTTTCTACTGGGATGATTCTTAATCAGTCAGAAAACATGACAGTGTAGCTGACACCAGAGAGCGAGGGAGAGACCCTGACAACGAGACAGGCAGGGACAGAGAGGCTTATAGATAAATACAGCCTTGCACGCCACTCACACCACATGCACGCAGCCAGTTGATTACCCCAGGTGTCTGCATTCACACATGAGGAGCATTTGAATATTAAACTCCTCCAAAAACATGTGTCAGCCCTCACCCATCTGTCTGTCACCCTGCAACGCCCTGACAATAGCACGAGCACAATTAATGTAAAGCTGGGAGGATGTGCCAATTTACTCTCAATTTTCTGCTTACAACATCAGACTTTCCTTTCAAATGTGTATTTTTTTAGCATAATACATGAGGTATGCCAGTTTCCTTGCCAAAAGCATCTCCATATCGACGTGGATGTCCCAATTTGCCCATTTTGAAGCATATCCCAATTTAGTGCTTAAAAATTACAATTTTAGCTGCTATATTCAAATGTATATTTCCACATGAATAACGGGCTCATTCACTGCATTTTGCAGCTTTCATTGCATTTTCTTGCTATTCTGTTTTGTTTCCATATGTACAAAAAGTCTAAAAGTAGCTAAGATTTAAACATATTCTAGTTTACTCAGGTTCACAGTTTGAGCAAAGGAATGGCTTCTAAGATTTTTCTGTCAAAATTCATTCAGTTCCTTTTTCATTCTGCCTCAAGATGATTTTGTCCTTAATGTTTTGAATTAATTGCACTTTCCCTGAGCCTGCTGTTGTGATGTGCTCAAGTTACTTGAATACATTACTATAAGAATCCATAATTAATATTCTCATAAGTATTAACTAACCCTAACCCTAACTACTGATATGCTGTGTCAATAAAGCATAAAACTTATCCTCATTTTTCCTATATAGGGGATTTCTCCCTTGTCTACACTTCATTATGACACTCATCACTGCCTCCTAAACCTGTTTTAGTATCTTGTATGAAAATAATATCAGGATGCACAAAAATTATCAAAAAAAACCTCTAAAACATCCTCAACAACTCTTTCAATGGTCTGACATTAATGGCTGACTGCGAGGCTGGTAGCTGTCAA
>JAPZDV010000025.1:20319677-20349380 GCA_029814665.1 Acanthurus lineatus
TTGCACTTTCCCTGAGTTAAGTTACTTGAATACATTACTATAAGAATCCATAATTAATATTCTCATAAGTATTAATCGACTACTGATATGCTATGTCAATAAAGCATCAAACTTATCCTCATTTTTCCTATATAGGGGATTTCTCCCTTATCTACACTTTATTATGACACTCATCACGGCCTCCTTAACCTGTTTTAGTATCTTGTATGAAAATAATATCAGGATGCACACAAATTATCAAAAAAAACTCTAAAACGTCCTCAATAACTCTTTCAATGGTCTGACATTAATGGCTGACTGCGAGGCTGGTAGCTGTCAACAAAGCAACTACAACCATTATACAGAGTAATAACAAAGATTAAATAAATAATGGGTGTTTATAGTGTGTCAAAATGGGAAACACAGCATTTAAAAGTCCAAACTAACATTTATAGCTTGAGTTATATTTACTTAATCGTTTTACCTAAATATTCATACCCTTTTGTTTATTTGTTCTGCACAGTAATTACAGTGATTGAAGTCGTTATTCACAAATGTGCCTTAGGAAGTCATAACTCAGCAGTTACCTTGTTTACAATCAAACTCTGATTCCTTTGAAGTAGGTAGTATATAATTACAATTTTCCCTCCAGACATAATGACAGACAAGTATGTTAAAATACTGTGCTATAATTAATATTTTGTTAAACACTAAAAGGGGCTTGAAGCACATCCACTCTTTTCTTCCTCAATGAGAAATTCTGGATCTATAAATCACCAACCGCAACAGTGTGCATGAGGTTAACCAGTGGAAGAGAAGTGTGTATCAATGGGGCTAGTGTAAGAGGAAATGTCAGAGATATTTAATTATTCTTCAAGGTGCGAAAAAGAAGGTTATCTGCCTTGAGATTGCCTTTTCATTCAGGTTATCAATCTGATATATTTTTATTCTTGACAGTGCTAGTGCATAACCAAGGTGATTTGGTGTAGTGTTTTCAAGAACCATAACAAAATAAAACTGAACACAGGGGTTCCAAATATGCATTTTTTAATTCCCAAGCCATGAAATAGAGTCTGAGAGAAGATTACTGTGAGCAAAGACTCCTTCTAGAAATTGAAAATTTGTGTTGAAATGTTAAGTACCCCGGGGATTCTGCATTTGACACAGGTGTGCCCTGACATATCCAAGCTGAAATAGGAATGAGTGCATCAGATTGGATGAGCTACTCAGAGAGAGTGAGGTTTGTTTTTTCACTGCTAGACCACCCACTTCAACTTTCTCATAATCTAAAACATGGTTGCACAAAGCCACACATTCAGTCAAATTAATTCTGCTTCCACAGAGTCCAGCATGTTTCTACAGTAGCCTAGAAAGGACAAACCAAACACTGGCCATAAAGAGAGCATTGTTTCTTTTGCAAGTTTCATAGCCTTTTTTCCTGCATGCTTGGAAAAGGAGGATATTCAGTCTGCAATCCTGCGTGCCATCAAATACTACACAAGGAATTCCCAGCTTGAAAACACCACCAACAGCCAAAATGCCATTGATAAAAACTTACTATGCTGGCTGTTGGCTTTTGGAAACTTTCAGGAAATGCCCTCCATTTTATTCTGTATCAAACAACTCTTGTTCCGTTTGTTTTCACCTGAAGCAATTTTGCAGATTGCATTTTCAAGGAATTGTGGGTGAATGTGATGTATGCGTAGGTAAAAGAATCCATGTTTAAGCCTTGGTTAGTGCTAGTCACAGATAAAGAGTCTGTTTAGCACAAAAATAAGAGTAGAGGAATCACAACAGTAAGTACAATTAGAATCTTTTGTGTTCATTTTGTTTTGTCTTTTAGTTTGTTAGCTTGTTAGTGATGGTAGCTGATGCTGCGTGAAACATACAATAACACTTTAACGTTGTCACAGTGATTTTTGATTGATACTGAGAAATTTAAGTAGACAGTAGAGTAAAGCTCCACGGAACAGTTCACATCTAAAATTTACTCACACACCCATGTTTGCTGTCAAAACTCTCATACAGGTCAGTCTTGTCAACATCTAAAATTTTAGGGGCCATAGGAAAAACACATTTTTTGAGTGGAGTGAATCTTTAATGAAACATGTCATACAACTGTACGTATTTTCTTTGCACCAGTTACAGTGCTTGTCATCGGCTTCTGCTTCTCTCTAGCTAGCTTGTACGCCATGGTAAGACTGGAAGGCTATGGTTAGAGGAAACTTTTTCAAAAAGAAAAAAAGTGAGGGCAACAAGGCACAGGTAGAGTCAAAGGAGGTGGAGGAAGAGTGATGGGAATGTGGGCACCTCATGCATACTTCAGACCGGGCGTAAACACAATTTCCTGGAGACGACTGCTGGGTGAAATGAGGATGCTGATGTGATAAAGTGAGAAATGTTTAACTCTGTTTGTTTAGATTGTTTGCCCAATTTCGCTGTGTTATTATTTTGCAGTTCCATTTATAAATTTCAAATTGTTTGATGAACTTTAAATGACTGATGATTTTATCATTGTGTTTTATTTGCATTTGACGCCATTTCTTCCTTGTTAAGGATCTTTTAATTTAATCCTGAATGGTAAAGCGCTTTGTAAAGTCTATTTCAGTATGAGCTCTGGAGATTAATCATTGATAATGTTTCTGACATTAAATAATGATGACTGAGATATTACCTAGATGATGTTTTACCGGTGTACGTGATGAATTGGTGGTACAGGAGCTATAAATAGCCACGACCATGCATTACTGCGTAACAGTCACACGTAATGAGAGCTGTTCTGGAAGTGCTGGAGAACACTCGCAACCAGTTGGTTATATTGTTATTTTCTTCCTTGCTGCTCTGCTCATTGACAGGTCTAATGCGTGTTGGAGTTGGAGTAGACACCTCTTTTGATATGCAAACGGGTGATTGAAGTGACATCAATTTATTGATACATGTAGGACTGAAAGAAGCTCATGCTCTTGTCCCAGCCTCCACAATGATGGAGTTAGAGAAAATAATCTATCTTGATTTTTTTTCATTTAGAATTTTTCATTTTATTTAATCTGTACCTTTATAGCTCTTTATATACTTTTAATGTAAAGGCGTAAACATAATCAGAACAGCTGTCAAGATTTCAGTAGGATGCAGAGAGAGAATAAGACATGAGGAGAAGAAAATGACAGAAAAATGCAATGTTATTTTCTAAGGCTGCCTTTGTTTACTGTTGTTTCTGCTGAAATCCATGGTTTTATTGTTGCCTTCAGAAATGGTAAACAGCTCTCCTCTGCTCTCCCTCTCTGGATCCAGTGATCCATCCTTTCATTAAGCTTTCTTTACTCTGCTGCTGAAGTTCTTTGGGCCACTGTCACTCTTTTTCTGCACATCTTTTTCTGGCCTCCTTTCTTACATTTTCTCTGTCTTTCTCCATCTCAGCTGTATGTATGTATCAGTTCTTAAACTATGTAAGATTTTTGTTCCTTTTTGTGTATACTTACTGTAATTTGTATCTTTTATTATGTATAAACTTTAAGGTCTACTTGGCAAAGTGAGGAAATGCATGGTTGGTTAAAACGCCAAGACGCCAGAAAAGTGAACACATGAGATTCAAAACGACAAAGGAAAGAAGCTTCAAACTAATCTTTTTTGTCCAGGATGTATGCTCAGTTTAATAACAGGAATAGAAATGTAATAAAAAACAACACAGCATTTCCTAGGATCTTCCTAGAAATGAACATTTTATTCAGATAATTTACAAGGATTCGAGTTGTGTATCCTCAGTGCTCTGAAAGCCCCCATGATCCTACAGGCACGATGTGATGTGCATGTGAAATGTGCTGCCTGGATTTCAAAACAAGGAAAATTATGACAGTGAACTTTCACTTATTTTTCCTCAGCAGTCCACCCAAATCTGTTTCTGAACAAGACTGAGGCAAGAAATGGGCTGAGTCTGTGCTCATATTTTATCTACGAGACTAATTTAAACCTTTGTTTTGTTTTTTCTAAGACCAAGTCACTGATGCATTTACACTTTCTGGCCATGCTTGACTTTTAAGAAATGATTTGAACAAAAAATGTTCATTTTCCAGAAGAGTGAGTGACTTACTATAACAAGACGACAGAGCAGAGTAAAGGAATATGTTCTCTAGTTAGGAATGTTCATGAATTGTAATGTCTAAAAAAGGTTTTAGCTGATTTCTTTCTTTAATTTTTAATGATATCAGTCAGTCAAAAAGATGTGATTCAGCTTTCTTGGTGGTTAAGAGCGCAACTTTCTCTCCAGTTACATTTAGTACAGTTGTATAAATCGGTGCTTTCCATTACAGGCATATGGCTGCCAACAAGCAGGCTCATCAGCAACATCACATGGCAACATTTCTCAATTCCTAGTAGCACTAGTAATACAGTAGTAAATGTAAATGGAGTAATACTACCAGATGATGTAGTAATGGCTGTGCTTCTGGTGGTAGTAGTTTCAATAATAGTGCTGCATTTCACTCTCTTCTCAAGTTCCTTTATAAATGGGATTGACACACACACATGTATGTAAAATGTGCTGCGGTAGCACAGTTAACAATATCATATAGAGGAAGCGGTGTTCTTTCGTGCACCTATTCTTATTATAAAGGGCATTTACAATGACTCAAATTAAAAGTCCCATTAATCCGAGAGTGTAATCCCCCCATTGCATGGAGCAGTCCATTCAGCCTGAGTGTGGATTAGAGAACACTGAGACCCTGTGTTGGTGGTCACTGGTGTATAACACCTCATAAAGATAATATGCAGGGTGTGTGTGCGTGCGTAAGCGTGTGTTTCGTGCTTTGCTGGTGGTCAACGTAGTATAGCACAGAAAAAATGTGTGTGTGTTGGGGGGTATGTTGTACATGTGGATAATGTGCTTCTTTTCTTCCTTTGTGGTTACCTGGTGAAGGGGAAAATCCCTGTGAGGTGGTCCCCTCGCAACGTGGACTACAGAGAAGGGGGCCTGTAACAGAGAAAACAGTGAATTAATAAAATAAGCCCCCCGAGTCGAACACCATTTCAAGTCAGAGGGCTCAGAAACTTGATGGTGGGGAGAGTTTTAATGGATAAAGTAAAGGAGGAACCAAAGACAAATTGCTTCATTTGCAAGTGTTCAAACCCAAACCCATCCATCCAGAGGTCTGCTGATCTGAGGAATGCTTGATGCGTGCTGAACAAATTTCATGTTTTTTTAACTTTACCAGAAAACTTTTTTTCTCATTTAGTGCCTTTGTTTATAGTCACACAGTAATTCATAAGTTTTATTTGGAGTTATAAGCTTTTTAAATTAGAAATAACAACTCTTTTTCCTAAAAAGGAATTCAGATTCAGAGGATTTTTTTAGGTTAGTCAGCTTCCTTCCCACCCTCTTTCAAGTAGCTCATCATGTTGCCTGCACTTTATCCTTTATGTGTATGTGCAGATTCTCAAAGTACCAATAAAATCCATATTTCAACCTCTGCATTTAAAAAAAGGGAGCAAATGCACCTCTTGACCTCATTGCATTTCACTCCATAAGATCATTAGTAAAACGCAAATTGGAACCGGTGGGTAATGCAGATGGCGACCGGGAGCAGTAATGATAGTAAAAATTTATATCCCTCTGCTGCTAAAGAGGAAAATCTATATAGTACAGCCTTCATACAATCACAAAAAGATATTGGTTGGAGATGCACGGCTGCACAGCCCTCTCCGGAGTTTGGAATGAATGTATTTATCATGCGGTGTTGTTGCATCCCAAATGGGGACAATCTTTAAAGGTGGTCCTAAACATAAAAACTGTTTATTTAAAGCGATGATGCACGTTGGTTTGTGTGTTTGTGTGTGCATGTGGGCGTGCATCTAAGAGCTATACATGTATACATTTATTCACGGGTGACTTTCATAGCCATGAAAACGAGGCCCACTTGTCTACACTGGCAAACAAGCAGATATTACTCCTTTGCAGCACCACCAGGAGTTTACAGCACTGTAAAGCTGAATGTTGATAGTTTATTATAAACTATCCGCCAAGTCAAGTATGTGTAGCTGAACACTACAGTATGCATATGTATGAGCCTGCAGTGGTCTAGTGGTGAGAGACTCTGATAAAAACAAGGACAAAAATCTTGTTTGCAGTAAGTTGAAATAAAAAAAAAAGATTATTTCTCATAATGAGAAAAATTCACTGCTTCATCTTGAATTCATTTTACTAGACCAACATCTGTTTCAAACTCGATTTTAATGTCAGCAACATTAACCTCAGTAAGCAAAATGTCACAATTTGCTGTTACTGAAGTCCCACTTGCTTGCTAAGCTGCCACTGCACCTCTGAGATGCATTGCTTCTGGATTGGCACCGATATCTTCCCATTAGGTCAGCACTTCTTGTGAACCCTGTGTCATTTTCTCTTGCAGCCATTTACCCGCTTTCTGTCTGTCTGCTGGAATGTTTCCCCAGCCCACCAAAGCAAACAGTTTTTTCAGATAATCTTGCTAAATTAATGCAGGATAGATGTACCCTAGTCATGCAGTAAAAAGCACGGGTGGGCACGCACAAAGTGTCAGGTACAGTGCAGAACAAAAATCTCCTAATCCACTAACTCCTTGCTATTCATTATTATTTCACAGGGCAGCCGTCCCAAATACATAAGGCCCCTACCCTGCTCAGCCCAGTCTGCCAAGCTCCAACTCTGGGTTTGATGTTCCTCCAACATCCAACAGGCTATGATTATTTCATTCCTTTTTTAACATAACACATCAATTATTCAACCTTTGCTAGACCAGATTTGATTTTTCTTCTTCTTTTTTTTTTTTTTTGATTTAACAAAAATGATTGCTTGTGTGTATGTGTGTGTATCCACCCATCTAAGGGGAGACTGAATATAAAATGCCCCGCAAAGATAATACCTCATGCCTTGATGACTGATGGATGGTGAAGGGGAGGAGTAGAAGACGGAAAAAATGCAAGTACTCTGGAATAAATGATGACTTCATTAGCATAGGATGGAAAATGCTCCTTTCATCCACGATAAATCGCCTCCAATCCTCCAGGCAAACTGTCCACACAACAAGTGTAAAGTGACAGTGGATAGTGTATTATTGTGCATTGACAGAAAAATCCATTACCTCCAGGTTTTGCAGCGCACTTAAGTATTTCCAAACACCCATTGGGTGGCAATAGTAAAGTTTTACTTTTTAAATGTGAAGTACTAAAAGTTATAACTTAGTCCCTAAAGAATTTCATTGTTAAATTAATTAGCTTGCAATACACAAGCCTCTCATTAATTCTTACCTTTATAAAAATGATTCCTTTATCCTTTGGCCTCATTTCCTCTCTCACTCCCTCCTTTCTCATCCTCTTTCTGTCTCTCCCTCCCTTGCCATTCCTCTCCTCTCCTTACATCCTCATCTTTGCTAATGAGCCCACTTAAATCTATGCCAAAACACAAACAGCAAGAGGAGAAAAAAATAAGTATGGTGCTTTCTGAAAGCTCTGTTTGTTAAAGGATTCATCATGTGAGCTGTTTTCAATAAATAATAAATGCAAACGCTGACTTTTGTCTGCAGACGAGACTTTGGGACATGAATTATGCATTGTTATTCCTGGATAGGGCAATGCAGGGACAGGGTGGCAGTGTGTTGTGTGTGTGTATCAGTGTGTGTACTTGAGGTAGACACACTGTGAATACAGTTTCTAAGGTTCACAATCAAGATTCTGATGTGGACGCAACTCCATGTGATTACAGCTCTTAAGATACTGTTTTGTGTGCCAAACCTTAAGCTCCTGGAGGTGCATTTTGTTCAAAGTTACTCAAACTGATCCCAAACTGCACCATTCAGTCATTATTATTTGTTTATGTGATGCTAATCGAATGTAATGATTGGTCAGGAATTGTGTCCGTGTGTGTCCATTCATTTGTCCTGTGTGAGGGAGGTGTGTGAGGTGGCCCTTACATCACATTTTTTGTTTATAGTATTTTTCCATTTGATCTCTACTCTCTCCTCTCTCTCCTCTTTATCCTGCTGTTTTCGACTCTGTAATCATTACAACAACAAAGGAAGCTGCTTTCCTGCTAGACGGTGAAAAGGTTCTACTAGCAATGCTAAAATGTATGTTGTGGGGGGGGTTGTGCTTCTCGTCTGTTGTCACCAGGGAACATGAGTGGAAAACTTGATTGAAAATCAGGAAAAAAGGGAATAATTACAAAGAGGAGAAAGGCACCCATCCACCCGCGACAACAATCATCAGTGATCTCTGCTGTCATTTCACTCGGTGGTAAATAATTCATCAAAAGAAACAAAGGGGAAACAAATATGCAAATAAACCCCCGAAAAGGCCAGTAACATCGGCCTACTGCCACATGGGAAGAATACTAGTGGATTATTATTATGGCAGGTTACGACTGTGATGAATCTGAATTCCTCTTGTTTCATCTACCTTGACAGTACTGAAGTCACACACATACACAGAGAGAGAGAAAAAAACCTGGAGGGATTTGAGGGTTTGATTGAGGAGGGAGGGATGGATTAAGGACAAGGGGAAAGGAAGGATTGAGAGACGGGGGAAGGAGCGGCAGAGAAGAGGGGTAGCCGACATTGGAGGGAAGAAGAAAGAGATTTGGGAGGGGAAAGGAGGAAAGGAGGGAGGGAAGCTTTTGAGGCTGTATTCGACAGTGCTGTGAAAGGTAGCCATCAAGGGCTTTGATGAAAAGTGCAGGCCTTCTAAAGCTTACGAGTGACAGCATATGATTTGGTCAAAGCATGAAGCTTTTCAAAGGTAGACATCCTCACTCCCATTCATCTCTCTCGGGTTGAATATAACTTTTTGGGCTGAGCTCCGGCAAAATTCCGAATTGGTTTGACAGATTGACTGCATGTGGTATTGTCCCCGTGACTTATGGACAGATGGCTAGCTGGAAATGCAGACATCCTGAAATGAAGGGGAATCACATGTAATGTTTTAACAACCTGTCCCAGATCAGCCTCTATAACCACATTTAAGCCACATTTTTATCAAGGAAGTGTCATAAATTGTGCTACTCTTCTAACAAAACAAAATGTGCTTTTCTGCATGTCTTGAACACACGCCATTATAATTGCTCCTGGTTCTTATATGGTAGCCATACAAAAACTCTTAATTTCAGTTTAAGAGCTATGCATGGACTCATTTTTGAGAGTGTTTGATTGACACAGTCCAAAACATGTCTGTAAAACTTTAGCCCAACTTCTTGCAAAAATTCATCTTTAAATTCTATGTAAAGCATATAAAATGGGGAAATTTAGGCTTTTTCCATCTTTAATACTACAAACACACCCCTTATGGATGCTATATGTGTTTCCAGCCATGGGTAACACCTTAACACATGGCCACTACTTTGCCAATGGCCACATAGTTTTCTTGGAGTGGTGCTTGAGGCCTATTAGCAGTTTGGCTCGGAAACAGCAATATGGACAGGCTTTTCTGAGCCAACAGTCGTTAAAGCTGAGGGTTGAGGTTCACGATCTCAGGTCAGCGGTAACAAGCAACCAGCCTGTCAGATGAAACGAGCGTGTCACAGTCACAGTCACAGTCACAGTCACACACACACACACACTCATACCCAAATGCATTCTGTTGGAAATTGCTTGCAATTTAACACCTACGCACATAGATGGACAAACACATTCATGATACTGCTTTTTACATGTAAAAGCATGCATGTGCACAGAATTGAACATGCATGCCTGTGAGGCTCTTGTCTGATAATGGTGTCGGGCTCGCTCTCCCCCATTTACACACACACACACACATGCACACACACACACATGCACATACACTCAGATAATAGTGTCTAATTTAGGCCCTCATATCTGTAGAGTTCTCCAGAGGACTAGACCTCATCAGGAATATATTGGTGACCTACATACTACAGTAGGAACACACAGATAGACTGAGACACACACACACACATATGCACACACGCACACCCGCATTACTGCACATGTTTCTATAATGGCATCTGCAGCGCATGCATGCATGCAGACACAGGCACAGAGCCATGCCTGTGCACCCTGGGTATAACTGAGCCCACACACCAGACACGCACAGAGACACAGACATGCAGGCGTGTAAACATGTCTATATGCTGTATACGTGTCTGTGTCCACCCACTCCACAACATGTACACAGACAAACTGTACGCTAAAACAGAAGCACTCCCACATCTTCTTTGAAAGGTCAAAAATGTCCTAAAGCCTTCATGAAAAATAAACTAAAAGGAAAAAAACATTCATGATATATATTGAAAATCATGAAATGATGGATGGAAAAGTTGTGTATATAATATTGAGCTGGTGAAGAAGAGGTCAAAAGCACAACTGGTCCCAGGGGTAAAACTAAAAAGTTTACAAGTCAACAAGATTAATTCAAAAATCTACCATAAAATAAGATATTATCCTTAATATCAGAAATTAAATAACATGAAATACGCACTTCTGGAATGATCACACTTTAAACATTATCCAGAGTTCATCTGCTTGAACTTTTAACACATTCCAGGGCTCAACAACCAACTCTTTCTATAGCAGCTTTATTCAAAGTAGAGACAACATACCTGAATGTTGTTTTTCCACCGCTGAGGGTAGATCTGCCAGTGATATGATACAGTAACTACAGCATGTGTCTGCTGCTGCGGAGGACAGGAATCACTGTATCTATGCTGTATTATGCATTCTGTTGGCACCAGACAGACCTCCAGTCATCATTCATCATTCATGGGCATCGTCTGTCAGCTTCGCAGTCTGCTAAATGGCCGAGAGGACCTGACAGAGTGAGAGAAAGAGAGAGAGACAATCTCATCTAAACAAACCAGAAGGCCTCACTTATACACAGTTATCACCACTGCAAACACCTACACAGAGAGCAAGTTAGAGACACTGACCAAGTGAGAGATGTTGAGAGTGAGACAATGGAATGAGAGAGGGAATATAAAGGAGATCATTTTAACTGCCTCTATGGTGTGGGTGATTATATCTTGTAATAACCTGTGTCATGACCACTGGCAGGTTAAAGGGAAGTTTAGAGCCACTGTAAGACATCTGCCAAAGGGTGGAGACATACACAGACATTTATGGGTGACTGTCTGCTCAGCACCATGTTTGTAAATGGCCAAATGAACCTGACTCATACACAGTAGTGGTAGCTACATATAAAGAAGAAGAAACAGAGGCCGGACCACAAATTGTGCAGAAATAGGCATTTGAACCAGCATGGAAACACATTAAGTATTTTCACATTTATGGGTGGTGAGAGGGACTATGCTCAATGGCAAAGAGGACCTGACTCACACATAGTGGGTGTCTTTACTTAGCACCACAGCTAAAATGTAATGGTAGCTTTCGAAGCTCATGTGGGACCACAACTGATGGAGTACAAATCCAGTGAAAAACACAGTTTTAGCAGACGTACTTCCCCACCCATAGTGTCTGTACAGTACATGACAGTAGAACCTGTTAAAATTAATGTCATGGAATTGTGACCAATGGAGGAGAAATTTAGAAATCCCATGACCAAGATGGAGAAATGGCTTTATATTTGTCAACAGATGTGAATTCCTTTATCTGACTGATCCTTCATTCAGAGAAGCTTCACAAAACTTCTGTTTCTCAGGTTTTATGAACTGGAGCTGGAGACAATACTGCAGAAAAGCTCCCCTCACAGAATACACCTAGAAGGCAGCACCAGTTGATTGTGTAATTATCTGTTGCCTTCGTAAATCAAACTCTAATTACAGGCAGATTCAACGTGCAAATTGGATGAAATCTGAGCTGTGCTTTCACATGCATAAATCTGGCCCTTATAAGCAGGAGATTTAAAAGTTTAAACTCAATATGTTGATCAGGTTGTTTTTTTCAGTGTCTGAATGTCACAAGGGAGCATCTCGCTGCTGTCAGGAGGACAAAATGTATTTACTTGAGTAATTGTAGGCAAAAACAAGGTCATTTGCTCAAAGGACCATGAGGCCTCATCTCATACATTACACACACACACACAGGACTGCATGTACTAATGTCACAGGAGCAGGAGCAGAAAAGTTACCACAGCAGTTCTGCAAGTTCAACTTATGCCACAATATAACAGGATGGAAAGAGAAAACACATATACAGTGTTTTCTATGCACATTCCAAAATAATAGGAATAAAATATAACCAAAGTTGTCAAAAAGTTACTCCAGACTTCACAACCTTGCAAGAAAATAAGAGGCTTCCTTTTCTGTTGGGAGAATACTGAAGTATGGCAGAGCAGAAACTCAGTTTGTCTCCTGCTGCCTCTAGGCAAGACAAAAAGAAGACAAATCATCAGTGAACCTGCACTTTCTAGCTGTCTTACTGCCAGTATAGATTTATACTACATGCTGCTATAGAGGATAGAAACTGTATGGAAACTAAAAAATCTCAACATTAAAATTGAATGTGCTGACTTTCTTATCACTGCTATGGAAGTTGAGTTTTTTGACTTATCATATGTAATTACATCTAACAAGAGAAATGTTAAAATTAGAGGATTGAGTCATTCCCTGTTTTTTGTTACCATGAGTTCACCTTCTTTTGATATTTTTGGGTTTGGACTTGGACTTGGGTTTGGACCTGAGAAAAAATGAAGCTGTGAAGCTTTGAAAAAGTAACATTTATCAACCTCAACTTTGCAATGTGTTTATCTGTTAATTAGCAAAAGTTTGCATGGCAACACCATAAGTTAAGATGGTGAACAGGTAAACTGCTGCTTGCTATCACTGCAATTGTGAGCATCCTGGCATTAGCATTTGGCTTGAACCTATGTACATTCTTACAAATACTCTTGAAAGGTTGCAGATTCTTAATCATGTTTCTCCTTTGAATATTCACTAAAACTGTTTATTCAAGATTTTTCCCACAAATGTACCCTAATTTTAGCAAATCAAGTGCATATGCAAATGTGGTTGAATGTACTTGTATGGGCTTTTTTGTGGTTTTAAAGAGTTAGGCTTTGGTATTGTATGTTTATAACAATGCAGATTTATACATTCTATTATAAAAATAACAAATGTGAGGGCTGTGCAGCCTTGGCAGAGCTTTGCACTGTGAGTGTTTTCTAGCCACTCTGTATGTTTTTTTATTGTATAAATGCAGTTATTCTTTCCTTACCATCATCATATTTCCTTATGCCCACTGTTTTTCTTTTCCTTTATCTACTATTTCCTTCTGCAAATGCTTTAGCAACACAAATGTTACCTGTCATGCCAATGAGGCGAGTTGAAATTGGAAAAAAAATGAGAGTGGGGGGTGCAGCGTGACAGTGATGTGTTTCGATTGTATGATGGTATTTTCATGAAATGAGACAGAAAGCAAAGAAGGAGAAAAAAAATTTAAATGGACAGAGAATGTATGAGAGACTGGCAGACAGACAGAGTAAAACGAGGGCGAGCGCAGCAGACAGGATTTTGTAATCATACATTCAGCGTGCGCTATCGAAGAGCTGAGCCACTATTATGTAAACCAGAATGAAACATTCATGAGCAAACCATCGTCTCACTTGCAACCCTTTGGGATAGTGCATGAATGACCCATATGGTGGGTTGGCTACTATCTGAAACTCATCTATAGCAAACGGGAACACTTTGAAAGGTTCAATGCGGTAGGCAGTTATCAAACCCAAAGAGAATGACAGATGTGTGGCAGGGCAGGGAAAAGGACAACCTTTATTGGCATGAATGGAAAGGATCATATGTTGCCAGAGCAACTAAGGTTATATTCAAACCTTAAGGAAAAAGATGGAGCAGGGTGTTGGGGGGGCGGGGGATGAAGGACAGAGGAGGGGGACGGGAAGAGAGACAGGGATTAGGCAATAAAAAGACAGATGAGATCAAGAGACAACTCTGACACGCTCAGGCAGCCCATGCTTTCTGTGAGCCTGGGAGCAGCTGAGCTAACCACACACACACACACAACCGCACACACGCACCCACACACACACATTCACAAACGTTGTGATGTGGTTTGCTGTGATTTTGTCTCTGACTGGGTGTATATATGAGATGTTTAGAAAGGAGCTGTACTGTAGGAAGTTGTGCCAGATCCCCAACACCACACCCCACCATCATAAGGAGAGGGGGACTTAGTTGGCTTTGGGCTTCTGTTGTGGTTTCTTTAATTCTCTTCCACTTTTTTTTTTCCTGTGTCTGACTCTCACTCTATCTCTGTCCCTGCTGTCTGTCTGTTTCTCGGTCCAACGCTCCGTTTCCCTTCGGCTATTTCTCTGCATTTTCTTCTCTCTATATCTATCGATCTCTCTCTTTCATCCTTAACCCAACCATCTATCACTTTCTCAACTCTGGTACACGTCCATGAATAAAAATTTGCAGCGATCTAATGATATGGCATCTGCATGTAACCAAATAGACGATGTAAGTGTCTCCACCTCATACAGAGAAACAGACACATGCAGAAAGCTTTGAAAACCTTGTTACAGATTGTTCACTCAGCAGCTGGCACATTATGAAAGCCTAGATTTCAGGAAGAAGCCAGAGTCGTGCTACAAAGGGTTAAATAACTTGATCTTTTTGGGCATGTGTAGACATAAGTGCAGTAACATGAACACAGGAGGAGTTTGGATTATGACTGTAATAAGTATAGAAACCTCCTGCCAGCTAAACCACACCGCTCTGTGATCATATGGTGGTGGGCTTCGTTGAGGTTTGGGGCTTCTGTTGTGGGGACTTTGTACTTTTGGTGCCATTCTTTCTTTTTTTTTCTTTTCTTTTTCTTTATGGGATTATCGCTGTGTCCACTCAGCATTTCTACATCACTCAACCTCTGTCTCTCTCTCACCCCAAACCCTTTATTCTTTACCCTGCGGAGTGTGATTGCAATATCCTTTAATCACTTGAACATGTACAATAACCAGAGCTACATTTTGCCCTTTGATTTTCTCAGACTTATGGCTGCCCTTATAGTTTCTTTCCTCCTCCCTCCTCTTCCTCTTTGTACTATATAGACCATGCTTTGTCTGTGAAGAAATGAAAGCTATACGTCATTCAAACTCAAAAGAAATTTCAGCCTGCCTTCTGTCAGTGGCCTCACAGGCTGGATCAAGTCTGTAGAGTTTAAGTGATCCCATACCCACATTTATACTGTACACCCACAGGTTACTCATAGACACATACACACACATGTATGCCACCTCACACAAGAGTACAGATAGACCCCTGGGTGCACTTATACACATATGGAACTTGACAATCAGATTTTCTGTCTTTAAACACACACTCTCTTTCTCTCTCTCCCTCTCACCATCCACCCCCGCAGCCCTTTTCCCCCTGTTTCCTAAACCTCAAACACCCACACACTGCCTCTTGATTCAATTAAACCACAGTCAAGTCTGGATTGTGACATATACCCCATGGAGGGAAGTGGGAGATGTGTGTGTGTGTGCACGTTTATGTTTTCTGTGTGTGAATCAGAAAACTTCATGACCTCCCTCACCATGGCTCTCGCTGCTCATTGGGCCAATGGATTTATTAGGAAGGACCCCTTAATGCAATCTATGTCTACCTTCCACTGACGCTCACAGCTTCTCTTTCACCTCATCTCCTTTTTTTTATTCTTTCTCTCTTTGCCTGTCTGTCTGTCTCTCTGTCTCACTCTCAATCTTTCCTCCCTAATGAGCCAGGGACTGTCATCCCTGTGGGGGAAAGAGGTCAGTGCCCCTGACACACACACACACACGCGCGCACACGCACAGACACAGACACATTTACACACACAGACACAGACTCCACACATGCATACACATGCAGACATCCATGTAGATAAAATGACAAACCCCCGCCACTACCGCCACACACGCATCACACACACAGACTCACACACACAGTGACCCAGAAATCCCATCTCTATTATGCAGAACATCAGTTAGCTGATGGTGGAGCTGATTATGCAGCTACCCTCCGCTAGCCCACCACTCCCTGTTGGACATCTGCCTTTACAACCCTGATCCCAAATGTCTTTTTAGCATATCAATAGAGAATTATATATTCCTAAACAGTGGGACTTGCATACATATAGCTTTTTGCAACTTTCTCATCTCATCGTGTCACAGTTGGAGATTTTTTCAAAAAGATACATCCAGGTAAACATTTCACACTAGATGCATCCAAAAGTAAATTTTAGCTTTCACATCAATGTAAAGATCACAGAAATCCACCATTATGATACGTATCTCTATCTATCAGCATATATTTCACATTGTATTTAGTTCAGTTTCATTATTTTCAGAAAGATAATGAGTAATTCTAGCAATAATAGTAATAGTTATAATAATGAGAGATATTTTCTGTTGGTGGTTACACTCACTAAATAATTAAAAACAGATCCTTAATCGCCTACTATTAACAGCTGTTGTGCTCTGTGTCAACCCTCCACTTCACACAGTCATCGTGTTCAGAGGCAGCAGGTGATTGGCACCTCAAAAGTGAGAAAGCAGAGGTTGTAGCAGTTCAAAAACAGAATTGTTAAGTGATGTTGATGTGTGCCACAGAAAAAGTTCTAAGGATATATTTGAAAAGATTTAAAAAGTGAACAAAAACCTATAATGTGTTTGTGTTTCAGCTAATTATTGCAGGGTTGATGGATAATCCCCTTTCTTTCCTTGTATTGAATTATCCATTGATGAAACACCGGAGACACAGAACTGATGGTCAGACATGGTAGTTTGCGGTCTGTGTGTGAGTGTAAATAGGTGAATAAATTATTATTATTGTATTTTGGATTCTTTTTAATTAATTCAGCTGTGTTGGTGGAGTGTTTTGTTTCTTATTACAGTAAAAAAAAAAAGCATCAGAATTTGTGCCTATGATTAGCATCTTTTCTTTAACCAAAGAAACTCATTTGCAGGATGAAATGCAGTGCCTCTAAATATTCTGAACTCAATAAAAACATTCACAATAGATATATGATATGATATGATATGATATGATATGATATGATATGATATATGATATAAAATGACATGAAATGATTGAAAATATCCATAAGAGAACTGAGTGAGGGATGATTGTACTCATACTTTACTCATTCTTTCTGCTTTTAACTTTCCACATGCAAATATTAATCTACAAAAAGTCAAAATTCTTTAGTTTGGATAACCATAATGGCCCATCTCACTAAACATAGTGAGTGCTAAAGAGTTATCTTGGTATATCAGAGGAAAAAAATGGGCTGCTGTTACATGGATGAGTTGATAGATAGATAATGAAAAACCTCACGGCCTGTCTTCTTATGCTGCAAACTGCGTTTATCTTAAAGCTGAAACCTCAGTACAATGTGAACCAGTCAGCAGCAGCACAAAAACGAACTTCAGAACACTCTACAAATACCTTGACTTGACTGGGTCCCAGAGGGCTGGCTTTATAGATTGGTGCAGTGCAGGGGTGACGAGCGGTGACCCCAACAAAGATTGCTTGCTAAGCAAATAAGCAAAGTAATCTGGCTGCCTCTGTGTGTGTGTGTGTGTGTGTGTGTGACTATGTGAGTCCTGACATGCATGCATGTGTGTGTACCTAAACCTAAATATGCTTGTGTATCTGTCTGTCTATGTATGTTTGCAAGCGTGTGCGTGTGCGTGTGCGTGTGCGTGTAAGTGTGTGCGTGCATGTTGGCGTGCTTGCTCATGAGAAGCTGGGAGTGTGTCCCTCTTGCCTGTTCATTGATAATGCCATGCATTGCCATTCTGCATGTTTTAGCTTGGTAATTGAAAGGCCATCTGTGGTCTACTGGGGAGATTTAGTAAAGGGTAAACTGCGAGACTCATTATTTTAGGAGAAGGAAGCCCTCGGAGGCCAAAACATATTAGTTTGTGTCCAGTTTAACCTTCAGGAAACTCAATTACAGTTGGTAAGGTGTGTGCATGTGCAGTATTCATGCATGTTGTTCAGAAGTTTCTGCAGACTTGCAAACGTGTTCTCAAACAGTAGTAATAAAACAAAGTCAAGCTGACCTGTAGTTCTCAGTAGACAAAACCAGCAACCACTTTGTCAAGTAGACAGTGTTGTCTAAGCCAAAACTTCGTCAACAACATACGAAACAAAGCAAATTGATTGCACATAGTGAGTGTGTATGTGCTAGTCTGCCTTTGTGTGTCTGCTGGGTCCATAAACATGGAAACAGGCGTGACCTGCGTGTCTCAGCAGTTTCCTGTGTAATCCAAGCTCTGTCTGTGCGTGTCCCCATGGCTCTCTTGTCACTCCTCAGGCCTGCAAAGCAACACACTGCACTCTGTTAGGGTGTTTCAGTGTCTTTTGCACCAGCACGTGTGTGTCTGTCTTTACATGCATGTGTTTCCATCTGTCTCCTGTCACCCCCAGTCCTCTCTGCACCATTAGGACCTGTTAAGATCAAGGGTCATTTCTCCAAAGGTCAAAGTTCACCCTTCAAAAGGTGAAAAGGCACCAGGGTCAGGTCTGGTGTGAGGTGACATCGAACAAGCACACAGCTGTAGGCTCGACAACTAACACCTTTGGGAACTTAGAGAACACCCCACATGGGCCGCCTACAGTAAATTCAATATAAAGACATATCACAGTGCTCTCTCATAGGTTAAGTGACATGTGATCTACCCTGAGGGATCAGTGGTAACTAGACAAAAACTCCAAATGAATGAATGATTTACAGTTGCCGGTTTCAGATGAAATCCCCTTATGGGTACACTGTAAAGAACAGCCATGTAAAATAATGGTAAAATGCTGTTAGATAAGATACCAGCGTGTGTTTTTAAAGTGTAACTATGATTATTTAAAACTATTACAGAATATGACATTAAGATAACCATGGTATTTCTGTAATTTTACAGTACTTTCCAATATGGTCCTGTTTACTGGCAATGAATATTAAAACCTGATACTTTTCCATTTGATTCTGACTTTTCTAATTAATTCATACAGATTAAATTAAGCAGAACACATGAAATGCTTATTCAAAAAATACTGCTGTAGTTCATTACTAGTCCTTAATCATTTGTACAGCTGACTTTGTAATGCTGATGATATTTGCAACATTAGGGTTAAAAATTAAGAAGTGCTTCCTTATTTAAAAAAGAAAAACTGTTTCCAATTAGGCCTAAATCATAAATGAGAGTGTTTGATGAACTCATGAGCACAACTTCAGATGCTGAAATTTACAGGCAGCAATGACTGCACCACCCTCTCCACTCAAAGATCCAACCCTGGTGTACTGAAATGAAAGGAATAAAACCAACACATAAACATAAAAATGTTATTTTCTCCTACAAACCAAAACTAATGCCATCACAGCTTGAAATATGACTTATTTTCTTTCGCATAAAGGCTTGAATTACCTGCCAAAAAAAATGTTGAAATGTAGCTGTTAAATAAGATGTATACTTGGAAATATTATAAGAACAACAAACATCTAAGTAAGGAATAATGAGGGAGAACTGCCTAGGAGATGACTCATGTAAAAATGTCTTGTGTCCGCTCTGCTGAAAAGAAGACTTAAAAGGGGAGGAAGTCCAAGTTCACCCTGGAATTAAGGATAGGGGCTGTTTGGCTTACCCACGCAGACATCCGTTAACATCAACACACAAACACACCCGCACGCTCGCTCTCACACACTCGCACACACACACACGCACACACACACACACACACACACACACACACATATGCTGCCCAAACAAATGCCTCACCCATGCACCAAGTCAACCCATTCACCCAGCCCCGGCAGTTAAAAACAGTTTTCCCCTGCAGCCAAACTCAAGCCTGACCATAATTGAGTCTGCACTTTCAAGTGAGTTTATTGAATTCCACTTCACTGCTGTATTTTTTATTGTTTTTATTTTGTTTTCTATACTGCTGCATTTCGCTTTATTGTGTGTGTTTAAATGTTTAAGGGAAGGAGTGGTAAAATAAATGTTGATACGTGACGAAATGTTCTTCCCTTTACGTTTTATTTCAAGGACCTTCCCATGAAACTCACTGCCATCACGGCTGGGATATTTGCAATGATAAGACACGGTCATGGCTATGTGGCCACAAGGCTTAGAATTAGTGTAATTACTACATCCAAATCTGGTCAAAGCAAAAACATAATGTAAACCAGGTTAACATTTTAAACTGTCCATCCATAACCACAAAATGGGGAGGCAACATATGGTCTGTACCACAGCCCTGTTTCTGTCTGCATTGTTGCTCCACCATGAGCGTCTGTAGCTGCGTAGTCAGGGGTCACGGAGTTTGTGATCACACTGGAAAGAATGTGACCAAGAGATGAGATAAGACGTAAATGCCAGTCATTAATGTGCTATAAAAGGAGACAATTTATGTCTACTTCTCATACACATTCAGATATTTTACATAACACACAATGACATATAGTATGCAGATACTGGCAGGTCCTTGTGCTCTGGACACTGACACACACACACACACACACACACACACATGCATGCAAAGCTTGGACAGGCATAATGAGGGATAATATATGGGTCCGGGTAGATGTTATCACAAAAGAACACAGTGATGTCAAACAGCAGTAAAGAGTCCGAGCTGCTCCTGCTGCTTGTATTGGCAGGAAAGGAACTTTTGTTGCCAAGGTGATACTTTGTATAATTTGGGGTCATTTTCTTGAATGAATAAAATGCTTGGTGCACGCAGCAATCAATGAATAGCTGCTTTATTGGCCAGAAACTTTTCAATAGCAGTTCATTTAGTTTACAGATTTCCCTAATAGCGAATGAATCACTTCTTTCTTTCTGTTTTCTCCACTTTCCAGAATATTTTCTGACCTGAAACAAACTCTGTAGCTAAACTTGTGTTCAACAGATACAGACAGGTACAGAGGAGGTAACAGTTGAAATATTGGCTGGGTGAAAGCAGAGTGCTGCTGCCTCGACCAAAAATGTGTGTTAACAGCATTTCTGAGGTATGTTTGATCAATTTTGCAAAAAAATTCCTCAATAGTCCAGACATGTTTTTCTGCCCTGAACTTCTCTCTACTTAGTAAAATCACTAAACCCCTGCATTTACTCTCAGCCCACACAACCACAAACCCCTTAAACCCCAATGTGTGTGTCTGCGTGTGTGTGAGAGAGTGTGTGGGTGTGCATATGTATGAATGTGTGTCCATCTTTTCTGCAGTTGAGCAGGATGTGGGAGGTCAAAGGTCAAAGCCTGACTAAATAATTACCAGATACCCTTTGCTATGACACACACACACACACACATGCACATCCACACACACACAAACACACAGCCAAACACACAGTTTCGTGGCTATATGGGTTGTTATTTTTAAAATGTCTGGACAGTGTCTTCCTCTGTGACCCCCTTAGTTTGTGCGCACACGCTCACCTATGCAACAAACACACACTTGAACATGCTTTCTTTTACCTCCTGTCTCGGTGGCACTCATACACCCACCCAACCCGTCCTCTGCCTCACACACACACACACACACACACACACAAATAATGCCCCAGCCTAAGAGCTTGTCCCACTGACAGGCTATCAGTCAGGAAACAGAGGGGAGAAAAAAGAGACGAGAGCAAGAGAAAGAGAGGCAGGGTGGCCAGACTTAGCCTGTCAGTCACAAAAGGTCACTGAAAGCCCACTGACATGTATGCGCACGCTCGTGCACGGATGCATGTGTGCACTCACACACACACACAACTCTGTTGATCAAAACAAGGTCAAAAGTGGAGGGCAGACAGCTGGCTAGGTTTACAGAGAAAAAGGGAGAGAGCAGACAGCTGGGTAGTTTTACTAGCGTCTGCCCTTTCAAATAGAGACTGGAAGAAAGTTTAAAGAGGGCACAAGTGAATGTTTACTGCAGAGCAAAGAGGTGCCAGCACTTATTTCAATTGTTCTGTATGGATTTATTATCAGAAACATGCCTTCAAGAATTCATGAGTGCACTGAAAGGGAATTATTTGATCAGCGCAAAGCGGGATGCCATAATGTAATTAGATCAGATTAAATAAAACTTTTTGCTGCCTCAATATTCTGCCAAAGGCGTTGCACAGCTTAACCCTCTTTTTCGGGCATCCTTTGTAAACTGTTAAAATACAGGAAGGAAGCAGGTGAAACAAAAACACTCCCTGTGCCAATTCTTCTGTTTTTTCAATCTGAGTCGCTGTGGCAAACCTTCTAATCATCGAGATCAGTCTAGACCGGGACACGCCAATTCACCTCCTGTCTCTGGACTAAAAATCTCATGTCCTTTTCAAGTCCACACCCAGGTAATTAGTGCCATAATGAGAAGACACGGGCAAAGAGACCTGGGCAGAAAATACACAGACCTACAAACAAATGGGTATATCTGCACACTTAATCACACAACCTGCGCATGTGCACAAACACAAACAATGTCATGCAGTCAGCCAGACAGGTAAGGTTATACACACAGACATGCACTTCCCCTAGACTCTCACAAACCATATGGCCTCCTGCTCAGGTATTTGTACTCACAAGCTCTGGCTAAGACATATTAGACCTTGATTGTCCCTGACTACTGCAGATTGTAGCCACGAGGGCAGAGATGAAAGAGCTGAGATCAG
Source organism: Acanthurus lineatus (assembly GCA_029814665.1). Taxonomy (NCBI): domain Eukaryota; kingdom Metazoa; phylum Chordata; class Actinopteri; order Acanthuriformes; family Acanthuridae; genus Acanthurus; species Acanthurus lineatus. Next base: position 20,342,226 of record JAPZDV010000025.1, read on the forward strand.
GTGGATGAAGGGGAGAAAAGGGATGAAGGGTCTTGCAGTAGTTTGTGATATATTAAAGGTGTTCGTGGTTAATGCTCACAATAGCCTTCTGATACCATTAGCATCAAAATATACTACATGTATTTTAAACCTGCATTTTTTTAAGGTTTAGAACTTATTTGAGTCTGTGGTGGGTCTGCACTGCTGCACACTTTTGTCAGTCAGAGTGCACTGTGCTGCACTGTTGACATTCTTTCCTTTCTTTTTCATTAAGTAACACAGTGAGTCTCTGTAGGTGGTGCTCTTTGCATTATCTGTTCAGTGAAGGTGGATATCTCTGGTCACGCTGTGGTTCACCGATCTTCTGCCAGAAAAAAGGCCTACTTGACACCAGATTATTTGGTTGAATCCCTACTGTGGAATATAAATTTTCAATTGAGAGCAGCAAATTGTGTGAAAATGTCTTGTGCACAACTTTGCATTTGTTTTGATCTCATTTTGGAGAGGACCACTCTCACCTGCAGGGACCCCACATGGGGCCTCCAACCTTAGGGATGAAAGAGTCTGAATAATGTGTCCATTCAGCACAACACAAGTGGCCAGGGGCAGACAGGACAACATGGGTGGTCAAGGTAGAGCAGCCAGGTGGGGTAAAGTGGAGGACCAGAGCAAGGAGAATGGAGTGGGGCATGTGGTCAGCACAGCGGGAAACTCAGTGGCCATTTCACCCATGGAAACACACACATACACACACCAATTGATAGACTTACAGATAAAATGAAAGATGCATGGTTAGCCAAACATGAAGACAAACAGCAAGACAGGCCAGGAGCCAGATGAACAGATAGGGATGCATGCAAGGCTGCGGTCACACACACACTCACACACACACAGACAAACTGGTCAACCTGGCCAGACTGGCTGACTTCGCTTTGCCTGTGGGGTTGATCAAGGGTAAGCTGGGCTACACAGTGATTTGTCTTATTAGTGCCACACTGCCCAGACACAATATTACTTTCTTACAACTCAAGTAAGAGTAATGCCTTCCTTTTGAATTTATATTATCATTTCATCACCCAGCACATCGTTAATCATTTATGTGTGTCTAGGAAGGGTGAATAATAAGTGAAGGTTTGTGTGTTTAAAAATTCAACAAAATGTTATATTGTTTAAAAGTCTACAGGTTTGATGCAATATAGGCAAAGCATAGGCATGCAGTGAATATGGAAGCAATGCTAGGGTTAATATTTCATTTGCAAGATCACTTGTATCTTTTATAAGGCTTGTCGAGTACACTACAAAAACCATCCATCTAACAAGTAATTTCATCTCACATTCAGCCTTCCCTCTGTTTTTAATGCTGCACCTGTCCACAGCACAGTTTCTAATAAAACTCAGCCCCATCCCACAGGACAAATAAGACACACACTGGCCTTATGGATGTTTTTAATCTAAAAAAATGCAAAAACTGTCTCTCAGCTGTTTACCAAGCAAACCTTAAGAGGACTTGTAGATGTCTTTCAGGGTGAAAAACCACTTTGCACCAGCCAAAGGCATTAAGAACAAGAAGTCATAAAAATCATTGAGCAATCATTCAGTAATTGTTTATAGTTCATATTATTTGCAACAGCAGTATATGCAAACCACGTTACACCATCAGATTTCAAAGAACCATTTGTAATTTTCTCTGTTATCAAACTGAAAAAATCTGTAAACATATCCAAAGAAGCTTGATCACCAGATTTGGATGCAAACAATTTCAGGAAGACGATACATGGTTGGCCCCATTATTACTAATAGTAAAATAAAGGTAATAAAATTTCATTAAAAAACTCATTCAGAGAAGATGATTATGATGCTAATTGCATGCTCTCACCTACATGATAGTAAATAGACTGTTGTGGTTGCAAGTTAATGTATTTAGTCTCTCATAGGGCTCTTAGACTTTGCAGCCCACTACTTTCTACAAATTAGTTTAAAAAAAAACTGTTTCCCAGTGCAGTTCTTCTTATTTTCTTCCCATTCCTTTAAATAATGCATAAATAAAAATTTAAATGAAATTCAGGTTCATATGCATATGTTACAAGCTAATATACAAACAACATCTGTGTACAGTTTGTAAATTGGTTTTGGGGCAAATAAAAACCAAACGGTCCACCATGCAAATAATGTGAAGCAAAAATTAGCTTTTATGGCACCATGTCTACATATGCTGTCACCATACAATAGTGCTTTTTGCATTCTCTCCGTCTCGTATGTGTACCAAACGTCTATGGTGGTTACCAGTGTACTTGTAAAGGTTTATTCACAATCAAAGACTTTCTCATTCTGCATGTCTGCTTTAGTCTAATATTAGTCACATTTCAGTTGTTAGAGCCTTCCGCCATTTCACATACATACTATTTCAGCTGTGCAGCCTACATCACAACGATTTTCAAGGAAACTAAAGCACCAGTGGAAGATAGACACAGGAAATGGAGAGGTGTTATCTGTGTATTCATGTTCATCTGAGCAGGACTATAACAGTGTATTATTATGATGTGGTGCGCTGATGGCAGTAAAAAACTCCACCCAACCTCACTGGGAGCAGAGGGATTTCATGCTAACGCCTTCTCTCTCTGCTAAATCAGGCGAAGGGAAACGACGCATTGCACAATGGCTCTGTTGTATTATTAGCCCCTCAGAGGAAGCTGCAATTGTCGGATCAGACTCCACAAAAAAAAAAAAAAAAGAGCAAAGCAAGTCTGGGAAAATATCAGCTTCCTGCCCAGGACTTCAGGGTTTTAGCCTGAGTAAGTCTCTGCCTCTCTCACTGCTTCACAGACTTTCTGACCCTGTTTCTCTCTCCCCCCCACCCCCTTCACTCCACAGTTATTTGGCTGGCTCCTTGTTTACTCAGATCAAACTTGTCAGGGAAGGCCAAGTGAGTTTAAACAAACACAAGCGCACACACTCATGCACACACGGACACACGCCGATCAAAATTAGCTGGCATCGAGGCCCCACAAAACGTTCCTGCTAAAACACCAACCCTACCAGTATCTGATTCTAATACTGTACACCAGAGAATAACGTTGTAATATATGCTGACATAAATAAACCATTCAAATCTGTGTGTGCAAAAGGGAGTGCGGATGTGTGAGTATTTGTGTGCCAGAGATGCTCACAGGTCTTTCTTTTTGTAAGTCAAAGTCAAATCTCAAATTTTGAGTAAGAGTCCAAGTCAGGTCTCAAGTGCCTTACTGTTGTAATAAACATTCACTTATCTGCTGCATGCCATCGGCTCTGCTCAGAACACTGCAGAGCTCGGAGTGTATCTGAAAAATTCAAAGCATGTACCACTTTATTCTCTGAAACATTAGATGTCATTGCAGTGACCCTGTAACCTGCCTTTAGCTGACATAAAGTGTCTCGTGGTTTGATGTTTGCATGTTACAGTCATGGTAAAGCAGCCACTTGATTTATGCGAACAAGTCTAGCAAGCAAACACTTGCTCATTATTTAAGTGTATTTAGTCAGTCTATTCAGGTTTCCATAGCTACAAAGCTAGTAGCAGACAAATGTTAGATAACTGGTGCTTATCTAAACATGTTTGGTAACCATTCACGGAAGCTTATGTTATTTGTTGTGCTATCAAGTGACTCACCTACCTGGGTGTAGCATCCTTTAATAAGATACAGTAGATGTTGCATTAAGCGATTCTTTGCATGGAGTTTGTTAGATAGTCAAAGCATAAGAAGAATTTCACAGTAGCTGCAGTTATGCTCATGACGGTTTTGCTGCAGTTAACATTCATCTTTAGCCAGGCACCAGATCCATACGGTTAGGAATGACACTAAGTTATGTCTTATGTAAGTTATGTCTTTTGAGGACGAGACTCAAGTCAAGTTTCAAGTCATTGCTTGTACAACTTAAGTATAAGTTGGATATTCTGGTGTGTGCACATGGTAGATGAGATGGAAAGAAAGTGAGGGAAGCTAAGAAAGAGTGTGAAACAAGGGGCAGACAGTATTTCAAATTCATATTATGACTGCTTGCTCTAATGGCCAGATTTGGTTTCCCAGGAGTTCTTCTCAGGCTCCAGCCCTCAGTGGGAGCAACAAGGTCTCACAAATGAGAGAAAAAGACCGTGGCAGACAGAGAGAGACAGGGACAGACAGATAGAGAGACAGAGAGAGAGAGAGAGAGAGAGAGTTACAGAGCGAAAAAAATACCACGACATCTCCTTCCAACTTATCTGGTTAGTAGCTAGTCTGTTTCTCCCCGGAGCAACACAAACTGTCTGTCTGACCTCAACTGAACTCAACTCAACTGCAACAGTAGTCTCACTGCTGATGATGTGGAGCTGAAAGAGATGGTTTAAAAAGAGCTGAACAGAGCAGAGAGAGAAGGGGGAGCAGAAGAAACAAACTTGTTGCCAACAAAGAGGCAAAACCAAAGTCATTCCCTCCATTAAATTGCTCTAAAGAATTTTGGTGGAATTGATACCACACTAACTGCTTAACTGAGTCCATATTATATTTTTGAAAGAGTATTAAAACGATGTGAGGCTAACCAGTTCTCACTAAGTGCATACTAATTTGTAAGCCAACATGATCACATCAAGAAAATGTAGACTTAACACTTGCATAGCCTTTTGTTCAGTATGAAGTGAAGTCCTGTAGCCTATTAGTTTAGCTTAGCTTAGCATAAAAAATGAAAGAAAGGCAAAACACTAGCTTGTTTTTGTCTGGGAACTAACAAATCCACCTATCAGCACTTTCAAAGCGCATTTAATAACACTGTATGTCATTCTGTTCCTCCTGTTTCAAGTCTTACTGCTAAGCCAAACTAAGCTTCACATGTAGCGTTAGTGTGAGTCTTATCATCAAGCTAATTTTAAGAAAGCAAATAAGTGCATATCTCAAAATTTTGCTGTTTCTTTAATCAAAAATTAACTGTTTTATATAGGTATGTTGTGCTGAATACTTTTCCATGTAACTAATTGAATAGGCCACATGGAACTTATTTGATCATTTTTTGAAAAAAAAAGGAAAATTAGGCACACAGATTAAGTTTCTGTTATCTACTTTTGATAGCTTTTTTTTCTGTAAGAGCAATGTTGAGCTTCGTAGTTGGAGAATAAAAAGAGGAAGGATGGAGTAATGGAAATACAGGGAGAGAGAGGGAGGGAGAACCAGGAGAAATGACATTAAAGAGAGGGGAAAGGCAGGGAAGGAGAGAGAGAGTGGGTGTTTATAAGAGGAAGACATAGTAAAGGAAATGATGGAGTTGGCACTGGAGAGCAAAGGTAGGAGAAGGGGAATGATGAGTTTAGAGGAAGAGTTCAGCAAAGGCCTTGGATTCAATCAAAAGACTGTTTTTGATTATGTTTTTCATTTCACCTAAAATAATGTTTCAATAGTCACTTGCCTATGGGTAAGCACTAACCTTGGTCTCTGAATGATTTGTTTTGAACAAAGTACTTCTCAGTGGCCTCAGATGAACTGTGCAGGCTCCAGCTGAAGCTTGAGCAGCCAATTACAGGATTAGCTAACCTTGTTTCACTCTGGCAGCCCATAAAGTATGTTCAGACTTTTGGATATGTGGTTTACAGCTGGACAGCTGATTGTTTAACATTGCTCAAGATATTTGACCCTTAAAGGTGACTGAACAGAAACAGTTTTGGTTGCAGGAATATTTAAGAAGGCAACCTCAATATTTATGAAATGAATGATCAATGTTATGTTTGCAGTGGAAGTCAAGTAATAAATCCTGATTGATTAAGTTAGACAAGACTGATGAGCCATGTCAAGTAAAGCCAAAACCAAAGGTACTTTTTTTAATCATGATACTTTTTGGGTTTCAGTGAAGGATGTAGTGAAAATAAAGTTCAATGCACAAAATAACATATTTTTCATTCATGTTTTCTAAGAAATAGCTAAAATTATAAATAAAATTCATAAAAAAATCTTTATTTCTGGAGTAAAAGATTCATTAAAAGGATCATTAGCAATGCCATAATTATTATAATATTATAATTATTTTAAAATTATTTTTTTAAAAACATAAAGTGGATATTTAAAGTCAAATCTTAAAAATAATGCCATGAGATAATGCCATGGAAAAGCCAAAGAAAGTATTGGGAGCAACCATCATAAATGTTGGCCTAGGATACATCACTACAACAAATTAAATCAGAAATTTCAGCTCAGTCCACAGAAAATCTCCAAAGACATGAAATATTGAAAAGGATCGATACTGAGAGTGTGAGTAGTACAGGAAAATCAAAAAAACAGTGAGCTCTACAAACTGTGTGAGGTCTCTGTGGTGCATCAGGAACAATGTTTACAAGAAGCAAGCAAGAAGCACACGCATAAACAAACAGCATACACATATAGTTCTGTATGGTCACACTTCATTACCAGCACATACGGACTGCTGCACATGGTCACATCAAATGCAAAGAGTGAACAAGTATTTGTGTGAAATTCCTTAGAGACAAACTTATTTTTCAGACACAAACCAAAAGAACTAACAGCAGCTAAGTGTGCACCCTTCCTGCGGACATGAACACTTTAAACATGCACGTAGCATTCTCTTTCAAACACAAGCAAACACAAATTTTGACAAATTACACCAACTTGCAAATCCACATGAAGCCTCTAACAAATATGCAAGACAACCTGAATGTATCATACTCCTCACACACTCAAAAATAAATGCGCAGAGCTTCTCACATGAACACACGTGTGATGCGGCTGTCTGCCTCCCACGTGCAGTGTTCGTGACGCATAGGAAAAGTCATTAGACCCGCACTTCCTCTCCAAACACCAGAGAAAAGAAAAAAGACAGTTTTACATGAAATACACAGGAAATGTGTGGATGGCTGCCTGTATGTCTGTGTGACTGTTTATGCATCTGTATGTGCACATGCACATGCGTGTCCCTTGGTCTGAGGTTGTTCCCCCTGGGGTTGGTGACTGATGCCTTGTAATTGTTTGGGTTTGACTGCTTTCATCAAGTGGACTTTAGCTGCAGTTACAGCCAATTAAAAACAACTTTTACAGCTGAGGCTTGACTTGGTCAGCAGACAAAAATGATCTTCTTGTTTAGCAATAGTCCGGGGGGGGGGGGGGGGGGGGGGGGGGGGGGGGGGGGGGGGGGGGGGGGGGGGGGGGGGGGGGGGGGGGGGGG
>JAPZDV010000025.1:20349480-20362268 GCA_029814665.1 Acanthurus lineatus
GCGGCTTGAATTGGTCAGCATAAAAAAATGATCTTATTGTTTAGCAATTGTCCAAACCCCCCCCCCCCCACACACACACACCCCCCCCCCTTTTCTCAAATTTGAATGGCTTAATCGTGTTTAATTGAAGAGTATCTGATATATTTATGTGTTTCCAGTACTTTTTGGAAATAGTCAAAATGTGCTGCAAAAGTAAATGGAGACTTTAAGTTATTCCCAATTATTAAAAAACTCACTGGACAGGTAAAGTACCGTAACAGCCTCACTGACTCACCTTAAACTTACTAGAATTGATCTTTCTTATGGAAAACAAAAACAAAATTACAACTACAGTAGGTAACTCTTATCACTTCACTTTCGTACTGGATCGGGTTTGATGTGTTTTTGTAAAAATAGATATGTACCCATACCAGGCTTCAACGGATTTCAGAGTTTCACAAGTTTCATTTCTCTCTGCGCAAAGGTATAAACAGTTAGAGCTTCTGCTTTTTTAATGGAACTAATGGTTGTAATTGTGTAACTTATCACTTGACAGTGATATGTGTGTGTTGTCTCTTCCTACACAGGAGCTATGATTTTGCATATCATCCAGACCAGCACTTCCTTGTGTTTAACTGTGTGTGGGTGCAAGCTTATCCGCATCCTCTGAACAACAGTCAAATATGCTGTGTGTTTTGTGTGTATGTGTGTATACATAAATACACACACACATGCGTATATATATTAAAATATATGTTAAAGTGAGTCAAAGAGACAAGGAGGACAAAAACAAAGCACACGAAAGGGAAATATTAGCTCAAAGAAAACCAAATGACAGGAAGAACAAAAGCTTGGGGGAGGCAGAGGGTGAATCCTGGGGTTTGGACATCTGCTGGAGCATCAGGAAACTCAGTTACTTCATGACTGAAGGTGGAAGTCTTACATGTTTGCACTAAATCATGCCAGAACACAGCACACGCACACACACTCACACACACACACACACATGCAATGCTGTGAAAAAAACACAGACAGGTGAAGGACAACTTTTCTGACTTCCATGGGGAAAAGTACGCCCCCTTACACACACACACACACACACACACACACACACACACACACACGGATTAATTTGGACACTGTGTCTCATCTCTGCCTGCCTTTGCCATGAACATCTGTCACCTCAGCAGGATCCAAACTGCTAATAAACATGCAAACGCATGCTGGCACGCACACACACACAAACACACACACACACATTATCTCTATTCCTCTCCCTCGCTCCATCACACACACCTCCTTCAGTCAAAATGGATGGCTAAATTTGGACCAGCCTCCATATGTTACTGCTACAGTATTTTATCACTGTCTGTCCCCATACACACCTGTACTCAGACCCAGCACAGCAACGCTACGACATCCTCATCTTTATTTACCTGACTTCTTTTCTTTTTTTTCACCTTTGGGAGAGACAACTATCAGTGTTCATAAATTCATACTGATCTTTACGCAATAACAAACTGCATCATGTTGTAACAGCCAAGACACCTGTTTCCCTTAAGATTCCCTCGAGTGTAACTTTCTTCACTGCTAACAGCAAACAGTCTCGTAGGTGCTGTTTGTTGGCATGTGCAAAGAGAAGAAGGTCTACACCTGCAAAGTTCACCTCCGAATACTCCACACAGAAATGGAAATCCCCCCCAACCCACCCACCCACGCAGCAAACACTACAACAAGCAGTGGTTAATAACTGTAATCTCAAACTTTTGAGCTTGAGGGTGAGCATTCGGCGACGCAGCGTTCAAAGGAGCAGTGTTAACCTATAATCTTTAAAAATGATTTAGAGGATGTCTGTGTTCAAGGAAGAGAGCAATAAAATAGCTTGTTCTGTATTTTGGATTTATTTGACTAAGACAAATTCGGTAAATATTTGTCAAAACATTCATGACAACCATGTGTTTCACATCCCCATGAAGTGGTATTTAAAAACATGTTGAATCCCGAAACTGCTTGAAGAGGATACAGTGGTTAAATATAATGAGGTTAAAGTTCATTGCAAAGTGCAAACATGTGAAGCAGATCGACAAAACATCACCACGTGCCAGCTGTGGTACAATTTCCAACCTCGTCTTAACTTTCAAATATGACAGCAATCAGTGAGGCTGAGGATGATTATTAATCAAATATTTAGTTTTTAGTTTTTTCTTTTTTCAGTCACTTTGAGCTGCTCTCAAAAAGTGGTGAATGTTTCATTCTCTTTACTTTCACAGCCAGTCTTGTTTTGTGGGTTTGTGAAATTAGTAGGTCAACATTTCCTGTTTCCAACTGTAAACAGGCTACACAGAAAAGGTTGCAGCTGAAATGTCACAGCTCGTGGTGGAAAAACTGTGCGTAGTTGTCTGCATAATGAAGGGAAAAGTGGCAGGGGTTACTTCTGCTGCAACTTCTGTCAGTTTGAATAGTTTTACATCCTCCACTCCAGTTTATGCAGCAGCTCTCAGCACTGCATTTATACATTTACTTTTCTCCTTATTTCTCATGTTGGGGTCTGGTGAAAAAAAAGAAAAGTAAAAAATGTGCACACATTTAATTAAACCTGTGTTGTTCATTATCAGGCATTTCTCTGGAACACTGCTAAATTACTTGCAAATTCATAATTTTTGTGTGTTTTAAGCATTCAGTATTGCCTCTAATTACACCATAAATACAGGAAACAGAGTAGCTGTAATTTAAAAGGTTATTAGTGTATAGTGCCGGTAAAAAATACATTAGTTTTGTGCCTTACCTAGGCAATCCAATTCTCCTGTACATTCCTGTTGTAGAGGTCTGGAGCCGGTGAGGATTCCTTCAGTGTTAATTAAACCGTCTGTCTTGGAGAGAATTAAGGTCGTGATCTCCCAGACCTCACCACTCCCACACTCCCTGAGAAGAAAAGAGAGAAGAAAAGAGACTTAATGAAGGAATAAAAGGATGAGATGACTTAATGAACCGCCTAACGAGGCCTGCGGCCGTTTAATAAGGGCTTATTAAAGCTTAATTAGAGCAATAATCCAGCTTGTTTGGAGTCATTCAGTGTTGACTTGTGTTTGATTGTGTTTTTATGGCAACTGGATAAACACGGAAGAACTGTCATATCACAGGAAGGAAGACAAGTTCAACAGCCTGTGTGTGTTTGTATTTTGTGTGTGTGTCACAAGGAGGGATTTTAGAAATGATTAGCTGAGAGCCTCAGGTGACCTTCTAATCACGCAAGGCCCTGCAGTCATCATCTGGTCACTTGTTGAATGCTTGATTTACACCCACCTTTGGATTGAAACTCATTTCCCCCTGAACATTAAAATAATGAAAACCCCAAAGCAAACCACCATAAAAATATGTACAACCAAAATGTTGCTTTTCGTGTATCAAGAGAGTCACTTTTGTGGAAACTCACATATATGTCATCTGCTGTAGCTTTGTAATATATTATACCTTCATATGAATGTGTAGGTTTGATTTTAACACTAGTACAGACACTAAAACCCCTCTTTAAGGGGACATGGCTGAGACGTATCCCCTTTGTCCATATACCATGTATTAACCTACACCCTCCCATCACATCCCATTACAATAACACTAACACTACCCTGTGACTATAGGATCCTCTGTGAGATCATGTTTTTAGATCTAAAGATGCTTAATGGACCCTGGCATAGAATCGCGTGGTTTGAAAAACCCTAATGATTCAGATACCAGACTCCTTTCCTCATCGATCCAAACACAATACACAATGTTCTCTGTGTTAGACATCAGCATGACTCACGTGAGTCAGAGCCCAAACTCCATTGTGCCTAAGGACGCAAAAAAAGAGTGTAAGGTATACAGAGCACTTGAGGCTTCATATTTTTATGCAGACACTGATGCCATCAGCCCTCAGAGGACTGAGTCAAGCTAACAGCATGTTGTCTCCTACCTGCATGTGAATGCCAAGCTGCTCTCATTACTATGGCTCTCTGCTCTGTCTCTCTGAGTGATTCATTTTATATCCGTGATTCAGATTGTTAATGCCCACAGGCCCTTGTATGTGGTTGGCAATATTCAGTGATCTCCACAATGAAAAGAGTTGCTCATTCTTCCTCTCGATGATGTGAGAACCAACCAGATAACCCTGCTGAACAATGCAAAGTCCTGAGGCCCACAATATGATTCTGAAATGTTGGTTCAAATTAATTAGATAATAAATGTGTCCACCCTGTACCCCGTGCCTGACAGGGAGGCAGCTGACTGGAGATCCAAATGACTGTCTTCAATTTTATGACAAGTAATCTACCAGTAATGGACGGTGTATTACAGTTCAGACCAGGACAAAATGACCACAATGACAAAAGCATTGTCATATGACCTGTGACCTGTTTGGCGTTTTCATCATCTTTACACCCTAATTATCACAACCTGTAGATCAAGAGCTACAAGTTATTTTCCTAAACACACCAAACCATAAAACTAACAGGCATAATTCAAAACAAAGTGTTAGTAACATTAACTATTAACTATCTTAAGGTATTTTCCAAATCCCCTCCATGACAAAAAACATATTTACATTAACTCTTCAGGCTGTAATGTCTTCTGTAAAACCTTGATTTGATTTTGCACATCAGAACAGAAGCTGCAGACCCTCTCAGCCACTTTGTTTTCTTGCAGTGAGCATCTAGTGGTCATTTAAGGAACTACAAATAAGAGGAGTGAAAAATGAGCAACGTGTCTCATATAGGGGGTGTTTGTAAGAAGATGAATGATTCAAACACACATACATGAACAAAAGTAAACACACACAGGCATAGACACTCACATTGTACAGTTCATATTGTAAACATAACTCATATGGTTAGCATGTTGCGTGTTTTCTCATTAAAATTACTTGTAAAAAAATATAATAAGTGACAGATGCAGAGTCACTGTGGTAGCAATATGCATGTGTACACACACACCACACTGACACATTAACTAATGCATATTGCAAGGGCTAGATTTAAGCATGATGACATCACATAGCTGGCAGCTCTCTGTGAAAACACACCACTTTGCTATAATTGTGAGTGTATGTGCATGCATGAGTGTGTCTCTGTCATTTTGCATTTGGCATTTTTTCTGCGGCACATCATTTACCGCAAATACTCACACACACATATACTCACAAACACACACACACAAGCTCTCTCTCTCTCTATGCTTAGGGAAACTGCTGAAAGCTAACAAACACACACCTTTCTAGCACTGTGGTCATTATTTCTCACCATGTTGTCACTTTTAGGGTGCTAATCCACCAGAAGAGATCTGCACACAACAATTTAATTCAGTTGCTGTAGTCAGTGAAATGAAATTGATTATGTTTGTGGCACTTTTGGTTTTAGTTTAACACAGCTGAAAGATTCCCTCAAGCACTTATTATTGATGAATCCCCGCTCCCAAGTTTTGCTAATTTACTTCCTAGAATCAAAACCAGTTGTAGGATAGAGGAGACTTGGTGCTCTAGATCCAAACACGATAGGTTTGAGGTTTAAAACCTTGTGTACTCTAATGTAGTTATGTTTTTCATCACCTTCAGCCTCATTTCCCCATTTTTTTATCAATTTTAAGTTTTACATGATGCCCCCAGTGTCTGCGATTTATGTCATTTAGTCAGAGGCCAGACTGAAGTCACACTCCAGAGGGTTATTAACCGATTTTAGATATTACAGTGTAGATACGCTTGGAACATTGCGCAGAGATGTGTGACAGCATTTCATGAGGAAGGTTTGAACCCTTACAGTCACAGTTCATGGACCGTGTCTCTGGCAAGTCTGTTGCACTGCTGAAACACTTCAATCCCCTCCATCTATTTCCAGAACGCCAAACAGCTGACGATTCCTGCAGCAGGGCCAACAATTTCCATTGTTGTCGAATATTTCCCCTCTTCCAGACATATGTCAATTTAATGTCAGAGGATCACGGATGCCAGTTATTGTTCTGCAGCATGAGAATGATGTCAACTTTCCTACAGGGCTTTTTTCTATGAGACGTACACAGCAATGCAGCTGACAATTCCTCCAAAGATGCCAACACATCACATCATTTACAAAACTACTTCCCTGCTCTTTAGCTCCGTCAGTCGGACCCTGGAGAGTTATACAGGGGGAAAAAAGAATGATGTCATCTTTCAAGAAGGGCTTTAAATCTCAGCATTAATACAGCAGTGTGCTGATGATGATGATGGTGCTGGTCAGTGCAGTGGTCATGGTGGTGATGACAATAATGATGTAATCTTCCCCAAAGCCTTTTCCCTTTTAGTTTAACAGCAGGAGCAGTTCACCACTTCTCTCTTGGTGAAGCTGCAGAGGAAACCAGCATTCATATTGTTTTTGCTGATTTATCGCTTTTCATAAAAAAAGCCTTTGATGAGAGGTGGAGACACTGCTAATATCCTTACTAATGCCTGTATTAATATTTATACTTTTAATGTACATTAAAGCGGATGGAAAATTAAGTTACTTTGAGTCAAAGAATGACATGTTAGTCTCTAGAAAATCACATTACCACATTCCTGATAGAATTAAACACACTCAGATTCGAGTAAAATGGTCAGATGAATCCTTTAAAAGATGAGTAAGATGTAACACTGTTAGGTTCTCCATGGTCTATCGAATTTATTACAATATTGATTTTTTTTTCTTTGTGGTTTCATAGTTTTTGCTCTTGGAAATGTGTAAATTATTGACTAATACTGCGATAATAATAAGGAACTTCTGCAACAGTGCATCATTAGGTAACATTTAAGAATATTGATAATTGGGTTTGTTATGAAATAGTGATACAACAGTTTGATAAACACCACTTGTTTGCAAGAGGTTGCATTCTGTTTTATTTACCTTTTACACAGTTGTCCCAACCATTTGAAATTGAGGTTGCACGTTCAAATTATTGCACTGTCTTGCAATTTTTACATCATCATTTGAAACATGCCCCTTGTGACAGGGTGTCTCTTTTCTGCCATGATTTATGATGTAGTATCAGTTTATTCCATATTATGTCATCTTTTCACCAAAATAAAGTCCTATTTTTGCTGTTTTTAGAGGAAAGAGTTTCTCATAAAAGTTGAGCAAGGACATACAGCACCAGCTCTGTAAGTCTTCAGAGAACTGCAGACACCTCGTCTACAGAATTTATTAAACCAATCAAGTGTCTTACTTGTTGTTATCTGAAAAGAGCAGACGTCTTTCTAAGGAGTTTTAATTGTTGGCTGCAGTGCTGAGAAGGCAGTCCATCCTCTATCGCTCCACTCAGCACTGATGAGACACTGTGCTCACTGTTTGTACGCCGGTCAAAAGCAATTAATTGAACATGCTCAAGTTTCAGTTGTGAGTGCATAGCTGTATATGATCATGAACCCCTACAGACAAACTGCAGCCATCATTGTTTCCATTGCTTTGATATTTTCTTCAAATGTTCAGCTTATTTCAAAGGGTCCCGTGCTACTTCCCCTGTTCCAACCCAGTGTGTTAGATCCAAACTATAAATTATGAAACTCTACTCAGCTTCATGCTCATTAAGGTTAAACTGATAACACATGCAGAGAAGCTCTGACTGTTAAAACATTTCATCTTTAAACAGCTGACTATGCTGACTTTTAAATGGCTTGCACATTGAAAAATCCATTTATAGCTAAAAAAATCAATTTCTTCAGCCACATCTTAGTGCAACACATCAATACAGGCCACAATGTCAACTCTACTTGCATGTTTTTGAAGGAGGTCCACTGTTGCTAGCATGAGAGCTTCAAAGCTCCTACTGGAATTCAAATCAAACACACAGTCTGCTTCAGAGATTGGAGTTATCACCCTTGCTTTAATCTTTCACAGGTCAAACTGCCAAATGTAGTGCATTTTTACACCTTTCCAAATGGTGCACAGAAAAGCCAAAAAGGGACTCACACTTTAACACTTAGTAGGCATCTTTATCTCTGTTTGTTTCCATTGGTCTCGGTTGTTTTCAACAATCTCTCCCATTTCCTACGTTTTCCCAGTTACACCCTTGTGTGTTAAACTATATCTAGTTTTACACAGAGCATGATGTCATTCTGCCTGCGGGGCTTTCCCACATTCATGGCTCAGCTGATAACACATGTGGTAGAGGACTGTTAAAACACATGGGTGGGTAGCAGTTTTTAAACTCCTAACCCATAGCAACCGATCCCTGAGAAACAGAGTGAGGAGGGGGGTTTGGCAAAGAAAACGAGTCCCTTTTTCCCCCACCAGCAACCATCAGCTTTAAAGCCCATCTAGGCTGTGATTACCTTGGCTGAATACAGTAACCCAGCCCATGTTGTTGCAGGCAGTCTACAGCTGTGCCTCACTCCATAAAAATCTCCAAAAATCATTTCAAACTCATTCCCGTTACCTTGCTGATTATACAGAACTAAAAGCTCCACTTGAACAAATCTGCAGGAGTGTGAGTACTTTAAAAAAAAAAAAAAAACGGTCAAACACAGTCAGGCTGTTGAATTCCACATACTTTGACTCTTGAGAGTTGTTTGACATTGGTGTAGGTTGTGATTGCACACCCGCTCCACAATGCTCCACAAACCAAACACTAATCAACCAACAACCCAGGGAAAAATCTGGTGCTTTCACACAGTTAATCTCTGCTGTGAGTCAGGGTAAGGCAGACTCCACATTCATGCAGGGATGATTGTGGGATAACATATGACTCACCAAACTGGTCTTTTGGTGGTTTTTGCAGCACACCAGAGGCCTATTCTTATTCTGTGTCAAACACAGTGGAACTAAACAAAGTCTGGTGCAGAGTTAACAATGAATATAGTTTTATGCCAATGTATAAAGTGATTATATAAACTAATGGAGAGTTTAGCTGTTTGTTGGGGGAGGGAAAGACACTGTGAAATGAAGTCAAATCCCTCTGGGACACTCACAGGATAAGCTCAGCTGATACAGACCCTTGAGAGGAAGTCAGACTTGTTTATAAAGGAAATGACATCATTGGGCTTGGATCAGACAATGACCTCATGCTGACAAGATAATGGCTGAGAGGGAGAGGGAGAGAGAGAGAGAGAGAGAAAGAGCTGTTTGGTTTAGTTGCAGGAGTCACATGTGCAGATGAAAGGTGAACGAGTGCACCATGGTTATTTTAAACCTCAAAGTCAAGTGCTTAATAGATTTGGTAAATGGCTGCTAAGCAATACTGGCTGATTTTAATAATGTCAGATTAATGGTCCGTCTCTTAATTTGCTGGTTTTAAAAATATGTCAAAATGTAGGCCAAATTTCCTCACACAGAAGGAATGTGAGGTTGAAATGGCTTCACGGGACAGAAAATGAGCTGTTTTCTCAACAAACATTCTTCATCTCGAGCATCACTGCGACAGGTGGTAAAGATTTATTAGCACAGTGGGACACGGTACAAGCAGTGTGTGTCAAAACCTCAGCTCTCTGATTGAACTTGTGAATTGAATGGAGATAATGAGCATGAGCAATGGGAAGATGAAAAAATTTATTCTGTTCAACTTTCTGAGCTAGAATAAGATCTGGTGAGGGATTTCAAGGCATCTTTATGCAGAACATTTAATTTTCTTGGACAACCTCGACTCCTGGGGGATTTGGAAAAACAAGATTTTCCAGTAAGTAAAACTTATTAAAAGATAAGCAACCTATTTCTGTTTCTGTATTGTACAAGTCTTTTTTTTCTCTTTTAACACTGCTGTTCCAAGCCTATTGACTTACACAGGGGACCATTAGAACTTTTCCAAAACAACATTCTGTTGCTTTGCACTTTCTATAAACTGCTCTGTGACGACCTCTAATTGTCCTGGGGATTGGGACAGCATGATTGAAAATAAAAATCCTTCACGCCAAAAAAATTACTGGAGGGGGTTTGGAGGAGCTGTTGGACCTCCCAAGAGCAGAGCTGGACTAAAGCCCAAAAACAAAGCTTTCTGCTGGGTTGAGGATCTTAGAATATGCCCTGGATTATGGAGCCAGAGAGCCAGTACATGCCCGGGGACAGTGGTGAAAAACTAATACTGATTTTGGCTAAAAAGGAATGCTGGATTGTGTTGGAGATAGTTTGTTCAGTGTTGTTAGGATAATGAGAGTATTCAGAGGATAAAAAATGGATTTTAACAGGGGGGCAGTTTGCTTTTTGTCAACAGTTTGTTTGTAGTGCAGACAGCTGTTTTCCCTGTATTTATCCATGAATAGTAGGCTAACATAAGCAGAAATGATCACTAGTGCTATAAGAAAAAAAACATGGAATAAAGTCCATATTCTACTAGAAAACACCCAATGTTTTGGAAATTACAAATTCCAATGTGTGGCATAGTCACTGGCATAGTGATCAAAAGTTAAAATAAAGCATAGACTGTTCGAAAAAATATACGTTACTGCAGAAGATTTACGGGGGATAAATGAAGGCATGTGGATCAAGCACAAAGAGGGCTTCATTTTAAAAATACACTTTAAGTGAAATAGGAGGATTTAAATTCAAATAATCACCAAAATTTTAGATGAACTCCCATAAAAAGAGCCAAAGAACTAAACATAAGTACACTGTACAGTCACCACAACTGAACAGACTGCCAAGGATCCCACAACTCCTTCATTAATTATACTCTAAAGACTGTACATTCAGACTGCATCACAGTCATGACAAATCAGGTAGGACAACAAATCACACCACCCAACCGGACTGTTGGCACAAAGTGAAACACAGAAAAATATAGGTTCACCTATAGCTAAAGCATACAAGTGCCCATTCATCTGAGTGCTGCAGGTTTCTAGCTCAGGTTGAAAGTTGCTACCTATGTGCACATGTGTAAAAACCCTTGCTCATGAAATTATGCTGTTGTTGTTTTTATGATAAATAATAGCTTCTATTCCATCTAAGCACAGAAAAACACTAAACATACTGGCAAAGTGTTCACTCACACTGTATTGACTAAACTATCATCAATCTTCTTCATGATTGTGTTTAGACTTTTGCAGATTTTGTTTGAATTTGTCATGGAAAATTTTGGTTTTGGATTTGTTTGGTTTATTAGGATTCAGGCAAAACTACAAATATTGACTTAACCAAAGAGCACTTGTTGCCTAAACCAAACAACATGTGAGACTCAGGAAGCAAACCTATGTCTCTGGTGTCAACGTCCCGTGTTTTGCATGACTACTGTCCACCCCAACCACCAAAACCATCAGCATGCAACGATTATCAGTGTTTAAAAAAACATGTTGTTTCTCTTAATGTGCTCACTAAAACAAATTTATATAAATGTTTTTCTTAGGAATAAAAGTCGGTTTGGGTTTGACGTTATCATATTGGTATGGATTTTGCAAACTCAGCAATAGCAGAGACACCTGCACGTTCACAAACAGCTTCTTGAACAGCTGCTGGTCACAGATCAGGTTAAAAAAAAGTCCAGTATATTTTGAACATTAAACACAGGCTTTATAATTAAAGAAATATAGGTTTCATCAAATATTTTAAAAAATGAATAATGATGTTTTATTTTTACAGGAGATGGTTTAAAAAAATAAGTAAATAAGTTTGAGTTAGAGTTGTATGTTTTTATTACATTAGTGGCCACTCAGCAAATGCAAGCACAAGCAGGTAACAAGACGGTTAAAGCAAATTAAGGTAGTGGATTCAGCACTTAGTCCAGATACAGAACTTAATCTTATAAAAACTCTTGAAATGCACCACACATCACAGACATATGCTTTCAGTTTGAGGATGTCTTAATGTGTTTTTTTTCTTCAAATCAAATACATCAGCCAACAGATTTTAGACAAAAATGTATTTCTAATGAAAATATACTCAGAGGCCTGTCAGGGATTATCTTTCCAGGTCCTGTGACAAAGAAGTAGAGACAGTTAATTTACACAAACAGAATGGTCCCATCTGGCCTTATTAACATACTACATTGCTAACACTAACTTTTAACAGTGTGATCATCTTGCGCATTCATTTTCACTGAATTCTTAATGCAAAATTAGCATATTAGAACAACATATTGTCTCTCACTAGCCCAGGGGCCCGATTCAAGGTGGTGTCAGATTCCATTTTTGTCTTCAGCTGCAGTCATCAACAGTGAACGGTGCTGTTCATTTAAATCATGTAAAAGCATGTTTCCTTGGACAAGAACATAATTTGATTATAACAGACTTGTCGAAGTCAGTCAAATCACTGAAGCATTGCAGACGTGTTTTCTGTTTGGAGTGCGATCACAATAAACCCAACAGCTGTCATTAATCTGTATCCAGGTGAGCTAATTCAATTCCCTCTGCGTTCTCTTAAGTGTGTCAAGTAGTATCAAAATGCATTTTTGAGCATCTCAAAATTGCATCAATTTAGCTCTCCCAACCATTTTTTAAACCAGCGGAACCATTTAATTTGATTCTCTTTCAAAAAGCAGAGAACTTTCCTGGAAAAGTATGATGTGAGATTTGAAATCTAATCATTGAAATGCATGCTGCACAGACTGCAGTCTCACTGATCCGCCCCCTGCACACACACACATCCACCCCTCCACACACACACACCCCCACACACACAGAAACACTGTCCTCTGCAGAATCTGTCGCACTAATAAGTCACAGCGTCTCTTCATGCAAGGAAGAGGAAACATAAAATAAAAATGCAAACGCTGGCAACAGCCTTTTAATGTTGCTATAAATCAAGAAGGACCATCAAAGGTAGCTGGTAGCTGTAGAGAAATAACACCCTCTGTTATCACTGACACACACATACACACTCAGACAGACAGACAGACAGACAGACAGGCAG